>CM053588.1:54655193-54687983 GCA_028646515.1 Pseudochirops corinnae
GGGAGTCTTGGTACCAAGTTTTTCTAATCAGGATTTATTACCCAAACTATATAAACAATTAATCAATATACTTAAGACTAATAGCCATTCCCCCATAAGTAAGTTATCAAAGGAAATAAAAAAAAGGAAATTCTTCTCTAAAGATTAATTAAAAAGCATTCAAAACCACATGAAAGAATGCCCCAACAGGCAATGGGGTGTAGTAATCTATCCTGCCCTATAAGAAAGTGAAGGGGGAAAGGGGAAGAGGGGGATAAAAGGGAGGGCAGGCTAGGAGAGGGGATATTTAGTATGCATGTCATCTTGGGGTAGCGGGTAAGAGAGAGATGGGAAGAAAATTTGGAACTCAAAATCTTGTGGAAATGAATATTGAAAAGTAAAAATAAATAGATAAATTCTGGAAGGAAAAAAAGGAATGCTTCAAATCACTAACAATAAAAGAAAAGCAAATCAAAACCCTGAGATTCCACTTCAAACCCTGCAAATTAGCAAACATGACCTCCCAAAATGGCAACAGTCAGTGCTAGCTGGGCTTTAGTGTGAGAGAGAGGCACACTATTGCCTTGTTAACAGGTGAAGCTGTGAAATGGTACAACTATTTTGGAAAGCAATTTGGAATTATGCAAAGAAAGTGACTCGAATGTCCATAACCTTTGAACCAAAGAACCCATTACTGGACTCATACAAAACCCAAGGAAACCACTGATAAGAAAGTTCCTATATACACCACAGTATTTATAGCTATACTTTTTCTTATAGTAAAGAACTAGAAACAAAGTATATGTCCATCAACTATGGAACAAGTATGGAAACTGTAGTACATAATGTAATAGAATACTACTGTGCTATAAAAAATGATGTATGTAATGAATACAGAGAAGTCTGGGAAGATCTAGATAACATGATACAGAGGAAAGTAAGCAGAGTCAAGAAAACAATATATATGCAGTAGCTACAAAAGTATAAAAAGAAAGAACCAGAGATACAAAATTAAAAGTGAATATAGCAAAATGATCAAGCTCAAGCATAGCTTGAAAAAAGAGAGATGAAAGGATGCTTCATGGACGTGGGATGTCCACAGGTGACACCCATTGCACATTTCTGAACTTTTTCAATGCACTGATGAGTTGCCGCTTAATTTTTTCCACTTTTTTTTCCCTTTATAAAAATCATTCGTTATATGGAATGATTCTGGGAGGGTAGAAGGCACAACCATGTGAATGTAAAAAACAAAAAACATCAACGAAAAAACCAACTTTAGTTTCAAAAAGACAGTAGGATGGTTATTTGTCCTCTTCTATATGAACTGCATCATGCATCATTAAAAAGGATGAAAAAAACAATTTAAGACTGAGCCAATCATGTAATGTAGGAAATGTTCCCCAAAGCTCTAGGCTATCCACACCTGGCCAGATCTGACTAGACTCTCCTCTTTTCAGTAGCTGGAGGCCTCCAAGGCACTGGTTCTGGAGTGGACATAGGAACTGATACTACTTCAATGAGGAGAAGAGGGAAGGAATCAGCACTGATTTGGCACCTACTATGTGCCAGGCACTACGCCAGGGAGTTTATAAATAAGATCCTCATAACAACCCTAGGAGGTGGGTACTATTTTTTCCCTATTTTACAGGTGAGGCACTGTAGCAGGGATGAAATGATCTGCCCAAGGTCACACAGCTGCTAAGTATCTGAGGCTGAACTTGAATTTATGTCTTCCTAATTCCAAATTTACCACATCTATCCACTGCACCCTCTAGCTGCCTTGACTAGGGAAACACCAATTTAAAAAGCAGCAAGTGGGAAGACCACAGGGTTTAATTACTGGCCATGTGACTGTACCCTAAGGACCACAGCACTCTGTCATCAATCTTCTCCCCCATCCTCCAGCACTTCCACACACCCCATCACTACACACTGAGGCTCACCTGGCTTTCCCTCAAGGGTGTTGTCCAGGAGCATGTGCCCCCACAGGCTAGTTCCTTTGATTAGAATTTGAATGCCCTGAGAGCAAGGGCTGTTTTGTTTTTCTCTTTCTATCCAAAGAGCTATGCTCTTAATCAAACCGCTGCTGTTTTTTTTTCCACTCAATTATAATAATAGCTACAGAATACAAAAAAATCCAAATCAAATGAGACATTTTTGTTAATATTCTATTAAAGACCATGTATAGATTAAAGAAATAGTATTTTAAAAAATGCAGACATTATGATTATCTGAAAGTATAGCTTCTGTTAATGTTTAAAATTTCTTTAAAAAATAAATTATTGTCTAAATTTCTAATAATTAGAGAAATGTGAATTAAACTAACTTTGGTTCTACCTAACATCCATCAGGCCAGCAACAAATAAAAAAAGAAAAATGAAAAGAGTGGAGAATCCCCTCGATGCCTCAGTGGTTAAGTTGTGAACTGTTCTGGCCATCCTGGAACCAACTTGCAATTACATCCAGAAAGTTACCAAAACATGCATACCCTTTCACCCGGCTCAACCACTACTAGGCCTACACCCCAGAGGTCAAAGAAGGAAAGGAAAAGGCCCATATTATTTCATCCTAGCTCAAAATATGTAAACCAAGGGAGTGTCCTACAATACATATACCACAATTGGATAAACAATTATGGTATGTGAATGTAATAGAATATTACTGCATCATTAAGAAATCATGAAATGGATCATTTCAGAGAAAATCGGGAAGAGAAGACCTCCATGAACTGATGCAGGGTGAAAGGAGCAGAACAATTTATGCAATTAAAACATTACGGAAGAAAAATTTTTTAGATTTTTAAGATTTCTGATCATATACTAAGAAACCATGGGTCTAAAAGAATAAAGATGAAATATGTCACTCATCTCCCAACAGAAAGGTGATAAACCTAAGACAAGGAAAGAGGCAGACATTTTCAGACATGGCTCATGGGGGATTTGTTTTGCTGAACCATCAACTACCTATTGAGGGCTTAGGGGTGAGGATTTTGTTTTTTACTTGCTCATTTAGAGGGACGGTGAATAAGATCATGAGGTTAATTTTATAAAATACCAAACAAACCCATAAAAGATATATTTGAGATGATTTATTTATTTCACTCTAATTTCTTTGCTATAGTAGTGCTCTGAATTAAAAACTCAGATAAAAATGGTATAAATACACTGTATCATCTTACCCCCAAAAAGAGAGTATTGTAATGCTGTCTTAATGAGATAGGAAAGTGATTAATATTACCATTTTGAGGAATGAAAAGGAATATTTATTCTTTTAAATGTGTTAATAAGTACACAGGATTTAAAATGGAAACCATTTCTATTTTTAAATCTTATTGCTGAGACTCATATGCCATATAATAAAGTAAAAAATTTTTCAAAGAAAAGGCATGGAGGCTAGTGATATGATTCTGTACAGAAAACAGCAAGAACAGAGTACATGAAATAGGACTTAAGAGACAGGCAGGGCCTGGCACATATTAAGAACTTAATGAATTCTGGTTGACTGACTGACAATGAAGGGCTTTCAAATAGTGACCTGAAAACTTGGAGGAAGATGTCTGACCAGAGGACAGTTCTCAGATCAGATCTGAGTTTCAGAAATATCCATGGGAACCCCAGAGTTTTGGTTTTTATTACTTCCCTTTCTCTATTAGTGATCTGGAATACTCTTTATCACATTCAGTCTTCCCCTATGCCCTAACAATCTTCAACTTCAATGGTTTCTACTCATCCACTCCTTCAATCTATTCACAATGACCACTGCCTCAGGCCACCTGATACTACTTTCACTCTTCTTTTTCTCCAAACTCTATCTTATGGCTACCAATTCAACTCTACACTATCCTATAAGCTAGAAACCCTTGAGCCCCTGCCCTGTATCAGGCATCAGAGCTGGATTACTCCCATCCTCTACTTTGCTGCTCTTACTCATATTCTACTAGCAGAGCCAGAACACATCACACAACCATGTTAACAGGGTAGACCTATAAACTGAACATCAGCTGATTTTACCCGGGCCCTCATGCAATAAGGCAATCCTTTCATTCCTCCCTAATTAATGTCCCATTTCACTCCCCATGAAAAGCAAGTGAAAACTTCCTCTTATGTCTTCAAGAATTCCATAGTTCCCTCCAACAGAGCATCCTGTCTCCTACTTTACTGAAAAAAATCAAGACCATTTGCCTTGAGCTTTCTCTTCTTCCCTCCACTTCATTTCAAAACTTCACTCTCCTCTCCTTTCCTTTCCTCCAGTCTCTGACAGGATGGTCCTTCTTGCTGCCAAGATCAACCCCTCCACATTCGTCCTTAAGCCCATTCCTTCCTATCTTCTCCAGAAGAAGGAATTCTCAGTTGGCCCTCTCCCCTCTCTCTAATCTTCAATTTCTTCTCATATATTGGTTCTTTCCCTATTGCCCTTAAATTGCCTAAATCTCTCTCACGAGTTAAAAATTTTTTTAAAAAACCATCTCTAGATCTTGCCATCCCCTCAAGATCTTATTGGATGCTTCTCTATCCTTTCACAGCCATACTCCCAGAAAAAGCTACCCAAGCATGTTGCCTAGACTTCCCTTCCTCTCACATCTCAACCCTTTCTTTCACAGCAGTCTGTTATGGGAATCTACCCCTAAGCCCTTTGCTTACGTGGCTTAAGTGGCTCTGAGAACCTTCCCTGATTTGAAAATATACTCTGCCCCCTAATAGGCTGAATATGGTCATGTGGAGCCTGTGGCGGGAGGCTTGTTTTTCAGGAATGCCTGTGCCTTGTTGCTTTGTGATTGGGCAGTGCGTCAAGAGGGCTGTGACATTCTCCCATCCAGGAGAAGGCTATATATACGCCCTGATGTGAGGTTTTGCTTTGTGGGCTCACTTTGAGAAGAGCTGTGTGATTTAGCCAGACGAGACTCTGGGAAGCCATTGAGCCCCTGGCTTTGAAAAACCCAGATGTTGGTGCTTCCCTCTCTGGTAACTTAATAGGTATGGATGTAATGGTCAGATGCTGGAAGTCCATCTGCAGATCTGTTTCTTTGTCTGCTTGTAATTTGTGCTTATAACTTGTGTTTGTATTCTATTTGTATTCCCTGAAGTTCAGGGTGCTGACTTTTCCCCTTGAACTAGGTAAATGATGTGTGTTTGATTAAAATAAGATTGTTAGCCCATTTTGAGTTGCTTTCCTTTAGAAAAGCAGATCTAAGAACCTGTGCTAGCAGCCACCCTGGGTATGCTAAGGTGCTTGCTGATACACTGTCTTCTGACCTTGCAACTCTACCGAAATGTCTCTCTCCAAAGATCTCTCCAATGCTAAACAGGATGGTCTTTTCTTAGTCTTCCTCCTTGCAAATAGCAGCTAGGTAGTGCTGGGGGTACAATGCTGGGCTTAGAGGTCAGAAGTTCTGAATTCAAATCCTGCCTTACTAACTAGGTGGCTCTGCATTTCTTTCATTATGGATAAAGAGGGGCTACACTGGATCACCTCTGAAGTCACAATGTATTCTATTGTGATCCTCTATGGAGCACCCTGTCTTCCTTTTATACTCTCATCTCTGAATCTTCTTCAAGGTGCTTCTCTTTGGGGTATCCATCTATCTCTCTGACATTTCCTTTTCAGTCTCCTTTGTTGACTCATCTTCCACATCATGGACCATAATTGTAAGGACTCCCCAAGAATCTGTTCTGGCCCTCAAAAGCATGCATGAGTTTAAATATTATCCAAAGCAAAACTCTGGAAGTTATATTTCTCAATTAACCCAACCTCTCTTCCAAAATTTCTTATTTCTGTCCAAGGAATCACCATTCTGAGAGCCTCCAAAATCACATGAGAGTGGTATTTAATTGATTTTTCACTCTCCCTCACTACATATGCTGTTCCCAAATCTTACTCCCTTGACATCCCTCCCATTTAACCCTTTTATCTTTACCAATAAAGCAATGTTATTTCAGGTCACTATCTCCTCTTGCTGACACTGTCGAAATGGCTCCTAATTGGTCTTCCTACCTCAACTCTCTCTCCACTTCATCTAACATATAGCTGTTACAGTGGGTGTTCTTATGCAGAAATTCAACCATATATTCCCTTAGTCAATAAATTCCAATTACATCCTAAGATCTTCACAACCTAGTTACAACCTAGCTTTCCAACATCCCCATTCATTACTCTTCTCACACATGGTGCAGTCCAGATGAATTGGCTACCTCTCTTTTCCATCGCACATGACATACCTACCTGCCACCTTGGTGGCTTTGTCCACAGCCTAGAACTGCCTATCGTCAGGGCTTGAAATGGACTACCTCATCATCTGAACGTCAGCCTTCCTTCGAGATGCACCTCAAACACCACGTTCAACATTTTCCAAATACCACCCGTCCCCAAGTGTTTGCTCCATCCTTCCCAAACTACCTGTACTGACTTAATTTGTACTTTGTAATTTATACTCTATATGTTTCTGTATGTACATGTTGTCTCCCCCATAGAAGGAAAACTATGGACTTGAGGATCATTTCAATCTCTTTGTATTCCCACCCCCTGAAACACAGTAGCCCCAAAACAAACGTTTGCTGAACTGACTGCTTCAGCCTAACTTCTGGCAGATTGTTAGGAAATTCTCCCAGAAATTCTCGTCACATAGGAAGTTCTTCTCTAGTTAATTTCCGTTTGGGGGTTTATCCACTTCAGTCACTTCTGACTCTTCCTTGTCTAATCTGTTCCACTCAACTGCTTTCCTCCTGTTTTAACCAATTCCCAATGGTTCTGGAGACTGCTTTCTAATCCTACTTTTAAAAATTATTTTCCTTCTGGTTCTAGATTATTTTTGTTCCACAATTCTGTTATTTTGTAATGGACATTCACAATTTCATGAACAATCTTCTTTTTCTGTTCTTTTTATATAGAAATGCTCCCATTTTGTCAAGTTCAGAATAACAATTTAAAAAACCACATAAAAGGCCTTTCTCATTTTTCCCAGTTATAAGTGCTTTCTGGAAAACTATACTCTATTTTCTATTGACTTGACCTATGTGCATATATAATTGCCCCAGCTCACTTCCTCAAGAGCAAGGTTCAAGAGTTTTCTGGTATTTGGAACGTCAGTGTCTGAGGACACAGTTAACATTAAGAAATGCCTATTCTTATTACTAGTGGGCTCCTCCTCACTGGAGGCCTTCAAGTAAAAGAAGACCAGATGTTGTAGAGGGATTTTTTATCAGGAATGGGAAGGACTAGATGGCCTCTAAGAGCCCCCCAACACTGTCCACTTTGGCTAGAATAATTAAGTAGCCATTATTACTTTTACCAACTCCCAAAATAGGGCTTCAAAAATTCACATCCTACTAAGTCAAATATGTACAAATCTCTAGAAATATAGAGGTTAGAAAGATAGGCTATAACTAAGGAAGGTTAAACACAAAATTTCTGAATTAGGCATGCTTCAATGTCTTTACTGAGGAAGAAGTAGGCTTTAACTGCCATCAGAATTATTGCTACATATCAAGGAACACAACTTAATCATCCAGCTTCACAAACCAAAAGATTCCCTCACCGAGACAGGTTAGATCATGTTTGTTTTTATTCATCCCTACTTCTAGAAATGTCCTTTAATTATAAAAAGAAATGGTATTTTTACATTTTAGGCCGTGCTGAACAACACTGATAATACATTTTCAACTGTACTGATTTATTATTAAGTGCCTATGGTGAACGCTGCCTGCATCCTCTTCTCCCCATAGGTGACAGAGTGGATTTTGGTCCCAAAGCCAATTTCGGTCATTTAGATATTAAGTAACTCAGCAGGTTGGCAACAAGGTCTCTTGACAATTTTCCAATTTGCATGTGAGACCACAGTCGGGTACCAAGTATTACAAGTGGGTTTTTGCTCCTGTCTAGATAAACAGCCAGGAAAGCCACCTTCTTCACCATGCCTGTGGAGCGGAAATGGAAGCATGCACTCTCAGTTCAGGAGGAAGCTGCGGTCAGAGAACTGAGTTCATTCACATTCAGACAGCACCAACTGTTCTATGTGCTATCTCTCTTTCATTTCGTTTTCAGTGCCAAAAACCATTTACCTGGGGAATGTGTTGACTGCCTAGTGGAACAAAACAACATTTCCAGTTTGATATGACTTAAAATCAAAATCTCTATTCCCTTTAAGCAAGAAGCCTTCCTTAGTAGCCCTTCTGAAATTTCTCAGGCCCAAGTTCAGCCCAAGTTGCATCAGGCAGGGTAGTGGCTCTCAAAGGTCCCAAAGACTAACTCATCAGGGTCTACTGCTCCCCAGACAAGGGAACCCATCACTATTACTAGACACAGGCCAGCTTCCCAGGCTCTGGTCCCAAGCCAAGCCTATAAAGAGGGACACAGTAGAGGCCTCCTGATTTCTGGGTGGACAGGGTGATTAGGACCATGCTGAGACTGAAGCCACACAAATGGAATGAAGTAATTCAAGTCCCCAGGACTGAACCCTCTTCCTCTTTAGTTAATATTAAGTTAGCACCTAAAAGTGAAATGGCACTGACTCCTGCCCCTCCGGAATGCAGTGCTACAGAAAAGCTTTGTACAGATTCAGGGGATGCAGAAAAAGCCTTGGACCACTTCATTCACACATTCATGTTAAGGACACAAAAAAACAAAAGCATAGATCTTTCTTCAATAATAAGCAGTATCTATCTAAAGCCAAAAGCTAACATTATTTATAAAGTAGAACACTAGAAGAAGCCTTTCCAATATGATAAGGAATATCTGTGGATATCCACTGTGCTCACTCTATTAGTTAAAAACTTCTAGAAATACTAACAATGGCAATGAGAAAAAAACTAAGGAAAAAGGCATAAGCAAAAGGGAGACAAACTGATCCATATCTGCAGATAATATATTCAATGACTAGCTTAAGAGAATTCTAGAAATGCTCTAACACCAAAAATAATCCATATAAACAGTCACTTCAGTAAAGCTACAGGACAGAAAATTTGATGTTGTTCAGGCATTTTAAGTCTTGCCCAATTCTTCATAACCTCATTTGGAGTTTTCTTGGCAAACAAAGTAGAGTGGTTTGCCATTTCCTTTTCCAGATCATTTTACAGATGAGGAAACTGAGGCAAACAGGATGAAGTAACTTGCCCAGGGTCACACAAGTAATAAGTGTCTGAGGCCAGATTTGAACTCAGGAAGCTGAGTCTTCCTGATCCAAGACTGGTACTCTGTCCTCTGTGCCATCTAGCTGCCCCTGGAAAGAAAATAAACCCACAAAAATCATCAGTCTTTTCTTATATTATTAACAAAACCCAACAGGAAGAAATAGAAAAAGGAACTCCATTCAAAATAACATAAGATATGTAACAGTCAACCTGTTAAGGTATATCTAAGGAATATATAAAAATGAATACAACTATAAAGCATTGTTTAAAGGGGAAAAGATTTAAACAGAAAAAAATTCAGTGCTTATGTCTAGGCTATGACAATATGAAGGGATGGAGGGAGAAAAGAAGCATTTATTAAGCACTTAGTGTATGTCAAGCAGTACAGATACAATTACAAAAGAAAAGATGATTCCTGCCCACAAGGCAGCAAAAGTGAGGAGGTAGAGATTTGGGGCAGGAGGGAATAAAGTCAAGCAGGGCTGGGGCCTTCCTGAAATAACAGGCCAGCTGAGGCAGCTGCCAATCAGGAGAGCACTGTCACATGATTTGACATAAAAAATGGATATCCTTTTATCAGTGGAAATAACACTGAAGAGGGGATATTGACACCTACTTTGCCACCACAGCAGGGGGCGCAATGTTAGAGTACAAGGGCTGGAGTCAAGAAGACTTGAGTTCAAATCTACCCTCAAACACTTCAAAGCTGTGGGATCCTGAACAACTCACTTAATCACTGCCTGCCTCAGTTTTCTCATCTGTAAAATAGCAGCACCTAATTCCCAGGGCTGTTGTGAGGATTAAATGAGATACTAATCATACGGTGTTTATTTAGCAAAGTGTCTGGCACCTAGTCCATCCTATATACAAGTTATCTGACCCATACAGCTGAGGACCATAGGGCTTTTCCATCTGACTTACAGCTGAAGCTTTTCCCATTAGAACATGAGCTACTGGACAGCAGAGATATCTTCCTTTTCTCCATGCATCCCCACAGCTTAGCATAGGGCTTTGCACAAAGTTAACATAACAAATACTTCATTCCTTCATTCATTCATTCACCATTTGTTCAGTCATTCCCCAGCCAATGGGAATTTGCTTGGTTTAATATTTTCTGTTACCACACACACAAAAATGCTGCTATGACTATATTAGTGTGTAGGGGACCTTTCCTTCCATTTGTTACCTCTTTGGGGTATATATCTCTAGTAGGGGGATTTCTGAGGGAAAAAGTACAGGCATTTTAGTCAGACACTTCCATACTATAAGAGCAATTTTCTGAGAGGAAAAATTTAGGGAAAAAAAATAGGCTCTATCATTTAAGGAACAACTGAACAAATTGTGGCAAATGGATGTTGTAGAATATTATTTTGCCATAAAAAATACAGAAGAAATCAGAAAAACTTGGGAAGACTTGTATGAGCTGACTGAGAGAGCAGTAAAGAGAGTAATTCATACAATGGTGCCAATAATTAAAATAACACAAGGCAACTTCAGGACCCAACTCAGAAAACAATAGTGATTTCAGAGGACTCTGGTCAAGTGAACCACCACTTACCAAGAAAGTGGCTGAAAGTGAAATGTTTTCAGAAGTGGCCAACATGTCTCTGTTTGCCTAAGAGGGACTGCATATTATATGGATAACTCTTTGGAGATGGGAGAAAGTCAATGAAACCGGAGGGTAATTTTTTTTTTTTTTTTTGCATCAATATTTTTTTTAAAAAACCTAAGGGGGAAGAGGACACAAAAGCTCCCAGATAATGATGTCAGTTTACAAACATGTCAGTGATAGACTTGCAAAGCACTCAAATATCACCCTCCACAGCTCAAATGGAAGGTGCTGAACTGCTAAGCCTGTTTTCTAAACCTTTTTACCTTCTATCAATGTTGTAAAAAAAAAAAAAAAAATCATCTCCCTACTAATATATTCAAAGACAGTGAAAAGGGAGAAGCGGTGAGTGGCCACTTCCTGCACTGATTTTCTCCCTTGCCGTGCTGAATTTAGCAAGCAAGCAAACAAAAATTCCCTCGCAGTTATTTTCAGACCCACCCCTAGGCTGGTGAAATAAACACCAGGCCTGCTGTGTAACATGACTCCTCAGTACTCACTCCTCTGCCAGGAATCAACAGGCAAAGTGCACACTCAGTCCCATGAGCCCGTCCAGAAAACAGCTGAGTCACCCCCAGACCCTTCTGGCCCTGCTCACATCAGCGCAGCAGAAACTTCTCTCCCAAGCTACTCCTGCCCCCACTCCCACTAGCAAGATACACAACTTTCTGACAGCACTCTCCCTCAGCAACACCAACTAGCTTATGAGCAGGCTCAATTCAGACATCACAGGGTCCCTCTGTTCCTAACAGGACAAAGAAGACTAGCTGAAAAGCCCTGGTAGCTAATTAGGTTGCAAAACTTCATCCCAAACAGGACATATCTACTTTTGAGAAAAACACAAGCATTTGTCCAAGTGACCTGGAAATGAACTTGGACTCCTGGTGCCCAGACTGTCGAAGAAGAATGAGTACTGGCTATGAGTACAGGCTATATTAATTTGACTATTCACTTTTTTTCTAGTTATTAGTGAGGAACCCACCTTTTTTGTTCTATCTTGTAAAGATGTTTAATTAAAAGAAGGTCCTTGGCAACACTGCTTCTGGTCAGTCATATGTGAGTAAACTTAAAGGTAAAATTAATGGACATGAAATTTTTGTTCAGTGTGTGAAACCATTTGGTTTAAAGATTAAACAAACTTTCCAACTGTATCTGACTTCTGGAAAAGATGCTATGGTTGAAAGTGGATGTGACCTAGAATCTGGGTACTGGATTCCAACCCCAACTCTACTATCTATCACTTATGTAATCCTGAACAAGTCATACTTACTCTTATGACTTCAGTTTCCTGCTCTGTAAAAATGAAGGCTTTGGCCTCCATCATGCCTCAATGAGTCAGCCATCATTTTATTAAGTACCTATGTGTGCCAGGTAAGCACCTACCCTGTGCCAAGCATTGTGTTAAATGAAAGGAAAGAAGGGAGGGAGGAAGGAAAGAAGGAAGGAAGGAAAGAAAGAAGGAGAAGGAAGGAAAAAAGGAAGGAAGGAAGGAAGGAAGAAGGAAAGGGAAAACAGCCTCTACTCTCAAGGGGTTCAGTCTAATGGGGAAAACAAGCACCAATTGGCAGGAAGAAGGCACTGTGTTAGGTAACACTGTAGATATAAAAAACAAAACAGCCTGGAGCACGTTCAAATCTAGCCTTCAGAGACAAAATGTATATGAGTATATGCAAATGCAAGGTATCCCTAAAGTCTTAGTCTTTTAAGACATCCTGTTTGTAAACTCTATATAGTATAAGGGGAGAGGAAGGGTAAGGAAAGGCCCCATGTAAATAAAAGGTGGTGCTTTAAAATGGCCCTGAAGAAAAAGCAGGATTCTAAGACAGGAGGGAAGAAGGAACATGTCCCAAGAAAGAAAGGGCAAAGGCAGAAAGATAAAAGTTGTAGCATGATATATTAGGACAGTTAGGAAGGTCACTCTGACTGGACTATTAGATGCACAAAAGTGATGTTAGGGCCAGGTTGTGAAGAGCTTCAAACACAAAATGTAAGAATGCTACAAATCACATAGATAATTGAGAAATACAAATCAAAACAATCCTGAGACTTTATCTCACATATAGCCAATGGGCAAAGAGAACAGAAGACACGAAGAGTCCACGTTGGAGGAAATGTGGAAAGATAACACTGCTGAATTGTTGGTGAATGGGTGAATCATTCTGACCATTCTGGAAAGCAGTCCAGAATTCTGTGAAAACACTAAGAGTCTCTGGGGCAGAGATTCCACTGCTAGCTAAAGGCAGAGCACCCAAGGAAATCAATAGGAAAAAGAAAGCCTCACAGATACCAAAATGTTAACAGCAGCAGAACTGGAAACAAAGTAAGTGACTAAGACCTAGAAAAGAGCTGGAAAGATGTGATACAGGAATGTAACAGAATATTCCTGTGTTGTAAGAAACAATCTTATGTAAACAGAGAAGCATGATGTGTGCTTAAGTAAGCAGAAGCAGGAAAAAAAAACCTACACAGCAACTGCCGTAATATACAAGGAAACCAACACAACACTACAAAACTGGATGGAATCATAATAACCAAGTTGGGTCCTTAAAAAAGAGACAGCAGGCCCCTCTGCTGGGGCCTCTCTCCAAACAGATGTGGGGAGTCATGAGTGTGGAAAACTGCATGTAAAATTAGCCTTTTTCACTTTATCGGTTAGTTTTGCTGAACTTAATTTTCTTCCACTTTTTATTCATTAATAGAAGTGACAGGTCTCAGGGAAGAGACAGACAGGGAAATAACAGTGAGAACTTCAGGTGATGTAGAAGCAAAACATCTGAATATAAATTTATTTAAAATATATACAAGTTTTGCAAGGGAGAGCACTAAAGTTGTGAAGATCAGAACATGCCTGCTGGAAAAGACAGTTCTTGAACCAAGTCTTAAAAGAAATGAGGACTTCCAGGAGAACATTCAATGGGACAAGAGTTGAAGGGCTTGGCAGAGTTGGAGTTGGAGACATTAGAGAGATAGAATTAAAGAGGATAAGGGTGTGAGAATGGGAAATGGGGCTAGGGAGGGAAATGGTTTACCCTTAGACAATAGGGAATTTATTATCTACAGAGACTGGAAACGAAAAAAGAGGGATTTGGATGGAGTTTGACAGCCACAGAGAAAGCCTGGATGACAAAAAAGTTAATGGAAGCAGCTCTGCTGATGGGATGGTAAGGGAGTAAATAGAATATTGTCAGTCTCAGTATTTCAGTAACTGAGTACCATCCTACCTTGAAATAGTGTCTGCACATCTCTAATATGTCTATAATCGTTTGAGGAATGATCCTATCAAGTCTATCCAATGCTGAATTAGTAATCTTTTCAGTGTTCTGTCTTGGAATTAAAGAAGCCTGGAAGGGGCAGCTAGGTAGCCCAGTGAGTACAGCGCCAGCCCTGGAGTCAGGAGGACCTGAGTTCAAATCCAGCCTCAGACATGTGACAGTTACTAGCTGTGTGACCTTGGGCAAGTAACTTAACCCCAATTGCCTTGCCTTCCCCCCTCACTCCCCAAAAAAAGAAGCCTGAGTAGCAACTCCCAAGTTTAAAATGATATCTGGAAAATTTGAAATCATTTTGAGCAAATTACTATTAAAAGTGTAATTAACATACTCTAAAGAAAACTGGACCAAGTGTTTTAAGATTTATGTGGTAAACTATTTCAAACAGCACCCATTAAGCCATACAGCCTTATCAGAATTTGTCTGCATTTTAGTACATTACAGCATCTCACCCCCTTCCCCTGCCTGAAAAAACCTACCGTGATCTTGAACTGTCTTAAGAGAAGCACAGCTCCCAGGGACTTGAGCTAACAGCTCCTCCCAGACTATATCCAGGTACTGTTCTACCTACTACAGTTTAGGAAGAGAACTGAAATGACAGAGAACCCCAAGGCAAGGGCAGTCAGAAGTGGGAAGAGGGAGGAAGCTAGAGCCCCTGTCATCAAAGAATTGTCTCAAGTAGATGGGGATACATGGGCTTTTTAAAAAAAAAAAAATTCTTAGACTGGGACAACTGGGGAAATAACTGAGCTAGTTACAGGAGTGCCAGAAGAAAAGGAAGAGCATTAAGTGCATGCTTAATCATTTTTTGTGCATGCAGAGAAGGCTCATATGAAATAATCCAAAAAGAAATCAGCAGAGACAGGAAGCCAATATACATAATGATTAGGAATAATAAAGTGATTAGAAAGAACCACCACCCTTAAATAACTAAAACTGAATGCTATGAAATAACAAAGAAAAGACGTGAGAAGATGCCACCATCCCTGCCTTGGCATAGACTGGGGCCCAAAAAGCTGGATGACCATCTGTGTTTCATGGGAGGAAGGGATGCTTCAGGCAGGTGTTTGTATCCTGGCATACCATAAATGCTGCTGATGTAGTTTACAATAATAGAATAAATACAATAAAAAAGACAACATCACAGAGATTCTAGTTAGGACCTCCATTAGATTTTAAGGAATCCAAAGCAATATAGTACTCTCTTCTTGCCAATATGTGAGAGTTTGGCTGAGTCCTATGATGGACCAAAATATTACCTTCCTGAATTCTCCTGAAAGAAAATCCACATAAATCCCAGAAAAATGGTCACACCTTAGTTACTGACTGAATGGTGGATAAAAGGGGTAGGGGTGGGAATAAGCATTTATTAACTACCTACAACATATGCCAGGAATTTGCTAAGAACTGTACTAATATTGCCTCATTTTGTCCTTCAAATAACCTCGCCAGGTAGGTACTATTATGACCCCGATTTTATAGTAGAAGAAGCCGTTGGGTCACATGGCTAGCTAATGTCTGAGGCTAGATTTGAATGCAGATCTTCCTAATTCCAAGTCCAACACACTATCCACTGCATCACGCACCTGCCTCTATACACATAAACACATACAAACAAATGTATGTCAGAGAACAATGACCAATGTTGTTAATGAGGAGCCTCATACTAACAGCTTTCACCAACTGGATGAGCTTAGATCTTCTGACCTCATGGAGTACCTCTCTGAATTTCTACCAAGTATGCAGCACAAAAAAGCAATATGATGAATGAATAGATTTTATATCATTTCACACAAGTCAAGCAGGATTATCACATAGTGGTGAATTTCATTCAAAAGCTAGGGAAAGAATTTTAGATGTATTTATTAGTGCATGTCTAATGTATAAGAGTATCTATAGATCCCTAAATAATATGCAAAGGAAATGTTTTCCACTGACTCATGAAAGTTACCCCAGCAAACAAGTATAATTAATACAATTTCAAAGATGACTGGTGTTACCTAGCACTTTTCCTATCAAGCACATTGTTAATACTTCCAGTTTCTCAATTCTTTAAAATTCCTATGACCCCGTCCCTCTACCTGAAATAACAAAATCAGAGGGATGCAATCATGACTGAAACCTCAGTATCTCTATGAACTGTTCAATTACCCAAGATCCTAAATTCTGAAATTACAGTCTATCCCTTCTCCTTTCCATACCCTCATTACTCTTTAACCCTCTCTTCCTCTATGGCTTCTGATCCTTCTGTATATATCACAGTTATGGAATTGAACCTATACACAGGCATCTCAACAATGCACCTTCCTCCCTCTCAAGTCCTTTCCCCTGCCTTCCCACTGTTCTACCCCTGCTAATTATCTAACTTGGACAAGCCAATATTCACCTTCCACTTCCCTAGTACTACAGCAAAGCAACCATAAAAACTTGCGAATAGTTGTTGTCAATCCTTTATTCATGTCTTACCGACTCTCTATGACACTTCCCACTATGAATATTCTAACTCTTCTCTACCCTGAAATTTCTGAATCCTAAATGGAATTCGTCTATAGCTCTGTAGATAATATCACCTTTTGGGGGAAAATTCTGGCTATCTGCAAGCAAACTAACTCATCTCCCTTCTCCAATACTTCAAAAACCTCTTTGTTTCTCAGCCTATCCTTTCTTATGATCTCAGACAACTGGGTGGATATTCTTACCTCCCTACCAAAAGCGAACCTGTCCAGGTTCTCTTAAGAATAACCTACTCTCAGGAGAGCAAGGAATGGTCTACCTGTCAGATCTATGGAGAAGAGATGAATTTATGACCAGAGAATATTACAAAATGGAAAACAGATCATTTTGATTATATTAAATTAAACAGGTTTTGCACAAACTAAATCAATGCAACTAAAAGTAGAAGGGAAGCAGAAAGCTAGGAAACAACCTTTGCAGCAAACGTCTCTGATAAAGATCTCATTTCTCAAATACATAGAGAACAGAGTCAAATACATAAAAATACAAGTCATTCATCAATTGGTAAATGGTCAAGGGATATGAATAAACAGTTTTCAGATAAAGAAATCAAAACTATCTATATTCATATGAAGAAATACTTTTGATTAGAGATGAAAATTAAAACAACTCATACCTATCAGATTGGCTAATAGGACCAAAAAGGAAAATGATCAATGTTAGAGGGGATGTGAGAAAATTGGTACAATAATGCACGGCTGGTGGAGTTGTGACCTGAACCGACCATTTCAAAGAGCAATTTGGAACTATGCCCAAAGGGCTAAAAATCTGTGCATACCCTTTGACTCAGAAATACCACTACTTGGTCTATATCCCAAAGAGATCACAAACAAGGGGAAAGGACCTACATCCCCAAAAACAGTTATACTGGTTGTTTTTCTAGTGGCAAAAAAATTAGAAACTGAAAGGATGCCTGTCAAATGGGAAACAGCTTAACAAGCTGGGCATACGGATGTAATGAAATACTTTTGTGCAATAGGAAATGAGGAGCAAGAAGATTTCAGAAAAAAAACCTGGAAAGATTTATACAAACTGATGCAAAGAAAAAGAGCGGAACCAGGAGAACATTGTACACAGTAACAGCAACACTGTGATGATCAGCTATGACTGACTCAGCTGTTCTCAGCAACACAATGATCTAATACAAAGGACTCAGGAAAGAAACTGTCATCCACATCCAGATAAAGAACCGATGGACTCTGAATGCAGATCAAAGCATACCATTTTTCACTTTATTTTTTTCACAATCTTTTTCCTTTTAGTCTGTTTGTTCTTCAACAACTATGACTAATACAGAAATATCTTACATGACTGCACATATGTAACCTATATCAAATTGATATTTTAGGAAGGCAAGAGGGCAGAGAGGAAGAAAAATTTGAAACTCACAATTTTACAAAAAAATTAATGATAAAAATTGTCTTTACATAAAACATCTTTAAAAAGAGAATAACCTGCTCTCCTCAGAGCCAAGACAGCAGATTAAAGCAGGAACTCATCTCAGTCCTCCCAAGTTACCCTCAAAACAACCTTACAATAATATCTCAGAAACAATTTTGGAGTGGTAAAGGAGTTTACCAGCCTAGGACAACTTGTAGGGTCAGAAGGAAAGGTCTGTCTCACTGAGGAGGGAGAAAGTATGGTGCTGCTAACAAGACTACAGGAGGCCACAACCCTGGGAGCCAGAAGCATGGCTCCAAACCAGGGCAATCCACCAGCAAGGCCCTGGGCACCAGAGCAAGCCAGCAGCAAGGCCCTAGCCCCTGAGCAAGCCAACAGTGAGTGCCCGCCCCTTGGGCAACCCAGCAGCAAGGACAGGCCCCCAGAGCAAGCCAATAGTGAGATTTTGTCCACAGAGCAGAACAGTGGTAGTAAGACCATCCCCCAAGGCAGGCCAGTAGCAAGGCCCCAAACCCCAGGACAAGAAGCTTGGGGCAGTTCCCTCTTCATTCCAGGAGCTGAGCTTAACTTTTACATAAAGTAAAAAGTCACAAAATAGGCAGAAAAATGAGGGAAGAGGGTAGACGGAAGAGGGAAAAGGGGAGGGGAGGAGAGGGGAGGGAAGTAGAAAGAGGGAGAGAAGAGAGAAAGAGAAAGGGGAGAGGGAAAGGGAGAGGGAGAGGGAGAGGGAGAGGGAGAGGGGGAGAGAGAGAGAGAGAGAGAGAGAGAGAGAGAGAGAGAGAGAGAGAGAGAAAGAACCTAAGCATAGAAAGCTCCTATGGTGACAGAGAGGATGAAGGGAACACTTAGAAGAGGACAACCGCATCAAAACATCCACAGGCAAAACCTCAAAGAAAAATAAAAATTGGTCTCAAGTTTAAAAAGGACTACTGGAAGAGCTCAAAGAAGATGTTAAAAATCAAATAAGAGAGGTAGAAAAAAACTGAGAAAATAAATAAGATTTATGTAAGAGAATCATAAAAAAAAAGAGTCAACAAACTGGTAAAGGAAGCACAAAAAATTAGAAAAAGACATACAAAAAAATTCACCAAAGGGAAAAAGTTCTTAAAAAACAGAATTGGCCAAGTGGAAAAGTAGGTACGAAAATTCACTGAAGAAAATTATTCCTTAAAAATTAAAACTGGGCAAGTAGAAGCTAATGATTCCATGAAACACTGAGAAACAATAAAACGAAATCAAAAGAATGAAAAAAAATAGAAGAAAATGTGAAATTTTTCATTGGAAAAACAAGTGATCTGGAAAATAGATCCAAGAGAGACAAGTCAAATATCATGGAGCCCCGATCAGGATTATACAATATTTTGCAGCTCTTACATCAAAGAACCAGAGAGCTTACAATATGATATTCCAGAAGCAAAGGAACGAGGATTACAACCAAGAATCATCTACCTAGTGAAACTGAGAATCCCTCAGGGGGAAAAAAAACAGACATTTAATGAAAAAAGAAGACTTCCAAGAATTCTTAATTAAAAAGACCAGAGCTGAACAAAAATGTGATCTTCAAATACAGGACTCAAGAGGAGAATAAAAAGGTAAACAAGAAAGAGAAAGCATTAGGGATTAAATAAGGTTAAACTGTTTACATCCCTACACAGGAAGATGATACTTGCAAGTCTAAAGAACTTGATCACTATTACAGCAATTAGAAGAAGTATACATAGACCGAAGGCACAGGCATAAACTGACTATGAAGGAATAATATCCTAAAAAAAAAAATTGAGGGGTGAGAAAGAAGACTGTAATTGGATAAGATAGAAAAAAGATAGAACGGGGTAAATTACCTGACATGAAAGAGGCACAAAAGAGCTATTACAGTAGAGAGGAAGATGGAGGGATGGCAGGCAATGCTTGAACCTTACTCTCATCAGAACTGACTCAAAGAGGGAAGAACATACTCACTCAGCTGGGTACAGAAATCTATCTTACCCTACAGGAAATTAAGAAGCAAAAGGGGTTAAGAGAAGAAAGTTTGGGGGTGGAGTGGACAGAATTACAGAAGTGAGGGAGGATTGGGCGAGGTGGTGAACAGAAGTAAAACAGCTGTGAGGAAGGACAGGGTGAAATGCAAAAGAGAAAGGGGAAAAAAATAGGATGGAAAAAATTAGTCATCATAACTGTAAATTTAAATGGGATGAACTCATCCATAAAACAGAAGTGAAGAGCAGAATGGATTAAAAAACAGAATCCTACAATACGCTGTTTACAAGAAACACATTTCAAGCACAGAGACACACAGAAAGTAAAGGTAAGGGGCTAGAGGAGAATCTACACTATTTCAGCTAAAGAAAAAAAACGGGAGCAATCATGATTTCAAGACAAAGGAAAAGCAAAAATAGATTTAATTAAAAGATATAAGAAAGGAAACTATCTTGCTAAAAGGTACCAAAAACAATAAAATAATATCAATATTAAATACATATGCACCAAATGAAACAGCATTTAAATTTTTAAAGGAGAAATTAAATGAGGAATAGGATTAAAACTCCAATATAGTAAATCTATATTAATGGGGGACCTCAACTTTCCCCTTTCAGAACTAGATAAATCTAACCAAAAGATGAAGAAAAAAGAAGTTAAGGCGGTAAACAGAATTTTATAAAAGTTAGATATGATAGACTTCTGGAGAAAATTTAATAGGAAGAAATATACCTTTTTTTCCAGCAGTGAATGGTAGCTATACAAAAACTGACCACTTTTTAGAGCATAAAAACCTCACAATCCAATGCATAAAAACAGAAATATTAAATGCATCTTTTTGAGATTATAAGGCAATAAAAATTACATTCAATAAAGAGCAATGTAAAGATATATTAAAAATTAATTGGAAACTAAATGTAATCCTAAAAAATAAATAGAACAAAATCCAAATCATAGAAATAATCAATTTCATTAAAGAATGACAACAATGAAACAATATTCCAAAATTTGTGGGATACAGCCAAAGCAGTACTTAGTACTTAGTACTTAAAAGCTTATCTCAATCAAATAGAAAAAGAGCAGGTGATTGAATTTGGGCATGCAACTAAGAAAACAGCAAACTAAAAAATCCTCAATTAAACATCAAATTAAAAACCCTGAAAATCAAAGGAGATGAATAAAATTGAAAGCAAGAAAACCACTGAACTAATAACTAAAACTAGAAGTTGGTTTTATGAAAAACCAATAAAATAGATAAGCCACTGGTTAATTTGATTTAAAAAGGAAAGAAGAAAAATAAAAAAAAAAGTTTAAAAAGAAAATAAATTACCATTATCCAAAACGAAAGGGGTAAATCCACCACCAACAAAGAGGATATTATAGCAATTACTGAGTTATTTTTTATCCAATTATATGCCAATAAATCTGACAATCTAAGTGAAATAGATGTATATTTACAAAAATATAAACTGCCCAGATTAACAAAAGAGGAAATAGACTACTTAAGTAACTCTATCTTAGAAAAAGAAACTGAACAAGCCATTAGTGAGTTCCCTAAAAAAATCTCTAGGGCCAGATGAATTCACAAATGAAATTCTTCCAAACATTTAAAGACCATTTAATTCCAATACTACGTAAACTATTTTTAAAAATTGGTGAAGAAGTTCTACCAAATTCCTTTTATGACACAAATATGGTTTTGATACCTAAGCCAGAAATAGAGAAAACAGAGGGGGGAAAAAAACTGTAGACCAATTTCCCTAATAAATATTGATACAAAAATTTTAAATAAATACTAGCAAAGAGATTATATATATCACAAGGATCATACACTATGATGACCATGTGGGATTTGTACCAGGAATGCAGGGCTGTTCAATATTAGGTCAGTATCAGCATAATTGGCCATATCAATAACAAAACAAACATAAATCATGATTATCAAAACAGATACAGAAAAAGTCTTTGACAAAATACATACAACACTCATTTCTATCAAAAACACTAAGGAGCATAGAAATCAACAGAGTTTTCCTTAAAATGTTAAGTAGTATCTATCTAAAACCATTAGCAAGCTTTATCTGAAATGTAAATAAGTGAGAAGCCTTCCCAATAAAATCAGGGGCAAAGCTACAATGTCCTTATCACCACTATTATGCAATATTGTACTAGAAATGCTGTAAGAGAAGAAAAAGAAACTGAAGGAATTGGAATAGGCAGTGAGAAAATAAAACCATCACTCTTTGTAGAGAATCAAGAAAACCCAGGAACCATATGAACATGATTATAAAATACTTTTCACACAAATAAAGTAAGATCTAAGCAAGTAGAAAAGTATTAACTGCTCATGGTAGCCTGGGCCAATATAATAAAAATGAGAGTTTTACCTAAATTAATCTATTTTATTCAGTGCCACACCAATCTAACTACCAAAAAATTATTTTATATAGCAAGAAATAATAACAAAACAATTAATCAGAAAAAAATTCAAAAATATCAAGGGAATCAATGAAGAAAAATGTTAAGGAAGACAGCCCAGCCATACCAGATCTCAAACTTTATTATAAAGCAGTAAAATCAAAATAATCTGGTACTGGCTAAGAAATAGTGGTGGATCAGCAAAATAGATTAGTTACATAAATCAGTTACAATGCAGTAAATGACCACAGTAATTTAGTGTTTGATAAACCCATAGATCTAAGCTTTTGGGACAAAAACTCACTATTTGAAAAAAAAAAATTGTTGGGAAAACTAGAAAACAGTATGGCAGAAACTAAGTACAGATAAACTTCTCACACCTTTTACCAAGATACAGTCAAAATAGGTACATGATTTAGATGTAAAGGACAATGCCATATGCAAATTAGAGGAGCATGGAACAGTTTACCTATCAGATCTATGGATAAGAGAAGAATTTAGAATCAAAGAAGAGAAAGCATTGTAAGATATAAAATGGATAATTTTGATAATATTAAACTTAAAAAGTTTTTGCACATATAAAAACAACACAGCCACGATTAGAAGGATAGGAAAACTGGGGGGAGGGGGTGTGGAGAGATTTTAAAGCAAGTACCTCTGAAAAAGGTCTCATTTCTCAAATATATGAAGAACTGAGTCAAACTTAAAAGAATACAAGTCAAAGGACATGAACATGCAGTTTTCACACAAAGAAATCAAAGCTACCTATAATCATATGAAAAAATTATTTAAATCCCTACTGATTAGAGAAAATTAAAACAACTCTGAGATACCACCTCAGACCTCTCAGATTGGCTAAGAAGACAATGGAAAAGGGAAATGATGGATGTTGGAGTAGATATTGGAAAATTGGGACTCTTAATGCACTATTGGTAGACATGTAAACTAGTCCAATCACTGTAGAGAGCAATTTAGAACTGTGCCTGAAGAGTTTTAAAACTGTGCATACCCTCTGATCCAGAAATACCTCTACCATGTCTGTATCCCAAAGGGACTGCCCCACCCTACTCCCCAAAAAGGGAAAAGGACCTATTTGTACAAATATATTTATTGTAGCTCTCTTTGTGGGGGCAAAGAACTGGAAATTAAAGGGCTACCCATAAACCAGGGAATGGCTGAACAAGTTGTGGTCAATGATTGTAACGGATTACTATTGTGCTATAAGAAATGATTAGCAGGCTAACAAAATAATGAAGAGTGAAATAAGCAGAACCAAAAGAACACTGTATACTATAACAGCAAGACTATTCAAAGAATAACTGAACAACTAAGCTATTCTGAATGTTATAAATTCAAAGAACCTATGATAGAAGATAATCTCTACCTCCAGAGAAAAAACTGATGAAGAGAAGTATGCATACTATGATTTTATATGTTTGTGGGTGTATGTGTGTGTGTGTGTGTGTGTGTGCGTGTGTCTGTCTGTCTGTCTATCTCAAAAAATGGACTTCTCTAAGACAGAGTGGAAAGGAAGGGAGAGACACAGTTTGAAACCTACAATGTAACCAAAAAAATCAAATTAAATTTTAAAAAATACTTTATTGATTAAAAAAACTGCTAACCATCACCTGCTTGAGCCTTCAGTGAGTCAGAATCTTTTTGCTGGTGGAGGTCTTGCCTCAATATTGATGTCTGCTGACTGATCAAGGTGGTGGTTGTTAAAGATTGGGGAGTGACTGTAGCAATTTCTTAAAAGAAGACAAGAATGAAGTTTGTCACATCAATTGACTCTTCCTTTCACTTGAACACTGAGAGGCCACTCACCATAGGGTTATTAATTGATCTAATTTCAATATTGTTGTGTCTCAAGGAACAGGGAGGCTAGAGAAGAGGGAGAAAGAAGGGGAAAAGCCAGTACCATAGGTAGAGAAGTTAGAATACACATATGTATTCACTAAGTTTGCCACCTTATAGTTCATGGTGCCCCAAAATAATTACAACAGTAACATCAAAGATCACTGATCACAGATCACCATAACAGATATAATAATAATGAAAAAATTTGAAATATTGTAACAATTACCAAAATGTGCCATAGAGAGACACATGTTGTTAGAAAAATGGCACCAACAGATCTGCCTGAACATAGGCTTGCTACCAACCTTCAATCTGTTTAAAAGAAAGCAACACCTCAATGTGCAATAAGGCAAAGCCCAATAAAACATGGTAGGCTGATACACAAAATAGCTACAAGGTAACTTTGGAGAGAAAATACCAATAGTTGGGAGCGTCCAACTCAAATTCTGTGATTCTATTCAAACTGTCATTGATCTAATGAGCAATTAGGAAACAACCACAAGGCTGATAGGCCAAAACCTGGTATTAGGGCCCCGGAGAGAAAGGAGGTCTTAAGGAAATTTGCTTGACGCTCCACATGGCTCTCTACAAAGTGTCCGACACTGGAATGAAGTGTCTGTGAAAGTGTTGGGAGGAGCTGCTTTCAAGGAGTCCCCAAAGTCAACACTACTTTCATAATGATAATTAAACATTTTAATTTCTGCTATAACCCATATAAACAAAAGCTCTCTGAGGAAGGGGAATTCTCAGTAATTTGTAAGAGTATAAAAGTTTGAGAACCATTGTAATGAAAAAAAAGAATTATTAGAGAAAATCATCGGACTTGTCCATTATACATACCGTTAAACTTGCCAATGAAACTCTGTCCAGACTGGCTTTACATAGTCGGCAGCCTGTCATAGGATTCTGGGCATGAAAACGACCTGAAGTCATTATCTCTACTCTTATATGGTCCTTATTATGCATTGTCTTTTGTGGCTCTATATATCATAGAGACTAACACACAACTATCTGGTGAGATAAATACCCTCAGAACGCTAAACCAAAGATAAAAATTCTGAGAACACCAACTAACTTGTAAACTAATCCAAGTAAAATGAATCAAGTTACATTTTGAAGTCCATATCTTGATTTGCCTCAGAATTTAATTTGATTCTTGTTTCCCCAAATACTTTCTCACAAAGGCACACGATAACATATAGGCATGAAGAAGTGATCATTTTTGTGACCTTCTGACTCCAAAAATCAGAGAAATTTGAATCTCACATGTGAGTTAAAAATAGGCCAGGAATATTTATGTCACTTTCCCTTCAAAAGTAATCTGAAATAATTGAAGTGTGAAATTCTCAAGAGGTAAGCTTGCCATGGAAATGCTGAAAGGTTTTTATGACCTCTTAAGGGAAATGATTAAATGAAGACTATGTGAGGCCCAGAAAGTACAGAGAGTCTGTGAAAACAGGCCTAGAGGAAGACCAGAGAGTTTGAAAGAGACAAAATTCAACCTAGAGGACAACGTGATGCCTCTCCTTCATCTTTGTTTCATCTGCTAGAAAGGGAATCCTGACAAAATAAAATTCATTCTGTATCAAAGAAGCAACTGACTGAAGAACACAAAATTTAATGATGAGGCTGGTTAAAAGCACCATTTATGAAAATATAATCAAGTTTGACTCCTTCCTTTGATAATCAATCAGTGCCGCAAGCCTTGTCAAAAGATTTTTTACTTTAATTTAGGTGAAATTTTAAAATGACAAGATCCCTAACATGGAAAATACAGCCTAGAATTTCAGTTGAAAATGTCTCTCTTTGATTGCATGGTTTCAGTCCAAACTGAATAGGATTACAGATTTAGAGTTGGAAGAGACATTAAAAGCAATCAAGTCCAACTCCTTCATTTTACATTTTGTATTATAGCTCTATTGATATACCTGAAAACATAGTAAATACATATGAAACCAAATAAAATGCCTTATAACACTGGTTTTAATCTCGTGCCAGTGAATTAACCAAAATTTATTAAATGTCAGGATCTGTCCTTGGTAATGAGAATACAAGTATGAAGAATGAAAGAATTACCACCTGCAAGGGGTTTATATTCCAATTAGAAAGACAAAAGGCCCACATAGAAACACAAACAGCATAAATACCAAGTATATAAACAAAAATGCACGCAGTGTAAACAAAAGGTCATTCTGGCACTAAGAGCTGGGGGTACTTGGGCTGTGTCTAACTTCAAGGTAAAGGTGAGGAAGAGGTACACGCATGAGGGCCTGTGGGCCCGCCAGGGCAAAGGCTCAGAAACCAGGGTGTTGTGCAGGTGTGAAGAACAGAAAGCAGATGGTTTGCCTGGCTCAGAGAGTCCGAGACAGGGCCTGTTGGCCAACAAGAATGGAAAGAGAGGCTGAAGACAGCATGGGAAGGGCTTTTATGCTAAACAAAACAACTTATTTGATCACGGAGAAGCTCCACTGGAGTAGAATAAGTCAGGGAGAGATTTGGTCAGACCTACATTTAAGAAAAATAAGCAGTGTGTACAGAGGATGGACCACAGTAGGCGGAGACTTCAAACAGGACGACCAAGGGAAGAAACTGGCATGATAATCTAGGAGAGAAAGGTAGAGAGGGTCTGAACCAAGGTGGGGACTGTGTGACTAATAAAAAGAAGGTTGAATTCAGAAGACGCTGTGAAGGTAGAAACAGCAAGATCTGGAAACTGCTTAGATATATGGGGTGAAGGGGAGAGAGAGGAGCCAGGATAAGGCAGTGGTTTCCAATTTGGGAATCTAGCAACAGGTAAGTTTGGAAAAGGAGAGGGTTTGGGGAGAAACATAACGAGGTCAATTTTGGACTTACTGAACTTGAGATGTCAATAAAATGGCCAATCTGAAATAACCAATGGGCAATCAGTGAGAAAAGAGTCAACATGTATATATCCATGTATATCCATGGAATTCATGGATAGATTTCAGGGGAACATAGAATGTGGATCAAAGAACAAAAAAATTACAACTCTATTTTTATTAATCCTTAAATAAACTTTAACATTTCTGTCAATTATGGACTTTTTAAAAATTACTTTTAAAAATGAATTCTTAGCTTCCACAGATATTCAAAGGGCTCCATTAACACACATTAAAAAAAAGGTTAAGAAAATCACATGTAGCTTAGGGTAGAGCCCTGGGAAATACCCACCATTAAGGATGGTGATATGAATGATGCAAACCCAAAAAGGAGGTCTGAATAGGAGGAAGCAAAGCAGGAGAAAGTAGCACCTGAAAACTCAAGAGCGGAGCGGAAATCCAGATGGAGAAGATAAGCAGGTCACATGCAGCAGAGAGGCCAAACTAGATGAGGACTGGAAAAACTGATCAGATTTAGCAATTAAGAGATCCCTGGAGGCTGGGTGGAGCCAAGATGGTGGAGTGAAAGCAAGGACTTTCTTGAACTCTCCCCCAAATCCCTCCAAATACCTGTAAAAATGACTATAAACAAATTCTAGAGTAGCAGAACCCACAACAAGGCAGAGTGAAACAAATCTCCAGCCCAAGACAGCCTGGAAGGTCAACAGGAAAGGTCTACTGCACCAGGCTGAGAGGGGAGCACAGTCCAGCACGGGCCCCACCAGTACACGCCACAGGTGACTGGATCACAGGCAACTGTGGTGGTTTCCAGACTTGTCAACCTACAACCACCAAAGACAACTTAGAAGGTCAGTGGGAAAGATCTGTTTGGACCTGGGTGAGAGAGGACCGTGGTCCAGACCCCAG
The DNA here is from genome assembly GCA_028646515.1 of Pseudochirops corinnae. NCBI lineage: Eukaryota > Metazoa > Chordata > Mammalia > Diprotodontia > Pseudocheiridae > Pseudochirops > Pseudochirops corinnae. The sequence continues at coordinate 54,683,110 of CM053588.1, forward strand.
CTCAGGGAAGTGGTGGTGGCAGTCGCAGTGGCTGCTTCCAGAGCTCTTGGCCCACAGATGTTGGGGGGACTGAGTGGCTGATCAGAGGGAGACTGCAGGTTCTGAGACAGGATTCTCTTGCTTTGCCCACGCTTAGCTCTGGGTCATAGTCCTGGGAGGTGGTCCTGGGGTAAAGAGGAGTGCTGATGTGGTAGAGCTTGAGGTGGTGGAGAGGGAATCCACTTCACGGTTCCAAGGCAGAAATGAGTGCTTGTGGTCACTCACAGACCAGAGCACAGGCCAGGAGGCGAGTAAACACTTCTCCTTTGATCATATAACCTTGGAAGAATTAAAAATTTACAGGTTCCTAGAAATATCTCTGAAACAGAGGTGAAAAACCCCTGAAGTCTGGGATGGTGCACTCTCACTGTGGAAGTAAAGTCCGACCTAAACAAAGAGCTAAAAAGTCAAGTGTTTGGCTAGGGAAACGAGCAAACAACAACAAAAATCAGACTACAGAATCTCACTTTGGTGACAAGAAAGATCAAAACATACAACCAAAAGACAACAAAGTCAAAGCTCCTACATCCAAAGTCTCAAAAAAAATATGAACTGGTTGAGGGCCTTAGAAGAGCTCAAAAAGGATTTTAAAAATCAAATAAGAAAAGTAGAGGAAAGAATGGGAAGAGAAATGAGAATGATGCAAAAAAATAATGGAAAACAAGTCAACAGCTTGCTAAAGGAGACCCAAAAAAATACCGAAGAAAATAACAGTTTAAATAATAGACTAGGGGAGGCAAGGCGATGCAGTGAGTAGAGTACCAGCCCTGCGGGCAGGAGTACCTGAGTTCAAATCTGATCTCAGACACTTAACACTTACTGGCCTCATGACCTTAGGCAAGTCATTTAATCCCAACTGCCCTGCTCTCCCCCCTCCAAAAATAAAATAGACTAAGCCAAATGGCAAAAAAAAAAAAAAAAAAAGCCAACGAAGAAAAGAATGCCTTAAAAAGCGGAATTGGACAAATGGAAAAGAAGATCCAAAAGCTCACTGAAGAAAATAATTCCTTAAAAATTAGAATGGAACAAATGGAAGCTAATGACTTTATGAGAAATCAAGAAAGTATGAAACAAAACCAAAAGAATGAAAAAATGGAAGACAATGTGAAAGATCTCACTGGAAAAAACACTGATCTAGAAAACAAATCCAGAAAAGATAACTTAAACATTATTGGACTACCTGAAAGCCACGATCAAAAAAAGAGCCTAGGCATCATCTTTCAAGAAAACCGCCCTGATATTCTAGAACCAGAGGGTAAAATAGAAATTGAAATAATTCACCAATTACCTCCTGAAAGAGATCCCAAAAGGAACACTCCTAGAAACATTGCAGTCAAATTCCAGAGTCTCCAGGTCAAGGAGAAAATTTTGCAAGCAGTTAGAAAGAAACAATTCAAGCATTGTAGAAACAGTCAGGAGAACACAAGATTTAGCAGCTTGTACAATAAGAGATTAGGGGGCCTGGAAGACGATATTCCGGAGGTTGAAATAGCTAAGAGTAAAACCAAGAATAGCCTACCCAGCAAAACTGAGTATAATCCTTCAGGGCAAAAAATGGGAATTCATTGAAATAGAGAATTTTAAAGCATTCTTGATGAAAAGACCTGAGCTGAATAGAAAATCTGACTTTCAAATACAAGATTCAATAAAAGCATGAAAAGGTAAACAGGAAAGAGAAATCATAAGGTACTTAGTAAAGCTGAACTGTTTATATTCCTACATGGAAAGATAATATTTGTAACTGATAAGACTATTTCTCAGTATGTGTGTACACACCCACACACATGAACAGCAAGACAGAGACAGAGACAGAGACAGAGGGCACAGGGTGAGTTAATATGAAGGGATGATGTCTTAAAAATAAAATGGAGTGAAAGAAGAAATGTACTGAGAGACAAAGAAGGCTGTGTTTTGTCATTCATTCTTGAAGAGAACTATGACATCAGGGAAATAATGATATGACTTGCAGCTGACTTTGATTTGAGTGAGGGAGGGCTATGCAAGGTCACCAGCCTCACTTTCCCCTCTAGGGCCACCTGCATCCAGTTGCTAGATATTCAACAGAATAACTGGAGGTGGCCCAGGATGCAAAGGGAGAACATGGCCCTTTTTTAGGCTAGGGTCTTTTCAGGTTCTCACTTTGAGTAAGATAATGCCCATTAGTGAATAGGCTTCTTTAAGCAGTTATTGAAGGATGTCCGCCTTAATAAAAAATCAAACTGGGAGGGGAAGACCACCAGGGTTCCTGGCCAAAAGAGAAGGAGAAAAGGAGAAGTAAAATGGAGTAAATTATCCCACATAAAAGAGGCAAGAAAAAGTTTTTACAATGGAGGGGAAGAGGGGAAAGGTGAGAGGGAATGAATGAACCTTACAGATTTGGTTGAAGGTGGGAATAACATACATAAGCAATTGGGTATGGAAATTTATTTTACCTCATAGGAAAGTAGGGGGGAACGAGATAAGAGACGGGTGGATGCTAGAAAAGAGAGGTAATCAGAAGCAAACACTTTCGAGGTTGGACAGGCTCAAAGGAGAGAATAGAATAAATAGGGGGCAGGATAGGATGGAAGGAAATACTAACTGTATTGTTAGTCTTTCACCACATGACTATTGTTTTGCATGACTACACATGTATAACCTACATCAAATTGCTTGCCTGCTCAATGAGGGTGGCTGGGGTGGGGTGGGGTGAGAAGAAGGGAGAGAATATGAAACTCAAAAGTTTTAAAAACAAACGTTAAAAACTGTTTTTACGTGCAATTTGGAAACAAGATATACAAGCAGGCAATGTTGTATAGAAATCTATCTTGCCCTACAGGAAAATAGAAGGAAAGGAGATGGGGGGGTTGGGGGGGGAGTGGGGGGGGAAGGTGTTAAGAGTGATGATAAAAGGGAGGGCAGATTGGGAGGAGTAATCAGAAAACATGCTAGCTTGGGGTAAGGGGAGGGGAGAGATGGGGAAGAAATTTGGAACTCAAAATCTTGTGGAAATGAATGTTGAAAACTAAAAATAAATTAATTAAATAATTTTTTAAAAAGAAGGAAAAAAGAGATCACTGGTAACTTTGTAAATAGTAGTTTCAGTTGAGAGGTAGGGCTATAAACTAGATTACAATATGGAAACAGTAAGTGTTGACGGGATTTTCAATGAATTTGGCTAGGAAGGAAAGCTTAAACACAATAGTTCATGAGGATGGTAGTATCTAGTGAAGGTTTTCTCTAAGGATGAGAGAGATGAACCTGTTTGAAAGTGGTAGAGAAGGCATTAGTTGACTGGAACTGTACCCAAACTGTTGCTAAATCCTGTCAATTCGAAATTCAATCCCTAATATCTTTCCTCTACAGCCCTTTTCCTCTGATACCTCATCCTGGTGCAGGTTCTCACCACCTTGTGCCTAAACTAGTGGTGCAGCCCCTCGAGCAGATTCCCTGTCTGAGTCCACCACGTACCCTGCTACCAAAGGAATATGCCATGTCCTCCCTTACATTCAGTAAATGCCAGTGCCTCCCTACTACTATTACCTCTAGGACCAAAGAGAAAATCTTCTATCTGGCTTCTCAAGTCCATCCTAATCAATCCGTTGCCTATCTCTCTAGTCGTCATATACCTTCCTCCCCTGCATATACTGGTATACCCAGTGACGTTAGCCTTCTGGCTGCTCCTAGAACACATCACATCTCCAAGAGGAGCACTTCTGCTTGCCTGTCCCCAGGCCATGAATTCTCTGCCTCTTAGTCTCTGCCTCCTCCCAGTTCTCAGGTTCCAGTTAAATCCCACACCCTGCAAAAGGCCTCCCCTGATCCCCCTTAATGCCAGCGCTTTCTCTCTTTCAATTATCTCAAGTGTACCCTGCCTACAACCCATTTGTACATAGCTAACATGCTGTCCCTCCCCACTCCTACTCCCCATTAGACTGAGCTCCTTGAGAACAGGGGCCAATCCGCCTTTCTTTGTATCTCCAGCACTTAGTATATACAGTGCCTTGTACTTAGCAGACCCTTAAGAAATGCTTGTAAACCTGACTGGTAGATCTGAAAAGCAAAGGGATTGAGGAAGGCTATAATCTGCCGAAGAGGAAGGGAAGGGCTAGGATCAAGCACACATCTAGAGGGAAGAGTTGGCCTTATCAAGTAGAAAGACTAGCTCTTTATCAAAGAATGGGATAAAGACAGGAGAGAATAAGGCATTAAGTCAAGAGGTTCAGAAACGAAGAGAATGGCAGGAGGAGCTCATATCAAATGATCTCAATTTCCTCACTAAAGTGAAAGGCAAGGTCCTTTACTAAAAGGAAAAGGGAAGGGGGAGGTGTAAGAGGCTTTATTAGGGAAAAGAAGGTTTATTTTCCCAAATAAAGAAAATTAGTATTTCCATGGGGGGCAAAAAAGGGAATCAATTAGGAAGGAATTAAAAAGACTACCTCACTGGGGGGCGGAGCCAAGATGGCGGCGTAGCAGCAGCAACATATTGCAGCTCTCACTTAGCCACCCCAAAATACCCATAAAATAGGACTCTAAACCAATTCTAGAACTCCAAAACGCACACAAGGATACTTCCCACTAAAGTCAGCTCGGCTACGGGGAACCATATCAGCACTGGGAACCGAAGCCAGCCTGGCCTGAAGCCGGGGCTGCGCCCCAGGGGCGGCGGAAGAGCCTTTCAGGTGAGCGGATTAGCACCAGCTGCGAGTGGGGATTGTGAAAGGGGGAGATAAGTAGTCCGGCCGAAAGGTCTCCAGAGCGGAAAAGTGAAAGGCAGAGGTTTTGCACCTGCCTCTGCGTTGTAGCTTCCCGCCCACGGCCTGCAGACAGCAGGGAGACTGAGCGATTGTTTTCAG
>CM053588.1:54688483-54720887 GCA_028646515.1 Pseudochirops corinnae
GCTTGTTCAGCCATTCCCCAATTGATGGGCATCCCCTGTATTTCCAGTTTTTTGCAACCACAAAGAGAGCTGCAATAAATATTTTTGCACATATGGGACCTTTTCCCACTTCTGTAATCTCTTTGGGATATAATCCCAACAGAGCACACTGCATTCTCATGGCAGTCTGTTTAATTATTGAACAACAGCAGCAGCAGACATTTCCATGATTACCTTCTGTGTGCAGTCCGTAGTGTTGAGGATAGGAGCTACCAAGGGGGAAAAACAACCCAAAACACTCTTGCCCTCAGGGATCTTAATATATTTTCATTGTTAGACAATTTATACTTAGCTACAATCTGGCTCTCTATAACGTCCACTCATTTGGTTTTTTTTTTTTTTGGTCCTCTTGGTCCAAGGTGGATAATGCTACCAAGTAATATTCAGATGTTACCAGCAGGTATCCAAAACCCTTTAAAATATTGTGCTCCCCAGCCTTTCCAGTCTGTCCTCCAGACACATGGACCTTGTGCTCTTAGGGCCCTGCGCCTTTACCCTTAATTTCTTATACAGTACCTACCATCTTCCTTCCCCACTTCTGCCTTAGGGAGATGGCCTGGTGTAGTTGGGAAAATGTTGCTGTAAGTAGAGTGTAGCGAGTTCAGGCTTCTATATTGTTGGTAGGTCTTTGGGCTGTCCTCCCCATCTAGAATGCTCTCCCTCCTCAGGAGGGCTGCCTTCAATGAATTTTGTATATACATAGTAAGTGTTCAGGCTGCCTCCCTTTTTAAAATGTAAGCAGGGGCAGCTTGGTCATTGTATCCCCAGGGCTTAGCACAGTACCTGACACATGATAGGTGCTTACTAAAACATGATAACAGAAATACAAATGAGAAGCATTTAGTTCACTTAAATTAAATAAACTATGTACCAGGCTCTAGAAATCACAAAATTTCTTCAAAGTTGTGTAAAGGCATTTTGTTGTTCTTGTTAAGTCTTGTGGTTCTCTTCCTCCTCCTCTTCCTCCTTCTCTTCCTCTTCTCCCCTCCATCCCACTCTTTTGAGCCTTACACCAGTGTTGTGAGGCTTGGTGTTCCCATGGCCCTCACCTGGACGAGGAGGGAGGGTAGAGGGGCTGCCAAAGCTATCCACCTTCACAGCCTAGTTCACACCCACACACCGTCATATGCCACCAGTGTCTCAGAGTATTTTTTTTCACTTGAAACCCAAGTAGAAGATGTACTTACAAACATTGTTGCGTGATATTTAAAATATGTGTGTGTGTGTATGCGTGTGCACGTGCTTCTGTATTTTAAATTGATGCATAAAAGAGCTAGGTATTTGGGGGTTTGTCATCTTTCCCAGACCCTGCTGTTTCCTTAGGTTATTGGACTTTATTGAGAAAGGTATTAAGCAGAGCCAACTGTTTGGTTTATTGGTTTATTATATATTATTTATTATTATTTGGTTTATTAAGTAGCCATTCCAGACGAGGCACTGTGCTGTGTGTGGCAAGCATGCAGAGAAAGACAGAAAACAGTCCCTGCCCTCAAAGAGCTTACAGTCGAATGAGGGAGAAAATGTGCAAACAGCCATGTACACACGACACAGACACACATGTGCACATGTGTGTACATGCATATGCATGCAGACACACGTATGATAAATTGTAGATAATCAGCAGGGAGAAACAACTAGGATTAAAGCGTAGTGGGAAAGGCTTTTCTTGGTGTGGTGCCGATGAACATTTCTTCCTTACACCTGTTTTAATCGGCAAACTTCCACTAAGGAAGGTTTTGGTTAGACCCCGGGCCCTGCATTTAGTGCTTGGGTTTCTGTTCTATTTCTTACTGTTGCTGAGCCCACAAGTATCCTAAAGTAGTAATTGACTGAAATACAACCACCCTGTCTTTTTGTAGATATGGAAACCGAGTCCTCAGGTGGCAAAGTCACTTGTTCAGAGGAACACAGCTTGTTAGGGTTAAAGATAGGACCCTAATCCAGGCCTTTTGACTTGAAGGCCTATGTTTTTCCCATGGCACCATATACTCTCTATCCAGGTTATAAAGAATTTTAGAACCAAAGATTTTTACTGTCTTCAAGACTCTTGATGTCTGATAAGTCTTGCATTTGTTTTCGGGTGTCTTCCTTATTTAAGTTTAGAAAAAATGCATTATTTGCTCTGACCTAATTTAGAATTTCCTTATCATATGACTTAATCCTATTATTTTAAAACAAAGTTAGTAGTTAGAATACTTTTCTTTTTATCAGTGAAGGATGGACCTGTCTTAACACTCAGGATAGCTAACTGAATTAGAATGAGTCTTTAACCTGCTAGATCATGACTGTGGAGAGCAAGGAGGGCCTGTTTTCAGCTTCCCTTTAAAGATATGCTCTGGACCTAGCATAGTACATTTCCTTACATGCAATAAGCATTTGATAAATGTTTCTTTAAAAAATTGTTAAAATGATTATTTGATTTTTTTTCCTCAGCAATTAGATAGTACTTTAGTGTTTTCAAAACACTTTCCCAGAAATGATCTCACTTCAGTTGGGTTGTACTATAGTATCATGGGAAGAACACTGGCCTTGGGAGTCTGACTCTGGTTTTGCATCCTGGTTCTCTTCTTTTCAAGCTGTGGGCCATAGTCACTTCATTATGACTTCAGGGTTGTTGTTGTTTCTTTAATTGTTTTAATTATAATATGAAAAGGTTGGACTTGATAATTTCAAAAGTCCCTCCTGCCCTTAAATCCCACAAACTTATGATAACCTTGCCTAGACCCTATAGGACCAAATACAGAAGAAAAATACTTCTCACTAAAATGTATCTGGTAAGTTATTTAGAGAATGTAGGTCTATGCGAATCTTAAATTTAAGCATACTTATTCTCAACTCTTCCTTCTTCAGGTAATTACAATTAGCTGGTATAAATATTTTAGATTGGTAAAATAATCCACTGAAATAGTATGTTTAATGCCATAATCTTATTCATGAAGTGTCCCTGTGAAGAAATGGCCTATGGGGCGGCTAGGTGGCACAGTGAATAGAGCACCGGCCTGGAGTCAGGAGGACCTGAGTTCAAATCCAGCCTCAGACACTTACCACTTACTAACTGTATGACCTTGGGCAAGTCACTTAACCCCAAATTGCCCTGCCTTCCCCCCTCCAAAAAGGAAAAAATAAAGGCCTATGGATGATGATGTGTTACTATTCATTTTCAGTGCTAAAGAACTCAGAAAAATTAAACTCCCATTAAGTTAATACATGAAAGTTATTCCTTCATTGAAGTGTCCAGTATAGATGTACAATATTAAAGCTGGGAGTGACTTTAAAAGTAATTTCGTCCATCCTTTAATGGAGTGGAACCATTTGTTGTGTATTCAGCAGCATTGATATGATAGAATCATAGGATTTAGAGCATTTTATAAAGACTCTTGATCATTTTTAGGGATTGAGTAGCTCGGAAGGTAGATTTTTTCTATTGGTAAATAGTTTTGTTTCTTAGAAATTTCTTTTATTGAGATAAAGCCTGTCTCTTTGTACCTTCTGTACTTTAGTCCTGTACTTCTCCTTAGGAGCCAGACTTGATTAATTGAATTTCTTTTTTGAAGAATCTGAGTTTATATGAACATCTGAATCCAAAGTCATCCATCCATCATCTAGTCCAACTCATGACTGACCCTCCTCCTTCCTATATCCTATCTGACGGGTGGTTGTCTCAATTTTTGTCTTACAGCTTCCATGCGGGGCAATCCACCACTGCTTCAGTAGCTCAAAATTAAATTGAAGTCTTCACATTTCCCATGTTATTCTTGGCAGTAAGGTGAAACAGAATAAGTCTAATCCCTTCCTTCAGCCCATTGCGTGTCTGAAGAGAGCTTTCAGGTCTCCTATTAGACTCTTTCCTTCAAAGGATCCTCCTGTGGCACAGTTGTCATTTCTTTTGTCATCTTGATTTGTTTTCTTCTGAACGTATTCGCTGCTTATTAATTTTCTTCTAAACTGAATATAGAACTGTAGGTGTGGGCTGATGGCAGTGGTAGTTATGATTTCCTTGAGCCTGGAAGGGAATGCCTCTTCTAAGACAGTGCAAGAATAATCTGGTTTTCTCAGCTGACGTGTTACATTGTTGACTTTCTGAGATTTCTGTTCACCAAAGCCACCAGAGACTCTTTCCAGACAAACTGCACTTAAGCCATGCCTCTCTAGTCTTCTGCTTGGGAAGTTTGTTTGTTGTACCCAAGGGTAAAACTTTACCTTCATCTCTTTTGGTTTTCATCCTATTAGACTAAGCTTTTCAAAATCTTTTTGTATACTGACTTTGTCACCATGTTAGCCATCCTTCCCAGCTTTGTGCCATCTATAAATTAGATGAGGATGCCATTTTTGTCTTTTTCTGCATTATAAGTAAAAAACCTTGGAGTGGTTCAGGGCCCAGCTCAAATCCATGGGGCAGTCCACTGGTAATATCCCTTCAAGTTTACATTGTATCATTAATGAGAATTCTTTGGATCTGGACATTCTATCATTTCCAAATTCATGAATGAATGAATGAATCATTTATTATGTGCTCAGCTTTGTGCAGACCCCTTTGTTAATCTGTGGGGATACAAGTAGAAAGTAAGATGTCTCTGCTCTTGAGGAGCTCACATTTTAATGGGGGAGACAACACATAGGGAAAGTTTTAGTGTAAGTCAGATGGAAGGGTCCCATAGTCTGTAGGGTGCAGTGGCTCCGATAAATTACCATCTGGCAGTGTCAAGGACTTTATAGACAAGAATTTTCTTTTCTGGGTCTTCAGTTGCTGTGGCTGCAGCACCCATAGGAGTAGCTCCCAGGTTGCCATCTCCCAGGATAATGGCCGAAGGCACTGGGCTGCAAGCACTGATATTCCCAAGGCTCTCGGGTTCAGGATCCTGGGCTGTCTCCATCAGGGTTGAAGGGGATTTGTTGGTTAGGATAGTGGTGGTGGTCATTTGACTTTGCTGGCACATGATGCCTCTGTGATTTCCTGTGGGGACTTTTGAGCTACCTTAGCTAGGCTGGCCCAGCCGCCTGGGTGTGGCAGTTGGTTGTCAGTTGGTTGTCAGTTGGTTGACTGTTGATGGGGATATCTGGCCCCTTCTCCATAGGAACCACCTCCCCAGTTGATGGCTGTGAAGGCCGAACTGGGAGTGGGATACACATGATTGGATTGTCATACAGTACAAGTCACCTCATTTTCCCCATGAGAATAGGATGAAAGACTTTGTTAAGTGCTTTGCTAAAATTGAGGTCTGCTATATTTTATAGGAGTCCCCTAATCTACATATTTAATTGCCTTATTGAAAAAGAAAGTTAGTTTGGTGTGGTGTGTTCTTGATGAGGCCATGCTGGCTTTTGGTGATCATTGTCTTCCTCTTGGTTTTTTGATGGCTTTTATTTTTACATCACTTAAATCTCCTGGAACACCATTCCTCTTCCTCCCTGCCAGAGAGTCATCCTTTATAACAAAGAGTAAAGAAGAGTGAAAACCCCCTAAGTTCCGGAAATGTGAGCAGTGTCTTAGCTTGGTCTCTTGTTCCTGGGAGGCAGTGTCCCCTTTGTGACTCCCCACCCCTATAGCCCCTCATCTGTGGGGCCAAGCTTGGCCAGTAAACTTGAGCAGCGTACAGCTCTGATTGCTTTGTTATCAGTGGTGTTTCCATGTACATGGCAGTCGTATAGTACGTTGCTTTGCTGTAGTCCATATTATTCCTGCCTGCTTGGCATTTGTCATGGGCATCATTTCTGGGGCCACCACAGCAGTGTGCAATAAGTTGTTAGGCCATTCTCTGCTTCATATCATCTGTTTTCCTTTTGTCAATTTTGTTGATGTCTTTTTTTACATTATCTTCATTTTACGTTTTATGCGTGTTCTTCCCCAGCTATCCTTTATTACAAAGAATATAAAAGCAAGAGAAAACAAGTAGGGGAGCAAACCTAGGCAGTGCCTCTGTCAGGCCTGCAGTCCCCTAACTCTGCAGAGAGGCAGGCTGGGAGGGAGGTGCCTTGTCCCACTTCTTCTCTGGGCCAGGATTGATGATGGTGATTGCATGTTCTTTATTGTTATTCATTCTATGAATTCTGTAGCAGTCACCACGTGTTGTGTTTTTCTGTTTCTTCTGACCTCAGTTTGCAGCAGGTGATATCTTCTCCATGTCTACTTGTACATATTAACAAAATGACTAAATCTTTGACTAACATGAATTAAAATAGAGTGAGAAAATTCAAATAGCCAAAATAAAAGATGAGTGAGCTGAAAATAACTAAAAAGAGTTAATGGTGCCTGCTATGGACTAGGCACTGTATTAAGTGCGTTACAAATAATTTCTCATTTGATTTCCACCACAATCGTAGGAGGTAGGTGTTAAGCCCATCAGTTGGGGAATGTGGGCGTGCAAATAATATTTTCCCCATTTCACAGTTGAGGAAACTGAGGAAGACACAGGTTAAGTGACTTGCCTAGGTTCACACAGCTAGTAAGTATTATGAAACGGAATTTGAACTCAGGTCTTCCTGATTCCAGGCCCAGCAATCTGTCATCCACTGAATTGCCTTGCTGCCTACTATTAACTTATACTTATATGTCAGCAAAAATGAGAATTTGAAAAAAGTAGATGCATATTTGCCAAAATATCAAGTACCAGAACCTGTTAACAGAACTTGAAATGGAGATCTCAGGCTTCAGAATATCAAATCAAGCCACCTTTAAAAGAACTACCAAAAATGAAAAACAGAATCCAGTTTAAATGGATTTCCAGGTGAATTCTGTCAGATTTTAAAAGAATTTTTAATGCTTATGCTACAGAAAATAATTTGGTGAAAATAATAAACTATTGAAAACCTAAAATCACATGATTACAACAGGAGATTCAGACAAGGCCTTTGAAAAGTACTCACATGCTACGAACTGTCAAGCATAAGCATAGAAGCACCTTCTTTAATATAAGAAAAAGTATATATCTTAAACCGAAATGTAGCATTATATGCAATGGTGAAACACCAAAACTCTCCTAGGAAATATTTGATGTTTGACATAATTCTAAGAACATCAGTGATGACAATAAGATGAGGACAAATAAAGGTAGTAATAACATATTGTCGAATTTAACAGAATGAAAGTTAAACTCACTCTTCTATAGTTTTTAGACTCTACTCCTTTTTCCTTTGAAAATTGGGGCAATATGTATCGTTCTGTGTTGTACAACTTTTATGTTATCCACATCTTTTAAAAATGATTTTGTTTTTCTGTTACTTCTGTTTCCCACTGTACCTCTTCCTCTGCTCCCTGCTGGAGAGCCGTCCCTTACAATGATGAATTTTTTTAGAATAGGAAGAAAGGGGGAAAAAAAGGTCTTGCCAAACTGACAAATGTTTTCAAAGAAGCCTTTTCTCTTCGTTGTTCTACATCCATAGTCCTCGTCCCTCTCCGGAGAAGTAGGGTAAGAGGGATCTTCTCTTGCTGATTGTTGTTCTTTCCGCTATGGTGGGTTCATTTACTGCTGTCCTGCTTCTTCTGACTTGTCTGTGTATCATTCAGTTCATGCTACTCTGTACTCCTCACATCGATCCTCCTTTCTTATCTGCCAGACTTGGCTTTGCCTTCAAAGTGGTGTTACAGATATTTTGGGGAATATGGGACCTTTCTTTTTGTTATTGACTTTTGGGGGTTAACATGCTTATGCCTACCAAAGAAATCTCTGGATTAAAGGTCTGGACATTTTTACCACTTTATTTGCGTAATTTCAAATTACTTTCCACAGGAGGTGTCGTGATTGACAGCTAAATAAATGCAATAAGGTGACCATCTTTCTACATACCTTTCAACACTGATTATTCTTATCTTTTGTTGTTCTCGCTCATTTGCCCTGTGTGATGTGAAACCTCAGGATTGTTTTGATTTTCCTTTCTCTTATTAATGATTTGGAATATTCTTTCATATACTCTTCAGAGATTGCAGTTCTTTTGAGAACTGTTTCTTTGGTTTCTACCCACTGGGGAATGGCTTTTGCTCTTAAATATTTCCATCCTCTATATACTTTAACCTAGGGATAGGGACTGCACCTATTACTTCATTGGTTATAGGGAGCTTCCAGTTGAGGAGATTCTCTTGAATACATGTTGGCCCCCACAATGTGGAATCTCACAAGAGTTGTCTAGAACACAAAGATGTTAAGTAATTTGTCCAGAATCCCACAGTCAGGAGATTCTTGGGAGAAACTTGAACCCATGTCATCTTGGCCTTAAGGCCATCTCTGTATCTGTCCTGCCACACTGCATTTCATTGTCTTCCCTATCTGAACTATTTTATAGAAAGATTTTTCCCCAGTTAGTCATCATTTCCCTTCTTTTCCTTGTATTAATTTTGTTCATGTAAAAACTTTCCACTTTTATGTAAAATATCTACTTAAATTTCCTTTATTTTTTTGGTCAAGAAGTGGCCTTCCATTCGCAGTCCTGACAAGTATGTGATTCTGTGCTTGCTTCTCTTCTAGTTTTTTTACTCATGTGAGTTGTCATAGGCCATGAGTGGCCATGGTTCAGGGCTCACACTTGCCAGTTCTTCAGGGAGCCAAGGAGATCCCCTGAGATTGAGGACTTGGTTTTATTAAAGTCATCTCGCTGCTCTCTTGCTAGAAATTTGCCTTTTCCTGGGTATCATTCTATTTTAGTAATGCTTGGTTTTTTTCCCTCCAGCCTCAGGATTATTTTCATTGGCATTGAATGGCCATTGGAAATGAAAATAGTTTATCAACTTTACTTTGTCTTTGTTGTTTGTTAACATTATTTCAGCCATTCTGACCTTTAGTCCAGTACCCTTTTTGATGCTTTTATTTCCCCACACGTCCCCTTTTTCTTTATCTTTTTTTTTGGTCAGTTTCCAGTTTTTTTTTCCCCTGGTCTTTAGCTCCCTGTCCCTGTTCTTATGGGAATGTGCTAAATTTTAAATTCACTTTCTTTTCTACCCGGGCTTCTAATGTCTAAACATAGTATTTTAAGATCTAAGGTCCTCCAGTGAATCCACTTCCATCTTTTATGACAGTTCTCTTCTGAATTTTATTCTTTCTTTAATTGCTACACTTTGTTGTGACTGATTGGTCACTTTACTTGACACCTCCAGAATAACTTACCATGAGCAAGTTTCATAAAGCCTCCCTGTGATGTTGTGGTCATGAACTTGGCATGCTTTTCTCCATTTTTTGTAATTGACCATTTATTAACAAAAGGGAACGATGTTGCTTTTATTTTGATTTGGAAAGTAACGTTGTCTGTGCATTTGAACTCTTTTTAAAAATTGCCTTCGAGTATTGTTTTTGTATTTCTATAGTTCCTGTGATAGTAGATAGATAATGTCTTTTTCCTGTTGTGGTTGTTAGTTGGCAATTCTTTGCTTAGACTGTTTGTTTATTGGAGATTGACTCTTAATTTAGGTTTGTTATCATTTTCCTGAGGATTTTAGGTGTTAGAATTTTATCAGAGGTATTTGCAGCTATTTTCTCTCCAATCTAAATCTTTTATTCTCTTGCTGCATCTAGTTAATTTCCTCGAAAGCTTTTAAATTTCATGTAGTTAATACTGTCTGAATTTTGGGTTTGGATTTTGGCTCTGCCACTAGCCATGTGACTGTGGGCCTCAGTTCCTCCATCTGTAGAGTAATGGGCTTGGACTAGATGCTCTTGAAGAATCCTTCCAGTTCTATATGTTTATAGATTTTTCATAATCTTGGCTAATAGCTCTGATTTTGTTCCCTATATTTTCTTTTAATTTTTTTTTGTCCTTGGTAGCATCTAAAGTATTTTTTTTCTGAATTCGTATTGCTATCCTTTGTCTTTTAATATTATCTTCATTTTATATATACTCTCACCTTTTCCTCTCTGAAGAGAGCCATCTTTTAGTATACAATATAGCCTCTGTGGCCATTTTTCCAATTCCTTCTCACACTGTCAGGCAGGGTTCCAGAGGATGGCTGCCTTTCCAAGTCTGGAAGTTGTTGGGGAGTGGTTTTGTAATCTCCCTCAGTTGATGATTGGTATTATTAGGTAGCCATCCACAATTTTTGTGGATGGCTTTTATAAAAAGGTGGTGTATTAAGAATAGTTGATACAGACTCTGGTATGACTACCTCCCACTTGAAGTTGGGGCATTCTCCTCCTACCACAGAGTCTCTAAATGCAAACTTAGAGGGTTTTGAGGTAAAGAGATAACTCATAGCTCCCAGAAACCCTTTGCTGGAGTCTTCAAGTTGTTTCCATTAAAGTATAATGTAGCCTTTCTGCTGGGCTATTTGTAGAGCCTTGGAATTGCCTTTCCTTGTTCTGTCCAGAGTCTCCTTAGTTCATAATGCAAACACTGCCAGTAGCTGTTGTAGGGCTATTAGGAAGAACCAGAATCCTCTGACTCTTCTGAAGTTTAAAAAGATCTAAGTACTTCCTGTGATCAGGGCTGGAACCCCAGGGTCTCAGGTGGCTGCTGTTTCATAGATGACCCACAGATCATGTGGGTCATCAAGTTTCCTTAGACATTACTAATATATTTTTGGTGAAATGGCACTCTCTTTGACCCAGTGACTTTTAAGGACTTCTAAGCTGAGGTCTGGGCAGCTAGTCCTGGATCAAGAAGACTCATCTTCTTCAGTTCACATCTGGCCTTGGACACTTACTAACTCTGTGGTCCTAGTCAAGTCACTTCACCCTCTTTGCCTCAGTTCCTCATCTTCTATAGTGTGCTAGAGAAGGAAATGGCAAATTATTCCAATATCTTTGCCAAGAAAACCTCAAATGGAGGTCACAATCAACTGCAGCAAATTGAAGTCCAAATCCAAGTGATTGCTCTAAATTCAGTGCTTGGTTGATTGATTGGATTGATTCACTAGAGGCATTTAGGCCTTGTTCACAACTGATTCATACCTTGAATGACAGGTGTCTGAGCTAGCATCTTGTCACTTTAAGTGGGATAGGTTGAGTAATTTACTTGATTTCTATTCTTAAACTTGTAACAGAATAAACAAGAAAGATAAAAAAATAAAGAATGGCATAAGTAATCATACACATCAACTGAGCCTGAGCATGTGCAGTGTTCCATGTTCCTTGTCCCTGACTTTTTCAAGAAAAGGGGTGATAGTGGTGCTGTATTTTCTCATCTTTTTTTTTTCTAGAGCTCAGTTTAGTCATTTTAATGTCACAACTTTGTTTGTTGTTGTAGATATTGTGTACATATATTTTTAAAAATTAAAATTTAAATAAGCTTTAAATTATATATTATGTTATTTAGATCATTGTAGTTATTCTCAGTGTCTGCCCTTTCTCCTTCACAGAGAGCTGTCTCATATAGCAAGTAGTATTTATTAAAGACAGAAAAAGAAAAGGCTTAAAAAAAAGCACAACTGATTGATATATTGAAAAAGTCCCAAAAGATATCTATGTAACCCCAGTGGACCTCCCTCCTCTAAGAAGGGGTAGGTGGGGGCTGTCTTCTCCTTTCTCTTCCTTCAAGCTCTACTTGATCTTCATAATTTTGTTATATTCACTTTTGATTTTTTGGTGGTTTTTCTTTCCATTTACATTGTTGTAGTCACCCTGTAGTTTGCTTTTTTTTTGGGGGGGGGGCTCTGCTTATTTCACTCTGCATCAGTTCATATAGATCTTCCCAGGCTTCTATGTATTCATCACATTCATTGTGATGTGGATGTACAGTAATATTCCACTCTCTCATTGTGTATAATGTTTTTCGGGTTTTCTGTACTTCATTTTGCATTAGTTGGTAGAAGTTGTTCTCTGAATTCTTCGTAGTAATCTTTTTTCTCTGCATAGTAATATTCTTTTCATTTATGTACCATGGTTTGTTTTACTGTTACCCAGTCAGGACCTTACATTGTTTTCAGTTATTGCTACTACAAAAGAGTGCTACTATGAATACTTTGAATATATGGAACTTTCCTTGTTCTCCCTTTAAAATATTTTTTGGGTACACAGCATTTTATTCACCCTTTTAGTGTATTTCCCCTTTTTTTTTCTTTTTGGAGGGCAATTGGGGTTAAGTGACTTGCCCAAAGTCACACGGCTAGTTTTCATGTTGTGTCTGAGGCTGGATTTGAAGTCAGGTACTCCTGACCCCAGGGCTGGTGCTCTATTCACTGTGCCACCTAGCTGCCCCTTGTCTGGATGTTTAAAAAATGTTTCATTGGTAGGTCTGTCTTTCCTTTCTTCCCTTCTCTTCCCCTCTCCACGTTCATTACTCTCTCTAAGCTCCCCTTCCCTCCACTGTGGGACTCCCTCCATTAAAAAAAAGCACACTGTTCTAACACGTTAGTGCACAGCAGAACAAAACAAAAGTTTTGTCACCTCTTTCTTGGGAGGTCAGAGGCATGCTTCAGCATCGGGCCTCTGATGTTGTGGCTGGTCACTGAATAGGCCCTAGGCCTTAAGCCTTTCACAGTTGTTGTTCTTTATAATGAATGTTGTTATTTATTGTATAAATTGTCCTAATGGCATAGAAGAGGTAGTCCCTTTTTAAAATCTTGCTGTATATTGGTCACAAAAGGAGTTAAGTAATGCATGAACTTAGACCATAGTGTAATTTTGTTCTGTTGTGCGATTTTAATAAAGAAAATAAAAAAGAAAGAGGAATAAAAAGAGAAAATAAAAGAGAAATGAGGAAGAGAGGGAAGCAGCCCGCCATTTGTTATGATGGGGCACGTGAGAAGGGTGGCTGGGGGAGTGGGCATCTCATTCTTCTCATGACTATGAGACTGAACCAGATAAAGGAGGGCTGAAAAGATACACACACACACACACACACACAGAGCATTTGATGTGAAGATATTTTAAATTCAGCGAGGATGCAGGCAGGAATGGGGGGAAAGCCTTAAAGAAGGAGGGCAGAGCTAACATCAGAGAGAAAACCAGAAAGGGATTAAAAATCGAGAGAAAACATGCAAGTCAGAGATGAGGACTTGGGCGCGGTAGAGAAGGCAGAAAACACCACTTCAAGTGTGAATGACGGCTTCAGATCAGGCTTCTCTTCTGTGCCTCCTTTGAATGTGGGACCAGAGGAGTGGGGAGGAAATGAGGAGGAAAAAACAAGAGAAAACGGTGGAGGGTGAGATAAGTAACAGTTATAGCTGGGAACATGACAGTGGATTCAATGAGAAGGAAGGATCCAACAGGATATACACCTGAAATATATGGAGTCAAAATATGGTTATGTTTAGAAGAATTAATCCTGTTTCAGGCTAACAAAGGGGCTGGGGAAATGGAAGGGAATGAGGATTTTTTAAACACTCGCTCTGTGCTGAGCGCTTGACAAGCATTCTCTCGGTTGATCTCTCAACAATCCTGGGAGATCGGTGCAGTTATTATCCGTGTTTTACAGTTGAGGAAACAGAGGCAGAGAGAGGTTAAGTGAGTTGCCCAGAGTCACACAACTAGAAAAAGTACCTGACGCTGTATGTAAACACTGGTCTGATTGATTCTGTGTTTAGTTTTCTGTCTGCTGTGCTGTATGCTAGGCATATGTCCCAAGAAGGTCAATGATATTTTAAAAAAGAAAGGTTCCTACATGCCAGTTATAGCAGTACCTTTGAGGTGTTCCCACCAGCTGTACTCCTTAGGTTTGCTCCACCATCATCGAGTTCTGGGGAAAAACTCAACACCAGGAATCTCCTTATCCTGGAAATGGCATTAACTTTGGTACTTGTACCCTCTGCCCCTCTGATTGCAGAGTGGAAGAACAAAAACCTTCATTTCAGGAGGGCTCAGAGTCCAGCCATTCCCCCATCAGTGGCATTCCTCCAGCCGTACCACCACCATCATCATCAGCAGAGCCAGGTGCTCCTGTCACGTGCCCCCGTTCCCTCCTCTGTCTTTCAGCTTCCTGTTATGTGTCTTCCCCATTAGACCTTCCCCCCCATCATTTGTTTTCTTAGTACATAGCACTGTGCCTGGCATAGAGCAGGTGCGTAATAAATGTTTGTTGGGTTGAATTCGGCCAAGAATGGGAAACAAAATAAGAAATTATGAATTTGATGAATACAGAGGAGCATGTAGAGAAGTGAACTTATGTAAAGTGAATTAAAGAGAAGCAGGCATACAATATACATAATGACTGCAACAATGTCAATGGAAAGAACAACAACACAACAGTCAAAACTGGATACTGCAGAATTGCCATAACCAAGCTTATGATGGCTCCAAAGGAAAGACGGGAGAACACACTTCCCCTGCATCTTTGTGGCACAAGTGGGGGGCCTGCCAAGGGAGAGACGGTTACACTACTGTTCTCCTCTTTGTGTTCTTTATTAGAAGGTATAAAGGATGGCTTTCTTGGCAGGGTTGGGGTTGGGATAGATCAGGAAATGTAGGAGTTGTAGAAAAATGATAGCAATAAATATTCATTTATTAAAAAAGAGAATATCAACAAATCCTGACCCAGGTGCCTCATGTCTTCTATCAAGTCTTTATGAGAATCATCTACACACACAGAGGGCATCTGACAAAGGGTGAGTCAGGGAACCAGAAAGGCTTTTACAAATGTTATTTGATAGTGGCCCATATCGAGAAAGATGGAAAGAATACAAGATCTTACTGTGCTTCTGGTTTGTTGACTATTAAAACAGAACATGACTCAGTAGAGCAAAATGCTTCCTTAAAACCTCCTCCATCAGCACAGCTCTCTCTCAAGCCTGTGTCAGAATTTTGTAAGATTCCTTGAAAGATAGAGCCACAGAGGCCATTTTGTTCAAGAGTGTGCTCATAACTATCAAACAGAAAACAAGGGTAAATTTGAGATACAAAAATCTGGCTCCTATTGTGGAGATTAGCCAGAACACAGTTCTAGTGCAAGAGGGATTTCCTATAGATGGTAAGTTTCTTCAGAACCATCTATTCATAGATGATAAATGCTCAATATTTAAACTCTGGAGCATTTCAGAGATTTCCTCAGTGAATTCTGTAATTTCCTAAGAGTTCGGCTTAAGTCGCAAACAGGAAGAACCAAATGACTCAACAGAATTCATTATCTTGACCTGTGATTAGCTTTTCTGTGGACAGTCTAAAGATTCATATGTGTGTGTGTGTGTGTGTGTGTGTGTGTGTGTGTGTGTGTGTGTGTGTGTGTGTGTATGGTGATTATCTCCTATTAACTGATGATGAGGTAGATCCATAGCATTGTATAGTGCTTTTAAGACCTTCCAGTGTCTGCCTGAAGCAAAGATTGATCAATATTCTTCCTCTGATGCTGTGTGGCTGTGATTCATTACACGCCATAGTCGCCTAAGGGTTATAGTGTCACCCACAGGGCCATGGAGTGGCTTGCGTGGATGGCAGCAGGCTCTAACATACTACCCAGGAGAAGTCAAGTAGAGGGTAGCCTCACAGAGTTGGAAGCCTGGAAAAGTAGTGGGATGTTCCAGTAGCTGGGGCAAGGAATCTCAAGTTTTCCACTGGCATCTTTCCTTATTGGTGTTTGTGCATGGCCAAGAAAACTAGAGGAAAGCCTCCATCATCTTGGGTATGCCTTTTTTTTGGTCAGATTTCCAGAAAGATAGGGAAAAGAGTAGCAAAGAATAAGAGGGCATGTGTAGTTTATGACCTGTTCTGTTGGAGGTCTAACCAAAATTGAAGATAATGCCTAGAAGTACGTACTTCTTTAAGTGCAGGCTGCAATGCCCATCTCAGTATTTTCTAGGTCAGACAACCATAGTTCTTCCACAGCTCTTCATGTCACATGCCTTATTTACCATCTTGTGTTCACTTTTTTGTTGATGCACTCCACAACATCTACCAGATTAAACCCCTCCTGTATGCTAGGTTCTATTCTCAGTGCTGAGGATGCAGAGACAGAAGCAAAGCCCTCAGGGAGCAGGCGACATTTGAATTGAGATTTGAAGGAGCTGTAGATTCTAAGATGTAGAGATGAGGAGTGGGATGCCTTTCAAGCAAGGGGGACCAGCTTACATATAGGCATGGAGGCAAGATGAGGGCAACTGTATGGGAGAAATAGCAAAAAGACCCACCTGGCTGTACCGGAAAGGGAGGCAGAATGATGTCTGACATAGTGATGAAGGCCTTTAAGTGCCAGGCATAGACATCTTGATTTGCCCTGTTGGGGAGTGGATTTGGTAACTTTGGAGGGAGTAGTTTCAGGTGAGTGATAAGGTCACCAAACAGATTGCAAGTTGAGAATTGAGTGAGATGAGAACTAGAGGGGCACCTTGTGTGAGCCAACTTTTTGTAGTAGTTTGAGAAAAGGAGGTGAGATTCTAGATATAACTTACGGTGGGAGATGGTGGGCCCGTGACAGTTTCTTAAAGATGAGAAAGACATGGGTGCTTTGGTTCAGTAGCAGAGAGAACCAGTCTAAAAGACATTGAAGCTGGGGTAGGAGCTAATTATGGGGGTAGTTTGCTAGACAAAACGAATGGGGGAAGAGTATTAAGGTTACATGTAATGGGGTTGACCATGCTAAGAGAGGCTATTTCTTCATCTCAGACTGGAATATAGAAAATTGGGCTTTGTGGCAAGGCATTTTGAAATGGATAGTAGTGGGGAAGAAAGACTTGTTCTGTTTTCTCAAGTAAAGTGTGAGGTCAGATTTCTTTTGAGAAGTTAGGGGCTGGCATTGTTGACTGGCATTAGGCGCAGACTTTAGGACAGAAGAGATTTAAAACAGCTGTTGTTGACAGTGGGAAATAAAGAATCAAATTTTGTTCAGCTGCTTTTCAGTCGGGTCCAAGTCTCCATGACCCATTTGGGATTTTCTTGGCAAAGATACTGGAATGGTTTGTCATTTCCTTCTCTAGCTCATTTTACAGATGAGGAAATGGGGACAAACAGGGTTAAGTGACTTGTCCAAAGTCACACAACTAGTAAGTGTCTGAAGCCGTATTTGAACTCATGAAGATGAATCTTCTTGACTCTTCTTTATCTACTACACTGCCTGAATGCTCCCAAAGAATCGGATAGGGAGGAATAAAAAGTACTGCTTTATGGCACTGATTGCCCAGTTTAAAGGAGATAACATAAATGTATGGTAATTGCCTTAAAGTCTGGCAGTTTATTAACTGTAACACTTCCATCATCCCCTGCCTGTGCAAAGAAGAGGGGAGGGGTCCTAATTCATTTTTGATTATTTTGTCATTTGAGTTCTTTGGAATTCCATTGTCGTAGTCACTGGGTAGACTATTTTCCTGGTTCTGTTTACTTTGCAGAAGTTCCTATAAGATTTTCCATGCTTTTCTGTATGCTTCATATTCATTATTTTAAAAAATAGTTATTGCTATCTTTTGTTTTACCATCACCTAAGTTTCTTCCTCTATCTTTCCTGTTTCCAGAGAGCCATCCTTTATAACAGTTTTTTTTAAATGGCATCAGTTTATGTCTTTCCCATATTTCTTCATGTTTGTGATTTCTCATAGGCCAGCAGTATTCCCTTACATTCAGTGCACAGAGCGCTGGGCCTGGAGCAAGGAAGACCTGGATTCACATATGGCCTTAGGCACTTACTAGCTGTGACACTGGACAAGCCACTGTGACTGCCTCAGTTATTGCACCTATGAAATGGGGATGATAACAGCACCTGCCTCACAGGGTTGTTGTGAGGATCCAGTGACGACACAACATTTGTAAAGAGCTTAGCTTAGCACAGTGGTGGACCCCAAGTAGGCACTTTAATACTAGTCTGCTTCCTTCTTCCCCAGTTTGTTTAGCCATTCTGCAAAGAAAAAATCAAATCAACCTCATTTGCTGATGACATGATGATTAAATAAGAGAATCCTAGGGAATCAGCAAAGAAACTAATGAGACATTAATAGCTTCAACAAAGTTTCAGGCTAAAAAAGAAACCCATCAATAGCATTTTTATATAACAACAAAATCCAAACGGCAGTAATAAAAATAGTTCATAGTTATTCAAAATAAGTATGGAATGTATGAAATATATAGGATTCAATTCACCAATGGACACTCAGTACTTGTATACATTCAATTACAGAATTTTCTTTTAAGGAGTAAAGATCAACTTAAATAGGGATATTTAATGTTCACAGCTGGACTGTGTCACTGTAATAAAAATACCAATATTGCCAAAGCTAATTTAGAGAATTATACTATACCAATCATACTTCCAAAGGAAACTTTATAGAACTTGATAAAATAATAACAATTCATTTGGAGGGACAAGTGAGTTAGAGTATCAGTGAGGAAATAATGAAAACAGTAGTAGGACTATAAGGGGAATAGCATTTCGGACTGTAAGGGGAATAGCGTTTTTAGACCTCAAACTATATTATAGAGCATCAGTAATCAAAAAAATTGGTTAAAGAGTGGAAAAGTAGATCAGTGGGACAGATGAAACAAAGGAAAATCAGAAATAATGGAACTCTAACCCAGTATTCAAGAAACTCCAAAGTATAAATCCCTGAGAAAAGAACTAACTCCTGATTTATTAAGAGCTACTGGGAAAACCAAAAAACAATCTGGTAGATACTAGGCTTAGAACAACATCTGAAACCATATTCTACAGTAAATCAAAAATGGACAGATGACCTGAATGTTAAAGATTGTACCATATGCATAATTTCTTACAGCATGGTAACCTTTCATTACGTTCATCCACCACAGCTTGTTTAAAGATTCATTTGATGGGCATCGACTTTATTTCTATTTCTTAGCTAGTCCAGAAGATGTTCCTATCAATGTTTTGGTGTATGTGGGTGGGTCCCACATAATATTCTGAATATATAGGTTTGACTTTGTCCTTCCCTATTGAATAAAAATTACAATGGCTTTCCATTAATTCTAGCATCAAATATAAAAGCTTCTCTTTGGTCTTTAATGCCCTTCCCATTTTGGCTCCAGCTTGCCTTTTTAGGGCTTACATTACTCGCCTGATGCACTTTTTGGCTGAGCCACATTGTGATTTTTTGAGTTCTTCACACACCATGCTCCATCTGTGGTCTCTATGCCTCTGCTTTGTCTGTACCCTGTGCCTGGAGTGTCCTTATTCCTTGCCTCCTCCTCTTAGAAGTCCTCCTTTTCTTCACAGCTCTACTCAAGCATCAGTTTGTATTTGAGACCTTTCCTTATGCTAGGCCTTCTCTCCCTCCCAGTATTAACTTGTATTTTCCTATTGTTTTCTCCAAATCTCTGGTTTCTAAAATAGTTCCCAGTCTCTAGTTCTTGCTTAATAAATGCTTGTTGATTGATTTCTAGCTCAAGATCCTGTGGGATATTTCATGATTTTCCCAGAAAGACCTGTTTCCACACCATTCTGGATAAGTAACTCACTTTATTACACCAGCAGTTCTCATCTTTTGGGGTTCTTAAAAGAACATGATCATACACTGATAATTTTTTAAAAAATGATACATCGACAGAAACTTTTAATGTAAATGACACTGTTATACCTGTTAGAAACATGATCTCATTGGCTCTGTACAATAGTAGGTACTCTGTTTTACAGATGAGGAAACCAAGGCAGACAGAGATGAAGTGACTTTTTTGGTATCAACAAGCTAGGAAGTGTCCAAGACTGGATTTGAACTCAGGTCTTCCTGACTCTGGGCCTGGTGCTGTATCCATTGGGCACCTAACTGACTTATTACCTATGCATTTTAAATACACCTCAGTTTGCTCCTGTGTAAAATGAGAGGATTATATTTAAGGGGAAAATATAAGTTCTGCTATAGCTCTAAATCCTCTTAATTGCAGCATGATTTAGTTGATAAAGGCAGGAACTTGGATTTGTATGGGTGTGAGTTTGTATACTCCTTTAGGACTTATTAGCTGTTTGACAGTGGACAAGTCCCTTGACTCTTCTATACCTTTTTTCTCATGTAAAATGGGCGCATGAATGCCCATAAAACCTAATTTACTTGGTTATCATAAAGTATTTTACAAACACGTGTTAGCTTTTACTTTGATGATTCCAGTAGTCAGAATAGGGCCCTACATGAGTGGATAATTCTGGTCCATAAAGACATTAACGAAGCCTTGTATCTCTAGTGTTTATTCCTTGTTCTTAGTAGTTGTCAAGACTACAACATGATCCATACTTTGTTTCTAGCCATTTGATGAAATATTACAGCTTTGCTATAGCCATTGGGTAAAATACTCTTAATTTAGCAGTGTCAGTTCATAGATTCATAAAGATTTGATTGCTAATATGATACTTTTACTAAAAGTGTCTTTCCTCGCAGGTAACACAAGTAGCAAGACAACCTGGACCTCCTACCCCTTCCCCTTATTCAGCACATGAAATAAACAAGGGACATCCAAATCTTGCGGCAACCCCACCAGGACATGCGTCGTCTCCTGGACTCTCACAGGTAAGTAAGCCCTTGGTGTTAGCAAAGTTGTCAGTCGTGTCTTTGTTGCTCCTTGTCCAGGGCCAGTTTGTGTTAAGCTCTGCAGGTCCTTGGGTGGAGGGTGCGAGTGTCACTCTGTACTGACCACTGACTGTTTTGCTCCTTATTTTTATCATCTCAAGTTTTTTTTTTAAAGGCACAGAGATCTTTCCTTCATGGTTTGTATAAAAAATAAGGCCCATGGCACATGTTTATCACCCATCATAGTCTTATGTAAAGTAAAACTTTGCAGGTTTTGACATTTTGCATAAGCTGTTGTACTCTTCTCTGTGGAGGTGGAAATGTCTGACCAGTTTGTTATTCTGTCATGCTGGGATTTCTCCTTTTTAAAATATGGTCGAATTATTGTGGAGTAGGATACTTTGGTACCTGTTTATTATGAAGGCAGATAGAAAGCATAGAATATATGCAGTTTTGTTTGTTTTCTTTGGGAGCACTGATGTGCATTTGACTGTGTTTGTTTTGCTTACGAGTTACCCATTGATCCTTTCATCATAAGAATCTTGTGACACTATTGAGACCACATAGAGGTAAAAAAAACAGCCCATGACTGTGGCCACATCCACGTGGTACTGTCATCAGTCATCTGGACTGACCTGCTAAAGACCCTTTATCTCCTGTATCTGCTTCTGTAACGATTTTCACGTTAGGGATTTTTATGGGAATAATGAAAATGTACTTCACAACATTTAATTGAGCCTCCCATGTATGGCTGGTTTTGTTCATTGTAAGCTGGTGGTAAGGATTGTTTATAGTGTATAATATGTCATCTGGAAAGGAATGTGCCTTATTGAATATTGGCTTAAAATGAGCTCTGGGGATAGTGTCCCTGATAATTATTGGTAATAAAAGCCCATATAGTGCTTATCTCTTAACAGTTTTTTGTGAGACTGAAGAATACAAATATTATTGCCTCCATTATGTAGATAAAAAACCTTAAGGCCCACCAAGTTTTAATGACCTGCTTAAAGTTCCATTGCTGTTGCTCGTTGGATCTAAGGCGAACCCAGGTCTATTCTTTATGCTACGTTATACTGCCTGAGATTACTACAAATTTGTGTTTGAAGCCTGTTTAAGCTGGAATTATTTCATTTTCAGCCTTAATGGGAATTCTTAATGTATTCAGTGGGCTTGCTTTATTTTTTTTCTCCTTAAAATTTGTTATTTATTTTTAACACTTTTCTTTTTAAAATGAGTTCCAAATGTTCTCCCTCCATTCCACCCCTCCCCCACCCACTGAGGAGGCAAAGAAAATGATAGTATTATATCATGCAAAATGTATTTCTGTATTAGCTATAATGCCAAGAAAAAAAGTAAAAAAAAGTAGAAAATTATACTTTAGTTTGTACTCAAAGTCCATCAGTTCTCTCTCTCTTTCTAGAGATGAGTAGCATTTTTTCATCCTTTGGAATTGTCTTAGTATAACTAAAAAATTACTTGAAAACAATTAAGTTTGTTTAGCAAAGTTGCAGGATATAAAATAAACCCAAATAAATCATCAGCATTTCTATATATCACCAAGAAAACCCAACAGGAAGAGATAGAGAAATTCCTTTTAAAATACCTGTAGATAAAATATTATATATTTGGGAGTCTACTTGCCAAGACAAACCCAGGAACTATATGAATACACTTACAAAAAAAAAAAAAATAAAGCAGATCTAAACAATTTGGAAAAGATAAATTGTTTATGGGTAGGCTGAACTAACATTATAAAAATGACAATTCTGGGGCAGCTTAGTGGCGCAGAGAATAGAGCACTGTCCTTGGAGTCAGGAGGACCTGAGTTCAAATCCAGCCTCAGATAACACACACACCCCAAAACAACAACAAAACCTAGCCGTGTGACCGTGGGCAAGTCACTTAACCCCAATTGCCCTATCTTCTCCCCTCAAAAAAAAAAGCAAAAAAATAAAAATAATAATGACAATTCTACCTAAATTAATTTTTATTCAGTGCCATACTAATCAAACTATCAAGAATTATTTTATAGAACTACAAAAAAAATAATAAGAAAATTCATTTGGGAGAATAAGAGGTCGAGAATATCAAGAAAGCGAGTGGTGGATCAGTGGAATGGGTTAGGTACACAAGACATAATAGTCAGTGACTGTAGTAATCTACTCTTTGAAAAAACCAAAGATTCCAGCTTCTGGGATAAGAACTCACTGTTTGACAAAAACCGCTGGGAAAACTGGAAAATAATATGGCAGACGCTGGGCATAGGACCATCATCTCACACCCTATGCCAAGAAATAGATACATGATTTAGACATAAAGGCTGATACCATAAGCAGATTAGGGGAGCAAGAAATAATTTACCTGTCAGATCTATGGAGAAGGCAATAATTTATGACCAAACGAGAAAGAGAAAATGTGACTTGCAAAATGGAAAATTTTGATTACACTAAATTAAAAAGTTTTTTGCACAAATAAAACCTACGCAGCCAAGATTAGGAGGAAAGCAAAAAGCTGGGAAATGATTTTTACAGCCAGCGTTTCTGATAAAGGCCTCATTTCTAAAATATATGGAGAACTGGAATTGTCTTGGATCATTTTGTTGATGAGAGTAACTAAGTCTTTCACAGTTGATCATCATTACAACATTGCTGTTACTATGCACAGTGATTTCATAACTGTTCTCACTTTACTTTGCATTGGTTCATATTTGTCTTCCATGTTTTTTTTTTTTTATGAAATTGCCACCTTTATCCTCTTTTATAGCATAATAGTATTCCCTCACAATCTATATATATCACAACTTTAGCCATTCCCCAAATGATGGGCATCCCCCCAATTTCTAAATCTTTGCCACTGAAAGAAAAAGCAGCTATAATTTTTGCATACTTGGCTCCTTTTTCTTCTTCTTTGATCTCTTTGGGATAGAGACCCAGTAGTGGTATTGTTGAGTCAAAGGGTATACACAGTTTTATAGCTCTTTGCGTATACTTCCAGATTGTTTTCTAGAATAGTTGGGCCAGTTTCCAACCATAACACTGTATTAGTGTCCAGATTTTTCTATGTCCCCCCCCAACTTGTCATTTCTGATAAATATGAGGTGGTGCCTCAGAGTTGTTTTAATTTGCGTTTCTCCAGTCAGTAGGGTTTTAGAGCATTTTTTCTTATGATTAAGATAGCTTTGATTTCTTTGATTGAAAACTGTTCATATTCTTTGACCATTTGTTAACTGGAGAATGGCCCTTATTTTTTTATACATTTTATTTCATTCCCTGTAGATTTCAGAAATGAGACCTCTATCAGAGAAACTTGCTCTAAAAATTTTTGATATTGCTTCATTGTCTTTGGTATCTTTCGGCAAAATGTAGTTTTCCTTATTATTCCTTTTCATTCTGGCTGCTTTTGCTTTGTCTGAAATCATGATTGCTACCCTTGCCTCTTTAGTTTGGCTGAAGTGTATTAGTGTCTGCTCCAGCCCTTTATTTTAACTCTTTATGTCTTTCTGATTCACATATGTCTCTCGTAAGCAACATATTTTTGGATTCTGGCTTCCAAACCGTTCTGTTATTTGCTTCCATTTTATGGGCGAGCTTATCTTACCCCATTTTACGTTTGTAGTTTTGATGACTAAGTGTGTGTTTTCCTTCATCCTGTTTTTACTGTTTATCCTACTCTCTTTCTCTCTCTTTCTCTTGCCCCCCTCAAGAGTCTGTTTTGCTTTTGATCACTATGTCCTTTAACCCATCTTCCCACTTAATCACCTTTCTCCCCCAATATCTCTTATCCCCTTCCCCTCCTAATCTCTTTTGGGTAAGTTAGATTTCTATACCCCAAAGTGTGTGTGTTTGTGTGTGTGTGTTTTCTTCCCACTTTGAACCAAATCCAATGAGCATAAGGTTCAAGCATTGCTTGCCACCTCCACCCCCCATTTTCTCCTTTATTATAAAAGTTCTTCCTTGCATGTCTATTTTATGTGAGAAAATTTTCTCTATTCTACCTTTCCCTTCTTCTGGTGCATCCCTCTTCCTCCCCCCTTCTTTTTTGGGGAGGGCACAATCATCCCAACATAATCAACTCACTCACACCCTCTATCTATGTAGACTCTTAACTGCCCTAATAATGATAAAGTTCTTAGGGATTACATGTATTATATTCCCATATAGTAATGAAAACAGTTTGACTTTCTTGAGTCTCTTATGATAACTCTTTCATATTTACCTTTCTGTATTTCTCTTGAGCCTTGTTTTTGAATGTCAGATTTCCTGTTCAGCTCAGGTGTTTTCATCACGAATGCTTGAAAGTCCTCTATTTCATTAAATGCCTATTTTTTCTCTTGAAGGATTATTCTCAGTTTTGGTTGACTATTTTTGGTTGTAATCCTAGTTCTTTTGCTTTCTAGAATATCATATTCTAAGCTCACTGCTCCTTTAATGTGGAAGCTGCTAAATTGTGTAATACTGATTCTGGCTTCGTGATATTTGAATTTTTTCCTTCTGACTGCTTGCAATATTTTTTTTTTTTTACCCTGGGAGCTGTGGAATTTGGCTGTAATACTCTTTTTGGGTTCTCTTTTCAGAAGGTTATTGGTGGATTCTTTTAATTTCTATTTTAGTTTCTGGTTTTAGGATTTGGGGACAGTTTTCCTTGATAACTTCTTGAAATATGATGTCTAGCATCTTCTTTTGATTGTGGCTTTCTGGTAGTCCAATAATTTTTAAATGATCTCTCCTGTATCTTTTTTCCAGGTCAGTTGTCTTTGCAGTGAGAAATTTCACATTTTCTTCTATTTTTTAATTTATTTGACTTTGTTTTATTGTTTCTTGGTGTCTCATGCAGTCATTAGCTTTCATTTGTCCAATTCTAATTTTTGAAGAATGATTTTCTTTAATGAGCTTTTGTACCTTTTTTTCTTTTCGCCAATTCTGCTTTGTTAAAGAGTTCTTTTTTTCAGTGAGTTTTTGTGCTTCTTTTACCATTAGGTCAGTTCTGTTTTTTAAGATGTTATTTTTCTTCAGCATACATTTTTTTTTTAGTTCTTCTTTTACCAAGATGTTAGTTCTTTTTTCATAATTTTCTTGCATCACTCTCATTACTTTTCCTAATTTTTCCTATACCACTTTTATCTCTTTCTTTAGTGCTTCCAGGAATTCTTGTTGGGCTTGGGTTCAGTTAGCATTTTTGTTTGAGACTTTGAGTATAGCTTTTGAGTATAGTCTTCTCTTGAATTTGTATTTTGTTCTTCCCTGCCACCATTGAAAAAAATTCTTTTTTTTTTTCTTTGCTCATTTTCCTAGCTTGTTTCTTGATTTTCAACTGTATGTTAAAGATGGGTTCTGCTCACATTGGGGATGAAGAGGCACATTGTTCCAAGCTTCAGACTTTTTTGTGCTGCTTTTTTCAGAGCTAGTTCTGAGGGTTTGCAAGTTTTTGGTGTTTCCAAGATGGTGTGATCTGGGGAGAGTTACGGTCACTGCTCTTCTGATCTGTGCTTTGGTCTTTTTTTTTCTTTTTGGAGGGGGGAAGGCAGGGCAATTGGGGTTAAGTGACTTGCCCAAGGTCACATGGCTAGTTAAGTGTTAAGTGTCTGAGGCCGGATTTGAACTCAAGTCCTCCTGACTCCAGGGCTGGTGCTCTATTTACTGTGCCACCTAGCTGGCCCCTGTACTTTGGTCTTTACCCAGGAAGGGCCTCTGTGTCCACAAACCCTAGTATTCCTCTTGGCTAGGGGTGGGGAACCTTAATAACCCCTTAATAAAAGGATTTATTGTATAAAACTTGGACTCAATCAAAAGACTGTGCCCAGGGACCCAGAAGGCCACATGTGGCCTTAAGGCTACAGGTTCCTCATCCCTGCTCTTGATCCTAGAACTCTGACTAGTTTCCTTGCTCTCCTGCAGTCACAAGTGCTAACACTCCTCTCCATCCAGGAACTGTTATGAGGATCCCTGCTCCCTTGTGACACACCAGAAGTACTCCTCTTGCCCTGGAACTGGGACTCCGAACTATTTAAGAGCAACAGAGTTCCCAATCAGTGTCAGTTGTACCTAGTGCCAGCAAAAGATTCCTTGTAATTTCTTTCTGACCACTTTTCCAGCCCCCTTATTGTTTCTGAGCTGAGATCTCCTGAAGCTGCTGCTGCTGTCATGGCTCCCATTGCAGCTGCCCGCAAGGCCCACCTCTGGTACAACTGCCATGTACCCTCTGGTAGCCTCCACCCCAGTATCACAAACCTCTCCTGTCAACCTCTTAACTTATGTTGGGCTGGAACATGTCTTACCCTGACCTTTTACTGGCTTGTCTGCTCTAAAACTTGGTTCAAGGAGTTTTTAAAAATTGTTTGGAAGGGAATGTTCATCTGGTTGGCTGCCTGTAGTCCACCATTTTGATTCTCATGAGTGTTGATTTATATCCTCTTTGAGGTTAGAACAGAAACGCCTTTACTTGTTGGGCTGCTCTCCTGAAGGGTTCTGGACTAGCTATCATTTCCATGACATTCTGCAGCTCAGTGTTGGTACTCACGGACAGTGATGCCAGCTCTTGTGAAGGGAGGGGAAAGGCACCTTCGCTTGCGTATGTGAACAAATTTGCCTTGAACATCCCAATCATTGGGGCAGTATGAAAATGCTCTGCTCTTAGGTTATATTGCCTAAAGTTTCAAATTCTCAGAATTAAGTAGTGCTTTAAGGATAACAAAGCTCCTTCCTCATGAGTACTTTGGGAGATAAGCAGCGTAAATGTTTCCTTTCTTTTATGGATGAGAGAACAGAGGTCCTAAGGGGTAAACTGACTTTCCTGCTTCAAATCTGCCCGTTGGCGGGGCTGCCAGAGTGATTCTCCTAAACCACAAGCTTATTTATGTCACTGTGCTGTATCTCCCATAAATGACTGTTAGTAATTCCCTGTTACCTTCAGGATCAAGAGAAAATGCTCTACTGGGCATTTCAAGCCATTCTCAGCTTGGCCCCTTCTCCCTATCCCAGGCTTTCTCCACTTGATTCCTTTCCATATGCTCTGTGATCCAGTAGCCCTGGC
Organism: Pseudochirops corinnae; assembly: GCA_028646515.1. NCBI lineage: Eukaryota > Metazoa > Chordata > Mammalia > Diprotodontia > Pseudocheiridae > Pseudochirops > Pseudochirops corinnae. The sequence goes on from CM053588.1 coordinate 54,715,839, forward strand.
CTCCTATCTGTTCTTGGCACAGTCCTTTCCTTCTGCCTGGGCTCTCTGTTCTTTGTGTCTGGGATGTGCTTTCCTTGACTTTGCCTTTTGTTTTCCATTGGTTTCCTTTATGGCTCAGCTTACATCCCTCAGTGCGGGGCTGATGGTGGTGGTGGCTCTTTCTTTTTTCCCTTTGCCGCCTGTGCCTTCTGTCTGGGTTTCCTGTCCATTTACACCATATGTGTCTTGCATGTATAGTGTACCTTGCATGTTGTCTCTCGTGTTAGAATGTGAGCTTCTTGAGGATGGGGCTAGTCCCCAGGGCTTGATTCAGGACTTGCACGTAGTAAGCAATTAATAAATGTTTGTTGACTGATTTAATTATGTTTACGTGTGGAAAAAGTGGTAGAGTCTCAATTAGGTTCTGTGATGCCAATTTCAGTGACTTTTCTTTATTTTCTTGTTACCTACAACAACCCAAAGACAGAACTGTTGTGGGGTGACAAGAGTTAGGCAGACTTACGCAGAGTTGCCATTAACCACCGTGGCCTGTTTTCTCTTTATGTCTCAGCTTATGGCAGAACTTTTCAGTCTAGCCTGACCCATTTCTGCCTCCACACTCGCTTTTTACTGATACTCCAAGTAGCATCGAGGAGTTCCTGCCCACTTTTCCCTCTCTCAGTGCCAGCATTTTGCTAGTACTTTGTCAGGATTCTCAACCTAACCAGAAAAGTAGGTGAGTTGCAAGCCCATCTATTCCATCTTTAAGGGTTAATTGTTTAAGGACAGTGGTGAGATCTAGAAACCACATGGCTGTCCCTCCTTCCTTGTACTTCTCAAACTCACTCGTTTCCTACCAGTGTGAATGAATAAGTGATGAATTTCTTTCTTAAGAGAAGTTTTGTGGAGGGATCTGTGTCTTTTACACAACAAGGGGACTTCCCTTTCCCCTCCAGATAAAGTCATTGCCTTTCCCCAGAGTGAGGCCTGAATGTGGAGAGTTAAGTGTTTATTATGGGTCTACTTTGTTCCTGGAAGAACCAGGTAGATACTAATGGTTAACTCTGGAGACATATAACTGTAAAGTTCGGTGAAACCAAAGGTGAAAGAAATTCTTTCATTTCACTCTGTGGAATCTCTATTGATGCTCGAAATCTTCCCCATAATGATGCTTTTAGCAGGAACAGTGCTTACATTGGGGTTTGTGTCAAGATTCTCATTGCTGGCTCTTTAAACCTTTTATGATTCTGAAAGGAAGGCAAGTTAAAGAAAAACAAATTGTATTGCTTTTAAGTTTAGTAAAGGGAGAAAAATGAGGTTCTGCCCTGGTTTTGTGTGTGTGTGTGTGTGTGTGTGTGTGTGTGTGTGTGTGTGTGTGTTTGCTAATCAGGAAGAATGTGTCTTTTCCCCAAAGGAAAGAATTGGGAAGCAGTATAATATTTGTGTTCGTGCTTCAACGTATCCTTTCATTCTTCTTCTATTTCCCTCTTTCATGATACTTACAGCCTCATCATCCTAATGCCCTTGCCCAACACAGGTACTTCAAATGAAACGAAATCATGTGTTTAGGGGTGAGATGAAGTATTTCTGGATTAAATTCAGCCAGCGTTATTAAAGTCTTACGAGTCTGGAAAGGCTCACACACAAGTAGGACAGCTTTCAATAATGCATGTTGAACTTCTTATACACATTTTAAAAAAACAAATTTTTACAGGTTCATATATAATCTTTCCCTTCCATTCTACAATGTATATGGAAATATTCATTTTATTTGGAGTTTAAGTTAAGAAGAAAACGATAAAATAAAAAAAAGGGCCTACCTGTAAGTCAGAGAAAGGCAAAAACGAAGACTTCCCTGCCTTCAGAGAGGTTATGTTTTTCTGTGGCACAGGTTGTCTTTGCAGATTAAGTCAGTACAAAGCAATTTGAGGAGCATTTAGTAAAACTGACAAAGTTCGGCCTTGAGGTCCCTTCACCTTACGTTTGAATAGTAATATTATTCAAAAGTGTCCCTGCCAAGCATAAAGGATGACCATTTCAAAGCACAGAGGTGGCAGATGGAGTTTTGTTATGGGGGAATTGCAGAGGCATTGACTGAGAAGACAAAAGACCGATTAGAAAAGATACTACTTTGTAAAAAGGGCCTAAAATTAGAGGGTGGCTCTGTGAGTGGAGAAATGCTGATAGACATTTGAAAATTGTGGAAGAAAAATCCATAGGACTTGATATGTGATTGGCTGTGGGTGGGGAGTTGGGAAGAGTACCTAGAGTTAAAGTGGATTCAGGTTACAAATGTGGCTACCAAGGAGGAAGATGATCTCCTGCTTCATAGAAATAGGAAGGTTGTGAGAAGGGACTTGTGTAGGACTGAGGTTTGGGAGTCTTGTTTGGGACCTGCTGATTGGGACATGATCTAGCAGGCCTGTCTTTGGAGATTCCAAGGTGCAGATTTTGAAGCCATCTTCCTAGAGATTCTACTTTCTCAGCCCTGAGAGTTATATAGATAGAAGAATGGTACCTGTGACAGAGCCCTGGGTTACATGCTTACTTTGGAGTTGGGAGATAGACTATCCAGTTTCCCAGTTAAGGAAACAGAATAGGATTGTTCAGATTGTAGAACCAGTCAGTAGTGAGTAGGAAGAGATAGACTAGGGAGGAGAGATTATTTAAGGGGAATCATGGTGACCAGAGATGTCAAATCTGCAAGGGGGAAATTAGAGAGATGGTTCTTGGAAATGTTTCATTTTGCCTCCTTCCCAGGTTCTGTTGATTTTATTCTTTTGGGAATGGGCGCCATTTTAAATACTGGAAGCCAGTTCAGTTCAGGCCAATCCAGCCAGCATTTATTAAATGCCTAGGGTACACAGGGGAGGACAGCAGGGAGGAAGAGAGCTCTGCTGTCTCCAGAAAGCAGGAAGAGCTCCCTGTAACAGGTGGGAAGGAGCAGAGAGGTTGACCTATGTCAGAGATTCTCAGGGATAGAGCAGAAGGTGTAGTAGGACCTATCTCATGGGATTTGATTTTTTGTTGAAATGTGTGGGGCAGAGAAAAACCCCTACTGGTTTTGTTAATGTGCATTGTATCTCCCCTCTTAGCTATAGAGATTTGAGAGAAAGGTTTTGCTTCTATCCAGTAGAATATTCTAACTTCTAGAAGCATTTACTTAGTAAATTAATTACAGTTTTTTCCCTACCTGTGTATGCATTCTTCCTCTCAATCTTTGCGATTCTATGTTTAAAGCAAGGAAAATCTGCTTCTCATTAGTAATTTTATATTAAGAGTTAGTTGCAAAATTCTAAATTTTTAGATTTCGCTTTGGTTTTGACATTTTAAGTTTTGATAAAGGCTACCTTACTTTATGTTTTCCCAAGATAACTTCTTTGGAAACAACCCCTTTAGTTGTAATCCTTAAGTATTTCCCTTCCCCCCTTTTTAGCACCAGTGCAAACACGTGAAGAGATATAAGACACAATCTGTCTTAATTTACCTTTGTAGTCACAGCACCTTCAAATATAAGACCATTAATAAATGTTTGGATTGAATTGTAGCTCAGATAATCAGTGTAGAAAATTCCACTGTAGCATAGCATTTATTTAGTTCCGTGTGGTTTACCCTAGCTAGATGTGACATTTTTTGGTCCTTGTTTCTGTAAATAAATAACAAATGACCTTTGTTCTCATAGAATACTTCAAAAAATAGATATTTCTTTGAGTCATTTGCCTACTCGAATTCTAGGAATGGTTCCACTGACACTCTGTGTTGAGGGCATTTCTGACCCTCTTGTTTGCTGAGGTAAGGTGAAGGGTGAATAGCCAATCTAATGGAGACTTGCACTGATCTCCCAGTGTTTCCTCAGACCTTGGCTCTGATTCTCACCTTCCTTCCTCCCCAGTCTCAGCTTGTCAGTTAGCCGTTTCAGATCGTCAGTGGCCTTTGCTCTCAATCCTTTGCTCTCAGCCTCCTCTGCTCCTAATCATAAGCTGCTGAATAAGCGTAATTTTAAGTTTGACAACTTAAAAACTCACTGGATAAATTTAAAAATTCTGTTGTTTCCCTTTAAGTGGTCCCTTGCTGGAGCAAGGCAGTCCTTTTATTTTTCCCCAACTCATTCTGTTTCACTCTTTACAGAAGCTTTTCTAAACCTTTTGATTCCTAACCTTTTTTCTGCTTCTGTTGTTACAATAATTTTTTTTTTACCATGTTTTATTTATCATTTATTGCATTTGTACTTTTTCTGGTATTGGACTAAACTCTGCTAGCCTTAGTGAAAAGTACCCTTTTCACTTTTGGAGTTCTCTTAGCTGAAGTTTTCCAACCAATCCAAACTGTGTTGGTTGCAGTTTACACCTCCCCCCCTCCCCTCCCTTTCCTGCTTCAAGAACTCTGCGTTGGCTCACTGTCTTCTCTTCGTCTCCTTTCTTTACATCAGGAGACTTTAACATCTACATAGATGTTCCCTCAAACTCCCTAGCTTCTCAGTTCCTAAGGCTGCTTAAATCCCAAACCTACTCCTTCCTCTCAGCCATACACTAGATCTATAAGTGTTCTGCTGAGCTAATTGGAAATTCTTACTCCCTCTGGCAATAATGTCCTGTCATTGTACCTCTCGTCATGCCTTACTCTTCCTGAACCTGTTCTTTATGCTTATCAGACCTCTAATCCCTCTCTTCCTCAGTACTTTCTCAGCCCATAGCCCATGATCTGACTTCACTTTTTTCCCTTTCTAATCATAAGGCAGTACTTAGTGATTTCAGTTCTGTATTGTCCTGCACTCTTGAATCTCATTCCCCTTTGTCCTTGCCAAACCTCAGCCCCGGAGTAATCCCACCATCTGCCTCCTCTGCTTCTTACTCACAAGTTACTGAATAGACCTGGAAAAAATCTCACAACTGTGCTGATTGTGTAAATTGCACATTTATATTTTCCAACTTGACCCAAACTTCAGTGAGGTAGTCTTTTTTTTTTTTTTTATTTACTTAGGTCTTTTTTTTTTATTTAAATTTTATTATAGTTTGCATCATTCATTTCCACAAGATTTTGAGTTACATATTTTCTCCCCCTCTTTCCCAC
>CM053588.1:54721387-54764918 GCA_028646515.1 Pseudochirops corinnae
GGGAGGGGAGAAAATCTGAAACTCAAGTGATTGTGGAACTGAATCTTGTAAATTAAAAATAAATGAGTAAATAAAAAAAAATTTTTTTTAAAAAAAAAAAGAAAAAGAGAATGCAGTGTGCTTCCATCACGGAAGCAATTCTGGCCAAGGCTGGATAGAGATGATCACTTCGAAAGGCTGGTGCAGACAGGATTCATGGGCCATATTAGAGTTGGACTAGATTAGAGGTCTTAATCTTTTTCTTAGGGCAATTTGGGAAAGTCTAGGACTCCTTAAAAATCATGTTTAAACGCATAAAACAGAATTAATAGGAATAACCAAGAAAACAAATCCTACTGAAATATAATTATTGAACTATTAATTAAAGCAAGTTCACATTCCCTGGGACTAGATGATACCTAATGACCACTGCATCCTTCTAAAGTCTTTATTCTTATGATATGTATGAAATTAAAATCTTATCTAGGCATGAAATACAATTTCTTTCATTCTTATGATACACAGTAGTTAGTGGTTGTTGAAATGCAGAGTTGGAAGAAAAGTGGAGGAAATGCCACACTTAAGTGGATTTTTTTTTTTTTTTTGCTTTTTGTAGGGGGCAAGGAAGGCAACTGGGGTTAAGTGACTTGCCCAAGGTCACCCAGCTAGTAAGTGTTAAGTGTCTGAGGCCAGATTTGAATTCAGGTCCTCCTAACTCTGGGGCAGGTGCTCTATTCACTGTGCCACCCAGCCATCCCTCCACTTAAGTCTAAAGAAGTATTAATAATCAGTCTTGAAGAAAAAAAATGTAAAGCCCTGGGCAACTTCATCTCTCTATATATTAATGAATAAAAGGTAATTCTTCCAAAATGCCTTTTGAAGTAGAATACGGGAACTTGTCCTGATTGTTTCAAACTTAACTTCTCTTTTATTCTTTCTCCTTTCCTGTCACCCAACTGTCTACTATTTAGAAGACCAGGAGTGAAAAAGTGGTGATTGCCAGATTAAAAGTTTACTTGTCTGCACTACGCTACTTTCTGTTCTGCACTCTCCAAAAGAAACAGAATGTGTCTGGACTGCACCTGGATTAAAAAACTTGACATACAGCCATAACTCCTCCTATGGGATCAGACAATAAAGTCATAAAATTACAGCTTTTCTTTCAGATCTTCTAAGTCCAAACCCTTCACTTCATCAAAGAAGAAAGGAGGGCCCAGAAAAGTGGAAGTGACCACACTTGCCCAAGGTCACGGGGACACAGCATCAACCCAAGGCTACAAGAACTCCACCTTCTAGAGCTTGTAGACTGATCTGAAGTTCAGTCTGACTCAGGTCTCTCCCCATTCCAAATCACCCTTCACACAGTCCCGAAAATGGCACTGCTACAGCACAGTTCTAACCACATAACTTTCCTGCTGAATAAATCTGAGTGACTACCTGTAACTTCTAAGATCAACTACAAGCTCCTCTCACAGATTCATTGTAACACAAAAAAATCATAAACATGATACATGATTCATTTGTTATTACATTAAAGACAGGCTGGGTAAATAATGTCTGGTAAGGAAAACAAGTATATTTATCTCTGCTGCATTTAACATAGGTGACCACACTCTCTGCTGCCTTATAGGGGATTCTCTCCTGGTTCTCCTCTCTTTCTTGCCTGTTCCTGCTCCTTCTCCATCTCCTTCGCTAGCTCATCACTCCTATCATGGCCCCTACATGTGGGTGCTGCCCCAAGCTCTTTTCTGGGCCATCTTCCTGTATCTATTAATGACCTTGCCAGCTCCCAAGGGTTGAAACACCATCTCCCTTCAGATGACTGAGCTTCGGTCACATATCACCAACTAACTGTTTTTTGGACATTTCAAACCAGATGCCCCAAAGGCATCTCAAGTGCAACAAAACAGAACTCATTATCTATTTCCTGAAACTTCTCCTCTTCTGAAATCCCCACTCACTCAAAGTTTTTAACACGATCATTATAATTAACTTTTCATTCTCATTCAAGCCCAAACTCAGAGCCATCAATTGCCAAAATTTGCTGTTCCTGCATCTGTAACATCTCTCCCGTATGACTGCCTTCTGTCTACTAACATAACTAACCACCTTTAATTCAGGACCTCATCACCTCTCAGAGAGATTATCGGACAAACTCCTAACTGGTCTCCATCCCTCAAATCTCTCCCCAGTCTAGTCCATCTTTGATACTGCTACCAAAATGATTTTCCTTAAGAGTAGATTTGACCCTCCTCAATACACTAGAGAGGTTCCCTATTGATGCTGGGATAAAATATAAACATCTGTCTGTTTTCTAAATCCCTTCACGATTCAACCCCAATCCTACCTTCTCAAGCCTATACTCTAAAGGTCAGCCAAGCTGGCCCTCTCTATCTCCACTCTTGCACAAGCCTGGACTACACAACCTCGTCAAATCCACATGGATTATCTCTCTTTCTTCAAGACACAATTCTTGTGCCACCTTCTTTATGAAGTCTCCTTGCCTATAGAATTGAATTTTCTTTGAGAGGCATCATGGCCTGGTGGGTAAAGAGCTGGCCTTGGAAGTAGCAACACTCAAATTCAAGTCTCTGACACAGATCGGGCTGTGTGATCCAGCACTTAACACAGTGTCAGTACAGAGTAAGCACTTAAGCAACATTTACTGACCACTTGTCAGTGCTTCAGACAGCTAAGATAGACTGTAATTTGCAGAGAAGCTGCTGACCAACTGACATTGATAGGAGTTTGCACATATGGGAGTTCCTACACCAATGATGTCAAATTCAAATTGAAAATTATCTCTGTGGGCTATATAATGACTTAGAAAAATCACAAATTAATATTACCTATCTATACTGGACTGCTTTTTTATCTATTTTGTTAAACATTTCCAATTACCTGGAAGTTTGGCTATGGGTTTTTCCATTCTGATACCTCTGGCTTACACCAATAAAATCATAGATCCATTCACTACCCTAATTATTCCATATCACTATCTGTATATACTTGGACATGTAGATTTTGTGTTCCCCCAATATAAGCCCCTTACAAGCAGGGCCGAATTTTGTTGTTCTTGAACTCCCATTGTCTAGAGTAGCACCTTGCATGTAGTAATTGATAAATGCATTGTGACTGACTGAATGACAGGCTGAAGAACAACTCAAATAATTTTATACTGTCTCCCCCTCCTGGACTTCTCTCCTGATTGCTAGCTCACTGACCCCACATCATCCTCTCATGAGGCACTCAGGCTACTCATACCACTCTACCCTCTTCTCCTTCCTTTGTAGACTTCTCCACCCCCTCCCCAGTGCTCCCTCCTTCCCAGTTCCCCTTTCAAAGCTATCTTCCCCTTGTTAGAAGGTAAGCTCCTTGAGGGTAAGGCTTGTTTTGTTTCTTTGTTTCTGGATTCCCAGAAACAGTATCTGACACACAGTAAGCTCTTAATAAGTGTTTTTCTGTATCTCTGTCTACCTCACAGGACTGTTACAAGGCAAGTGCTTTGTTAAGTGTAACATGCTGCATGATTACATCATACATACTACATCACAGTACTGGTCCACAAAAAGTCCACAAAACATCACTGCAAAAGTTAATCACCACCAGACTCAAAGGATATGAATATTTTTTAAATGCTTCAAAACACTACTACTAAGAGAAATGCAAATCAAAACTACCCTAAGTTTTCACCTCACACACTGCCAGCAAACTGGCAAAGATGACAAAAAGTGAGAAGAGTCAATGTAGGAGAAGCTGTAGGATGACACTCATGCTAATGCGCTGGTGATGGAGCAGTGACTCAGTATAATCATTCTGGAAAGTAATTTTGGAATTAGGCAAATAAAATGTCTAAAATGGGCCTATCTTTTTCGGCTTCCTCGGAACGGACAAGCAATGGCGGAATCCCCCGACTGGTGCTTCTTGGCCTCGTTGGCTTCCGTTTGCCACATCACGCACCTGCACCTGCGTTGCACCATCGACTTCGCCCAATGGGCAACTGCAGGCCATGGCCCAGCTCACGGTACACTCCCAGGAGGACAGCCTGTGCAGCCTGATTTTGGATACAAAGGATCTTAAAATAGAAAAAGTCATGATTAATGGGCAAGAAGTTCAATTCTCTCCGGGTGAAAGACAGAGCTTCAGAGGATCCCCACTGGAAATCACTCTTCCTGTGGCACTGAGCAAAAAGCAAGAAGTGGTTGTGGGGATTTCCTATGAGACATCCCACCAGTCTTCAGCTCTGTAGTGGCTCACTCCTGAGCAGACATCTGGAAAGAAGCACCCCTACCTTTTCAGCCAGGGCCATCCACTGCAGAGGGATTCTCCCTTGCCAGGACACTCCCTTGGTGAAGCTGACCTACAATGCTGAGGTATCACTTCTCAGTGAACTGGTGGTTCTTATGAGTGCTGTCTGTGATGGAGAAGCCCTTGATCCTGCAGACTCCAGTAGGAAAATCTATAAATTCATACAAAAAGTTCCAATACCATGCTATCTGATCGTTTTGTCGTTGGGGCCTTAGAAAGCAGAAAGATTGGCCCAAGAACAATGGTGTGGTCTGAGAAGGAACAAGCGGAAAAATCTGCTTTGGAATTTTCTGAGACTGAACGAATGTTGAAAATTGCAGAAGATCTGGGAGGATCTTATGTTTGGGGACAGTATGACTTGCTGGTCTTACCACCTTCTTTCCCTTATGGTGGCATGGAAAATCCTTCCCTTACTTTTGTGACACCCACTTTATTGGCAGGTGACAAGTTACTCTCCAATGTGATTGCCCACCAGATCGCTCACAGCTGGACAGGAAACCTGGTGACAAGCAAAACTTGGGACCACTTTTGGTTAAATGAAGGACAAATTGTGTACCTGTGAATGCCATATTTGTGGTTTGGTTATATTGGTGAAAAGTTCAGGCATTTCCATGCTTTAGGAGGGTGGAGAGAGCTACAAAACTCGATCAAGACTTTTGGAGACACCCATGCCTTCACCAAACTGGTGGTGAATCTGAAGGACGTGGATCCTGACAAAGTGTATTCCTCTGTCCCCTACGAGAAGGGCTCTGCTCTGCTCTTTTATCTTGAGCAGCTTCTGGGAGGACCAGAGGTTTTCCTGGCATTCTTAAAAGCTTATACTAAGGAATTTTCCTACAAGAGCATAATGACTGATGATTGGAAAGCATTCTTGTATTCCTACTTCAAAGACAGGACTGACGTTCTTAACCAGATTGATTAGAATGCTTGGTTCTTCTCCTCTGGCCTGCCACCTGTAAAACCAAAGTATGTTATGACTCTAATGGAAGCTTGTATTGACTTGAGCCAATGGTGGATCAAAGTGAAAGAAGATGATTTGGGCACATTCTGTTCAGCAGACTTAAAGGATATGTCATCTCAAGAGCTGATTGAGTTTCTAGCACTAATGCTAGTGGCAGCACCAATTCCAGTGTCACACATACAGCAAATGCAGGAGGTATACAATTTTGACGCTGTTAAAAAGTCTGAGATCCACTTCAGATGGCTGCGCCTTTGCATCCAGTCCAAGTGGGAAGAAGCCATACCCCTGGCGCTACACATGGCCACAGAACAAGGAAGAATGAAGTTTACCCACCCCCTGTTCAAGGATCTTGCTACCTTTGATAAATCCCGGGGTCTGGCTCTCAGTGCCTACCAACAACACAAAACTGGTATGCATGCAGTGACAGCCATGCTAGTGGGGAAGGATCTCAAAGTGGATTGAGGACATCACCTGCCTGCCTACCTGCCCACCATTCAGTTTCGTAGTGAATGACTGAAACATATTCTGTGAATCACTCTGTAATCGCACATTCCCATTTACTCCTAGATTTGTATTCTGTTGTATCAGTGATTTTTTGCCAAAATAAACCTGAGCTGAGATTTTTAAAGCTAAAAAAAAAGGGGGGGGAGCATATCCTTTTACCTAGCGATTCCACCACCAGCCATATATCCCAAGAGGGACACTGACCAAAAGAAAGGTTCCATATACAACAAAAAAATTACAGCAGCACTTTTTTTTAGCATCACTGTGCTATGAGAAACAATGAATATGATGAATATAGAGAAGCATGAAAAGACTTAAATGAACTGATGAAAAGTGAGGTAAGCAGATCCAGGAAAACAAGATACATAATAACAAGGCTGTAACTGGAAAGAATAACCACCACAAAACAGTCAAAAGTGAATGTTGTTAAAGTGCAAAGAAAAAGATCAGCCCCTAAAAAAGGGATACAGTAAGATACCTCCCCCACTCCTTTGGGGTAGGGGAGGAACAGCTGTGCAATACTGCATATGATACTGGATATTTTCATTGTACTGAACCGTTTTGCTCAATTTTTTTCTCTTCTTCTTTTTCTTTTTTCTTTTTTTTTAAATTCTCTAAAATAAAGGATGGCTCTCTGGGCAGGAAAGGAAGAAAGATACATGAGGAAAATGAAGCAATGTAAAAACAAAATATAAATATTTAGTTTAAAAAACATTAGCAGTATAAATTTGATAAAACATACTTTTAAGTAATTTTCCAGTGTCAGCTGAAAAACCAATGACTGCTAAATATGCTAAATATACTTCATAAAAAATTAAGCCACAATGCATTTAAATCTACTATGTGGCCTTTGCTTTAAAATCTGTCCATGGAACTGATTTCTTTTCCATATGGGTTGGTTAGATGTTTTATACACATTTGCAAAGCTCCCATATTATCTTTGTTATCAATAGGAGCCAAATTTGGAAAACATATTAGCTTGGACAAGCCAAGTTTCACTACTATAAAACATTTAAAGTCAAGCTTAATGCTTATGAAGAGGGGAATTTTTAATGGAAACATTCAACAAATGATGTGCAACTTATATAAGTTGCTGGTGGGTTAATTCATGCTGTTGATATAGGTCATTCAAAGCATCTAGGAGAGCCCCGAATATTAAATTTAAACTATTCTTTAAATACTAAAAACAGGCAAACTGAAGTATTATAATAATTCAAAATATCCCTTACTGCTTTTAAGAGTTTCAGGAAAATATGAAAATAAAACAAGCTTGAAATTCACAAGGAACATGTGAAAAATGTGACTCTCCTGCTATTCAGAAAGAGCAGCAAGCTGGTCATAGCGAGTTTTGGCATCCAATTCCTTTAGGATGGTCACAATTGTAAGTTTACCCCTTAAATCAACTGAAATTCATTTCTAATCCTATAACATCCTCTCAAAGAACTCAGAGCTCAACAAGTACAACCTCTTCATTTTACAGATGAGTACCTGAGGTTAGAGAGATGAGATTACTTACCCAAGGTCACAAAACAAGGAAAAGGCAGAGATGGTACTTGAACCTCGGTCTTAATTCCAAATACAATGCTTTTTCCTTGTGTGGCATTGCCTGCTTCCATTTGCAAATATTATCAAGTATATCTATCTATAGCAAAAATTGACTAGACATCTGCTACACATAAAAAGCATACCACAGAAAAGTAATCTACTCCTCACAATTAATTTTTAAGGAAAGGAACACTAAGCACACAAAATGAAGCTGTCTTCATGTACTACCCTCAATCCTGATTTGGCCTATGGGGGAAAAAAAATCTGATCAGTTGAGAACTATCAGTGTGGTTCAGCTTCTACTTTCAGTGGTAAGAATAAACCATAAAACTGACAATATGGCGTTTCATTAAATATATTCAGCGTGGCTCTGATGCAAAGCAGAGCAGCAGCACAAGAGAGCCTGCCTGCCTGCCATACTCACAGTGCTGTAAACTGCCGAGACTGTCGGAGTGAAGATCCGATCTTCCAGAGGCTGCTGCACAGGTCCTCTTGGAATTCTAGAATATTAAGTTAAGGATAACAGAACTCAAATGGATTATGTTCTACAATAAAAGCAAATTACAAATAGAAAATACTTGGTCAAAACACAGGGCCACTTCCCTAGAGTGAAGGCAGGGCCTCTCTTACTTCAATAGGCACACTCAACACTTCAGACTTCAAAATAAGAGCAAGACAATCAATCTTCCCCCAAACCAATCCCCTGTATAAACATTACAAAGGATAAAAAATAAACTGTCCTCCAGGTTTGGAACTGGGCAACAGAACTTCCTACCTTACCTTTTAAGAGAAAATGACCCAAGAAACCAAGTCAGAGAGGTCAACGTTATTTATCAGCACTAGAAATGCTAATTAGGCTCTAGCTGGCTCAACTGGGCAAGCAGAAACAACTATACAACCATTTCCTTGTTAGTTTTTCTTTTCTCATACCATAATTTTCACTATAACCACCCTTAAGAAAGCTTTTTTTTAAAGCCCCTCCCATATACCCCAAATTTAAAATAGTTTTGAGTCTCACAGTGAAATCTATTTGAAGACAAAATATAATCATTTTGCTGAGTTTCAGGGCATGGAATTTCAAAATACCAAACTCTCCTAACCACTGGCATTTTTGGTTAAGTTCAATTCATAAATATCAGAGCTCTTCACATGCACCATGTTAAACGGTTTTGCCAAAAAGCTATAACCCCAAAATGTGTTTAAATATTTCCACTTTATTTCCACTCTGCTGACCTTTGCCATACATCAAATCTAGTGTTCTTTATAACAAGGAAGACAAGAATAAAGGACCTAGATTAGAATCCCAGCTCTACCTATTTACTAATACTGCTTTCTTCTCTAGTCCTCAGTTTCTTAATCTGTAAAATGAATAAGGTAGACTAAATAACCTATAATTTCCTTTCCAGCTGTAGAGCCTGTAATTTTAATTCAAGAACCCAACTTGGCGCCAATTGCTCCAAGCTGTTTAATAACACTAATGCTAGTAAAATAACCTCAAACAATAGCATGCTAAAAAAAAAAATACCACTGGAAATACACTTTATGGCATAATAGTGAGAGACATGGCAAACACATTAGTTGGTTTTGCTCTTTTTAAATTTTTATTACTAGGAATGACTCTATGGGTAACGTAGTGAGGCAACCATTATGAACTGAATATTAGGGTAAAAACAAAAAGCAACAATTAAAAAAACAAATCAAGTTCTAGAAGATAAAAAGAAATATAATCCTTTACTCTCAATATCATTAACCATTTCCTCCAAGAAAAACCCACATGTTCTCTCATCTTGTTAAGTTCTTGAAAGAAAACAGTGTTGTTGTATAATGGAAAAAATCCCTGGAGTCAGGTGATCACCCTGCCAATGACTAACTGGGTGATCCTAGGCAACTCCTACCAGCTCAGGTTCATTTCTTCAATTGTGTAACAAGGGGATGAACTAAATGCAGTCTAGAAGCTGAAGAGACAGTTCCAATACTCCATGCAGCTAAAATAGTTGGGGGTGTTGCTCTCTGGATTTAAGGAGAGGTTCAAAGGGCAATATTTAGCTCAAGAGGCCCAATATTCCACAAGGGCCCAAAACAGAAACTGAAAAGGTTTTCCCATGCCCTACCAAAAACAATGCTGGTAAAGGGGCAGTTTCTGAATAGTTTACGGCTAATTAATCCTTCAGAAAGTCTTGCTGATTCCTCTACACTGAAGATTATCTCCAACTAGAACAAAGCTTTCATTGAATCAGGGTTCTGCAATGATCACATGATTAGCAGAAAACACGAAGTTTAGTCTTTCTTGTGAAATGCTGCTCCTGCTCTCTACAGCTAGAGGGTGGATCCCACAACATGAGAATTAAGCTCACTTCAGCAATCGTTACCTAAAGAATCTGAGCAAAAGTCCATGTTCTTCATGCCCATCTCAAGGATGTCATTACTTTATGAAATTAATTATCCGCTAGATTTCTCAAAAGACAATCTCAATGACTACTACACTTTCCCAGTAATCCTTTCTCCCAAACCACTACTAGAGGATGTTGATTTCATTTAATTTATTCTTGAATTAACTAGGGGAAAAATGGTATAACCTGGTAAACTAACTGCGTCCTATGGTCCTCTCTGTATACAGAATCATTTCCAAAAGGCAACAGTCTTAAGAAAAAAATTCTGAAAATGGGATTCAGGAGACCTACATCTAATGCTGGATTGCTACCTGACCCTGCTTCACCTTCATCATGTCAATTTCATCTGTGCTTCAGTTTCACTATTAGGACAAATAATAATACTGCAAAGTATTTTATGATTATTAAATTAACAACTTCCTCACAGGAATGTTAATCAAATTAAATGGATATCACTTAACCCCTAGAAGGGGTCAATGAAAGTGTTGACAGCTCAGTACTTTTATTTTTTTAGTCTATTTAACTATATTTATGGGAAGGCCCTCTGGGAATTATAGGCTGACAAAAATATTACAACCTAATCCACATGAGGTTGTTCCTCGCTACACGTATGAGCTGAGTAGTGGGTTCAAGAGCACAGAAGTCAGTAGCCAAGCTAGTATTCTGTCCTTCAGAGATTTATAACACTTTCAAATTGAGCTCTCTCATTTAACATACAAGGAACTTAAGCAATTTGCCCAAGTTCTACAGAAAGTTAAAGGCAGAGCTGGACTAGACCAGGTTCTTCGGTCATCTTGCTTGGTCTTAGCCTCTGGAAAACGCCCAATCTTGCATTTTGAACTGTATCTTAATTACCCGATCACTTATTGAATAAATAGGATGGTTTTGTTATCACCGTTGAAAAAAACTGGTCACTCCAGGGCTTTGGTTTAAACCAACAGTTTTTATTTTGTTTTTATTCTGGAAACAGATTATTGAGAAAAATATTCTGGGCTGTTTCTCTGTTGTCTAATCATAAACCTAGTTAAGGGCAAGAAAGTTGGAGTATTCATTCTTCAATTAATCCTAAAGAAAAATTCTGGGCCCTTAAGTGGTCATTTGCTGATTTTTTTGGTAGCATATAGCACAGGACATGCATGACAATTTGGAAACCCAGAGAGAAAAGCTTCTGTAGCAAACCCTCCCTTCTCTTAACAGACTCCAGGCCTTGCAGCCATTTTTAAAATATAAACTTTACAATCTTGAGGTCAGACCCATCCCACTCGTCTGCCCAGGACTCACTGGGAGCTCCTAAGAACTTAACTGCCCTGTATTTTGGAGTCAAGGTGAATCATAAATAATCATCTGAAGGCATCAGCATTAACAGAAGAATTTAGGAGAAAGGATCACCACTACCAAGTCTCCTGAATTAAACTGCCTTGTTTCAATCACTTTGTTTTACTGAAGGAAACCTTTATGGTCTTAATGATTTCTTAGACAAAACATCTCTTGAATGTATTTAGTTTTCTTTTCCTTCTCATCTGCGGTAGAATATACTCTCTGGTTGGGTAACTGTCAACCTGGGTACCTTCCCTTCTCATGGTGTTACTGATTTTCTTTTCTAGTCTTCTGAGGTTTTGGTTTTGTCCTCTTTCCTCCCAGGTTGCTGGGAATTTACAAGGACAAGTCAAATTTATGGCAGATGTGTTATCTTTCTAAATATCTTACTTTTGTAGTTAGTACTTCTCCACCTCCTATAAGAGACTGCTGGTTGTTAGACAACATACACAACTCTCTAAGAGTATGAACTAAAAAAAAGAAAGCGCCACAGAGCTGCCCTGGTAGGAAGGATGTCCTCACTACGAATCCCCAAAACTAATGAAATCACAGATCTGGACCCCCCCAAAAAAGGGTGGGGGAATCCGTAAAGGATCAGTAATTACATAGCACCGTAAAAGATAAAATCCTAGAGTTTGTGAAGCCTTAAAGACCCTATTTGATCTATTGTTAAGTGTGGTAAGAAGCTACAATAACAATGTGAATGTAAAGAAAACACAATTTAACCTGCAGGAAAAATTAAAAAGCTCAGCGCCAACATTTCTAGGTCCTAAGTCTGATAGAGAATTGGGGAAATCAAGGGTGTACCTCAACTTCATTTACCTAACACACAAAGACCAAAACACAGAGCATTCACTGAAGTCAGAGAACTCTTATGGCCAAATCCCAATTCTGCTATGTATTACTGGCCTGACTTGGGACAAGTAACTAAACTACTTATTCCACACTGGTTTTGGAGGGACCATACAATATAATCACTGCAAATGGTTTTGCAACCATAAAGTGGTATAAAAATATTACCTATATTTTTTAAAGAACTAGTTAATAGAGAATTATTAGTAAAGAAAAGAGGACTTTAGAAACCTTATTCATATAATTTAAATCATTTGTTTTACAGGAACTCAATATTCAGAGACATAAAAAGAGACTTTTAAATCATGGGAATCAAGTAAAAGTGATTCTATTATACTTAAAGCTTTTGATGGAAAAAAAATGCTACAGGCCATCAAAGATCTGTGACTTCATGTGAACACGCTCTGCCTCCCTCCTCTCCCCACAAAAATCACAACTGCTCCAGCTCCTCTGAGTTGATCTTTTCTCCTAAATTCTTCTGTTAATTCTGATGCCTTCAGACCAATTGCCCTCTGAGACAATTTTCATAAGCTGCTATGGTCCAAATGGTAAATCTACAAATTTCAAAATAAAATGTTTTAATTAAGCCGGTTCTCACATAGCTACACAAACCAGTGTCCAATAGGGAAGCCACACCGTTTACTGGTACTTGAAGACAAAAGCATAGGGGTTCAAATCTCAGCTCTACTAAGCACCCTAGTGAACTCGGACAAATCACCTCTACTCTTTACCTCAGTTTCCTCATCTGTAAAATGATGAGATTGGCCTAGAGAGTGTACAAGGTCCCAGCCTGCTGACCTTTAAATCTTATGAGCCATGAAAAGTCACTTAACGTTGTTAAGCTGTCAGTATACTCCTCAATGTCATACCTTTCTAGAAATCAGTCAAGCAGAGGACACAAATTAAACCTAGAATACAATCTTACTACAGATGACATTTTTAAAACTTGATTTTCAATTAACTATGATTACTCTAATGCAAGAGTATTCTTTGAAAGATGAAGCAAACATGTGCTCACTAACCTATTAAATGAAAAAGCCCTCTGGTCTGCAGATAAGTGCTTCTTTACTAGCAAATTACTTGGGATCTTTAAAAAACATTGCTGATATTAATACAGAAAAATCATTTACTTAAACTTCTCCAAAATAAATGGTATCACATTTGAAACCACACAAGTTAGAAAAAGAGGGAAAGACTCAGTAAGAAAAATGAGATCCAAAAACAGCACTGAAATATTTACAGCTTCCTCTACTCGAAATCATACAACAAAAAAGCTAAAATTTTCTCCAAACGGCCAGAGAACCCATCCCCCAATGAAAGCTTTGTTCTAGGGCTTATATATCAAAGTAACAAGCTGACTTAGTGGTTTAAGACTATACTGTTTAAACCTAAAAAACAGCACTGATCAGCAGGTGACAAGCACTGCCTCACATTTTCCCCAAGAAATGAGTGAATTTCAAAGACCAACTTGAATGAAAGATCATATTACAGTATATTTCTCAAAATGGTTGCATTTTTCACCCTAATGGTGCCTGCCATTGAGCTTATTCCCAGCTCTCAACAAGCCCTTTATCCCCAGAATAAATCGCTGGCTGCTTCTTTCTCCTTCAGGTGCAGATAAGCAAATATCTTCTCCTATTACACTTAAACATCTGTCACAACCAATAAGGAACGGAGCATGCTTTCGAACATGCCTTTTTTCCCTCATTACCCAAATGGATCAAGTATTCCACCGACCCAGTGCACTGCTCATGGGTCACAATTTCTCCGCATGTTTCAACTTACCTTGTATTTTATCATTAGTTAGCACAGAAGTCATTAGTCAGATTTCCCGAGATGGGTAACGACTGAACTAATTGTGATCACAAGTGGAAAAACAAAGACAGAAATATTCACATTTCCCCGTTGGCTTGTAAAAAAAATTTTCGGAAAGAACATAATATTAATATGTAAAGGAGTACCTCTAATAGAAAGCATTACATTAAGGCATTCACTACAAATCCTCCACATTCAAAGCATTCAGATTTAGTTGTAAATTGCCAGATTTGACCTGATTTAATGCCAAAGAACCTTGGGGGGTGGGGGGGACCACAACACATTTAACATTGCCTACCTATACCACAGAGGAAGCAGGTCATAAAGATCCATTTTCAGATCCAAGCAGCTCAAGTTATGTAACATCATGGATGTTTATGGAAACTTCCTCAATGATGAGCTCTCCTCCGAGTACAGCCTTTTATCCCCTGGCAGCCTTACCTGGCACTAGAGGGATTCACAGTCAGCACCTCCACAAAGGCATGATTCTGAAGAATTCTTGCTTTAAGGATAGCGTGCCATCTGAACTTCCCTCGCTTGGCTCCAACCCTAATACTGCATCTCCACCAGGGCTGGGCTCCAGCTTCCTAGAGCCTACTCCTCTCTCCTTCCAAATGAAAGATACTGCAGCCCAGCACAGCACCCCAGCTAGTCTTAAAGCAACAGCTGCAATCTGACTCCAGCCAGCCAAAAACCATCTCGAAAGATTCCAATTTTGACCTCCAAACGCTCATCTGCTCTCTACCCAGTGATCTGTCCAAAAGGAAGCTGGTCATTAACGTTTACCCAAAAGCAATTTCTGGAGAGAAAAATACAACCACAAAGATTCAGTCACTATAGCATCTTTCCTATGTAACTGACAGGGAAAAATATCTGACAAAGACCACCCACCATTCTCTAGTTTCCCCTTTCCTCAAAGATGCTTTGAATTAGAAAAAAAAATTAACCTTCCATAACCACAATGAGACAAAAATAGGATTTACAGCATGCACCACAAACATAGAATATACAACATACATCATTTTGCACCAACAATTGCAAAACTTCATTTAAAACAACCACAATCATTTGTTAAATTCATTTCTAGCTCCATAACGTCTCTCCAATATGCCCCCCTTCTCTCCTCCAACACAGCACCCCTCTAATGCAAGCCCTCATCACCTCCCACCTGGATTAGATCCAAAGCCTCCCATCTCTGCCCCTACCAGTCCATTCCCCTATTCAGCTGTCAAATTGGATCATCCCAAAGCTCAGGTCTGACCAAATCGCCCCACGTTCAATAAACTCCTGCAACTATCATCTCCCACATCAAATATAAAACCCTTGGTTTGACATTCAAAGCCTTTCATAAGCTGGCCCCTTGGGCCTCCCCCATCCTCTGATACCCTGCTCTCCTTTCCATCCCCTGTCACTGTGTGACACTGTCCTCCTCACTGCTTCTTGGACATGACACACCTGCAGCAATCTCCCTTCTCATTTCGACCTCCTGGCTTCCTTGGCTGCCTCTGAGTCTTGGTTAAAAACCCCACCTTCTGCAAGAAGCCCTTCCCAGGCCTCAGTCTTAGTGCCTTTTCTCTGAGATGATCCCCAATCTGTCCTACAGAGGCCGTTTGCACACGGTTGCTTACCATGTTGTCTCCCCCATTAGACAGAGAGCTCCTTGACAGCTGCAACTGGTTTTTGGTTGGTTTGTTTTTAGTTTGGGGTTTCTTTGGGGGGGTGTCATTCTTTGGATCCCTAGAGTCTGGCACATAGTAGGCACTTAATAATTGCTATCTGATCTTGTGAATAATATATTCCATCAATATCATAAATCTTAATGATGCCTTTAAAAAAAATACTATAATCATTTCTACCTACCGTAGTGATTTACGTACCACAGATACAAAATAAATATCAGTTGTATGGGACAACTAGAATTTAGCTATGAAATATTTTAAGTCAATTTTTTTTTAAAAATGAAAGCTCAAAGCAAGATTTACACATCTGTTTTGTTTAAATCATAATCCTAAACAAAAACTCCATGCTATGGTTATTATAGTGAAATGCTTATGCAACTTTCTGTATTCAATAAACCCCTATTAAGTGCTCCTATGGGCTGGGCACAATGCTCAAAATATAAAGACAAAAATTCCACAGCTCCTACCCTGGATGAGCACAGGGTTTACTGAGGGAGAAGAATATGAACACAGGTAAGAAAATGTGGGGAAAAAAACCAACCATATAAAGTAAACAGAAAGTAATTTCAGGGGGCAGAGAGACCATAGCACATGACAGGGCATCATTTGTGCAGCACCCATGTGAGAGGAGGCCTCGGAAGAATCAAAGGATTCTGGGAGGAAGAGGAGAGGAAGAGGGAGTGTATTTCAAGCATGGGGGAACAGACAGTCTGTGTAAAGTCGCCTACAGCCTGGGCAGGTTTGGCTTGAAGTAGAATGAGTAAAAAAGCCTCAGCCTGAGATCATAGAAGATCACGAGAGCCTTCAGATACCAAGCACCAACAGCCAGATTTCATCTCCAGGCAAGGAGGAGTCTGCAGTTTCTGGAGCATGGTCAGATCTGAGACTTCAGACCATTGTACACAGTAACAAGTAACAGCCAGTGATTCTGATAGACTTAGCCCTTCTCAGCAATGCAAGGATCTAAAATAATTCCAAAGAACACATGATGGAAAATGTCAGTCACATCCAGAGAAAGAACTATGGAGTCAGAATGCAAAACGAAGCAGACTCTTTCCTTTCAGGTTTTTTTTCTTTCTCATGGTTTCTCCCATTCGTTACAATTCTTCTATGCAATACAACTAATGTGAAAATGTGTTTAATAGGAATGTTATATGTAGAGCCCATATCAGATTGCAAGCCATATCGGGGAAGCAGGGGGAGAAAATTTAAAACTTATGGAAGTGATTGTTGAAAACTAAAAATAAATCATTTAATTTAAAAAAAAAATTCTGGGAAACCCGTATAACTTGATGAAAAGTAAAGTGAGCAGAACCCAGAGAAGACAACAGGAGCATAAAGACTCCTAACTCCGAGAACCTCGAGAACGCTGACAACCCGACAGAAGAGTGAATAAAGAGGGCGGGGAGAAAAGCAGGAAAGAGCAAGTCCTGTGAGAAGAAGGTGGGAATCAATCAAACAATCAGCATTCACTAAGTGCCTACTATACCCCAGGTGCTGGACATATAAGAACAGAAAGCAAACGGTCCAGTTTCCAAGAAGGGGACGTTCTACCAGAATCCAGGCAGCCAACGACCTACCCAACCAAACGCTGGAGAGCAGTCAAGAAAGACGACAAAGGAAGGGGCAACGAAGAGATCCCCCAGAAGAGGTCAGGGAGGACACCCCGCAAATGCCAGATCCGTGAGAAAGGCAAAGGGGTGACCGAGAGCTTTGCAGCTTCTGGTGGGAGTATGGCTATCAAAGAGGGGGACCCAGCACAACCTCTGCTAGAAGGGAAAGGCTCAACTGAAGGTGTTTTTTAATAACAAGGGAAACTTGGACACATTTGTAGACAGAAAGGAAGAAGCCATTAGGTGAGGAGAAGCTGAACAACGGGAGCTGGAGGCCCACCTCTGGGGGAGACATTCGAGGAGCCCAAGTCCAGGGCAGCCCTCTCTTCATCAGATCCCGAAGACAAGAACAGAAGGGAGGGGGAGGCTGAAAGGGCTCGAGATGTACAAGAGAAAAAGAAGAGTTGTAAGGACGAGGTGAGGAGGGCGGGGAAGTCACAAGGGAGGCTTACAGACAGAAGAGCTCCAAAGATCCTCTGTGGAAAGAGGACTAAAGAGTCATTGATTGGCGTGAGGAGACTGTGACAAAATCTACACAAGACGCAGGGGTGAGCTGGCGAATGTTTAGTCACTGGCTCCCTTGGGAGAAAAATGTACACTGGACCAACTTTTGAGTTTAATCTGCACACTCATCACTTTAAGTCTAGACAATCATGCAAACATAATTCAAGCCCTGACCTGTAGCTTCCCTGATTTCCAAAGCATTAGGACTCAGACTAAAAATTTAACAATCAGCTCACCAGTAAGAGCTGGCACCAGCACACCCCTGAGTGTATCCAATCAGCAAGGTAATATGTTCATTAGCAAGGGTCTGGCAAGGTATAAATGGTCATAAGACAAAGGGGCAAGGGGAGGTCAACACATACTTGAAATGGTTAACTACAGGGTCAAGAGGAGGAAGACAGGAAAAGGAAGACAAACAGAATGAAGGTGCTGGACTGGGAGAGTACTGAGGAGGGCCTACAAACTGGGGCAAGAGTGAAGATGAAAAACTGGCTTAGGAGGAACAAGGAGAAATGGAAAGATATAAGCCTAAACAAGAACCCCAAGTTAAGGGGCAGCTAGGTGTCACAGTGAATAGAACACCGGCCCTGGGGTCAGGAGGACCTGAGTTCAAATCCAGCCTCAGATACTTAACACTTACTAGCCGTGTGACCTTGGGCAAGTCACTTAACCCCAACTGCCCTCCCTCTGCAAAAAAAAAAAAAAAAAAAGAATCCCATGTTAATATACAGAACATGGGTTTGAGAACTGGCCTGTTAGGATGAACTGTGCTAGGGAGCAAGTACTCCCTCCGAGCCCTGAAAGCAATCTGGGCCTATCAAAACCTCTGAACTAGAAGGCAAGCCTAAGCCATGCCAAGGAGTCTCCAATCAGACATTCACACAAGCTGAGAGGAAAGCTCAGAGCCATCAGGGGAGAAGCAGGAGCAGCGGCAGGGACAATGACTTCTGCAGACCTGCCAGGGCCTTAGGTTTGAGCTGGAAAGAATGGGTGGACAGGGGCAACAGGCAAAAAGAGACAGAGCAGTTCTTTCTCAGGGGGCCAGTTCGAATTGGAATCCTCAACTCTCTAGTGCTAGTCTGGACCCCTCCCTCCAGACTAAGGGCCTGAAAAACCATCTCTGGCACTTAAAGCTCCCCAGCCTCCAACATCTGGTTATAAGCCTATCTGCTTTGTCCCCTCTTCACCTGACCCAAGATATCTTAACCGAGGGTATAACCAATCTCTCAATTGGCAGGTCACGCCAAGCTCTACATTGGCTGAGGCTTTCTCGCCTGCTAAAGATGTCAGGACTTAAAGAGGGGAAGGATTGCCCCCTCTTACACACCTGCAATAAGAGCTCATGTGCAGTCTCCTTTTTGTACTAAGCACTCCCCACACCACCAATCCACAACGTGGTCAGTCCTAGCACTGCTGCATCTGTTTTACACATAAGGAAAGAGGTTCAGGTTAGATGGCACATCTAAGGCCATAAATAAAAGCGTGAAAGCTGGGAGGTGAACCCAAATCTTCTGGCTCTAAGTCTAGATAGAAAGCCGAACTCAGATATTATAAGAACGAGTTTATAGGCACCAATTAAAGGAGCTTATGAAAATATGCACTGAACTCCTGAGAAGGTACAATATAATTATTATCTCATCTCACATTTAAATAGTGCTTTAAGATTTAAGAAGCACATAAAGGCCTTAATTTAACTAAAGTCCATCTTGAATCCATTAAAAATGACCCTGCCCTGGGAAAAGCCTGAAAGAAGAGAAGAGCTAAGAGATGAATCGACGTTGCAACAGGGAAGTAAGAGATGTCCATTTCCAAATTTCCTTCCATACCATCAGAGGGCAACCTAACAAGTACTTGTCCCATTTCCAAGCTCATTTCAACTACTCGGAAGATACTTAATAAGGTGCAAACAGAGGGCAATTCACAAAACAAAGCCAACAGTCTTGAAATTCAAAGCTGGAAACGAGGGAGGGTGAGAGCAAACTAGAGAGGAATGTTTCATTTCAAGAAATCACTATTCTACAGAATAATGGGCAGAGATCCAGAGAAAACCAGCTCATGCCTTGTTGCCCGGTATGCACAGCTCCTGGTTTTTAGCTTTTAATAGACTACAGCTGATCATCTGATTTCCTGGCCCTTTGATCAACAGTGTCATCTCACATGTGTATTATAGCCTTATGGTTAGAAGATACTTTTTTCTACATTATTTCATTTGGTTCTCAACACAATACTTAGAGGAAAGTCATATTTATCTCCATTTTACAGAGGAGGAAACTGAGGCTCTGAGAAGTCATGAGTCACCCACAGTCCTGAAATAGGAAAAGAAAGACTCCTGGTGCACACTGAGCTGGCCCTCTGATCAGGGCCAAGCCTCACAGGCTTCCACACTGCTGCCTCTCCTTCACCACGTAGCGCTGTCAAAGCTATCCCTCAGAGGCACTTTCAAAGAGAAGTTCAAGGAGCTCGGTACGCCCAAAGCCACACACGTATGTATATATGTGAGTGCACACATATACATAGAAAAATCATAATATGTGCTCCAGCGGGTGCCAAAAATAGAAAAATGCTGTGATAAGCAAAGAAGACATACGTATTTCTTAATACAGCAATACAACAGGAAAAGTAATAGAACCTTAGTTTTTGTTTTTGAGGCTTTTTTAGTTCACTGTTATGGCTTATAATGAAATGTGATATGCAAAGGTTTTCTTGCTCTGTGAAACAGAAAAATTAAACTTTTCCCAATCTGTCATGTTTATTTATATACTTTTGCCCTTTAGACTGTATTATATCAATTCATCTTCCTTTTCCCTTCTGTTCACTTTAAATGTCTGGCTTCTAACGCCTTTAAATCTAAATAGTTCCACTCTATTAAAAAAAAAAAGAATGGTAACATTTGAACTTGAAATCCTACAAGGTATTCCTATGGATTTTTGAAAACCCAGTCTCAAAATACTTCTCCAGAAACCCCTTGTTCTAACTTGGTCCATCCTCTCTGAAGAGAATGGAGCCTAGGTGTCACCTAAACTCTCCTTAAAGAGTCTGCATTCAAACACCTAGCTCCCACACTAACCATGGGCCTTTCACTCAACTTTGTAAATCCCTCTGCATTCTGGTTCCTGGCTCAGCTATTAACTAGCTATGTGGCCACTGACTTCCCCACTTTGAGTCTCAGATTCTTCATCTGTAAAATGAAGGGACTGGACAAGATAGTCCTTTTTCAGCTTTAGGATACTATAAGTCTGTATTAAATAAAGAACAAAAGCCAACTTTGCCAGGACAGAATAATTATGCACTGAGGTCTTTAATACATATCATCCAAGAAAGGAGTTCTAAATCTTTTTCTGGGAATCAAAAATGTCAAATACAGAAAATTCTATTGTTTTATGGGCTATAATTAGGTTTTCCCTTGACTGCTATGTAAGCTTTAGTAGGCTGATAAATTTAAGATCAATAAATGTTGAACAAAAACCATCAGCATTAAGATAAGAACACTAACTATGACAAAGCAACTACCAAGTCCCATACACCAAGGAAGCTACTAGACAATGAATACTAGAACCTCCTGGGAAGGACTTCCTCAACAATTCTGCAGCACTTACCAGTGGGTGACTTATGAGGCACAAATGGCCACTCACGCTGACCTGCTGGATTTCTCTGGACCTGGAACCTGAGAACAGCATCTGAATACATCCCAGGGCCAGGGCCAGGACCAGATAAATGGGAAAACTAACAGAAATACCTAAGTGGAAATGACTGGAAATTTAGATGGAACAAATGCAATTATGCATTCCTAACCTAGATTGTGAAACAGAGAAGAAAGCCACCTTTTTTCCAAGTGGGGATTTACTTTTTTAATGGTTCACTATGAAAAACATAAATACTTGGCAGCCATGGCTATTGAGCCTAATCTTGGCCCACGATGGGAGGACCTGAACATGCTATAAACTGTCCTTTGCAAGAAGAAGAATCCCTATGGCCTGCTTGTATTTTTACAGAATGCTACATTCTTGTTCTTCATCATTCATCTGATCTTAGGGCTCAAAAGTAAAAAAAGAGGCCACCTGTTGATTAAACAAACTGGTTAAGCCCATTTGGCAAGAAGGCTCCTGATGAAAGCCGGTTTGAGAAAGCCAACAATCTGGAAGCATTTAATTTGGCTACTAGGAAAAAACAGAATTAATTCAAAACTTTAAGATTTTAAAGAGAAGTTAGAACAATCCGTAAGTATCAAAGGAAGCTGAAGGGCACAAGGGAGAAAAATGACACAATTAGATCTAGGCTTAGAATTTAAATTCCTAGGAGGTAAGTCTTACTTAATTTACACAGTTTATCAGACTGCTTCTAACTCATTTCTTTGCTAGGAGAAAACAAAGACACAGTCCCTGCCCTCAAGGACAAACGACAAAGTAAGGGAGATAAGAAGTACTCATATAACTATAATGAAAATCATAGGGATAAGGGAAAGACATGTAATTTCACTGGTAAAGGAAACTCCTACCAATGATGGGGCTTCCCTTATATATACGTAGGTCAGCATCTTCTATGAAACTTACATTCTCAGAGAGTTGTCTGGGAAAGTAAAAGGTCAAGTGACTGATCCAAGCTCATAAAGTCAGTCTATTTCAGAGGCAGGACTTGAACTCAGTTCTCCCAGGACTGAAGGCCAGCCTTCTCTGTCCACTAAGCCATGTCCCATATTATAAAGAAACTGTTACAACAAGTCAAAACAGGCTAAGTATATGAGTGGCATCAAAGTACTTTGAGAAACCACACACACCTTTATACTGTGTTTAATATACCAAGAATATTCACTATTAAATAACAGGAGAACCAATATTCATTTCAATTCAATTCAATAAGCATTTATTAAATATATATTAAGCACAAGACACTGTCCTAGACAAAAACACAAGGGCCTCAGGCCCCAACTAGACCTCAGGCCTCTACTGGAGGGAAATAGTGAATAGAGAACAGAATATTTCCATGTATTTACAAAATAAACAGAAGGGAATTTGGGAAGGAAGCACTAACAAGTGGAGGAATCCGGGTTCTTTGGAGGGGGTATTTATGTTGATCTGAAAAGGAAGCAGGGGATGCCAAGAGGCAGAGGTGAGGAGGAAGAATGGTCCAGGCATGAAGACAGCCTGCACAAAGGCAATGCAGGGGGGGGGGCAAGAGACAGAATTCATGTACAGGAAACAGCAGGAAAACCAGGTTGACTAGAATATAGTGTGCATAAAGGGGAACAATGTGTAATTAGGAAAGACAGGATGAAACCAGACTGTGAAGAGCTTTGAATGCCAGAGTCAATCAGTCAATAAACATTTATTAAGTGCTTACTATGTGCCAAAAAAAAGTAAAACAGCTTTCCAGGAGCTCACATGCAAACAACTCTGCACAGAGAAACGGATAGAGAATAAATTGAAAATAATCAACACAGAGAAGACATCAGAATTAAAGGGAATCAGGCAACGAGGCGCTGCCAAAGCTCCCGGAGCAGGGCTACAACAAGGCCTGCCCTTTGCCTTGGGAATTGTCAAGGTAGCGACTATATGGAGGGTGGATGGAGATGGGAGAGACCAGCCGGGCACCAGAACACCAGACACACTAACAGCAATACGGCAAGGACAGTCGATGGGGAAAGACTGGACCACACCGATCAAGGCAACAATCCAAGGCAATTCCAAGACTGCACGCTGAAAAGTGCTCTCCACCACCAGAGGAAGGAGCAGTGAATTCCCAAGTGCAGAGCGGAGCATGGTTTTTTTCCATGTACTTTGTTTTTCTTGTTTTTTGGGTTTTTTTTGTTTTTTTTTTTGCAACATGGCTACTATGAACATGCTTTGCATGACTTCACGTGTACAACTGATACCATATTGTCTGCCTTCTCTTCAAAGGGTGATGGAGGGACTAAAAGGAAGGAGAGAATTTGGAACTCAAAATTTTTAAAACTGAATGTTAAAGTATATTAAGGAAAAGTAATAATTAAAAAAACACTTGTGCAATAGTCTAAAGTGAGAGGTGATAAGGGTCTGCATTAGGGTGTGAGAGTGGAGAAAAAAGAATGCGAAAGATGGTGAAGTGGCAAAAAGCAGTAAGATTGGCAAATGGTGGGGTAGTGGAAAGGAAAAAGCTGCGGATGATTCCGGGATTTTGAACTTGGGCAAATGAAAGGATGATGGTGACCCTGAAAAAATTAGGAAGTTAGAGGTAGGAGTGACCTTTTAGGAGAAAAGATTATGACGTATCCAGGCAGAGATGTCAAGATACAGGGCTGACGCACAGGAGAGAAGGGAGGGCTAGCAATGGAGATCTGGGCATCCCTTTAGAGAGGGTGATCCCATCGGGACTGATAAGATGACTACACTCACACAGAGTTTGATGTCTCAAAAATAAAATTATAGTAAGTATTTAAAAGAATAACTCATTTTTTAAAAGTTAAGGAAAAATATTTACTAGGCAAGAAGCAATAAATACATCATACTATGAAAAATTTTAAATCTGTTCCTTTCAAATATGCAAAGGACCATGCAAAGACAAAGAAAATATGATGAATACCCTAATTCCTCTAAAATGAAACTTATGGAATAAGGAATTGTTGTAATCTTTGGCTGCATGATGTAAAAATGGCAACCAGAAAAGGGGAAGAATCAGCTGAATTATCCAGCAGTGTAATGGATGGAGGTGGGAGGAAGGGAGACCACTTTTGCCTTATAAGAAATAAAATTTGTGAAAAGATGAAACAAACCAGAACAAGTCCGAAGCTACAGTACCTTGGGATTCCTGAACTTTATGATAGGAGGACAGGGTCAGAATCTTTTCATTTCCAGGAAAGAAAGACTTTAAATCAAAGTATATACAGAAGAAGACATTACATATTTTTTAAAAAAGAAAATTACAACAAATTCAAACTTGAGTTAAAAAAAAAAAGATAAGGAATTATCTGAAGGAGATCTTTTGGCACTAACAGGATCTGAATAGAAATGAGGGATGTTCTGAGATATGACTCCAACAACAAAAGTCAAAGAGCCAGAGGGTCACAGAATCATAGAATGTTGGAACAGGAAGGGACCTGAGAACGTGGAACGTTTCATCAATGAAGGATCTTTGTGCTCACCCAGACTAACAGCTTCATTCGCCAGTGGAGAAAGGGAAAAAAGCAATGGGCTGTGGCAGCGGCAGGGCCTGACTAGAGCTCACCCGGCAACCTTGAAGCTACACACGCCTAGTGGATGTACAAGCCAAGAAGAATCCCAGTCTCTTGATTCCCACTAAACCAAAGCATCCTCAACACCATCTCCCAGGAAAAAGAAACACACAAAGATGCCTGAGTGAGACAGTGGAATCGCTAAATGCATCATACAAAGAAAGTACTGAAAGAGAAAGAGAACCGAGGACTTGTTGGAGCTCTAACACCAAAAGCGGAGCTCCTGGAATTAGGAAAAATCAGTGTCTTTTTTTGTGAACATTCATTTTTTACTTCATTGATATTCTGAACTCCCAATATATCAGGTTGGCACCTGCTCTGTAATTTATAGCCTTAAAAAAATTTGCTTGAGGAACCGAGAAGACAAATTGTCCAAAGTCACAAAGCCAGCAAATGTGTCAAGAGGAATAAGCAGAATTCAGATTTCCTGAGTCTGAGGCCAGCTCTCTAACCACTGAGTTCTACTGGAGCCTCCAAAGAACCACTTACCAGGTAGAAAAATGCAACCTTCTACAAAAAAAAAGAGCAAAATGTCCATCAGTCCAGCAAAGTTCTTGGCTAAGAACTGAAGATGCCAAGAAAGGGGGGTGGGGGAAACCTCTGTTCTCAAGGAGCCCCCATTCTGATGAGGGAGAACATGCGGACAGCTACATACAAACAAGATGTTCTGTTGCTGTTGTTCAGGGTGTCCAACTCCTCATGCCCCCACGGACCCTCTATCCTCCCCTGTCTCCCAAAGTCTGTCCAAGTTCATTTTCATTGTTTCCATAATACTTTCCATCCATCCATCTCATCCTTGGCCATTCCCTTTTCCTTTTGCCTTCTATTTCTCCCAAAATCATGGTTTTTTTCCGACAAGTCCCATACTCTCATGATGTGGCCAAAGTATTTAAGCTTCGACTTCAGTATTTGACCTTCCAGTGAATAGCCCAAGTTCATTTCTTTTAAGCATTGGCTGATTTGACATCCTTGATGCCCAAGGGACTCTCCAAAATCTTCTCCAACACCACAATTCAAAAGCACCAATTCTGCAGCACAACCTTACATTACTATTGGAAAAGCCACAGCTTTGACTATACAAACAAGATATAGATGGGATAAATTGGAAAATAATCAACCAGATTTAAGCAGGGTTGAAAACGCTTCCTGTAAAAGGTGGGATTTTACCCAGGTCTTGAAGAAAGCCAGGGAAGACAGGAGCTGGAGAAGAGGAGAGAGAGCATTCCAGGCATGGCAGGTAGCCAGGGAGAGAGGGCCTGGTGCAAGGAATGTACAGATATGACTCAACAAAAAGCCTTCCTGAAATGAGTAAACTAGAAAATCTTGGTGTTATATAAGCCAACTAACCTAAAATGTGAGTGCTGGAAGAGAGTTTAGAGACCACCAATTCCAGCTACCTTATTCTAAAGAAGAAACAGAACCCTTGGAAGGACAGGACCTTGCCTCCAGCGTGGAGACAACCGAAGGAACAGTTTGCTGGAGGACACAGGATGGACTGAGATCAGCTGAGGTATGGACTGAGATCAGCTGAGGTAAGAAGGGCCACATCATCATCTGAGACAGGGTGAAGGAGCAGAAAGTTGTAGAAGGCATCTGGGTGATAGATAAGGAAGAGGGGCAAAAGGGAGTTGGTGGAGAAAGACATCAATTTTTTTTCTGTAAAATATAAAGCAAGGTTCTCAGGTGAGAGAAGAGGGGAAGGCTGAAGAGCAATGAAAAGGTCTGGAAGACTTGACAAATAATTGGATAAGATAAAGAGAAAGACAGAAAAAATAAAGGATGATTTTAACGTGGTAAAGCTGAGCAAGGTGGAGGAAGGCAGTGTTCTCAAAATAAAATAGGAAATGTAAAGAAAAAACTGGCTTAAGGGAAAATATAATTATTTTTTGTTCCTGAAAACTGAAGATGGAACACTCACTCCTCCCACTCAGAAGTAGGGGACTGCTGGCACAGACTGTTACAGACACCATCAGACATGGCTGCTTTGGTAAGCAGCTAACTTAATTTGCATTGTCATCAAGGAGGGCTCAGTAGGGGAAAAGAGACATAAAGGGGAGAGATTATACAGAAATATTTGATATTAAAAAGGTCATTCATGTTAAAATTCAAAAAAGAAATGGTAGAAAACCATTTTTAAAGCCAAACAAAAAAAAAAAAAGAAACACCATGTACAAACATAAGGATACACAAAATAAATACAAGGTGATCTGGAGGGAGCACCTGAGGATCAGAAAGATCTCACACAGAAGGCAACACCTGAGTAAAACAGAAAAGCAATTGGCTTCTGCGAAGCAGAGGCCAGGAGAAGAGCATCTAAGGCATGAGAGAGTAAATGTACAGAAATGGAAGACTGAAGAGTGGTGCCTAAGGCCAGAGTGGCAGGGCTATGGAAGAATACTTGAGAACAGCATAGAGTAAGGCAGGGAAAAACTTAGGGGAGATGAGTTGTAAAAGGAGGAGTCTCTCTTTGATCCCAAAAGTCCAGTCATTAAGCCTTAAATCCACTTTAATATGCTATCATCAGGCCTGAATCTCTTTATCTTGTCCAGAAGCATAATTTGAAAGACTGAGGAAGATGCTTTGCTGCATAAGTATAAATATATATGATGGCTATAAAATTCCCCCGATCTTCAAGTATAAGCATCTGAGTACTTCAAAACTCGCCCTGAAAATGGAAGGTACCAGAAAACAAGAAAGAAGAAAGGAAGGAAGAGAGGGAGGGAGGAAGGGAAGAGAACAGAGACAGTTACTTTTTTATAACCTTTTCTTAGTGATGATTTATCCATTTCTAAATGCTCACAAGCCATCTTATGAGCTTTTAATAACGCATTCTAGGATTCAGACTGCACTCTCTTGTCTTTTTTGTAAAACGGGACCACATTTACCATTCTCCAGGCAGGCCTGCATCAGAACTCTCCCATCTCCAAGATCCTTCAAAGATGTGCAACAACAGCTCAAAAATCCCACCTACAAATCTTTCAATAACTCAAAGACATAACTCATCCAGGCCTTGGTACACAGACTCGCTGTAGGCTTTGACATCTTGGGTTTCTACTGCCTGCTAATCTTTGTCACCTATTGCTTCCAGGCCAGAAACCATTCTCTTTGAAAGAGAAAAAAAGGGTAACGCTGCCCAGTTCTCCCCTCCGGGCCCCTTCCGCCACATTCCTCCTCCTCTAGGAGAACCAGTGTGGTTGGCAGGGAAGGTGATAACTTTGAGAACCAGAAGACGTGGTTCCCTCCACTTTAGTCACTTACCTACTGTGGTCTCCATGGACAAAGGAATTTCCTGAGCCTCTTATCTGTAAAAGATAATAAAAACCTGCAGTCTCTTCTCCCAGGATCTCTAGAAGGCTAAAATAGGATGGTGCATAGAAAACACTTTGCAAATATTAAAATACTATTGCTGGGGGTGTCTGGGTGGCACAGCGAATAGAGCACCAGCCCTGGAGTCAGGAGGACCTGAGTTCAAATTTGGCCTCAGACACTTAACTCTTACTGGCTGTGTGACCCTGGGCAAGTCATTTAACCCCAACTACCCTGCCCTTCCCCCTCCAAAAAAAGGGGGAAAAAAAGTTCCCAGGATCTTTGAGACAATTTTCTGAGCAACTGTTAAGTCACTGGATACTCTATAACCTTTCTCTGGGCCCTGTGAAGTCAACTCTCCCAAAGTGGAGGGTGCACATTTTTCAAATCCATCCTTCCTCTCCACCTCCAAGTATTACTCACAATATGTTGTCCTCGATAAAGCACTGTAGACCTTAGAGGCAAATGGGGTGTTTTCAGCATGACTGTTAATTGAAGGTAAGAGCATCAGATAAGAAAGATAGTTCTGAGAAGTAAATAATTAACTGAGATGAAATCTGAAAATTAAGGTTGAAATTCCAGACCAAAGCTTGAAATTAAGTAATGATAGGCTCTTAGACATGGATGAAGTACACCTAAAAAGAGCTATTAAAACAGAGTTGCCTGGAAACTTAAAAACCTAATCAAGAGAGACTTAACCTAAAAAAGGAGAAAAATACCACACTCGGAGCAACAAAACCTTGCACCTTGGTGCTACGTTTTCAAGAGTAAAGGAGTGCCAATAACTGAGAAGAAGGTCAGCAATAAAACCTATATTTAAAATGCCTATGTACAAATGCACAAAATAAGCATAACCAGGGTAAATCAGACATCCAAATGCAAGCTATCAGCGAGACCTGAGGCTTGGCGGGATGGGACTCATAGTCAGAATGTGATTCTGGAACTATAGAACTTATTCAAAAGAAACAGTATGAATTAAAAAGGGTGGAAGGTTTAAATAATGAAATATATTAAGACATACTGCTATTAGGAAATCCAAGAATTTGAAGGGGAGAGAATGTCTGGGCACGGGTCAACGGAGGGAGAAGGGGAAGCGATATTGTGGAAGAAATGTATCACAAATCAGCTGGTTATAATGGAGTATTAAATGGTTTGAGAAACAGATAATATCCTTAGTTTAGAAATACACTGTTATAGTAAAAGGGACCAACCACCACCCAGTATCTTAAGAAGCACTCTGCTGTGGTCTTTTCATGGCCTCAGCAATCTTGAGTTGGCATTTCCTTTTGTTCTCTCTGCGGTCTGAAAACCAATATCCTTGCTGAAGAACAGTCAGAGCTCTGATCCCCTCTAACCTTCTAACATTGTACCACCTTCTGAAGCAGAAAGACAACTGTGCCCTTGGTTTTCTTCCAGTCTAAAATTCTTGTCCTTGTCAGCATGTTTTTCCCCAAACTCAACTAACTCTTGGCTTTAGCCTCCCTAATGTATAATGATACCTACCATTTATGGACATTCATCCTATCAGCCAAATGTCTCCTCCTTTTGCTTTTTTGTTTGTTTTTGGAGGGGTTTTGCAGGGCAATTGGGGTTAAGTGACTTGCCCAAGGTTACATGGCTAGTTTTTGTGTTAAGTGTCTGAAGTCAAATTTGAACTCAGGTCCTGCTGACTCCAGGGCCGGTGCTCTATTCACTATGCCACCTTAGCCACCCCACATCTCCTTCTTTTGGATATTTTAGCTTATTTATCATAGTAACAGATAAGCTCATTATCAAATTCCATCAACTGCCAAAGGAAATATGGCAAATATCTGAGTGTACTTCCATGTTAAGTCCTACAGAATCCCAGCTATATTCTAGATAAGTGAAACAATACAAAGATTTCTTTAGGAACCAAATTCAAAGGAATAAAATGTGTAATTATGGAAGGATATCAGAATCTCACATCTAACTCCATTTCTCATGACAAATAAATAGTCAAACTAGATGATAGCAAATAGGAAAAAGCCACCATATTCCTATGGGAAAATGCATTCAGGGTTAAATTTTGGATGCAAGGGTTCAGATCTCTGCACTCAAGCAGAAACAGGGACCACAGGCAAGGATGGCTTCTACAATCTGGGGCAGTTGATTTAGCAGGGAAAGATGAAAAGCAGGTTAAGGAATAGCTCTTAGCAATAGCATGGGAGATATATGTCAGCCACAACACTGATTTAACATTGGTGAGTCATCTAACTATTCAATAATTCCATATTACTAGTCACAGAGCTATCTGCATAGGATTGGTAGATAATAGCATATAGAATGCTTTGAGTTCCTAGAGATTTGTTTTTGGTAAATGCTTTCTAAACTGAAGGTAGTAGCTGACATCTCTTAAAATCAATGTTGAGTATAGTTTGAAAGTAAATGCTGTGAGCTGTGTTTAGTAACCCCATCTCACTGGATGGCTAGACTTGCTGTAAAACTTAGAAAAAGTACAAGACTGTCCAGAATATCTCAACACAGGAAACAAAACTGCCAAACAGGTTTTGTTTTTTCTTGTTTTCTCAAAGGGGGTTAGGGGGAAGGTGTATGTGAAGAGCAAGAAGGTTGACCTGAAAAGAAAAGAAAAGAAAATTGAATTTTAAAAAATAACTCAGGGAAGATAATCCTGTAATCATTAAGAAGAGAGGCTACAGGAGAAGGGAGGAGGCAACAGGAAGGATTAAACCTGGAAGAAAGAACGGTAAAAACACCAATGACGAAAGATCCCACGGGGGAAGAACAATCTTCTATGAAAGCAGATGCATGCTTTACCATAAATATTATCTGGAGGAATTTGGTACTTAAAGAGCCCCATCATGCCTTAGAGCAGGAGGAATCAGAGCTCCTGGGGGCAAATGACCCCCAGAAAGGTGGGAGGGCAAGGCCTCAGAGAATATATTTCATGGGGAACAGGAAAAAAGTGACCACAGAAAGAGCAAAGTTTAGTAATGAAATAATGTACGATAATGTACAAAATAACATACATGGGACAAAGTGAAAATGTAGGAATTGGGATTTATGAGAGTGATATACAAGGGGGCAGGGGGCCTGGGGTAAGATCTAACAAAGAAGACAGGGGTTCAAATCCTACTCCATTACTTACCAAATAAAATGCCTTGGGCAAGTCACTTATACAGCTAAGGATCTTGTCCATCTATGGATCTAAGTCTCACCTGTTAAATAAGGAAGATGGACTAAGTGAAATTCAAGTCTCAAGGAATAGCATAAAAGATGCCAGTGCCCAGTACACAGCAGGTGCTTAATAAATGCTTACTCACTGACATTACCAAGGACACAGAGCACAGAAAGGAGGTAGGCAAGGTATGGCGTGAAAGGAAAAGAGAACAAACATGGGGAGCTCAAGGATTTGAGTGGGATTTGTAAACTATTAAATGACAAGTACTAAGTTTACTTCTTATTCTTATCTATAGTCTATTCCACCCAGCTATTTTTCTGTTTTTATAACCAGTACTAGATTATTTAGTACTAGCTGGAACTAATTAAACTGTCTCCCTTGAGATTCAAGATCATTTTATTCCTCCAAGCGAAATTTGCTATTTAGTCTAGTTCTGTAAAGTATCTCTTTGGCAATCAGATGTGGAAGTGAAAGGAATAAACATTTATTAAGCACCTACTATGTGCCAGGGACTATGATAAACTCTTTATAAATATCTCATTTGATCAGACTGTTATAGAATGAAATCTGTGCATTAAGTAGTATCATCATTTGTATTCTGCCAAAGGCCAAGCCATAATCACTGCATATCACTTCTTTATTAAAATTTTATAATTTCTTATCTATACATGTAATTCATGTGCTTTAGGAGGCTGAATCTCAGGTATGTGATACATCCTATAGTAGTTATTTTGAATGAGACCTACCTTTCTATTTCCTCTTCGATTTAGTTGCTATTGTACAGAAATCTACTCATTTTTCTGGGTTTATTTCATATCCTGCTACCTTACTAAAACTATTAACTATCTGAATTTAGTTTCTTTGCTGATTCCTTGGGATTTGCTAAATAAATCATGTTATTAACAAACAGAAACAGTCTGGACTCCTTGCCCTTCAGCTCTTTCTCTTATCAACTACAGGAGAATCTATATCTGATTCTAAACTATCTCAAATAAAGACATTTTAAAACCAAATCAAATAAAACCAGGGAAAAGGGATATCCATGTTTTACTCGTGAATTTACTATGAAAACATCTAATTTTCCCTGCTGAACACACTGCTAGTTTCAGATATATTTGTTTTGATATATTTCTTTAAAAGGGCTTTCATTCCTACACTTTGAACGATTTTTAGAATAAGTCTTGTATTTTGTCAAGTTTTTCTGCATTTGGGGGTGGCTAGGTGGTGCAGTGAAAAGAGCACCAGCCCTGGAATCAGGAGGACCTGAGTTCAAATCCAAACTCAGATACTTAACACTTACTAGCCATCTGACCTTAGGCAAGTCACTTAACCCCAACTGCCCTGTCTTCCACCCTCCAAAAAAAATTTTTAAAAAGATTTTCTTCATTTGAGAGAATCATGGTGTCTGACATTTAAGTCCTAATTTAAACATGTTGCTTGGGATTTTTGTCAGGATTTTTTTTATGTGATTGCTACTAATTGATTTTAACAATCTATGGTTCTCTTTCTTTCCTGGCTATCAGAATTGTATGTCTAATAAACGGAGTATGGTAGATTTTTTTCTCAATCCAAAAAACTTAGTACAGTCAAGTATTAACTATTGTTTAGAAACCTGACAGAATTCTTTGGCAAATCCATGTGGACCAAAGGTTCCTCCCTGTCTTGTTCATGGTTCTTTTGCACCTATTTCAAGCTGCATTTCTGAAACTGAACTAAGATACCTATTTAGTGTTCTGCTAATCTGGATTTTTTATTTTAATTTTTGTAATTCTCTCTTTCTCTTAAATTTGCAGTTCTGCTGACATATAACCAAAACAGGTTTTCATCATTTCTTTTATTTCTTCTCTATTGTGATTTCACATTGTTCATTTTTTTAACTTGATTTCCTTGCCAGAAATAATGTAAAAATTATGAAAACATGGAAACCAAGTTCTCAAAAGTACTTAAAAAATCTTCCAGATAAAAAATTCCAGTGGATTTTGAATGCATTTGTTGAAAATATTAAACTGCAATAAACAGGTTCTGAGAAATTTGCAAGTAGAAATGGGTGACCTCCAAAAAGATGTAAGTTTACTATACAAATTTAGGATGAAAAAATGACTGAATTAGCAATTCTAGCCGATCATGTATTCTTTCCATTGAGATCTATGGATCACAGGAGGTATAAATGGACTTTAGGAAACTAAGAACCAGAAAGATTCAGTGAGTGACTTTTCCACAGACACAGAGCTAGTAAGTGTGAGAGACAAGATCTTAACTCAAAGCCTCCAACGATAAATTCCACATAGTTCTACTGTATCTCTATGCAGTATCTTTTTCCAGCTTTAAAATAAACCAAGCTTAGAAACAAAATAGTGAACATTTTGTGACACAACGATTCAATGTGTTGTTCATTCAACAAAATGTTATTCGTTTAAATTACTTTTTTTTTAACTGAGTTATAGTCTGCAAAGGATTTATCTAGTCTTCCTGAGTTTTGGCGGATTTTTTTTTTTGCATGAATTTTTAATTTCCACGTCCTTTAGCACATGGTCTACTTTTGTGAAGTGATCACGTGGCACTGAGAAATACATACACACATACAATTTTTTTGCATGCTTCATTATTCTTATTCAGAAGTCAATCTCTTCTTACAGCTCTAGTTTCCTAAGAGTTTGTTTAGTTCCCTTTTAATTGTTTGATCTGCCCAATTCTGAGAGAGGAATATTAAAGGCTCCTATCACTGTTTTACTGTATCTTTTAGCAATTTAGTTAACCCTTCATGAATTTAGATACTATGACATTTGGTGCCTATCTTTAATATTCAAATGGTTTCATTGTCTATAGTACCTCTAAGCAAGGTATAGTTTCTCTCTATTAATAAATACTGCCAATTTTTTTTTTATCATTTTTGCTCTGATAGCATGATTACAATATGAAATAAACAGAACTGGGAAAAAACGCAATGACTACAACTATGTAAATGGAAAGAACAAGAAAATCAAAACATCTGAAACTAAATACTGTGGAACAGTAACAGCCAAGTCTGGCCCCAAAGGAGAGATGTGAAAATGCACCTCCCCCTGATTCTTTGTAGTAATGGGGGGACAATGAATGGGAAACACTTCCCATTATATCAAGATTTGTCTTACAATTTTTCTGAACTATTTTTTTTCTGTGTTTCTAAACATATGCCTCTCTAGGGAGAGTGAGTGGAACATAGAAAATATATATGATATAAAAACAAAAAAAAAATCAATCTGAAATTTAAAAATCTGTGTAATAACCTAGAAGAAGGCCTGTTATGGAGGATTTCTGGAAGGACATGGCTAATGACCACTCAGCGATGAGTTTTCATCTGCATTAAGAGGAGGACGTTTGATGACGAGATTACAAATCCACTGACACACCATGTATCCCTTCATTTGTGGATGTAGTTATCTAGCATGAAGAAGAGTAATTTCAGTCACCTAAACACAAGAATCTAAAAAGAGTTCTACTGTGTAATAAGATATACAGGCACTGGGGTAGGGAGATCCATCTTGCCCTACCGGAAAGTCAGAGGGGTGATGGGGGAGGAAATAGGAGAGAGCAGACTGGGGGAGGGGATATACAGTGGGATCGCTGTTTTGGGGTGGTGGGTAGGGGAAAGATGGGGAGAAAATCTGTAACTCAAAATCTCATGGAAATGAATGATGTAAACTAAAAATTAAAGTTTATTTAAAGAGTTCTAGAAAATTAGATTATAACAAATATCTTGCTAGAAAGTATTTTCTAAAAACTTCAAAAATGTCCCCTACTCCTCTAGGATGTCGCCCTTCAAAGGTGCATATGCAGACCAAAAAACAACATATGGAAGAAGCCAGTAAGAACGTTGAATGGTGGATGATAGAGAAGCAGGCAGACCACGGCCTTCTGATAGATAATGCTATCGTAACACAAGCAGTAAGAAAACCTGAAGGGATGTTTCATTCTTTAGGAAAAAATCCTCACAGAAGAGAAGGGGAAAAACTAAATTTACATCCCTCTTACAGCTCTAGTTTGTATGAAAACACAGCATGAGGCCACATAACACCACAGCAGGGTAGTGAGTTCCATCACAATGACATTCTCAGGGATGTGGATGGCTCAGAGGAACTAATGCCTGGTACAATTCAAACACCAGTTCAGACCATTGTCAACCATCTGATGTGTGCCTGACTGGCTTACTGGGGATTGTTTATAATCTGTCACTATTACTGCAAAACAATGCCAGGGCAATGTTACAAATGGCTTGTCAAGAGTATTTATTAAGGTCACATATATATGGGGCATTAAGTCCACGCATGCTGTAGAACTGTAGGTCGTGACCCCAGATGGGGTCAAAAGGAATCTGGCAACAGTAAAAAGTTTCTGAACGCATGACCAAAATGAATTAGAAGTCTAACTCGCAACGAATCCGAGGTATTTCTGGCAGCACTGGCTCACGCTGCATCTCGCAACTTCACTGCAGCCTGATCTCTGAACAAAAAGCATATCTACCTTGCCCTGCACACACTGTCATACCACGCAACCAAATGATGCTGAAACACGAAAAGGGGCAGAGTGTGGAAAAAGTCTAAGCCCTGCTGTAGAGGAGGAAAAGAAAAGAGTCGAGAATGGGTCTGGCTTCAGTTTTTTAGTATTCCCAAATCTTTCTGCATGTAAGAGAAGTAAACAGGCCTGAGATTCACTGAATCATGTATAAAATTAGTCTGCAGAATTGTGAGAAGATACTGTGTAAATGTGAGCTATAAAAACCATTGTCAAGAAGAATACTCCACTAAAGTTAAAACTGGGATATTTAAAAATAACAATGTGGTAACATAAAAAGTTTTACTGTGGTACAGCTGTTACAAGGGCTGGTCTTGGAGTCAGGAAGTTCAGGATTCAAATTCAACCTCTATCAAAAGCTGAGTGACCCTGAACAAGTCCAAGTCCCTTAACCTCTAAAGGCCCTGGCAACAATGCTAGGTTCTCTTAAAACACACACTTAAATACTGGTTGAGGGGTTGTGTTTTTTTTAATGTTTTGAGCACTATTACCACACCTGCACAACATCTATGTTACAAAAGTGATGGCAAGAGTGAATTTCAAACTTGTAACAACAAATGTCCACACTAATATCATCCCTTGTATGGAAAAAAACACAACCGTGGTAGGATTCCCCTTGTTTGTCTCCAAGGAGGCTGATTTCATGGCAAAATAACAGGTGCTGTGCCCCCCTCCGTTTCAGGAAGGAGAAGAAGGAGGAGGAGGAAGGTAAGAGAAAATGGCTGGATGGAACTCTGAGGAGCAAGCCAAGAGTCTCCACGGGATAAACCAGTAGGGGCAGGTACAGGGTACAGACAGATTTCTTCAGTGACTTTAAAGCCATCATGGGTTCAAAAACGTATCCAGCAATCAAAACAGTTTGATTTCCATTTCTGCTATGTGGTTAATGAGAAAAATGAAAAAGCAAAAAAAGACAGTAGGAATCAGAGCTTAGCGTCCCCACTGAAAGGCTCTAAGCCCACACCCATGACAGGGCCTTCAAGTACACTCGTCCCAGAGTCACCTTCTGAAGTCTATCCGGGAAAACAAGGGTTGTACTGGCACAGGCAATTTATGTTTCTGCATGACATAATGGTAAGGAGACCAAAAGCTGATCAAAACTTTCCTACCACTAAAAAGAACTCTGTGGAGGTATGTTTTATTTTAATGATACTTGTACAGCTGACAAATGCGATTTTCCCCGAGATTTACTATTCTCAGCAGCAGGTAAGGGGTTATCCTGCTGCCATTGGCCACATTCCTTAGGTAAAGAGAGTAGGTTAGAAGAAATAAAATCAAGCCACAAAGAGACAGAATAACCCAAGGCCAAAACCAGGAAAATTCCTACTCACAGGACATATGACAAATGTCTGATTTATGATTTTTGAAACATCAATTCAAAGTTTCAATTGTTTTATCAAATATATGAACTTTAAAATGATGCCATTTTCAGCAAGAATACCCCAAAAGAAACTATACTATTAAAAGGAAATCATACTACTAAAAGAAAAGCGCACGCACACACACATACACGCACATGCACACACACACACACGCACACACACACATACACATACACACGCACGCACACACACTCCACAGGAAGATGTACCCAGGCAGCCAGGTGAAACAGTAACTAGAGTACTGAACCTACAACCAGGAAGACCCAAGTTCAAATGTGACCTGAAAAGCCTACTAGCTGTGTAAACCTGGGTACATCATTTAATGTCTGTCTGTCCCAGTTTCCTCATCTGAAAAGTGGGGATAATCAGAACACCTCCCTCCCAGGATTGTTGTGAGGATAAAATGTGACCGTCATTATAAAGTGCTCTGCAAACCTTAAAGTATTATCCAAATGCTAGCTGTTACTATCATCAATATATGTTACATAGAATCTCATTAGGAAGCACACAGAGATAATTCTCTTTTGCCATCCCTTACCCCCATCTCACAGATGAGGTAACCAAGGCCGAGAGGCCAAATGCCTT
This sequence comes from Pseudochirops corinnae, assembly GCA_028646515.1. Lineage (NCBI taxonomy): Eukaryota > Metazoa > Chordata > Mammalia > Diprotodontia > Pseudocheiridae > Pseudochirops > Pseudochirops corinnae. Next base: position 54,759,043 of record CM053588.1, read on the forward strand.
GCCCAAGGTCTCTTACCTTTTACCTCTCACTATGACAGAGGCCCTTAAAAGCTACGAGTCCTGAATTTGGTCCTGTGGACTTGTTTTAAAATATTTTGATAGCTAGTTCAATAAAACTGGCTTTCTTTGTAATCTTAAGTGGTTTATTTGATACATCTAAAAACATGAAAACATAGAGAGGGGCATCGGCTTCACCAGAAGGTCAAATGGGGCCGTAAGGGTTCAGAAGCCCTTCTTTAAGCAAACATCATTTTGGTCTGAAAAGATTCCAAAAGGAATTAGGGAAAGGTCTGCTGGTCAGATACACAGACAACTCTAAGTTCAGGAAGAGCAACATGGTATCTTGGGAAAACACCCCGCGTGCCAGTATAGTCCTGGCTCTATTCCTGGCTGCAGACCTGTTCTGGACCTCCATGTTCTCACTTGTAAGAAAGGAACAGGACTACACCACAGTGGATGTCACATGTTGCGTGAAAAGGCTCTGAGTCCTTAACATACCATTTATAAATGTACGTGGGTGCACACATACATCATATACAATACATACAAATTCACAGAGGGTTGGTGATTTCTTCCCAAGTGCATCTTTACCTTAGTAACTAAGTTCTAGGGATCTTCCTGAGGCACCAAGCTGGAGCGACTCGCCACGGTCGCATGACTAGCAAACGTCTAACCCCAGATTTGAACTAGTCTTCCAGACAGTCTCACACTCAGCCTATTATACTGCCAGGCCCACCCACTCCTTCCCTCTGCTGTGCGTATCTGTGTACATATATACATACACACACATTACACAGAGTGAGCTATAGCTGATCCAAAGGAAAAAAGAAAGACACGGGCTATACTGTACATAGTACCACATTACCAAAGATGACTTTAGTGCACAAGATGAGACTTTAAATAGAGGACCATAGGCTTAGAACCAGAAGGACTTTAGAGGTCTACCACCTCCCTTTACATAAAGAAACTGAGGTCAGGAAAGATTAAATGATTAAGCTATTAAGTGGCAGAGCTGGAATATGAACCCAGGCCCTTAAACTCAAAGAATATCACAGAATAACAACGAACAGGGGTGTGGGTATACATACACAGACCCGTAACAGAAAGAACCATGATGAAACATTGGCATTGATGGATGAGAGACAAGTTATCTTTAACCTTATTTATTCCCTTTCTGATACATATAAAAGGTTTGAAACTATTGACAAAACCTAATTTTAAATGTGTGTCCAATTTTCATTTTATAATATAGATTTTATTCATCCAAAAGAAACCCAAATCCCCCATTATCAAAGAAATTGCAGGCTGAATTAACACCCACATTCATAATAAACGCTCACAATATAATTAACACAGATATTCAAATGCAAATATACTAACAAAATAATGTCTATTTTCTCTAAAGATTTTCAATGAGAGTGGCAAATCCCAAGTTAACCATTTCATTTTCAGGTTATTCCTGTCCTTTAAATACTGCTGTGGTTCCTAGTAGTACCAGACCTTCTGACTGTTTTAAACCAACATATGAATGTTAACATGAAAACTTCCAAGGCCCAAGTTATTAAATAAGAGATTGTGATATAAATTAGGTATATCTGAATTTCAGTCAGACACTCATTCTTTTTCATGCTAATTGAGCAAAATTCGGTACTAAGTGGGGTCAAATCAGCTTTTAAGTCCAGCAGGATGATTATTCTAAATGTGGATTATGCGCAGTCTTACTTGCAAGATCCTAGGATGTAATTATTCAAGGTAATATAGCTCGTACTATAATACCTATAACTCCATCACTTTTGCTTTTCCCTCTCCTCCCCTAAAGGACACAGACAGAGTTCACAACAAGAGCAGTGGCATAAGGAGACTCTTAGAGAATCAGGCCATCACAATGTAGCTTAATAATCTGTTATGTAGTGAATTCCCAAATCAGGCAGAGTCATATTCAAATGCAAAGACATAAGTATATACCAAAGTAAAAGAATATTTTGGGCCACATTCGATTATCTTGTCATCACTCCTTTCCGTTACTAAGCTCAGCAATGGCCGATTCCTTGCAATGTTACACCAAAAATTATTCTGGAACAAGGATAACGGACCTTGCTATAGGGGCTGGGTATACCATAGCTTAGAAAAACTTCTGGGAAAATAGGAAAACAGTATAGCAGAAACTAGATATAGACCAATATCTTACACCATATATCAAGATAAGGGGGAAATGGGTACATTATTTAAACATAAAGGGAGATACCATAAACAAATTAGGAAGGGCAAGGAATAGTTTACCTATAAGATCTATGGAGAAGAATTTATGACAAAACAAGAGATAGCATAACAAGATATGAAATAGATAATTTTGATTATATTACATTAAAAGTTTTTACACAAACAAAACTAATGCAATCAAGATTAGAAGGAAATCAAAATGCTGGTGTAACTGGTGTTACAAGTAACTCTGATAAAGGCCTCATTTTTCAAATAAAGAACTGAGTCAAATTTATAAGAACACAAGTCATTCCCCAATTGATAAATGGTCAAAGAATACAAGCTATCAGTAATCATATGGAAAAAAAGTTCTAAATCACTACTGATTAGAGAAATGTAAATTAAAAGAACTCTAACTCTAACCACCTCACACTTATCAAACTGGCTAACATAACAGAAAAGGAAACTGATAAACATTTAGAAGAGATATAGGAAAATTAGAAAACTAATGCATTGTTGATGGGAGTTTTGAACTGCTCCAACCACTCTGGAGAACACTTTGGAGCTATGCCCAAAGGGCAATCAAGCTATACATGTACCCTTTGATCCTGCAACACCACAGCTAGGCACTACTAGGTCTGTATCCCAAAGAGATTAAGGATTGGGGGTGGGAGGAGACAACCCTATCTGTACAAAAATATTTGTAGCAGCTCTTTCTGTAGTGGCAAAGAATTGAAAACTGAAGGGATATACACGAATTGGGGGATGGCTAAGTAAGCTGTGGTATATGATTGTAATGGAATACTACTGTGCTATAAGAAATGACAAGCAGGATGATTTCAGACAAACTTGGAAAGACTTACAAGAACTGATGCAAAGTGAGGTGAACAGAACCAGAAGACTAGCATACACAGTAACAGTAATACTATACAATGATCCACTGTCAATGACTTAGCTATCCTCAGAAATACAATGATTCAGGATAATTCCAAAGGACTCATGAAGAAAAATGCTATCCACCTCCAGAGAAAGAACTCATGGGAGTCTGAATGCAGATCAAAGCATACTATTTTTTACTTTTTTTGGTGGGCCTTTTTTTTGTCTGTCTTCTTTCATGACATGATTAATCTTGGAAATGTTTGCATGACTGCACATGTATAACCAATATCAATTTGCTTACCATCTCAGGGAGGAGGGAGGAGAAGGAGGTATGGAGAGAATTTAGAACTCAAAATTTTTTTAAATGTTCAGATCTGATTTTTACATGTAATGGAGATAAAATAAAATATATTTTTTAAAAAACAAGGCTTGTCAGTTTAACCTTCAGTTCAATCCTGGAGTTACAACAGTGAGGAAGAAAGGAACGAGTTTTAGCACCAGGCCCTTAATAGCATCTGACACATTACAAAATAAGGAAACTACAATAAAACTGAAATCAGGTTAACATTCCACATCTAGAATCATTGTGAAGGTATTAGACCTCTATCATCTGCCTATTTAAGTGCTGAATTACAAATACTGAGATACTCGTAATTTTCACTAAAAGGAATTTTTATATGTTAATCTCATAAATACAATTTACATGCTATCAGCTCTCTTCCCTGCACATCCCCCCCCCCCACTACTAAGCTTTAAAAGTCTTCAACATAAACAGTCTAGATTTATATTATTAAACAGCAAGAACAATGGTCTTGTCAGCTGCCAACACAATCTATACACCTTTAAGGAAGGGATTTATAGGAAATATCCTATGGTCTCTTTTGTTCATGAAACTCATTCCAAATATTTTCCCTAAGATAACATTAAAAATACTGAAAATCCTCAAGATTTTAAACCAATAGATGATTTTTCCCTAAAACACCTAGCTCCCCAAAATGAAAACTGCCCTAAAATCCTTAGAATTCCCAAACACCTGAAAAAGCTTTCATTCATTCACTCGTCACTCAGGGAGGACCAGCTCCATGGACGTGAGCAACCTCCACATCCATTAACAACTGGTATTGTCACTGCTAGCAAGAGTGGTCAGGATGCTTCCTGAGTAGTGTCTACAAGTCATAACTCACTGGATAGTTCTGAGAAAGGTTTTCCAAACTGATACCTCCAAGCACAACAAGAGTATAATGTGAAAGTAAGAGCAGGACATTTCCAATTATAAAAGACTGATGGACATAATCATTAGTTTTTGTTGAGAGACTTTCTAAAGGAAATAGATGTTTATGGCACAATAAAAGGAAAGCTAGACTTGGATTTGGAAGAGAGAATGTAAAAAAGATTTGAAAAGTGGGAAGGGGGAAGGGCAAGAAGGTTATCAAGCATTTTGACCTAGTCAGACCTGTGCTTTAGGAAAATCACTCTAGCAGACACCTCAGAGTAGGGAGAGACCTGATGGAGGCCCACCCACCAGCAGCTACTATAATACTCCAGGTTGAAGGTGATAAGAGCCTGCACCAAGGTAGTGGCAGTGTCAGGGGCCAGAAAGGGGTATATTTGAGAGATGGTACAAAGGTTAAATTGACAGGCCCTGGCTACAGATTGGATATGAGGAATTCAGAATGACTCCTAGATTGTGAGGCTGAGGAACTGGGAGAATGGTGGTGCCCTTTACAGTAACAGGGAAGGTAAAAGGAATGGGCCGGGGGCAGAGGGATGGGACAGGGTTGGTGGGCATACACAGTTTAGGTGGAAAGATAATGAGTTCTGTTTCTGTACATAACAAGCCTAAGGTGTCTACTTGATATTTAGTTCAAGATGTACAGAAGGCGGTTGGAGATCTAAGATTAGAAGTCAGAGACAGGTTAGGGCGGGATAGGTAAATTTGAGAACCATCAGCATAGAGAAGGCCATTAAATCCATGGGAGCTAATGAGAATACCAAGTAGAAGCTGCATAGAGGGAGAAGGGAAGGGGAGCCCAGGACAGAGTCCTGGGAAACACCTAGGGTGAATAGGTGTGACCTGGATGAGGAATCAGCAATGGAACCACATGTGTGTATACATACATGCATATATACTCTACATATCCACATATGTACTGACATACACACACAGCCACGCATAAATACTCAGAACTTATTAAGAATAGCTACAATTATTCAGTTCTGGATGTTGAGTTTGGGAAATCAACTACGTGTAATGTTTCCTTTTTGTTTTCTCCAAGTCTCATACCATCTCCAGAAAGAGGAACAAAATTTCCAGTAATATTTCTGCATGATACAAAACCCCGAATGGGGTATAACACTACTAGAGTTTTTCACCAAAAAGCCTGTCAAATGAAAGGATTTTGTAGATTTAAGAAATAACTTTTCACATTTTTAATGTTTAGTCTTTTTAACTTTTTGTATTTTTACCGAGTTGGGTGTAGTCAAATGTTTCTCCATAAATACCAAACCAACTCAATCACTAATTATTCATTGTCTCATGATTAAAAATCCGAAACAAATTATTGCAAACAATCTCTATAAACAGATCAGCCAAAAATAAAAATCAGTTTGTAGGAGAAAATATCTAAGATTTGCAAATGGTCAAAAAACATGAGTCTTTTTTTTTTTGAACGACTTGTTTATTTACTTTTAATTTACAAGATTCAGTTCCACATTCACTTGAGTTTCAGATTTTCTCCCCTCCCTTCCCCCCCCCATGGTGGCGTGCAATCATGTATAGGATCTGCAAATACTTTCAC
>CM053588.1:54765418-54845509 GCA_028646515.1 Pseudochirops corinnae
AAAAATATTTATTGCAGCTCTCTTTGTGGTTGCAAAAAACTGGAAATATAGGGGATGCCCATCAATTGGGGAATGGCTGAACAAGCTATGGTATATGAATGTAATGGAATACTAAAAAACATGAGTCTTGATGCTAACAAGCACTAAGTCCTCCATCCATCCCACATCCTGCCAGTGAATCATCCCATCACTCCATAGCCTCTACCTGCTCCACTCAGAAGCCACAAGGTACTGAGTGCCAGCGCAGGAGCATACACCACGCCAAAAGTCTACTACAAATTCTTCATACCTAATCTCAACTAAGCCTTCACTGCTACACCTACCACAAAGCTTATTCCTCCTTGACTGACTTGGGGCTACCTGTACCCCCAACAGAGAGCCTCATGAACCTTAATGAGAAAAGAGAGGCCATCCATGTGGGAATTTATTTTGCTTAGCTATCCGTGGGCTGTAACAAGGTTTTGTTTTCCTTGCTTTGTCAAGGGAGAGAAGGGTTAGAGAGCACAGTGTGGGAAAGAGAAAAGGCATCTCTCATAAAAATTTAAAAATTCATTTTTTAAAGAGGAGGCCACATTTCCTGAGCTATCTCTTTTCTCCTCATATATACCTCTAAATCCCTCTATAGAGCCTCCTCTTTACTCCCAACTCTACTGATAAGATGTCCTTTCCCCTTGACAAACAAGACCAACCCTTAGACAAGGTTCATGATCACATTCCTTCCATTCTGCTCCAGGAGAATCATCCTCATCAATAATTTGCTCCCAGTTCCTACCCCACTCTCACTCCCAGCTTGCAAACCATTCACAGGCTATGAGCCTCAAGAAATATCCCATAGCCAACAAGATAATATACTTTGTATACTATCCTAAAGAACCCTGGTAATTTGTTTAAGCAGAGAGGTCCTGTTTGGGGTTGGAGAGTTTTTCCCCCACATACTACTTAAGGATTATAAAATGACTTCATTTTAGATGTGTTCAAGGAACCTGACTCTGGCCCACATCTGCAAAGGGTTGTGTGACCCCCAAATAGATATAACACAGTTAAAGTTAGAAAAGCATTCCTTCAAATGGACCAGGTCCAAGGCTCAGCCACAACAACCCTCCCTGTGAGCAACTGCTTTCAATGACTCTGAAGGTCTACTTTCTCACAAGTAAAAGGAGAGTGCTGAACCCAATGACCTCTCAGCTACCTTCAAGTTCTAAATGATCATGGTTTTATGATTCTAATCTACTTACTGAATACACAAGTTAAGCAGCAGAATTCAGCTTTCGGATTCTGCCCAGGAGTGAGCGTGAAGTATCTCCTTTAGTGACCACATGTCCTATCATCTCTATCATTTTCACTGCTCAAATTAATTCATTCTTAGGACATTTAACAGTACTGGCCCCATTACCGAGATAACAAGAACTGACACCTATCTAGCACTTTGCCTGTATGTCTTCATTTGAGAATATACAGTACAACATAATGAGTCAAAAATCCATCCTCCATGAGGTCACCTACTGTGGAAAATGGAATCTTTAAAAATATAGGCAAGGAAGTATTCAGAGAGCAGAGCAACATCAAGTCATGCTTCTTGTACCTCACTTGAAAGGTGTCCAATAAATAGGATCCCAGCAAGTCGGGAAAACAGCCCAAAGTCAGAACCTGCCATCAGCCCTAGGACAAGTCCCAACTGAGCAACCAAACACCACCTACCTTTAAGGACCTTGGATTTCAATGCTTTTGAACCTATAAAAGATGCTCCAATCATTAAAAAGCATTTAGTATTGATGACATTCTGTGCTTTAGCTCCTAGCCCCTATACTGCCATGGACCAATTAGGGAACAGCAGAAGGGAAATGCTTGAATTTGGAGTCTTTATTAAAGAGGAGCCCCTGCAATATGTCATTCCACATTTTAATTCAAATCATAATTATATACACCATTAGGGACAATAACTCCTGTTTATTGGACAGAAAACAAGAACTTGTTATATTTGGAAAACTGTAACACTCTCAATGATCCCAGGTGGTTCACTAAAGCAAATGCCCATCTTTTTAACACTGCTATTGCCCTGGTGATAGTCTGTGACTGAGAATCATGGAACATCATCTCAGAAGAATGAGAATTAAATTGCAGTTTGCCCAAAGGCAATGGGAAGATGCCCAGTGTCAATAGGCTGCAGTATTTTTTGAGATGCAAGAAGAAAACTCTCTGGGCCTTAACTTCCTCATGTAAAACATGGGAATTAAGAGTAGATATCCTCAGAGGTCCCTTTCTGTTCTAAGCATATGATCTCATGATCCTAAGTGAGATAAGAGCCGTCCTCAATCCCATCTATGCTCAGAAAAGAGCAGAAGTCATTCACGTCTCCGTAGTAAGGGCAAACGCAGAGACAAGCCGAGCACTGCGCTAGTACAGACAAAACCTTCAGAGAGCGAGAGGAGGCTAGCCTAACACATGGCTCAAGGAGCCCTAGGGATGATTTCTGGCAAGCCACAAATAGAAAGGGGAAAGGAAAGGAAGGCCTGCATAGGTCACAGCCTGTGCTGGCACGACAATTATCCACACCAATGAAATCACATCCATCCAAATAGTCAGGTATCAGACTCACCAAATCCATCCTCCAAATCAATTCCCTCCATCACCTTCTCTCCACTCACAAGGCTACCACCCTAATCACATTACCCTCATCATCCTTGATTATTACAGTAACTTCCTATCAGTCGTCCTGGCCCTCCCCCACCCTCATACAGCCGCCCAAGTGAGAGTCCACAGGGACAATTCTAACTACAGCACTTCCCGACTCAAAAACCTCCAGGACAGGCGTTCTTCACTTTGGGCCATGAATATGCTCTTTTCGAATATGCCAATAACTGCATTTCACTATAACTGGTTTCCTTTATAATGCCATGTATTTTATCTTATACATTTAAAATCGCTATTCTGATACGGGACCCACAGCCTTTACCACACTAGCAAAGGGGTCCTAGATACAAAAAAAAAAAGCTAAGAAACCCTGCTCTACAATAAAGTACAGGTAGGTCTTGATTAATGTGAAAAATGAATCCTAAGAAGAGGTCACATTTGAATTCATACTGCATACTTCCATTGGACTGGAACCAATGAGCACATTTCACATAATTATAACTTTAAATAATGTGAATTCAAATATATGCTACAACCTCAGCAGATTCATTATTTGCACTTATCTGGACCTAGTGGTACAAACGCCTGTAATTTCATGTTATTTCCCCTCACACAAACTTACCATATTTCAGCCAAACTTGCCTGCTAGTCACTCTTCATACACTACCATCCCTAAAGGGGTGAAGAACCTGCAGCCTCAAGGCCTTCTAGGTCCTTGGGTGAAGCCTTTGACTGGGTCCAAGTTTTACAGAACAAATCCTTTTATTAAGGGGATTTGTTCCATGAAGTTTGGATTCAAAGGGTCGCATCTGAGGACCTAGAGGGCCACATATGGCCCCGAGCATGCAGGTTTCCACCCCCCACCCCCCACCCCGACCTATCCCACTTCCATGTCTAGAATGTTCTCCCTCTCTTCCCCTTCCCCTTATCCTCTTGAAATTTCTAACTCTCTTCAAGACTTAGCTCAAGAAATGCAACCTCCTAAGGAAACCTTTCCTAGGCCAGAGTTCTCTCAACCCCACCACCCAAATTACTTTGTATTTTTTAGTATATACATTGCACTAGTCCACATGGCACAGATGCTTATCCTACCACTGTACTGTCAATAAACTTTACTGCATTATTAATTTGTAATAAGGCAGAATATCCTCTTGACAGGTCTACTACAAATTTAACTCAGCAATTCTAATGTTATTACTTTATACTAGAAGCTATTTCTGGTACACACACTTAGCATCATGATGATGCCTATTGCTACTGTCCACGGCCAACGACAGTTCAGGAAGCACACCTTTCTCCAAGCTTTCACATAATCTCCAAATGCTTTTGTTGCCTACTAAACATCTCCTAGATCCACCATTTTCTCCTCCACTCCCACTGCCAGCACCACATCTAAGCTTCATGTCACCACACACACCAAGATGACTGTCACAAAAGTCCACCTGGTCTAGCTGCCCTTTGTCTCTCACCTTCTCTCCCAGTCCATTCTGGACACCCACGGGGGGTCAGGTCTGTCTATCTGCCTGTCAGTGGTCATATCAAATCCATACTCTTCAGCCGAGTCTCTGAGACCCACAAGAATCCACGTTCATCTTCCACTCGTCCCATCTCCCTCACTTCCCACGTCCACTCTTCCTCTGCATTATCTCACACTGCCCTTACCCCTCTCCTTCATTCCCACCATAAACACCCAGATCAGGACCTCTTTTTCTCCTAATTACAGTAACAGTTTCTTGAGAGCCTGCTCATCTTTAATTCTTTAGGTTACATGTCTTATACTTCACAAGACTTTATTAGTTACCTGATTATAAAAATCCTGGTTCTTTTCAATGCCTTTTGGGTATCAAGAGAAAGAGCAGAAGCCTGGTGTACAATGGAGAGTGCTGGATTCAGAGTCAGCAAGACCTGGGCCCAAAAACCACCTCAGTTTCTTACTAACTATATGACCTTGGGCAAATAATTTAATCTCTTGACCTCAGTTCTTCACATATAAAATAGCAGGATTGGCATAGATGGCCTCTGAGGTTTTTTCCAGATTGAAATCTGTATGATCCCATAATTAACTAATGCAGTATGGGAGTGCCAATCTGTAACAACAATGAATAATAGAGGAACCACCTGATACAATGGTACCCATGAGAAGTACTAAAGAAGACTGCCGCACACTCTAAGTATAATTGATCCAAACTAAGAACTGGAAGTAAAAAAAGATTAGGCCCAATAAGACAAAGATAACCTTTTTCTGTTGAACCCAAATGTCATTCCTTCTATGCCTGGCCCTGTAATCTGCCACTCTCTTTATGTTAGCCTTTTAGACCCTTCCCCTGAATTCTGTGCCCTAACCAGTGGCCAAAAATGTCTTTTCCTAACAAGAATTATGCCCTGGACTCTCAACCTCACCTGTTGCACACTTGACACCTCCCAAGTGACTGCTTGATGCCTCCCTCTTGAGGCAGTTCCTGGGACCTTCAGAAATTCAGGGATCAGGTACAAAAGAGCCCCATTTCCTTTTTCCTTCCAGCTCTCCAGACTAAAAATAGCCCTTCTGTGTCTCATCAGCTGGTAAGCAGCCGAGATATTTTTGGTCTCAGGTTAAAAAACAGGACAGATTGGCCCTGAAAATCATCACTACCCAAAGTTTCAAATCATTTTTATGCACCATAATGGAAACTCCAAAATCTGACACAAGGTGAACCTCTTGGACCTCCAACTGACAGGATTTCATTAAAGTACATCAAAATAAATGAATGCTTTAAGGTTTATAAAGTACCTCTCCCAACATGGTAGTTAATGAAAGAATTCTTATCTCCATTTTACAAATGGGAAGAGGGAGTCTCAGGAAGCAATCTGGCTTAACCAAGGGCTCAAGTACTGCATCCTTCCCAACATTCAGCACTGACGGTGATGTCCTGAAGATCAAAATCCAAATATAGCATTGCAATAAAAATCAGATATATTTTTCTGTGCCTCTTCTAAAGTATTTATGTACAATGAGAAGGAAATTAAAAAAAAATTAAAGTACTCTTTCCATAACTTAGCTGACTCTCAAAAAATGAATTAGCATTTAATGAGTGTGCTTGGACAGCCCTCCTCCTCATCAGCCCATTTTAGAATTTACTGCCTCCCTTTAGACTCCCCTCAGGCACTACCTCCTAGAGGGAGCCTTTCTGGATCATCCCAGTTGTGAATTCTCTCCCTAATACTAAAATTACCATGAAGAGAGCTATCCACTTTTGTGTGGTAACCAACCTACCCCAACCCAACCTGGACAGCTGAAAGCAAGCTCCCTTGGAGCAATGACTAGTTTTCCTTTTCTTACACATCAGCACTTTGCTATGGTATTTTTGACCAGATCCATCATTTCTTTGGAATAAAAAACTCAATATTGGACATTTCCCCTCCTAATGCAAATGGGTTAACTCTCAGGATCTCTGATCCTTGAGAGAGTAACCTGGGACCCAGACATTAAGTGTCTTGGCCAAGGTCACACAGCCAGCATGCGTTAAGAGATGTTCCTAGAACCTAGCTCTTCCTGTTTCTGAGGCAAGCTCTCTATCCACTGAACTGCCCAGACCGCCTCTCTAACTTACAGTGAGTTACCTGGGTCAGACTCTATCTGCACTGAGCTAGGATATGCAAAAAATACAGTGCCTTGCACAGAACAAGCTTAATCAGCTTAATAATAAGTATGTCGAGGAAATACAAAAAAAGTCTAAATTCCAGATAAAGGAATTCAACTTAGCTGTCACAACTTTAATTACAATCTTACCTTAAAGGCAGACCTTTGCTTCAACAAATTTAAACAGGGTAGCTATGAGTACTATTAAGGACTGTGCTTGTTACAAGACCTGAAGTGTACTTCTAAAAGTCTCAAAACACCAAGTTCTTAAAAAGAAAAAAAAAATCACAACTGGGGGAACTTCATAGCAAAGAGAAGAGTCATGTGATTTTTCTTTAAATTAGCAAAGATGCAACAAACTAGTTCATGAGCACTGAAGGTTTTACAACGTTTACATGTCTATAATTTATTTTAAAAACCAAAATCTCCATCATCGTCAAGCCCCAAACTCACTATTCCTCTGAGCCAATTGTTTAGTAGCAAGTATAACATATCAATTCACATCAAAATTCACAGCTTGCCAACATCCAAGATCACAAGGCACAGGTTAACTAAAGCAAGAATTCAATCCTATTTTGACCAATTATCAAGGAGTATGCAAGGTAGAATGTTAAAATCTAAATCAAGTAAATTAAAATTTTATTTAACTGAATTTTTTGAAGGTGAAATACTTACAATCCAATATTGTGACTTTTCTTTCTACCATATTATTAGTGACTCATTTTCAGCATAGGGTCAGCTATTCATCGCTCTTGATATGTAAAGAAAAATTTTAAAGCAATCCAAATCAAAGACAATGAGAGATAGTGATCACCTTGGAAAGCAGAATAAGAGATGAAAGATAATGTTGGAGCTCTTAGGAAAGCAAGGCCCTCAGAACACAGGACAGATGAGTGTCAGAGCTGGAGTAGGCCTTAACTGGAAACTTGCCTAAGGTCCCTCAAGAAGGGAGTAGCCAAGAGATGAGGCGTCACTGCCTAAGTCATCCCTACTTTCAACCCCCTAGAGATCTGTGGAATGAGCTGGCTAGTACTAGGTTTTCAGAATGCCAGTGCCTGGCCTGCCTGTCTGTCTCTGTCTGTCTGTCTCTCTCCATAATAAGAGGTGCTGTTTACTGTGAACACCTGAACATATCTATTTAAGGGAGAATCAAAGACAACATAATGTCTCACTGGCTGCTCTGCTGGATTTCATGATCTCTGGAGGCTCATCATGCTGCAGCAAACTAAAATCCTGCAACTCCTGGGCCATTTCCCACCCCGTGACTTTAGGGACCCCTTTCAGCTTCTTTTAAGCTGCTGTCTCCCCCATTAGACTGTGAGTTCCTTCAGGGCAGGGGCTGTCTTCAGCCTTTCTTTCTTTCTTTCTGGCACTCAGCACAGTGCCTGGCACGTGGAGGGGTTTAATAAATGTTTGTTGACTCCAACTCTGAAAAATAAATTCAAACTATAAAAGAAGTTCAGAAGAGTAAAGTCACAGGGAGGTTAAGCAGCTTGCCCAAAGTCTGTCAAAAAAAAGAGTGAAATCGTCACAGGCTGTTGTACTCAAATACCACAGCATACCTAGCACCAAGAGAAGTATTCCCCAAAACATTTTCATACCTGCCCCTCCTTTGGAATTCTTCTCCATATCTTCCTATCAGCTCACCCATATCTTGCAACTTTCCTCAAAATCTCTTGGCACTGCCAGGATAGCAATGGGGCCCAGAAGTGGCCTCTGACCTTGCCCTAAGCACAGACCCAGCTGGTCCTGCTTCTTGGATGACATGCTGAATAATCTCCTCCTCTTAACATCCCTACTAAATGGTAAGATTCTTAAGGCTAGAGACCTCTATCCTCTTAACCTCTGTACTTCCCCAATGCCTGCTCTGGTGGGGGCCTGCTTAGTAAATAATTCCTTCAAGAGTGGAGAAATATTAAAAGCATGTATGCATCAAGACGAGCAGTACAGCATGGTAGACAGAAGGCTGGCCCTGAAGTCAAGTTGGACCTCTGACCCCGGGGAGCTGTGTGACCCCGATATAAAGTCAATGAGTCTCTGATGTCCCTAGGCAATTCCCTAAATTACAGCTGAATTACTCAACTGCATTCCAAGAGAATTTAGTTCAGATGAAATCACAGGTCTGGACCAGAACACTCACACACAAATGTGTATATAATTGTATGAGGATCTCAATCTCTACTTGAAAAAAAGAAGGGACAAAGTCTCCCTACAGCAGTATGGCTCTTTCTAGCATCTGCTGCCACCAGCAACTCTAGCAACGCAGCACTGGCTGGCAGGCATGAGGCGTCCTTGCCTTCTGACAAATAAACGTCATAAGGTCCTTTGCCTTTTCTTTTTCCAACTGTTTATTTCTGAAAGAAGGAGGTAAAATTCCAAAAGTTGTGGCATCCACGCTGCAAGGGACTGACAGGGACGAGAGAGGAGAGGGTGGTGAGCAAGAAAGTAGGCAGGAGGATGTGACAAGAGCCAAGCCAGCCGCCAGGCTTAGGCCGAGGCCTGAAAGGGCTCTTTGTCTTTGCAGTCAATGCCGGGCCTTTGAGACTGTCTTAGGGAAGAGTGAGGAAGAAAGCCAGGGTGGGCAGAGGAAGAGAGAGGACTGCTTCTTTGGGGATGTCGCCTCTGCTGCCGGGCTGCCAGAGTCCAGGCTACTGATCAACACAGGAGAGCTCTCCGAGCACACAGTGACTCCGGCATTGTCTGATAGCAGAGGAGCTGGGACCATACCCCTGCCCCTATGCTCTAGACACACACACACACACACACACAGAGTACATTTTACTTCATAACTGACCCCTACAGTATCTTTTTCATCATACTACCAGCTTTTTCCATCATTAACAAGAAATGTAAAGTAGTGATAATTACTTTTAAAACAATAAAGAATCAGCTGTTTTGTTTCTTCGAATACTTGGATGTCACAGATATTTAATACAGACAGCAGCAATGCATTAACTGTGAGAAAAAGAGAGGATAAGAGGCCTGGCATGCTATGGTCCTTGGGGTCCTAAAGAGTCAGGCGAAATGGAACAACAACAAAAGCACATTTTACAGGGTGTTCAAAGGAGGTGCTATAAAGGACACAGTTCAATTTTTTTATAACTCTTTCATATATGTCCGAAAATGGGAGGAGGGGTATGTGTGCTCATGATCACACTTCACATGTGCTATACCAAAGGGTTCTCAAGAGAGAACAGGGGGATGGGAGGACACTTCAGCATGGCACAAAGATCCATGTTAAATTCTCACTGAGCTTAGGGCCCCCAGGACGGTACAGGGTCCAGAAACTGGAGCTGCAATAAATCTGAGAGATCATTTTACAGAAGAGGAAACTGGCACCCAAAGCAGCTTCTCCCAAGGCCCCCATGTACTAAGCAGCAGACACTGCACTCCAACTCGGGCTGAACTCAAGAGTCTCCTCTGCCTAATTTGTAAAAGGAAGAAGTTGGACAAGATGGCCACTAAAGTCCTAAGCAGCTATGACATTCTCTAACAATCCATTTTTTTATTTTCATAATTTAACTCATTTGAAATAGCTAATGAAATGTATCGTCATGATGTAAGTCTAAGCACAAACTGAAGCTACAGTTTGAACAGAGGTCTACTAGGCTTTAAAATATAACAATGCAAAACCCTTAAGATGTAGCATTTCAGCAAGGACACTGATAAACGGGAGAGCAGACAGAGGCAGTGCCATCAAAATGGCAAATGTCCTTGAAATTATGCCATAAAAGAATTGGCTGAAGAAACTGGGAATGTTAAGCCTAAAAAGAGAAGACTCAGGAAAAGAATGACAGCTATATCCAAGTGTTTTGATGGTTGTGATATGAGAGGTGGGAGGTGCGAAGAGGTAAATTTAGGTCTGATGTAAAAAACAATTTCTTAACAATTAGGACCAACTAAGAGTAGAATGAACTATTAAGACGGAGACTGGGAGTTGTGAAGTAAGAGTTAAATGACCACTTGTCAGATAAGCAGCAGATTTTTCAGGTATTAGTTCCACCCTAATCTGAAATTCTATAATTTTATGAAGATACATAATTTTTTAAAAGTTTTTCTTTAAAAATGAGTCACGGTCATGTGATCAACAAAGTAAAGACATGACCTTTATTCCGATGTTCACAAACTCTCAAACCTTTCTAAAATAGCAATGATGCACAAAACATAAAGCAATTTTAGCTGTCTACGTGGCAAAAGACACCAAGAATTCTAATGGGGACCCAATGAACTAATAATACCTAATCACTAGCTTACTCACACAGCACCCCCTCCCCAAACAGCCACCACTATCAAGCAGCCCAGAGACCCAGACAACCCACGGGTTTGCAACAGAATCAACTGTAATCCCCTCTCTAGGGCCTCCCAGAGCTAAAGAACTGAAGCTCCTTCAGGCTACAGGAGGAGCATGGCAGGACAAAAGGCATTTGGACAAGAGCTGTGTGAAGGTGGTTGGCACTCCACTAAGCCTGATGGAAAGAATCCAGCACCCAGCTAGAGTCAGTTCGATTCCTCCAGAAACCATCTAAGGCACAGAAAATGTGAATTGTCCAGCAGCGCATAGATATCTCACATAGGAAAACTGCCATTACAGGGGAATCAGAAAGTGAACAATAGGGGAAAGGGAAGAAAATTCTGAAGCTACCAAAGATCTCAGAAGAAAGAAAAGTCAATTAAAACTTGAGCTTAAGCAGACAAACCAAAAGGGAAGATATAATAACAGAAGGGAACACAGCCTCCAGGTCAAATAAAAAAGTCCAGACATCTACGAATACATATTGCAAGGCCAAGAAAAAATAATCAACACCTGATGAGGCAGAGGATCCCACAGATTCCCAAGCGGACATGGAACCACATCAGGATGTCACTGAATAATTTAATAGAGAAATAAAACTTGTGAAAGCAGAATTTATAGCCTAGGCTGCAGAAATAACTCACAAAACAGAAAACATGAATCCACAGTGACAAGTATTACCAAAGAAACAAAATACAGAATAACTAATTAGAAATGGAAATATATAGAAATGAAGGACAATCTGGAAGAAGAGAAGCAAAAAAGCAATAAGGTTAAACAAAAACATACTCTCCATTTAAGCAAAATATATTGAGCCTGAAGACAGAATGCATAGAGATATGTCAGGATTACAGATTTCCCAGAAGAACATGGTGAGTGAGGGAGGAGTCAAGATGGAGGAGTGAGTCAGCATTTTACTGGTTCACCCAACACCTCTTCCACAACTGTACCCAATTCTGATCAGGAAAATCAAGAAAAAAACACAATGAGTCATCTCTCCCGCCCAGGGCAGCTTAGGAAGATGGATGGGGCCTAGGGCCCAAGAGTAGCAGAGACAGCAGAGACTGGCCGTAGGAAGAGTGGGGATCTTACACCCAGAGACAGTAAAAAGGCTAAGACTGAACACAACTGCTAAAAAGAGAACACCAGGCACTCCCGAACCAGCACTGAGGATGGCAATGAGTGGCAGCTGGAAGCTCTGTCACAGCTCACATAGTCCCAGGACACAGAGAAGCAGTCACAATCACAAAGGAAAGAGGTTCCAGCTGTACATGGAACAAGGAACAAGTTCCAAAAACTTAGCTTTCTATCTCTGAACTCAAGAGCAGAGGGGAATTCTAAGAAAATCTGACATTCAAGCACAGGACTCAAGAAAAATAAAAAGGGATGATTAAGAAATCACAAGGTTAAACTGTTCACATTTTCATATGGACAGAGGATATATGTAACCCCTCAGAACTTCATCATCACTAGGGCTCTTGAAGGAATTCTAATTAGACAGAGGATATGGGTGTGATCCTATTTTTTTGGGATGATCTCAAGAGAAAAAAAGGGAGGAGAAGAGTAATGTACTGGGAGAGGGAGAAAAGTAGAAGAATGGGGAAAATTACCTCACAAATGGAACAAAGTAGAGTTTAAATAATAGAAGAGGTAGTGGGGGGAAGCAGGCAACATCTAAACCTCACTCTCTTCTAAACTTGTTTTAGGAGGGAAGAATAAACATATATACACAGATAGGCTTCTAGAAATTCATCTTATGTGGTGCAGTAAATAGAGCACCAGCTGTGGAGTCAGGAGGACCTGAGTTCAAATCTAGCCTCAGACACTTAACACACATACAAAAAACCCTAGCTGTGTGGCCTTGGGCAAGTCACTTAACCCCAAATGCCTTACCTTCCCCCCTCCAAAAAAAAAAATTACATTTCTCTAACAGAGATTTGTAACCTTTAAAAAAAAAAGAAATTCATCTTATTTAATTGGGAAGTAGAAGACAAAGAGAAGGGAAAGGATGGGGAGGAGAACAACAGGAGAAAGAATTAAGGGAGATGGTGTTCAGAAGCAAAACAAAGTCTTGAGAGGGGGACAGGGTAAAAAAGAGATGTTTAAGAAAATGAGACGGAAGAAAATAAACAGTTAACAATTATAACTATGAATGTGAACAGAATAAATTCACCCATAAAACAGAAGAGGAGAGCTGAATGGATTAAAAACCAGAATTCAATTACATGTTATTTACCAGAAGAACATGTCAAAAATGAACTATAATGCACAAAAAAAAAATCACAAGAAAACTGTCTAGAGTTTCTGAACACAGAAAACAAAGGACCAATTGAAAGAATCCATAGATCATCTCCAAGAAAAAGAAAAAAAAAACCTTGCACGCTGATTCTGTTGCAGTTGCCATTATAATTAATAAATTTTATTCTTCAGTATGGTCTACATTTCACATGGGTAGATTAAGAAACCATTTGCACTAAAACTAAACTTTATTTTTGAGGAGCAAATGAAGCAAGTGAATGATCACTGCTCCCAAAAAGGGTAGAAATCATCTAGTATAATCTATTCATTTTAAAGATAAAGCAACTGAAATCCAGAGGTCACAAAAGTTATCCATAGTCCTATAAATTCTTGAAATGGTATGGTATTATTAGGCATGTACTCAAAAGGAGAACAGGCAGGGTTGCACAGTGGATAAAGCACCAGGCTTAAAATCAGAAGATGTGAGTTCAAATCCAGCTTCCACACTAGCTGTAGGACCCTGAACAAGTCACTTCATCCTGTCTACCTCAGTTTCCTCATCTGTAAAATAAAGCGGAGAAGCAAATGACAAACCACTGTAGTATCTTTGCCAAGAAAAATCCAAATGGGGTCACAAAGAGTCTAAACTAAACAACAACTAAACTAAACAACAACCTCAAAAGGAGAAGGACACAAAGTCCCGTATGTACAAAAATATTTATAAAAGTCCTTTCTATTGCAGCAAAGAACTGGAAGGAAAGTGAGTACCCACCAATTGGCAAATGACTGGATAACTGTGATGTAAGAATATAATGGATTACTGTGCCAAATGGAATAATGAATATGAAGAATTGAGAGAACTTTGGAAATATCTGGAAAGGAACACTATGATACAATAGAAAGAGGACTGCCTCTAGAGAGGCACAGATTTCATAAAGGCCTAGATGCAAATCCTACCTCTGTGTGACCTTCAACAAATCATTTGATGTCTCTGTGTCTCAGTTTCTCCACCTATAAAATGAGAGGGTTTAACTAGATGGACTCTTCGGACCCTTCTAGCCTTATATCTAAGAGCAACTAGGTCTTGCCAGTAATACTTGAGTTCAAATTCAGCCTCAGTCATTTACTAGCTGTGTGACCCTGGGCAAGTCACTTAACCCCATTTGCCTTTGTTCCCTCCATAGTAAAATGAGCCAGCAAAGGAAATGGCAAACCACTCTAGTATCTTTGCCAAGAAAACCCCAAAAGAGATCATACGAAGAGCTGGATGTGACTGAATAACAACTTTAGAGCTGTAATAGAGTTAGAAGGATCTGAATCACTTCCATCAACTGAATCAAAGCAAAATAACCGGAACCAACAGATCAAATCATATAATGACTACTCTAATGTAACACAAAATAATACCAAAAGACTTGAAATTTCTGAGCAATGCAATCATGACTTCAGAATACTACTGACGAAACACGCCTCGTCCTCCCTCTTGGCAGAAGAGGGGTGAGCTACGGGTGTTGAATGAGACATGCCTTGTCAGACATGGCCAACCTGTGGAGTTGTTTCACTTAACTGTACCTCTTCCTTATAATAGAAGGTTAAACTGGAGCAGTGAATTACTGGGTAGTCAAACTGCTAACAAAAATAGTATCAAAAAATTCTTTCAAAAGAAACAGAAACTATAGAAAAGGATTTGAAACAAACCAAAGAATGTGAGCTTTACTTAGTTGGTGGGATTACAGAATTTAGAGTTGCAAGGGACCTGTGAGGTCGCCTAATCAAATCCCCTCATTTCACACATCGGGGAACTGAAGGCCTAGGAGGCTCGATTACTTGTCCAACGCCACCAAAACTAGAAAGTAACAGAGGCAGAATTCACACCCAGCTTCTGATCATAACTAGGACGTTCCTTCTATCTTGCCACTCTAAAAAGAAACATGAATGCGTCCAAATGAAGAACAAACAGACTTAGGGATATCGTCCTCTTGTAATCTGAAGAACAAATAAAAGGCTGTTCAGAAAGCAATCAAGCATGTGATAAGAAATATCTGATATACGTATCTTCAACTATTCTAGCTATGTAGCATTGTCGAGATGTAGATGAAAACTAATCTCACTAGAAAAAAGTCTCTGTGTTAGAGTGGAAAGAACACTGGACTCCAAGAGAGGAGCAGGAGAAGCCTAGTTTAAGATCCCCACTCCAGTGCAGCTGGGTTACCTCGAGCATTCATGCAGAAGCTGTCTGAATCTAGCTTATAAAAAGGGAGATGAGAATACTTTCAAGACCTGTCTCCGAGTTACTTCAAGGGAACATCCAACAACCCACCAAACTCCTTCTAAATGTAATAATTACCATAAGGCTTAGACCATGTTTTGAACACATGACGTAGCATGACCCTTACTAAATCTCTAAGTTAAACTGGAGAGGATGGCGACTAGACCAAAGACTGATTTCACTGAGACGCAGAATTGGCAGATGAGGATATCTAGGAGAGCAGCCTAATGCCTGGAGACACTCAGAAGTGAACTAGCCAAGACAAAGGGGCGAGTTTGGCTGCCCCCCAGGGAAGCTCTCTTTGCCCAAGCAGAGAAGGTGCCCAAGCCAGGATCTCATGCCCTACTCTCCCCTAGACCCATACAACAAGAACAGGACAATCTAATCTTCCAACTATATAGCACAAAAACTCCACTTAAAACATTGGATAAACAATTTTATCACTTTTGGCAAGCGGTACATTATGTTATGCTAACCTTTACAAGTGTCTCTTTGGTCAGTCTTCATTTCCCCACTTCCTTTAAGCTACAGCTTACTTGCTAAATCTATAACAATGCAATCGTGCAAGTAAAATTAGGTCAAACCAAAGAGTAACAATGAACACAGGTCATCAGTGCTGAAAGAAGTGCTGACAGAAATCAAATAATGAGGCTCTAACCATTACACACAGATGCCCTGTCAATTCTCAACAGCTTAACTTCTTCCACATTTTTCTACCTCTAATGAAAGCAAAACAAGTTATACAGAACCCTTAACGACATCATTATCATCATGTGACTTAAACTGTCTTAGTCTGAAATGAAACTTAAGCCTGGTTTCTTCCTGGTCATAGAAGCACAGAATCTAAGAGTCAAAGGGAAAACCTCCTCAGATGACGCTGAGCACCGCCAATATTTGAACATAACTCCCTTTCTGCCAAGATGGCCCAAGCCTTATCAGTCCATTCCAACTGTGAAGTCTTCTCTTTCCCTTAGACAAACCCTAACTGCCCAGAACACATTCTTCTGTGTCTGCACATACTGGTGGTGTGTTATAAAGCTTAAGAATAAGCTAATGTAAATTATCTTCCTCCAAGACACTAAGCACTCAGCCCTAAGTGCAATACATAGTCCCTGCTCATAAAAACGGCATTTCTGTAAGAAGTGGAAGAGGGAGCCATAGACGTGCACTGAACAGCAATCTCCACAAGGTACAGCAAACCGTCCACCAGGGACACAGGCCCTAGGCTCCATGCTGCTTGTTTTTCTTAGCTCAACTCCCCTCTTCACTCTTCGGAAGGTTCTCTCTTTTCTCTGTATTTCCACATACACATACAAACACACAACTAGCACAATACTTTGCATTCAATGGGCAATGTCTACCAACTAATGTATAGTAGGCCTTATACCCCTAATACCGCTCCTGATAACTACACTGGAGAGACATCCCCAACTCTCTGGAGTTTGGTCTTCAGCTTCTTATGTAGGCCCACTATTTCTGCTCCCACTTATAGCTGCCTAACAAACACCCAGAGGTAGAGACAGCGGATAGAGCACTGGGCCCGGAGTCAGGAAGATCCAAGATCCAAGTTCAAATCCAGCCTCAGACACTTACTGTGTGACCCTGCTGTTTGCCTTAATCTACCTGAGCAGGGATGTCAAACCACTCCAGTATCTTTGCCAAGAAAACCCCATGGACAGTACTGGCTCACTACGATCCACGGGGGTCACAGAGTCTGACAGGATTGAACAACAACTGCGCTGCTCCCCGACTTCCCCTAGTAACAATCAGCCACTCTTGTTCCTTACTTCCTGTTAATCCCTACACTGAAAATGAATCACCATGAGCCATGAATATATCTGACAGACCTTCACATCAAATGAGACACCAGCAGTGCACACAAATGGTACTGACAAGCCCAACGTGGGACTACACACAGTATTTGCCGATGTGTGACTGAAGCAAGTTTGTAGGCAGCAGGGAAGGAGGCAGGAGATAAGAGACTAAAGACGAGAGGAAGAGGCTGGCAGACGGCCCAACTTCAGGAAAGGGTGGCATCAATAAGGGCATGAGTAGAGAAGATGGTCTTAGCAAAGAAAATGGCCACCTCTGCTTCAGAAATATTAGACAAGGAAAGGAGAAGAAAGGATGCAGAGGAATTTTAAGGAGTGAAGAAGAAAACACAGGGAGCTCACAACAGATGGCCTCAATGTTATCAGTAAAGCAAGAGGCAAGATCATCTGATAAAAGGAAGATAAAAGTAGAGTTGGAAAGTAGAAAAGAGGAAAATTGTCAGGAGCCACTAAGGGAGTGAAATAAAGACTCAATGAATATGTAATTGGAAAAAAATACTAACACTATTTTAAAAAGATCTTGAATCAAGAGGATAGGATATTTGGGGACAGGAGAGGAGGAGGTAGGCGTGGCAACTGGGGGTGACTTGCCCAAGGATTGCAAAGCTGGTAAGTGTCTGAGGTCAAGGTGTTTGAACTCCTGGTCCTCCAGGAGGAATCCTTGGTCCTCCTGATTGCAGGGCTCATGCTCTACCTACTGAGTCACCCAGATGTTTCAGGATATGATTTGAGGGCCTGCCTCAGAAGCTTAGGAGTTGTGTGACTTTTAGCAAGTTACTTAATGTTTGTTTCATGTGTAAAATAAGAATAATAATCGCATCCACCTCACAGGACTATTGTAAGATAACATAGGCAAAGTGTTTTTGCAAACCTTAAAGTGACACATAAATGAATGGCTCACTACCTGATACCTGCTTAGATAAACACATCTGGACCCTCTTTAAAAAAAGTGAATGAATAAAGAATGAAAATATTGGCTTATAACATTAAGGGGTCCACTGTGATCATAAAACAAATTTGTAGCGGGCCCCATGAGCCCAAGGCTGTGACTTCATCCAGCAGAGGAAAGCACTTGCATTATAGAAGCCCAAAAAGTACATGGGGGTGACTGATGACCTAGGGCATAGAATAAGGAAGCTAAGGCAGCGTGGAATTAAATTAGCTCATTTTAAAGTCAATAGTATGAAAGGAACAAAATGAGGACAGAGACAAGGGGATGAACTAGGAAAACAAGGGTTAAGATTGTGGTAAATACAAAGAATAGATTTAGAATGGATGAGGCTGAGAAAAAATGTAAGGACAAAAGACTAACTACAGGAGAAGCTGAAAACTCAAAGTCATGATGGTGACACTGTTAGAAGAAATAGTAGGAAACTAAGCTATGATCATCGTTGATGGGTGGTTTAGGAAGAATGAATATGTAGCTAATGGAAGCTGGAGACTGAGGAAGCTCTGGTTGAGTTAACTCATATTCACTAGTCCCAGGGGAGAGGCTGGGGTGGAGAGGAAGACTACAGTTCAGGTAATGACTCCTTAAGAAAAGAGTCCTTTCTATTAACCAGCTATATAAAGAATATGTTCTCAGGGAATGTACTTGGGGAAGGAGGGGTGAGCATTTGGGGGAGGATTACTTGTTGTGTCAATAGAGACTATATCAGTAATTTGTTTTTTAAAGGAGAATGAACTGGGATGATAAAGTATTTGAGGGGATATAAACATGTACATAAAATATACAAAGGCTAGAGGTTAGTAGATCCCAGAAATAAGGATCTGAACTGAATGACACGGACCATGAGAAGACAAAGGCTGCTGAGCAATGGCTATGGAGGATGCTGAAGGTGAAGGGGAGAAGGAAGTGGAGTAAGAAAACCCACTAGAAACATGAAAGAAGGTACAACCAGCACCAAAGACAGGGACCAAGGATGGATCCTCTTGTAGAGCCAGATCTACAAAAGGACACGAAAAGGACTCACCAGGTGGCAGACTTTTGGTAAAGCCCAAAGCGTGATGATGTCTTGATACCATTCTTTGTCTTCAAGCGTCTCAAACCAGCCTCTTTATCAAAGGGCACTGCCTATGCTGAATTCACAAATAACTCTAGAACAGCCAACTTTTGGCTGGGTAGAATTTCCCTGGTGCCTAGCAGTAAATAAGTTTGGTCTCCTTGAGTTTATTACCAGTGCAAAACACAGTGCTGACTCTACATAGTGGCTCGTCATTAGTATACCTTCAAGAGTGCAGCCCTCAGCACACAGCAATTTTCAGAACAATTGTCTAAGGACTTTCGATGGCGTTCATAGTCCATCAAATTGAAAGAGAAACAAGTTCCACCACTTACAGTGCTAAATCACAAAGTATACTCATACTCTCTCACATGCAGAACACAAGACTTGATCATAAAATAGGCAGAACCTCCCTCCTTTTTAAGATGCAATGAATGACCCCTTATGCAATGTTCTTAGCAGATCATGTCAGAGTTGGAGTTGGGTGAAGAGAGTATATGGATAGAGACCACAAAAAAGTCTAAAGCATAGAATATTACAGTGGGAAAGAATAAAAACCAAGAAACCAATCCACCACAACAGTATCAGAAAGAGCAATACGATGAAACTGAAGGTAGCACGATTATAACTACTAAGCTCGGCCTTCAAAAAGAGCTCCTTGCAGAAGCTGACCTCAGCGGCAGGACACTGGATAAATGTCACACGCACACACACGTGCACGTGCGCGCGCGCACACACACACACACACACACACACACCCCACACTGGTTGGTTCTGATTAGCTGCTTTGTCCCCTTCTTTATGTTTTATGATTTTAAAGAAATGTGACATAAAAACAAAAGGCAGCAATGAAGTAATAATAACTTCCTACTGTGGTTGTGATCTGATGTTCTGGAATTCTGCAGGATCCTGAGTCAAGTCCACTGGCCTACAGGTTAGCAGATTCCATTAGTTTCCCTTTTTTGAAAATACACACCATTTGCTGTTCCCCAACCCTTTTGCCATTCTCCACAATCTTTCAAAGATGACTGACAGTGACTCACAAGTACCCAAGGATATGATCTGTTTGGGTCAAGTGGCTTCAATTCACCCTGTCTTTTCTCTCTGTGCCCCCACTGCTCTTAGTGTGGTGCTTTGCAAAGCACAGAGTAACTGTGCAATAAACGCTTTTTCTCATTCGGTTCACTCATTTTCTTGGGATCAACACCCTATTCCCTATTTTTTGTTTTAAACATTTCAGTTTAAAGTCTCTCCAGAGGAAACACAAGAAACAAGAGAAACAAGCAGTTCTGCCTCCTCTCTGTTGTCGTTTCTTTCCCCATCGACTCAGAGCATAAGCGGCAGCCTCTCTTCGACTCTCCTCCTTCCCTCAATACAGCTTTAAAAAAAGAAAAAACAGAGCTTTTTGTTCATTCTATAGGATTTTCAAAAAATCTTTTGGGGATCTGAGTCGGTTCTATCTTGCGATGGTATAATTTCAGAATGAAATACAGTACTGGTCCCTTTAAAATATCATTCAAACAAACATTATGGAGCAAGCTTTAGGGTATAAAGACTCCAGGTGGCTAGGTGGTACAGTGAATAGAGCACCAGCCCTGGAGTCAGGAGGACTTGAGCTCAAATCCAGCCTCAGACACTTAACACTTACTAGCCATCTGACCTTGAGCAAGTCACTTAACCCCAATTGCCTTGCCTTCTCCCCTCCAAAAAGATTTTTTTAAAAAGACTTAGTTTAGGTAGGAAGACAGAACTTATGAAGCTATTGTGGTATTGTGGAGGGAGCAGGGCACTAAAGAGTTGTACTATTTATTACCTGTATACAAATGACTTGACTTCTTTTTCCTGGACCAGCTAACTTACAAGATAACACAGGACAAGGGCTACAAGGGCTCAGAAGAAGAAAGATCACTATGGGCTGGCATAGTAGGGGAAGATTTCACAGAGGAGATGAGATCTTACCAAGGGCCAGAAGCATAATAGAATTTAAGTAAGTGGAAAAGAAAATGGTATTTGTGGAAGTAAACAGCATGGGGGGGGGGGGGGGGGGTAAGAGGGGATTCAATTGATCCAATCATTCTGTAAATCAATTTGGAATGATACCCAAGAAGTCACTAAACTGTACAAACCCTTAGACAGCACATATCCCAAACAGGTCAGAGAAAACGTAAAAGAATCCAAAAGTACTTATAACATGTACTTTTTTCTTGTGACAAACTAGAAATACAATAGGAGTCAACAAACACAATGGCGGAGGAAATTATGGCATATGAATTTACTGTAATATCATTATGCCATTAAGAAATAACAAAAGGAACAGTTTCAGAGAAATCTGTGATGACTTCAGGAACTGATGTGAAGCGAGCAGACTACAAGATCATTATGAAGGAAATCAACTGTGAAAGTCTTAAGAACGCTAATCATTGCAACGATCCACTTCGACTGCAGAGGAGCAATGATGAAGCATGCTTCCCACCCCTTAAAAGAGAGGAACTGAACTGCAGGGGCAGAATGAGATCTCTATTTTCAGATATGGTCAACGTGTGGGTTTGTTCTGCTTGGTTATATGTACTTATTACAAGGGAGGCTGGGTGTCATTTTGTTAAGGTGGTTTTAAATTTCAAGGGGAAGGTGGGAAGAACTGACAGGGAGAAAAGACCAGTGATAGCAATGCCAAAGAAAAAGAAAAGGAAAAAAAGTGTCAGCAAAGTATTTTTTTGTGTGTTCAACGGGAAACAAAGACAACAAATGGGGAGAGTCTTAGAACTGTATTGAGTTGGCTCTATTAAAAAAAAAAGTTCTTATAATGGAGAGTCAGTTTTATATGTAACCTTCTCTCTGTTTTCTTGTCCATGGAAATATTCATGTTGGTTAATATTTATCAAGGTCACACTTTTTAAAACAAATCTGTTTAAAACTTTAAAGGAGTGGACAAATTTGAGAGCTATATGATTGGCAGTTTGGTGACTGAGGGTCTGGGGAGAAGGAGGAGTCAAGTGACCCCAAGATTTAAAGCCCAGATCACCAGGTGAATGATGGTAAAGTTGACACCAGAGGAGTGTAGAGGGAGATGTGACAGAGAAAGTAAGAGTTCTGTTTAAAACATGCTTGGTTTGAGGTGGAGCCAAGACATCCAAGGAAATGTCCCGAAGGCACAAGAAAAGACATGGGATTAGAGCTTAAGGCAGAAGGAAGGGTTAAGAGATTCGATTCTGGAATCAACCAACCAGATGTAAAAGCTGAAGCCAAAAATGCAGCTGGAACTGATCTCTGAGGGAGGAAAGGAAGAGAGGACCAATCACCCAGGGTGGTCATGCCCACATTGAGAAAGCAGAAAGAACCAGTAAGTAAGACAGAAAAGGAGTGGCAAGAAAACAGGATAAAAGGAGAACCATCAAACTGCAGTGTCAGAGAAACACTGTTCAAACAGGAGGCTGACCAGCATTACTGAATACTGTAGAAGGGTAATGAGAGAATGAGAAGGCAGGAGAAATCTGGAGAGGAGAGGCAGGAAATGCATGACAGAATAAAAAGTAAACAGCAGAAAGATCTGACTGCTTTTTCAGGAAGCTTTACAATGAAAAGAAAGAAGAAAAGAAGCTGGGCAGCATGTCAAGGACATAATACAAAAGAATTCTCAAGCTATGGGGATTCTGAATGTATGCACAGGCAAAGAGAAAGGGAGTCAGTAGACAGGCAAGGACTGACAGGTAATCATGGGGAAGGTCCTGGGGGAGGGTAAGGAAGGGCACAGATCAAAGGGCCAGCCTGGAAAATACCAGACCCCTCTCTGTTTTCTAAGACAAGAAGGAAGTGAGAAATGATAAAGATACCAAGATTCTGAAGAAAATGAAAAAGAGGGTAAGATGAGCAAAAACACCAGGCCACCTCAACTTTAGGATTATCTTAGCTGTACAGTAGGTGAAGTCATCTGGCCACCACGAAAGGGGGAAAAAAAAGCTGAGACTCTGAAGACTAAGAAAAAAGATTTAAATAAAAAATAAAGCCAAGAGAGGAAAATCTTGCCTTCCTTAACTATATTCAAACCATATATCAGTTTCCAGTTTTACAGAAAGGTACAGCAACAATTAGAAAACTGCAAATAATTCATCTGTCTTTGACTAAAGAACACTGAAGATCTCAACACTGTGACCGTAAGAGCTTGGTACCACCACAAACAGCCGTGATGAAATGATTTTCGCTATCAAAAAGACAACTCTATGGAATCAAGAACAAGTCGGATGAGCCATTTACTCATAAAATATAAAGAAACAATATAAGCAACTTTAATATGCTTTATAGGGAGGGAAAACATTACAAGTTCACTCGAGCCTTTCCCAACTCAGACCAGAAAATTAACTGCTCTTATGCATTTACCTGCTAAATCTGAAATACCAGAATTTCTTCATCTGCCTGCAAATGACCTACCTGTAGGATTCCTCCCAACTCTAAATCTCAGATCCAACGATCATTCCCTAGATGGCTTTAAAAGGTAAATCATGTGAACTTTATGGAAAGAGAGGTGCACATTTTAAATTCAGGCCATACCTCTGGCCAGAATTGGTTTGGGATGAGTTTTGTTGGGTTTTTTTTTTTTCTTAACTTCTGAGAGAGAAAGCAAAGTGCGAGCTACTTGTTTCATTTCACTGCCACCTCACAGTTGCACAGGCTTAATCTCCCTCCTTTAAAGGTTTTTTCAAAAGGTTTCATTAAAATCTCCTTTAGTCATCCCCCTTTGCAACAAAACACTTCACCTTTGTAAGTATCAGGCACATTGGTTCCCTAAACATTACATTTCTGGGCCTCAGCTGGTTCATCTGTAAAACAACAGACTACTAGATGGTCATCAAAGTCCCTTTTGGTTACAAATATATAATACTATCACAAGCACCTATTTGGCAGCTACCCAAAAGCAAAACTTCTGTGGAATCTTTTAAGTAATTTTTTCCTAGCTTTCAGATGAAAATGACAAAATTATAAACTGCAGTCAGTTGTAAGAATAAATTTACTTTAACATACTGTAAATACTCAGACTATTGTAAAAACAACGGTCTTCCTCTCCCTACAAATCCGTCCTACATAAAATTAAGCTTCCTGAAAGTCTGATCTTTTATTTTTGAACTCTTTTGCTTAAAAGATCAACTCCAAATTTCTCAGGGTGGCATTTAAGGTCCTTCACTGCCTGATTCCAACCCCTTCCTGTCACACTTGGACATGAATCTTCTCCTCCACTCCAACCAAACTTCTAGTGGCCCTTTTTTTTTTAACTGGTTAAGCATGAGGAACAGAGAAACTGATTAGGCTAAAAACTATCAAAATGCCGATTTTCTTTTATCTCTAAGTCAAGAGGTCCTTAACTTAACTCTGTTAACATATTCTTTTAATATTTTGATAACTGGTTTGATAATTGGTTTCCCTTGTAATACTGTTTTATGCATATTTGTGCATTTAAAAGCATTCTTTGGAGGTGTCCACAGGCCTCACTCACCGAACTGTCAAAGGGGCCATAAAAAAAAAAAATTTAAAACCTGTGCTCTAAAATACTCTAAGGAGAAAGTGATAGGTTTGGGAAAAATCAAAATCTAAGCTAAAAAATATTTATTAAACTGTTCCTCCTTTAATGTGTTTTCATACAATCTCTTTGGTAAGTACCAGGTTCAGAAACAGTGTCACACTAACCAAGTCCCAGCACTCCCTGCTGGCACAATTTAGGCCTGCCTGTTGTTCAGTTCCCCTAGTCCAGGCCAGCAATGTGAAACTCTTTCATGTAAGAAACAATTCAATTAGAATGTGTGAAAAACCTCCTCTTCTCATGCATTTAGCACCACAGCTAGGTTAGTCTGCCAGTTTACATTACACGTGTGACTGATGTGTAAATGCAATCACACTGGAATCAGTTCTATGCAGATACATTTAAAGCAATCAGTCATGTTTTTCAAGCAGGCGCAAAGCTGGGAGGATGTACAGGGTAAAATATTTGGTATGCCAAAAGCATGCAGAGACAAATAACGCTGCAATGGTAGAAATGTGAATATAAATACTGAGAACTATATAATCCAAACATTTATTAACTGGTTACTACCACCAAGGCACTGTGAGTCAATGATAGGAATACAAAATGGAATTACTGTCTGCCCTCAAGGGCCTATAATCTAGAGAAGGGAAGAGATAAGCATCCAATTAACAGGAGATTGTGCTAAATCAAAAGGAGAGGGAATTCATTAATGGCATAAACTGGAGTGCAGAAGACCCACAGCCTCAGACGCTTAGTACCTGCTTGCTAATTCCAGGCCCAGCCTCTCAGTTTCAGTCACCCCATAGGTCAGCAGTTCTCAACCTGTGGGTTATGTTCAATTTAAATACATCCTGCATATCAGATATTTACATTACAATTTGTAACAGTAGCAAAATCACAGTTATGAAGTAGCAACGAAAATAATTTTATCTGAGGAACTGTATTAAAGGGTTGCAGCATTAGGAAGGTTGAGAACCACTGCCATAGGTAAAGGACAGTTAACACAGTGAGCACGTACTTCACCAGGCTGTCCCCGGGATCAGAGGAGATAACACTGTGCAAAACTGCACACACAACACAGATGTCAGTCACTGCCAGTTGGGGTAATCAAGTGGTAGTATGAACAAAGACAGAAAGAAAAAAGAGAAGTTTAGGGAAAAAAATAACAGACCCAGAGGGAGAAGAGAGGGAGTTTATACTTTACTGAGTAGGCAATGGCTCATGCTAAACTCTAAGAAATCCCCTTGAAAAGGGGATCTCACTTCACTGGGTCAATAAAAGTCTCCAAGAGAGGGTTTTACTAGATTTGTCTGTCATTCAGTTCCACTAACTGACAACCTGGTACTCTCCAGGCATTTATTTCACGGATGAAGGCAGTAAATATAGGAGAAGGGAACAAGGATCAAGAAGGAGAAAAAGTCACCACAAGGGTCACCCTTGTTATGAGGGCCAGCTCTATTACAGCAAAGATGGCAAAAGCACCTCCAGTTTCTCCTAGCGTCCAGGGGAGGGTCTGACATTCATTCACTACTCTAAGATGTTCATTGTTAGCTTCAAGCCTTAGCTTTCCTAGTCTTTAATCAGGGATCAATTCCTTAAACTACAGAGAATGGTCTCTCCTTGTAAAGTTCCAGGCATCAGCTAACAAATGACTGGGAGACCACAGACAAGCCTTCCTAGAATCCCTGAAATCATTCTATGCATACAATCGTTTATGACCAGACCTTGGTTACTATTCAGTGTTGTTTTGTTTTGTTTTTAACAAGATCAAGGGATCACAAAATTCAGTGCTACAAAGAGACCTTGGAGAGCCACTTCATCCAAGCCCTTCCCCCATTTTATAGAGGAAGAAAATGAATTCTAGAAAGGTCACGTGGCACACCCAAGATTGCTTGGGTTCTAAGGAGGAAAGGCAGGATTGAAATCAAAGTCCTCTAACTTGAAATCTAGCATTCCTCGGTCATTTGGGCTAGTAGGGCACCTAATTCTGTATTCACAGCCATTCTACCATTTATTACAGTGCCAGCCTCAGTAGGAGAAAACTCACCCAGTCACCAATAAGTACCTGTACTTCACACTATCAACGTGACAATATTCCCAGACAAGTAGCATCTTCTACAAGAAAACAAAGTAAGGACTAATGTAAGCCCAAAGGAGGATTCTTGCTGGCCTTAAATAAATGCCACTTCTCTCCCAAGACAGGAAAGGAAGAAACGTCAACTCTAACCTTGAAAAGATCCTAGAAAAGAAATTAAAGCAGAGACACATTCCAAAGATCCGAATTAACCAGATAGAGAATTCATTCCATTACAGGTCAAAAATAAACTCAAATGCCAAGCAGTTAAGAGGTTTCTTTACTTGTGAGACAAAGTAATAGAAACAGACAATTCAATCCCAAGTCTTGTCAGCAGTGCTTTCTCTCCTAAATTCTCTTCTGCCGAGCTCTGAGACTTCGGGTCCAAAACATGTGTGGTTTACCATGAGTCAGAAGGAGAGGGCACAGGGGAACCAGTTAAGAAGCCTCAAAGGACTAAGGAAAAAAGTCAGATGACTACTGAAGGACTGAGAGATACTGAGTGTGAGAACAGAAAGAAAACCTGTGTAACAATAATAACAGTTAACTACAACTTCTCCATTGTGGACATGGTCAGTTGAAGATGAGCCTCACAAAAATACTCTGAAGTAGGTGCTATTAACAGAGAAAGACAGCCACATACCAGGATGTTCACTGAACAACAGGCAAGATAAAGAAAACAGGACTGTGACCCCTAGGAACATACATTTTTAGATATGGAAGTACTAGCCACCAATACTCAGAAGCATACTTTTAAACTAGATGCTATCTCTAATGTGAAAGGCTCTAAAACAAATTCATTCAATTCAACAAATGTTTGTACCTACTAGTCCCAGGAAGTTTTTAGATGAAGAAACCCAAGCTATCATTAGTCATGCCAAAAAAAAAAAAAGATGCTCTAAATCATAAATAGAGAAATGCAAATTAAAGCAACTCTCAGATACCACCTCATACCTATCAGATTGGCTAATATGACAGAAAAGGAAAATGACCAAT
Source organism: Pseudochirops corinnae (assembly GCA_028646515.1). Classification (NCBI taxonomy): domain Eukaryota; kingdom Metazoa; phylum Chordata; class Mammalia; order Diprotodontia; family Pseudocheiridae; genus Pseudochirops; species Pseudochirops corinnae. Next base: position 54,792,884 of record CM053588.1, read on the forward strand.
GCTGGAGCAGATATGGAAAAATAGGGACATTAATACACTACTGAGGGAGTTGTGAACCAGTCCTGCCATTCTGGAAAACAACTGGAACTACGTCCAAAGGGGAATCAAACCGGGCATACCTTTCAACCCAGCAATACCACTATTAGGTCCCAAGGAGATCAAAGAAAGAAGGAAATGACAAAAAATATTTATAGCAGCTCTTTTTGTGGTAGCTAAGAACTGGAAACTGAGGGGATGCCCATCAACTGGGTAATGGCTTAACAAGATGTGGCATATGAATATGAAGGAATATTACCATGCTGTAAAAATTTGGGGCAGCTAGGTGATGTAGTGGATAGAACACTAGGCTCGGAATCAGGAAGACTCACATCTTCACTAGTTCAAATCTGGTCTCCAACACTAACTGCATGACCCTGGGAAAGTCGCTTAACCACATATGTGCCTCAATCCCTTATCTGTAAAATAAGCTGGAGAAGGAAATGATAAACCACCCCAGTACCTTTACCAAGAAAATCCCAGATGGGGTCACAGAGAGTCGGACACAACCGAAACGACTGAATAACAACCAAGAAATGATGAACGGGAAGACTTGTATGATGTAGGGTGAAGTGAACAAAACCAGGAGAACAATTTATACAATAACAACAATATCGTAAAGAAAATCAACTTTAAAAAAGACTTGATTACTCTGATCAGTATAACGAGCAACCACAATTCCAAAGACTCATGATGAAACATGGGATCCTCCTCCAGAGAGAAAACAAATGGAATCAGAGTGCAGACTGAAGCAGATTTTCTTCTCTTTTTCCTTCTTGGACATGGCTAACGTGGCAATTTGTTTTCTACAACTATATATATTTGTAATGGGTTTTGTTTTTCTCACTTTCCCAATGAGTGAGAGAGGGGGAGAGGCAAGGAAGAGAATTTGGAAGTGAAAATAAAGTAAAATTGAATTTTAAAATATATTAGTCCTTATGCTCGTGGGATATAGAGTCTATTCGAAAAGAAAGCAAAACTCTAATATGAAATAATACCTACTAAATACAATTAACCCATAACATTGGAAGATAAGGATAAAGGACAAGAAATCCTTTATAGGCTGCTAAAAAATCTACACTTGATTTTGGCAAAAGATTTTTTAAAGCTATGTGCAAAACAAAATGAAACCCAAGGATTATTTCCCATTATGACTATCACTTCTAGCAAGGTTACCATAAAACTGAAAAAAAGTTAAATATGTCATTATCCACTTTCCAGTGGGACAAAATTGTCAAGTCCACCAAGCACAAGGCCCACTTCACTAGTAGTGAAGCACCAGTAAAATTAGTATCAGAGTTGTTACAAGGGTTTTTTCTTCTTTTTTTAATCCATAGGGGAGTTGGGGGGGAGGGGAATAAATAGTTGATAATTTTTTTTTTAATACAGCATTAGCATTTATTCTGCTTCCTGAGAAGAAACAAAAAAAGTACTGCTTCTCATCTCATCCCACAGTAACACCAGATCATTTCGGTCTATTGAAAGGCAATGCAATCTTGGCCTGCACCTACCCCTGACAGCAAGATAACTCATCTTAGTCCAACCTCTAGCTAGAGGTTGAACCCAAACTCTCCTTGGACCCCTCCCATGATCAAGATGCTCAAGCTGGACCTCCTAGGGCCACCCACTGAACTCACAGACAGCTTTAGTTGGTTCAAAACTTCTACACTATACTGAACTAAATCTTGCCTCCCTCTAATTTCCACCCATTCACTGGTCACAGTTCTTTCCTCTAGAGTTAAGAAAACCCAAAATTTTTTTTAATCAACTAAAAACTTCCTGGAAATTAAAAGAAGATCTGCTGCAATTATAAAGCAGTTGCTATGATTGGTTTAACAACAATACCTCAGAACAAAGGAAGGGACGGAACAAACTTAAAATCCCACTTTCCAGTCTAAGATCATATGTAGAGTACTAGGACTACTGAGAGTCTGAACCAATGTCAAAATGGAACAGTTCTGGAGAGGAAGATGTCTAAGTTTACTTGAAACATGGAACAACAGCTCTATTTCTCAGCCACGCCGGAAGGTGACCATGGTCACTACAACACTTACCTACAAGTGTTCACTAAACTGAAGGAAAGTTCATGCCCTGGGAATGAGCAGGCCTCTGGAGTCGAGGCCAAGCACCATCACTTGATGCCCAGCTTTCAAGTCCTCAGGGTACATCCGCAACACAGCAGAGTCAAGACCAGTTCATGGTGCTCCCCAAGGAGGACTCCAGTCCCAAGTCCAGGCAGGGTTTGGGTCAACAAACTGCAGAGACAGTAGAACGTCCCAAGTTCGCTCCATAGTGAACTTCCTGGTTCAAAGGAAGGTCAGGCAAGCTTTTCTCCTGGTAATGATTTGTCTAGCAGCACTGGCTGCCCAAATTAGCCTGAATTTATTCCCCTGATTACATCCTGTATCCCCACCTACAGCCCAGAACATAAGGTCCCTGAAGGGAGGGGTCAGAGGCCTCCAATTCAAAATGTATGTTTCCTAAGTTGAGAATTTAATGCAATCGACTCCTCTTCACTCAGTAAATAGGTCAGCATTACAGAAGAAATCTAATGCCACATTAATTCAAAACTGTAATGGTAATGGAATTTGGAGATGCTCCTGTATTGGCTTGGTTTTTGGGTTGAGTGTTAAAACCCAGAGCTTATGAATCCCACTTGTGGGATGGACTTGTTGACGTGAAGAGAGAGGGCTGAACTGGGAGGAGCCGTGAATTGGGAGAGAGGCCCAAGCCTAGAGAAAGACAGAAGGATTTTTGGGAGAGCAGTATCCAGTATTATGGAGCCTGAGTTGCTGAGAGAAAGACTGCTGAGGGCCCACTGTAGCTGCCCAGGACTCTTGGGAACTGCCATCCGGAGCTGCCGAGAACCAAGGAGGCACGGCTGTCATGCTGGTATTTTGTCTGTCTGTGTTGATGTTGTTCGGCCAGATTCACCTGCTGGTGAAGGACAGTGCTGCTGTTGTAGAGGTCCTGGAACCTGGCAGTTAGTTCAGAAGCCCTAAAAGAGGATTTTCTTGTGGTATGTTTACAGAAATCCTGGAGGAGGGCCTTCCTGATGTTTTCAGGGGTTCTGGGATTGTTCTGCAGGCACAGAGTGACTTGATGAGGACACTGGCTATGGCTTTGTTAAGCTCTGACTCACCAGGAACTGAGATTGCTGAGGGCTTGCCTCAAGTCAGGATGAAAAAAGGGCCTTTTCTTGGGTTCTCAATGCTGAGATGATATCTTAACCTTGTTGTAGCTTAAGGGTGGATGGCCTTTTGTGCTCTCCTGCCCCTTTTGAGAAAGTGCTTAGTGTTAACGGATGGTATTGTAATTCAGTAGTATCCAGGGGTGGGAAACCTTTGGCATTTTTGTGCTCTGTGACTGACTAAATGAATGCATTTGTTAAATGAATTTGTTTATGATTGGAAACTATTCTTCATTTGAGAAGAGACTAAATGAATGTACTGCCCAGAAGTGTGCTACTTTGACTACTGATCCAGGGGTGGGATACTTGGACCTTGGTACCTTGCAGTTGAATTGAGAAATTACTTGCTAAATGAATGAGTTACACTGTATTTTGACTTTCTCTGTTCTGTGAATGTTTGCTGAATAAATGGGGTTTGTTATGCTGGTAATACGAACCTTGGAAGTTGCCTTTGCTCCAGGTAGCAGTTCTCAAAAGTCCTGGGCAGCTCCAACTGGCCCTCAGTAGTCTTTTTCTCAGCAACTCAAGCTCCATAATACTGGATACTGATCTCCAAAAGTCCTTCTGGCCTTCTCTCGGCTTGGGCCTCTCTCCCAATTCATGGCTCCTCCCAGTTCAGCCCTCTCTTCACATCAACAAGCCCATCCCACAAGTGGGATTCACAATAACACTCAACCCAAAAAACAAGCCAATACAGGGGCATCTCCAAATTCCATTACCATTACAAAAACACAAATAAAGGAAACCTCTACAGTGACTGGGGAGAAGGTAAAGTCTCAGGGCACTGTTATTCATGGGTTTCTGATAAAGGCAAAGATTCTGACTGCACAAGTACAATTACTTAGCACAACTTACTCATGGTTCGTAATTATTAAGAATGAACAAAAAGGGAAACTAGACCTGGAATTTATTCAAACAAATATTAATTAGATGCCTATTATGTATATAACACTGGTCTAGGTATATCTGGAATAAGAAGAAAAATACAAAATAATCCCTGATTTCTCACCCAAGTTCAACTATACAACCTTCACTCTAAGAAAGTAAAAGCACAAACCAATCAGTAATGCCCCTAGATCGGAGCTCACATTACAAAAATCCTGTCCAGTTCAAGTGATGTTCTCACAACAGCCATCCTGGGAAGGGGAGTTCACATTTGATGTCTGCAGCCTAAATTAGGTCAGGAGACTTAAGTCCCAAAGACAAAAAACACCTTGCCTTGCCTTGCCGAGAGTCCCATCTACAACCCCTTCCGGCACCACTTTCTAAAGTATCCTCACAGAATTCTTTCTACTAAGCGCAGCTTCATTCTGGCTTCTGTGACGTGGTATATTACTTATTCCCAATGGATATACACTGTACAGGCAGAGAGGCCACAGAACCTAACTGTGGGTTACTGAAAACACAAGCAAAAATATTCACTATATATTGGGAATGAACAAAAAAGCCACTATGCTAAAAAGTGAAGCTAGATAGAGGGGAAAAAAATCAATAGGCGATTCCATATTTAGTAAGAATGAAATCTCTTCTGACAGCCTAGAACAGTTTTTCTGAAGAGGAATCAAGTGAGGAGCAATTCTCATCCTCATGGGAGACAGGATTCTAGTCAGGAATCAAGAGGTGGGAACATAGGATGGAGAAAACAATGTTGAGTTCTCATTGTTCTTTACTTCAAAGTGATAATAAATGAGCCCATGGTCTAAGCCCCCAGTAAGTGTACCCCAAGAAGCACCTTATTTGGCTGCTAAACTGACTCATTGAACTGGAAGAGACACATCTGAATATCCAGTATCTAGGTAAACAATCCTGGATGTCATTATCCAAGAGACACAAGCACTCCTGAGTGAATCACCTCCATTATAAAAGGAGAAGGGCAAATCTCAATTTTATATCTGATGACAAATGAAAGAAGGCAGAGTGGACAATATGGGGGAAAGGTCATCTACGGTAGGTGAACAAGCATTTATTAAGGGCCTTCCATGTATCATGCCCTGCACTAAACACTGAAGATACAAAGAAATAAAAAATATATATACATATGTACCTATATGTATGTATATACAATTTTATGTTGTATTATGTTCATGTTACATTAACATGCTTTAATTCTATATGTATAATTCAATGACAGCTAGTATAATAACTCAGATTAGCATTTTAATTTCTGAAACTCATTTCAGTGCTCCAACCCAATTTTAAAAGTCACCAAATAAGGAAAATATATATTCAGGGGCAGCTAGGTGGCACAGTGTGTAGAGCACCGGCCCTGGAGTCAGGAGGACCTGAGTTCAAATTCGACCTCAGGCACTTAACACAAAAACTAGCCGTGTGACCTTGGGCAAGTCCCTTAACCCTAAATGCCCTCCAAAAAGCAAAAAAAAAAATGCTTTGAGGAAAATATATACTCAACAAATATTTATTTTAAAAATTTGCTTTGTGCAAGGCACCATGCTAACTGATTTCTCTGTCCACAAGGAACATATACTTTTTTCCCTTAGCAGAACATAAACTCCTTAACCTCAGCGGAGAGAGAGAAGACTTTGTGGGCAGAGCAGACTTTGTTTTTTATACTCCCAGGGCTTAGTGTGGTAGCTTGCACATAGCAGGTGGTTTTAATGTTTAATGAATATCAATTTTCCTTATGTAAGGGTGGGGTGACTGATTTATTCAACCCCACCCAATTTAAACAAAATAAGAAGATAATCAATCAATAGGACCATAGGCCTTAGAATGAGTACAAAAAGGTCTTGGAATTGGAATGACGCTGCCCAAAAATTATGTCGGAATAAGTCAAGGAAACTTGGTCACAGCTCAGGGAATATCTATAAATTATTAAGCAAGTTTAAAAGGCACTGGTTCTAGAAAACAGATCAAGCATAGCTGGCATTCTGGCTAAACCCCAACAAGGAATCACCTAGAAGGCAAAGAAAGACCTTGACCAGGTCTCCTTGCCTCCTCCCCACTCTTGACCAGAGAAGGGCCTTGGTACAGAGGATACTGGCCTTCTCATTCTCCCATCAGTGTGCTCACAGGATCCCCAGATCAGCTGCCAGCAGTGTGCACACTGGAAGCAGATCACAAAATGGATGGCTAAAAGGGAACTTCTGAGACACCACATAAGTGAGAGAAAACCAGGTGCGCTATGTCACCCCCTCTGCCACTCTCCCCGGACTCTCTGCATGCACTTGGGTGTTATAGACACATTTCGTACCAACTGTTCTCACTGTAGGAGATACCCCTTCCTTAGAGCTACTTAAGGCTGCATGACTAAGTGTTTCTGTGATCTGTTTGCTGTTACTACCCTCATTTCATAGATGAGAAAACTGAGGCAGGCCCGGTTAAGTGACTTGCCCAGGATCACACAGCCAGTAAGTATGTAAAGAGAATTTGGACTTGGGTTTTCTTGATTCCAAACCCCATATTCTAACTGCTGCACCATCTCTTTGCCTCTTCCAAGGGACAAGTTTCACATAATGAGCTGTATTTTGGATATGCTGAATTTGGTCTTTTTTTAAAAAACCAAAAAGACTCGGGGTAAAACCATGATCTGTTACAAATAACGAATCTGAGAAAATTAAATGGGAGTACCCTCTCAATTGAAGACTCATGCAACAGTCATTTCAATCCTCTAACCTTTTAATTATTATCACTGGCAGATTTCAGCTTCCTTTGACATTTCTAATAAAGGCATATGTCAGTGAACTTTATTTCAATACTTTTAAATTAGGTCTAATATATTATTAAAATATAATTCAATTATTTAGGTTATGACTCAACTATATTTTTTGAAATTCATTTCAGTAAGAGTAGGTGTAGGAAGTCTTTATCCTCAACTTCATTTCCTCAAGAAGCTTATTTCACTATTTTCCTTTTTAAACAGCTCACAAAGGGACAACAAACCAAGCTAGCTTTTGCTTAGATGTTTCACCTATTGTATAGTTTCTGTCTTCCAACAAGACTAAACTTAACTAAAAGTACTCCACTCACCCCCAGGTGACATTTACAAGACCTAGTGGTCATCCGCCACTTTATCTAGTTGTTTGGTTTTTTTTTTTTAAACATTCTTTCTTTTAAAAACTTCTGGTCCAGATTCTCCCTCTCCCAGCTTCATGCCCTCCCTCACCAATTGAGAAGGCAAGCAATATGATATCCATTATTCATGTGAAGTCATGCAAAACATATTTCCACATCAGCCACGTTGCCAAAAAAAAAAAAAGGCAAGAAAAATAAAGTGAAAAAATGTTTCAATATGCCCTCAGAGTTCATCAGTTCTCTAATCCCTGGATTAGACTTCTTTTTTCAGTTTTAGTTTTTAGCATTTGAGTTCTAAATTTTTCCCCTCCCTCCATGACCCACTCCCCAAGATTGCATGTAATCTAATATGATCTACATACACATATGATCATATTGAACATATCTCCACATAACTCATTTTGTGAAAGAAGAATCAGAACAAAAGGGAAAAACCATGAAGAAGAAAAATAAAAAAACAACAACAAAAGAGAAAATGGTCTGCTTCACTCTGCTTTCAGACTCCACAGTTCTTTCTCTGGATGTGGACGGCATTTTCCATCACGAATATTTTGGAATCGTCTCGGATCACTGCATTGCTCAGAAGAGCTAAGTCTAACAAAGTCGGTCATTACACAATGTCACTGTTACTGCAAAAAGTGTTCTCCTAGTTCCACTAGTTCCACTCACTTCATTCCACGTCAGTTCACATTAAGTGGCTGCAGGTTTTTCTGCGGTTCACCTGCTCAACATTTCTCAGGGAACAATAGTACTCCATCACTAGATAGCATTTTTCATCATGAGTCCTTTAGAATTGTCACAGATAAGTCTTAGGCAATTGATTATCATTGCAATACTACTGCTGTTACACTGTACAATGCTCTCTCTGAGTACAGTGTCATCCCCAACACCAAATTCTGCCCACTTTACTTTGCACCATCTCATATATGTCTTTCCAGGTTTTTCTAAAACCATCCTGCTCATCTTTTCTTATACCACAATAGTATTCCATCATAATCATATACCACAACCTGTTCCACCATTCCCCAAATGAGGGGCATCCCCTCTATTTCCAATTTTGTCACCACAAAAAGAACTAATATAAATATTTTTGTACATATGAGTCCCCTCCCCCTTTTTACATCTTTGGGATAAAGACCTAGTAGTGGTACTTCTGAGTCAAAGGTTATACACAGTTTTATAGCCCTTTGGGCAGAGTTCTTGACTAGTTTTTTTCAAAAAGCCAAAAGAACCTCTTGAATGAAAATGCCTCTCTAGTAGAAGGTCTCATCAACTCTGGTTCTAGTGACTTCTCCATACCATGGAAATACTTCACATGATAATACAAGTTTGGCTTTGCAAAAGAATTTTAAATAGTCCATTAACTAGTGCAGAACAAGGAAGAGAATCAGAGAACAGTAGAGATGGAAGGGACCTCAGAGATCATCTAATCCAAATCTTCTCTCATGTGATCAATGGGAAAACAGAAGCCTAAAAACATCAAGGAATTTCTTCATGGTCACAGCTTTTCCACTGAGTTGAACACTGCTTTCTAAACTGAAATGTCGCTCAGACATGTAAGAAAATTACAAGAAAACTTGACTTGAGTACTTATTGTGCGCTAGGCAATGTACTAAGTTGGGAACACAAAGATCAAAATGAACCAATTCCTACTCTCAAGGAGCAAACATTTATTACCAAGAGAATTCCTGTGTTTCAGGAGGTGTTCGAGTGCCCCATGACATCTGGTCAAGCATAATACAGGTAAGCTGCTCTCTCCTCCATTATACAGACTGCTACAGCACTTGGAGACAGGCGTAGCAGAGACAAGAGACTGACCCTGGCAGGTACAGTCACAGAGGGAATAGACCAGTGGTCCTCAACCTTCCTAATGCCACAACCCTTTAATACAGTTCCTCACGTTGTGGTGACCCCAACCATAAAATTATTTTCGTTGCTACTTCATAACTGTAATTTTGCTACTGTTATGAATCATAATATAAATATCTGATATGCAGGATGTATTTTTATTGTTACAAATTGAACATAACCCACAGGTTGAGAACCACTGGAATAGATGATGAGGTAGTACGTCTAGCTGCAGGATTCATTTTCTTTACCCATAAAGGTCCTGGGCTATAAAACTAAAGAACGTCCACCTCTCCCCATGTTCCTTTTAAGTCTACCATTGGGGGGGAGGGAGGGTCCTACCAGCCTCCTTCAAGTTACAAGGGAAAACTGAAACACACAATAACAGAGACAGAAAGAAAGGTGCATCTAGTCCAGCTCCCTCATTTCACAGAGGGGCAAACTGAAACAAGGTCACACAACTAGTAATGGTGGAGTCAGGCCTTAAATCCAGGTTTTCCTGACTGAGTCTGGCTCCCATCTCAAAGGTTCTCTCCTCTCCCCTCTTCTGCTCCAACATGAGAGCGTGTACTAAAGGGACAAGTTTAGGAGAAGATATGCTAAGGTACATTCTGGATTGCTAAACTTGGTTTGTTAGTACTGGGATCTAAAGTACCTTAATCCAACACACAGGAAACTTTTTCAGGTAACTACTTATTTTCAAAATCAAAACTTTATCCAGGCATCCCAGGTCCTCTACAACTCTACTCTAACACTGCTCAGCTTTTCTCATGTTGTTTCCTTCCAAGCACTCTATGGTGCAGTCAAGTCTGCTTGGATGCCTTCACTCCCCCTCTTCTCCATGTAGGATGCCCTCCATTCCCCGCCATTTGGGGTCTAATTCTTATGGATCTTTTGTAGCCTGACTCAAATCCTGAGTCCTCCAAAGCCTGTTCAATCCTCCATCTTGCCCCTTTGATCTCTCACAGCCCTATGTTGTATATCCCTCTAACACACTTAGGTAAGGTAATATTATATATGGTTGTCTGTGTTTAGGTCTAACTCTCTCTCTTCTCCTCTCCTTTCAGAACACCAATTACATAAAGGTAGAAACCACTGTTATCTAACTTTGTATCTGCTAGTGTTCTGAATAACCATAAATCCAAATAAGATGTTCTGAGTATGCATCACGGAGTTACCCATATTCTGATTCAGCAATTAAAAAATAACCACCCCTCTTCGATGGGCATTCTGAATATAGAAGAGTGAAAATCAAGTCAGGCTACTGGACTGTCAGGGGGGTAAGGGGAGAATGGAGAAGACTAATGTGGTTAAAAAGGGACGAGCCCATAAAAGGAAGCTCATTAACAGTAAAGGCACAACTGGATGACTTGAAATCATCTTTAGCGGAGTCAGAAAAACCAAACAGAAAAAGTTAGAGCTATGGCCCCTGGTACATGTGCACAGGGGCTAAAGGTTTCCTTTAGCAAGTATATTTAAAATGGAAATTAAGTTCCAGACCAACATTGCCTTAAGCAGGCTCACTTCACTACCATTTTGGGCTTCCAAATTCGGCAAGTCAGAATAGTGAGCAGATTTTTACCTCTCTCATTTCATGTGGAAAGTTTAAGATATTCTCATTCCACTTGAGTTTGCTGTCGTTGTTGCTAATAATAACAATAATGATAGCAGTTGGTATTTCTGTAACATTTTAAGGACTGCCAAGGGTACAGGGGCTGGATCCCAATCATGCCGGTGCAAGGTACTGGCATGAGAAACTTCCCTTTACTGATGCCAGGTAGCACTACCCACAATTCAGAATTCAAGAACTGCTTACGGCGCTAAAGTGATCAAATGGAACAATGGTCTCTCCTCACAGGCACACAGCCACAGGAGTCCAGGGTGAGACCTGAACCCCAAGTCCTGCAGTGCTCAAGGCTAGCCTCTATCTCCTTGGCAACAGTGCTTCCATATTTGCAAAGAACTTCAGAACCGCCTCCTTTGATGCCCATAATACCCAGTAAGGTGCTAAGTCAGGGGTGGGGAACCTGAGGTCTCAAAGGCCACATGAGACCCTCTAGGTCCTTAAGTATGGCCCTTTGATTGGTCTATATGTGGCCTCCAGGCCGCAGGTTCCCCATCCCTAAGTTACGTAAAAATCATTTCCATTTTAAAAGTGAGGAAACTCTGACTTGCCTAGGGGAAAGCAGTCACAGCCCCTTCTCTTAACCTCTCCTGGGATCCAGTTGCAGAAAGAAGCTGACTAATACTGATAACAAGAGTTTTCTCATGGAGAGTTTTCTATATGAAGTCAAAGCTCTAGTCCCATTCCCTCCTATGAATATAATTATACAAATTACAGTCCACTGATAGATAAAACTGCAAAGGGACAAAGAAGTTTTATATTAATGTAAATAAGTAACAAGTCTTACATTAATGTTGAAAACCCCTACAAGGTTCAATTTAAAATTATAAAGAAAAGTTTTCAGTGCATCTGTACCAAATTTATTTAATTAATTTTATTCATTCATTCATTCATTTAATAAATAAACCTTCCAACCTCTCTGACAGTAACTAGTTCTACTACATTGAACCCATGGGAGCTGATGAGGTCACTCAGTGAAAAAATGTAGAAAGAGAATACGACCCAAGACAGAACCTTGAGCTATAGCCACAGCTGGGATGACTGGCCAGGAAAGTAACATTTCACTAGTCAAGCTCTTAATAACCAATATTATGACTAAAGTATTATCACACAAATGTATTTTTTGGTTATAATAAAGGCAATAAAGTTCCAGTTTCACAGAAAGAACAATTCCTTTTTGCCTTTTCCTTAAACTCAATAAGGACAATAAGTTGTCAGGAACTGTTAGGCTGGACACTTGTCAAAAGATAAAAATAAGGGGCAGCTAGGTGGCGCAGTGAATAGAGCAGCGGCCCTGGAGTCAGGAGGACCTGAGTTCAAATTCAGCTTCAGACACCTGACACACTTACTAGCTGTGTGACCTTGGGCAAGTTGCTTAACCCCAACTGCCCTCCAAAAAGAAAAAAAAAAGAAAAAGAAAATTAATGGTATTTGTCCATGAATGGTGACTAATTCTTTAACTAGGAGGAACTACCTCCAACTATGAGTATGTCTAAGGTGCCTACAATGAAAAAGTTTCTACTAACTCTGAAGTTCATTTATACCTTTCACAAGAGAATTTAAAACAGTAAAAATCCATTACCTGTTATCAAAACAAAATACAAAATTCAATGAAACTAATTCCAAAAAAACTGCTTTCTAAGTATATTTATCAGCAATTGCCAAGGTAAGAGGTATGTAAGAAACCTTCTGTCTGACAGACAGAAAAAATTACCTCATTTAGATCAAGGCAATACTGTAATAAAAACATAAGAGATGTTGGTTCCAGAGCACCATAAATTCAAATAAGCTAAGAATGGATCAACTAATGTGTCCTCCAAGGCCCTGCCCAAGAACAATAAAGGCTGAGTTCTAGCTCAAGAATCCCGGAGTGTCTTCTCTGCCATCTGAAGGGTCTTGCAGAAGATGTATGTGCACCCATAATGTTATTCTACTTCTTTCCCAATAGTCTGAGCTTACAAAGATTTCATATACTTGTAAAGTATATCAAAGTAAAGATTTCATAACTTGGTCCCAAATACAAACTCCATTTCCCTTCTCCTTAAAAGTACTAGAAGAGCTAGATAATGGCACTGTGGGGTTTGTTTGGTTTTTTTAAATGACTTAAATTCTTGGCCAGAAAAAAAATTAACCTTAAAGATTAGAGTTTTTTAGCGTCTGAATCCTATTTCACAGTTAGTTTGCTTTCTAATATACAGGAATTTTCAGAGATTTTGGACATGGGATTTCTCATCATACTTTCCCAAAATTTCTTGGCAGCTGTTAGCAGTTGATACTCAATGAAGGTTTCTAGCTGTTGCTTCCATTCTCTCCCCTGGGAGACTATCAACCCACTACAAATCAAATTAAATTCACTTTCATTCAACTAAATTTTGGAAAATGAAAACCTTTCTATAAAAAGAAAAGAAAAATCACCAAAAAAACCTAAATGTTTAAGAACTAGAAGTAATCTGTAACAAAACACTTAATTTTGCCTCCAATAAATTTTCATTGGCAAATCTGGAAGTGAAATTCCCAAGTACTCCTTGGCTTTCCCCATTCTATTCCCCATTACTGAACTTTTCTTTGGACACAAACCTCACCTAATGCTGACACTCTGATCTTTTGTAACTTTTAGCCATGGATCCCACATGCATCAAAGTCAATGCTTTCTTTCCCAGGCTTGCCAAAACACTTCAGTACTAGTACTATGAAAACCAATGAAGGCTCCTCAATTCTTTAATACTATGTTTCATGTGTTAAACTTCCATTCCATGATTTTTATTCCTCTAAAATAATCATTACTGACATATTGCGACCCATGATACATCACATAAACAACATATCATATGGAAGAGTTACAAACATGTAAAAGCTAGTAACAGGTCAGTGCTGTAGCCGAAGTTAGGCTGTATTTTTTACTGTATAATCTCGCTAGAGTCTTAAAATTCTGAAAGGCTACAAAGTTTAAAAAGTTACTACAAACTAATGGCAGCAAGAGCAGGTCTCGCAATTAGGCAGAGTAACTAAAAGTATGTAAAATCTGAAAGGCTTTCTAATCTCTTGGTTTTATAAGGCATTTTATATGAAAAATGGGGATGATAATCATTGCCACCTTTCTACCTGAGAAGGATGGAAAAATTAACATGCATAAAAAGAGCATTTCTTTCCATAAAATTAAATCCATAAAAGTCTGAGCACTGCTAATGCAATAATGGTAAAATGCAGGAAGATAAGCCTCAAATCTTCCAAAACCCAGTAAGTCTCCTAGGGAGAGGGTTACCTTGATAGATGTTCAAGATTTCCTCTCAATAGTTGAGAAGTTTCCTCTCAACTTCATGAGAAGTTATGAGTCCAAACACCTTTTAATTTCTTCATCATGAAGAACACACACTGGAGGATAACCATGCACAATAATATTCTCACAGAAGAGAAAAGAAGCATTCCAGCCAAACTGCCTAGAATCCTGTTTTCACACTGACTGCTGTTTATTACTGGGAACACATTTCTTTGTTTTAAAGTCTCCCAAGACAAAATGGTAGTGTTTAAGAAGCAAATCTTTTTTTTTGGGGGGGGAATGCTAGGACGAAAACTGACCCAAACAACAAAGTAGTCATTTTCAGTTGGTCCAAAAGTCCCCATGTCTGGTGATAACCAGGAATAACAATTCAGGCAAGCTACAGATACCATAATAGCAGAGAACTCATTTTGAGCTAAAAGGCTGAAGTTGAAGGCAAGATCACAACAAAGTTTTTAAATGGGGGCAAGAGCCCCCATGGTATAATGACTCCCATTTCCACAGCACTTTGTCAACAGCCCTGGGAGTGGCTCACCTGTAGAGAAGAGGAGGTTCCTAAAGGCTAAGTGACCAGGGGCAAACAGCTAGCAAGCAGAGGGGCTGGAAGAAGCACCCAATACCCAACTTCCAACAAAGTTTGTTCCACTACAAACCACAGCTGCCTCCAGAGGCAGGGAAAAGAGCCCTGAACTTGGACGGAGGCCTTCACTTCAAAAGCCCAGCTCAGGCTCCACAAGTAAGACCCTGACGACCTGGATAAGGAAGTGGGTCACTTCCCCTCTGTGGGGCCTGTCTGCTCCCTCATCAGTGAGATGACCTCTCAACTCCCAAAGGGCGTGCCCTTTCCACTAAACCAGTATGTTCCCTGGGGAGCCCACAGGGAGCCCACACTCAGGCTCATAGTATGGACCCAGATTTCTAGCTCTATGTCCCAGCTCAGCCATTTCTAAAGTACCCATCATTATGCCTCACGCCTAACCAGCCTGTAGAAGGTGCATATGCTGGGCATTCCCCAGGAAAGGCTATTCCACTGTTTCTTCCAAAGACTCAGGGTGTTTTCTACTTTCCTTTCTCATCTCAATTCATACCAGCTGGCCATAGTTTAAGCTGTGCTTGAGGAATGGCCATCCCCATTCAACCATTTCACAGTCATTTATTAATAACCTTTTGTAAATGACTATGCAGGGCGCTGGGAGAATAAGGCACATTGAGATAAATAGGTAATTAATTATCAAGGCACTGACCCTGCCAAAACAGGCAAGGGGACAGACAAGGGATTCAGAGCAACTGCCTTGGGCACCACATTGAGGCAAAATGACAAATAATTTTACATTCTTTAAATAAATATACATTCTGAATAAGAAAACTCCACTCCCACAGAATGGTTTTTGTCACAGTTTGCACTTCATCAAAGCCTGACACCCTGCAAGGACAGTGGCCATCACCCGAGGGCTACATCTCAAACATTTGGCCTGGGTGTTAGAAGGAGCCCTAGGCCAGGGCTCAAATCTCAGCTGTCACTTGGTAGTAGGTGGTGACTTGGGGCAATTAGATACAGCCAGCACTCAGAGGCTCCATTTCTCCCTCTAAAATAGGGCCAATATTCCCACTACCAATCTTACAAGACTATTGAAAAAAATAACTCTGTAAACCTTTAAGTGCCATTCCATTGGAATGGGACTTGTGAGGAGTAAGATCTATGATCTCACTGGCACAGGGAACTCTCAGTGAAGAAACACCCTCTACCACTGAAGATGAGCACCAGCTCTGTTAACTTCTCATTCCAGGCAATGAGCTGCCTGAGAGCACCAGGAAGCTCCCTAATTGACCAGTACCTACTGGAGCCGGGTCTTTATCCACTCTAGAATTATATCATTAAGCCTACTGTGAAAGATTTATGGAAAGTCACACTGGATGAGAGAGTCCCACAGACCTGCATCAATGGATCACTGAGTCTCAATCTCAGACCTAAAAGGTGAAAGGCCTTTTCTACCTCTCCCCAGAGCCTGACATCACACATGGCTTCCTCTCATCCTAAATCCTTAGCACTATCAAATCTAAAGTGTCACTGACCAAGGAAGCTTCTTCAAGGTGGCTGGACATCCTTTTTTAACCAGGATCACACCACCAAATTCAGCCCAAAATAATGCTTAAGGGAGGTCAGATGACCTTAGTCAATTCATGGAGGTGCCACTCAGCCTCATCACTTTTGAGGGCAGCAAAAAGACAGGTGCCATTGTTTGCACATCACATACTCTCTAACAGCCCCTGGCTTTTAAGAGCCTAGAAAGTGGCTTTTCAACAACCTAAACTCTTCCCAGGTGAGAGAGCACAAAGGTAAGCCACCAAGTGCCTACCCATAAAATCTGCACACCAAAAAGTGAAGGTGGCAGTATGAAGGCTGCCATTTGAATGGCATTTGTCTATTTTTTAAGATGCTAGGTAAGAAAATGAATAACAGAATACTTCTATAACTATTCTCTTGCAGCTGCAAAGACATCACCCAGGATAACTGCAGTCTCCATTATGCGGGTACTTACAAACTCGCACAAAATCAAAAGGCCCATTCCCAGGAATATCTTAGCCTCAAGGCATAATAAAAATCATGCTTAAGACATCAAACTGTTTTGAACATATATAAGATATTTTATGATAAAATACTAACGCTTTAACATTGAAGCGGGGATAAGACATTTGTGCACCATACGCAGAGACTGAAAACTGGCGCATGCATGGAGAAATTGAACTGCAGGACAGGCTCGGAGCCTTCACTAGAACACATTATCAGGTGATATCAGAAAATAAATAGGAAACACAGAGAACCAGTGGCATTTGATAGGCCTTTAAAATGTGCATTTCCAAGATGGAATATTTTTAAAAGTATCATTTGCTGCTGCCTCGTGCAGGCTGCACCAATGGGCAGCTGCCTCCACCCCAACCCCACTGGGCTCTAATCTTCAAAGGGAGTCTCAGTGGGGCAGAGCAGCTCGGGAAGGAGCTCAGGTCAACATTTACTTCTGGAGGAGCCTCATTTCTGCACATCCTGAAAAATGTTTTACTAACAGGAAAAATCCTGCACCATTTTAACTTGGTTTCTAAATCTGGACATCCCAGAGAACCTGCTTTATCACAGAAACCATCGAACCACAGCTAAGTATCAGGTAAATGCTATAATCTAAGAGCTCTGCTCAGATACCACTTTCCTACAGAAAGCCCTTCCGGACTTCCCACCTTCTAGTGATTCTCTAGCTCCCACCATCACCTCCCCGATTCTGGGAAAATTTGATTTCAAACATACTTTGTGCTGACGGATCTGTGCACATGCTATTTCTTTCAATATGTAAGCTCCTTGAGGGTAGAGGTTGTTTCACTGTTACCTTGTATTCCAGCACCTGGCCCAGTGCCTGGTTCTTAAGAAGCAACTGATCAATGTTTATTGATTGAGTGAACAGAACAAGCTAAAATTCTTCATCTTAACCAATTATGTTTAAATTAATTTGATTGTTTTAATTTGCCTACTAAACTCTCAGATTATTATATCCCTATCACAATGAAAAAAAATGGCCTAAACAAAACTCACAGAAGAAATCACATTATTCCATTGTCAAGATGTTTAATCCCTCTAAATCTCAAATTCTCACCCTATTAATCAGGAATACTACTACTAGTACAGATCACATCTAAATCTGAAATCTAAAGGACTGATGCTCTGATGCTGTAAGAGGACCATTTGAATAGACAAAGTTTTCCTTCAAATCCTGACATGAACTGAAAATGCAATAGTTCTCCAGAAGCCTTCTGGGGACAGCCAAGTATCAAACCACACATCTGCTGTCATAACCTGAAAAGATCAAGAACCCAGCAAGGATCCAAGAAGCAACTCTAGAATGTGGGGTGGGGAGGACCTCCTCTTCTCAGGCCCACAGGATTGCTGCTCTGAAAGCCACACTTGCTCAGGTCACACTTGCTCAACCAGTCTTGAGACCTGAGGAGCGCCCCCCCCCCACTAGACAGCCCTACTTTTAGCAAGCTGCTTTTTGATCCCTTCTGGTTTTTCTTGCCTTGAAAGCTAAAATTTTGCCTTTCCTGGATTCAAATCAAATTTGCCTTCCCCAGACAGCATTTCTCCGTGAATTGATGGAGAAAACAGAGCATTTCCCCTGCTAGGCCTTCTCCTCCTCCCACCCCTGGAGTAAATGAGCTTCTGGTGCTAGGAGGGAGGCTGGAAGGGCCTTCTCGGGTCCTTCCAATTTGGAGATTCTACAAAATGACAACTTGGAATAATTTACAGAAGCAGGCTACAACTCCCTCTGGCTGAAGTGAGCATCATAATAAATGGCTTGCTTTCTGCAAGAAATTCAGAAGAAAAGTATACCAAGCTTAACAGAACAATTACATTGCAGAAAAGTTGTCTGTAAAGCAAATTTTCTCAACATCATGAAACTCGATGCAAAAAACAAAACAAAAAAAGCCAACATTGAAGGAAGTATTCTGTTCCTGGTAATGCAATCAGTAATTGTTTGAAACTACAAATATCTACAATGAAACTGAAACTGGTGTACCAGGAGGCTTAAATTCACACAAGGCAGAGAAGAGCAGCTGGTGTAAAGAGATTCCTGATCTCGCAAACTTGCAAGTTCCATTACATCTTCCCTCTCGGCCCTTCCCAAAGCAAAGGTAATTCCTTTTAAAATCTCTTTGTTTTAAAGGGCTTTATCTCGTTCCCCACTGGGTCTTTAATTGTTTGTTTGCTTAACAGCCCAGATTAGAGCCTTCAAGGGCCCTTGCACGGTTTGGGATCCTATCCTCATCCCCACCCCCAGATCTTTACCCAGAGAAGTGTGAAAATGTTCATTTACATAATGTATTATTTCCCTAAGTACAGTTGCTCAATCAATAGTTTTCATTGGCAGAAAACAGCTATACAAAGAAATTAAGCAAACTGAACTCTTTATGGAAATACTACAATCCCTTCCTACCTAGTGATCATCACACATTCTATTCCATAACTCAGTTTCCAACTGGAGAAATTATTCTTCAGCCTGACTTTTATCAACCTAAACTAAAGTTCTCCATTACTAACTATGCATGATACTATACCTCCAAGGTAGCAGCCCCCAACAAATTAAACATGCTAATGAAAGCAATAACCTTACTCACTCTTTTCATCAACAAGTATTTCTGGAGCTGGCAACCTGCAATTACTTACCTTTTAAAAATGAATACTGTGTTCCTCTCTAAATGGTCAAACCATTGGATTACTGACTCTGACTCTGGTGATTACTGAAAAATCACCATGGTAAAGTAGGAAGGGACCTGTAAGGCAATCTAGATACAACTCCAGCCTGGGCAGCAATCTGGAAGGACGGCCAGCCCCCATACCTAAATAACAATGGTGTCCCTGTTCTTGGATCTGGGCTCAGACCAGGGTCCAAACCCCAGTTCACATTCTCTAGCTTCACGACCCACTGTAGGCCAGTTTCCTCTGTGGGAATAACTGTAGGAAACACCTTGAAGGGCTGTTGTGCGGAGCAAGTGAGAAGGCACACATCAAGTGCTCAGCAAACCTTCACGTACTACGTAAATGTCAGTTGCTATTATTACTCTTCCATTTCTGAACTTGAATCACCAAAAAGTTTTCCTTGCATCCCATAGCGCCCATCTGCAGCATCTGCCCAAAGCTCCTAGTTCCGCTCTCAGAGACTGACATCATTCAGAACTCAGGCACTAGCTCCAAGGAGAATTTACCACTGGAACCTCAAAACATGCTATGAATTAAGTCCAATCATCATTCCCATTTTGCAAGTCTAGAAGCTGATGCCCAGGGGTTAAGTGACTTGCCCATGATCCTGTGCACACAACCAGTGCAAGAGGCAAGTTCTGACCCTGAGTTCTGCTGACTCAACAACATCAGCCTCTGGTGGCTCCTAAGCAGAACCCACCTGATCTTGCTCCTAATGTGAAGGCCAATCCTTCACAGGTTGAAGGCAGGTATCAAGACCCTCCTTAGTATTCCCTTCTCCAGGCTAAATAAACACCCTCAGTGTCTTCCACTAACCCTTAGATGGTCCAGCCTCTAGTGGCCATCCTGGGCCCCAGTTAAACCAGTTGCTTAAGTATATTCTGCATGCAAAGCAACAGAAAGACCAAAGGGCTGGACCTGGGTTTCAGAACAGATCCTAGAGAGATCTGCTCAGGGAGAACAAGCATCGGCTGTGACTGGCTCCTGGCTGAGCTGCCTAACGGAGGTAGCAGTCTATCTTCACAGGGCACTCCACAGCCCGGTAGCACCTGACCGGCCCCAATATAGAGGAAGAGAATCCTTGGACTTCTTGGCCACAGCTCTCAACTGGTGAAAGCTATACTAGACTATACTAGCATTAAAGCACCAGGGACAAAAGTTCTGTTCAACAGATCAAGGAGAGGCAGACCATACTTTACAAAAGGCAGTTTGGTGGCACAATGCACAGGGCAGGGCCTAGCGTCATGAAGACCTGGATTTAAAGCCAATCATGCATACGCTTCGCTGTATGAGAGTCACTTAACCACTGTCTGCCTCAGTTTTCTCATCTGTAAATCAGGGATCTTAAGAGCAGGGGTACATCGAAGATTAAATGAGATGAGATGTAAAGCGCTTAGCCCAGGGGCAGGCACACAGGAGGCACTTAACAAATGCTTTGTTTATTTTCCTTCCTCTTGTCTTTTACCCCCTGCTCTCAAAGAATTTGTTTTGACCACAGCACTAATAATTCTATCTAAAATCCCACAACTTCCTTAATCAATGTTACAACCACTATTAAAGCAATGTAACTCAGTCAGAACTACATCCCTGATTTCATTCCTTCACATAGAACATATTATGTGTCAAATATCTGGACAATCTTAGGGCCTGAGACAGTTGTCATTCACTCCCTTAACAGTATATTTTGTTGCAGCCAGAAATTAGCAAAATTATTTCAGAGTAGTAGCTCTCCTGACTCCCAAAGAGCACCCTGAAGTTGGTAAGGCTGCTGTGCTCCCCACTCAGTCCCCACTCAGTCCCACATCAGTTCCATATTAGATTCCTTGCACTTCCTGCCTTCAATGTCTCCGCAAATCAAACAATCTTACATACCTCAGGTAAATTAAACTTTCTAAAACACTACATTCTTCAGCTATGAACTGGTCTGTTCCAAAAATCAATCTGGAAATACGAAAGAAAACTGATTTAAGTGTGTGTTCACATTTTAATGTGGCCACAGGACCTCACTATAGTGCATATACCCCCAAGGAGGTCAGAGAGAAATAACGGTGCAATTCAGACCAGGGGTTTATAAAGACAACTTTTGAAGAGGGCACAGAACAGCTGACAAAATGGGATGCAGCAACGGCTCAACTACTGAAATCTGGATCTAACACAATGACTATGGAAGACGAGAAATGAGGAGTTCAAAGAAGCACAGGAAAAGGAGAAAGACAACAAGAGTGAGAGAAGCGGACCAGAAGAACAACACCCACCAGAGCCCCAACCAGATAAACGCAGAGCCATCAAAGGAAGACAAGTCTGAAGAAGCGTAATGACCACACATGGGCCCAGGGAAGGGGTCTTGAACCTGCCTCCTTCTTCTTGCCAAGCTCACCCGACCAGAAGAGCAGATGACCAGACCGTACTGGCTAACTTTATGTAACTCTCTGTCTCTGTCACAAGGGAGAGTTCAGGTGGTGGATAACGGAGTAGAGGCCTCGGATGGGGGTTGGGTGGGGAAAGCCAGGGTTTAACCAGAAACGATTGATCCAGCTTAAGGCATCAATGAAACCTTTGTAAAAACTGCTTTAATCAAGTCACTCTTCTTCAGGCAAGCAAAGCCCCAACTCCTCAGGATGGCATTTGTGTGTTATAAAGTATTAATGGACCCAAACTACGTTCCCATTGCATCCGTTAATATGTCAAAACATCAGGCCAGACCACTCTCTTGATTCTAATAAATATACCAAGTTCATCCCCAAATCTGAAGTCTCCCATATTCTATCTTCTCCTCTCTCTCACTTCCCTAAAGTCCTTCACTTTCTTCTCTCCAAAGTCTAACTTTTAGTACATCCTTCAAGGAAGTTAAATTATTGTGAACCCCATGTCACACTGACCTCTTGGCTTCTCTAAATCTCTCTACCATTTACCTTCTATGGCACTGCCTTGGGCTCTTTATCCTGTGATACCCTGTACTGTTATTTAAATGTTTCTAGAGTTAGGAAGACCTGAGTTCAAATTCTGACTCTGACACTTGCTGATTGTGTGACCCTGGGAAAGTCACTTTGCCTCAGTTCCATCTGTAAAATGGGGACAATAATAGCACTTACCACCTCCCACGGTTGGCGTAAAGATCAAATGAGATAATATTTATGAAGAGTTTAGCTCCCCCACTGCTCCTCCAATAGTCTGTCCCTCTTCACTTCTAATGGATGCTGCCCTGGAGGTCAGGCTCTGTGATGCACCTCGATTCTCTTTCCACCAGTTTTTACCTGGGTATAGAGGACTGAGAACTTTCCGCCCACCGCCAAGGTGGGAGACCCCACTAATACGAGGCGCCTGCTCTCAGGAAGGCCTGTTCATTTTGGGATAAAAGGATGGCTGACGGGTGAAGGGGTTTTCTCTCAACTACCTGCAGGGAAGGCCAGAGAAATCTCCAACTCAAGCACTCCATAAGCTTCCTTCTCCCCAGACTCCTGCCCACTCCAGTCAAAGCACTCCGCTTTCCTAAGGTTCCCTCCCCCAACTTCCCAGGCTACCGTGATCACACCTTATGTCCTAGCTCCAGGAGATGTTTCAAAGAGAAGGGAGCATTCCTATACACAAATCACAGCCACAAAACACCCATCAGAAGGACACCTTTTAAAACCACACACGTCAGGAATGCACTGTGCCACATGCACTGTGGCCTGGCGACAGAAGGCAACCTCCCAGCTCCTCTCACCAACAGCTCTAACTACTACAAAGCACAAGCAGAAGGAAGGACCCTCTACCTCCAAGGCAAACTCATGCCAAGACCCGTGACGAGCTAGAAACAGCCCTGCCAAGAGGGACTTTAAACACTTCTTAACAAAGCACCCGGGATTGCTCTCCCACAAACTTGCCACAAAGTAAGACAAGGACAAAACTGATTAAACAAATATACTTTCAATGACTCTGAACCGGATCACTAGTATTCATTCTTGATAAAATCTGGACCTATTTTCAACTCACATGAGAGTGAGCTCAAGCCAAACCAGGCAAGAGCCTTTGTAACAGGCTCCCAAGTGATCTGCACAACCGTTCAAGACCTACAAATCAGAGGGGTAAAGCGGAAAAGGGCTCATGGGTCTGGGAGTCAGGAGCTCTGGTTCATATCCCAGCCTATCCTCAAATTAGAACTTTATAGAATCTATGATTTTTCCAGTGGTATCACGTTCACCAAGAAACACTTTAACTCTCCTATGTTTTAGTAGTAGATGGGGCTCCAAGAGGCACTGAGGCAGAAATAATCTGTCACCCAGTGATGATCAAAATCAAATAAGAATATCAACTCTGTGGTGTCAAGCCCATCCAAATGTAGTTGAACTGGTTCTCAGACAGCAGACATGCAGTCTGTCACCCAGGGCTTACGTTCTTCAAGCTCAGCCTTCAAGAACCTGGGAGCATTCTCTAGGACAGTGGTATTCTAGAAATGGGCCACAAAACCCAACAAAAGGTTTATACTGTGGGCCACACATTGACTTCATTTTAAAATGTAATCGTATCTGTGTTTTACTGTATTTTTGTTTTGTTAAATATTTCCCAGTTATACTTGAGGCTGCCCTTGGGAATATTGTGGACCACTGGTCATATGTCTGACCCCTATGCCGTAGGCCCCAAAGAGGCATCAGAAAAAGGCACTAGGAGAAGAACATGAAAATAAACCTGGAATTCTCATAATTGCCTCTTCCTGATTTCTAGCCTTTAACTTCACCACCTATAAAGAATGAGAACTCTCTAACCAATGAGTCACTGGATTGTTCATTTTTTTAAAAGAATAAAAAGTGCTTGTGGTACACAATGGGTTCTAGTAAATCAGCTACAAGCTCGTAAATATCTGCAAGAACCAATGGAAAACTTTGGCAGGGTTAGTTTAAAGCATCTAAAACTGGTTAGCTGAGAAAAGCCTAGAGAAGTAGAAAAGGTTCCGGTCCAAATCTCAGCTCTGAGACCAACTACCTTTGTAAGGCAGGGACAAGGCCCTTTGAAAATGAACGGGCCTTCCTGAGAGCAGGCGCCTTGTATTAGTGGGGTCTCCCACCTTGGCGGTGGGCGGAAAGTTCTCAGTCCTCTATACCCAGGTAAAAACTGGTGGAAAGAGAATCGAGGTGCATCACAGAGCCTGACCTCCAGGGCAGCATCCATTAGAAGTGAAGAGGGACAAACTATTGGAGGAGCAGTGGGGGAGCTAAACTCTTCATAAATATTATCTCATTTGCTTCCCTATTTCCCCTAGGTGTTTTTTTTTTTGGAGGCAAATTGGGGTTAAGTGACTTGTCCAGGGTCACACAGCTATTACGTGTCTAAGGCCACATTTGAACTCCTTACTCCAGGACTGGTGCTCTATCCACTCCACCACCAAGGTGCCCCTTTCCCCTAGGTTTCAATGTCTTCATTCATGAAATAAAATAGCTAGACTAGAGAATTTCTGTTTCTCCTTCCTTTTAGCTCTAAAACTCAGGATCCCAAAGAGCACCCTGGAGTCCCAAATATGGGGCACCTTCCTAATTCTGCTTTCATTCAGCACTGAAATTCTGAACCATGAGAGAAAGCTACCACTTGAGATTAGAGCAGCTGGGGGTGCTCCAGCATGTCCACAATGTGGATTTCTGAGGCACTTTATAGTAAAGCAACCATGGAATTTCCTTTCTCTTACAACTCCTGGTATGACTGCCCTCATCCCAATACAAGTGGACCATATCTCATTAAAGCAGCTTATTCCCAATCTTCCTTTCCTTGTACACCTGCTGATTCATACACAACCCTGACAACAGGCAAAAGACTGAGCCCTCCCCCTGCCAATGACACCATCTCCAATGACAAAGCCATACAGATGTTTCAGTCTACAACTAGTTAAGCATCATGCTCTGAGAGTAAGGCCCATATCAAAGGCTGAGGTCTTAAGTCCCTTGTCTTCATCCTGCTCCACAGCTGCAGAGTGCACCTTCAGTCTCAACCAGTCATCTCAAAAAAGCACTAATCACAAAAGACCAAGCAAGAGATGCCAGTGGATAAACCAATCAATCAACAAGTGCCTACCCTATGCCAGGTCCTATGCTGGGCCCTGGGGATGTGAGTACATACTGATCTCCACCAAGCTGAATCGCATGTCCTACTGACAGTGGATCAACAGCACTGTTTTCATGGATGTGGCACAAGGTTTCATCAGAAAAAATCCACTTCCCTACTTTTAACTGGGCATGATGAATGTAGGTATAGAAAAAGGATTGTGTTCCATCCTGAACCTGCATGTGGTAAGGGCGGGGACAAGGCTGCACCACTCAATCCCAGTTCTGACACTGGGGATAAGGTCCTCTCCCTTTCTGGGTTCCAGGGTCCTCATCTGTACAATGAACAGTGGGACGAGATGACTTCTAATTTCATTTTGAAATCTAAATTCTATGATTCTATGAACAAAGGAAGTTAGGTGCTGGAGAGAAAGAAGTCAACAAGGCAATCTGACCTGTGTACTGTCCTGCCAACACTAAGGTTCCACCAAGACTTCAGTTCCAAAGCAAAAGCTTTTACTTGCCAGACTCTACGTCCTGCTCTCCCTTATCTCTCCTGCTTCTACTAACGTCCAGAGGCTCACAGTCCATAAGTGAAAGTCCTTCTGTGACTCTAGCAATGGAACCAGCAACAACTGCTGATTAAAAACAGATACCAGAGGGTTTTTTTGTTTTTGTTTTGTTTTTTAATTTTAATGACACCTACCCACAAAGAACTTGCATTCTACTGAAGCAATGATATACATGTCTAAGTATGTACAAACAAGGTAAATACAAGATAATTTTGGGAGGGGAACTAACAAAGTCCTCCAGAAGATGAGGTGGTCACTGAAATGAACTCTGAGGGAATCATGGGATTCCTAAAGGTAGCAGCAGGCAGTTCCAAGGCCCACAAGATGAAACGCTCCACTGGAAGACCAGCAAATAGGCCAACCTGGCCAGTATATTAAGAAGAGCAATATGTAACAAGCCTGGCAAGGTGAGCTGGGACAAGCTATAAAGGGTTTTCAATGGCAAAGAGGAGTTTATATTTGATTCCAGAAAGACAATGGAGCTACAGGAGTTTACTGAGGAGGTGAGAAATATGGTGAGAACTTCACCTGACGAAAATCTCTTGGGCTCCTTCGGAGCTAACGCCCTATGTGAAGAATGTATCGGGGTGTGGAGAAACTAAAGTCAGAGAGACCAATGAGGAGGCTTCTGCAACAGTGCAAGTGAGAGGCAATAAGGGCCAAAATCAGGGTGGCTGCAGAGCAGGGGGAAGGCAGGGATTCAAAAGATACTGGTGGAGATAGAATCAGCAAGACTTAGCAACTGACTGAATTTAGGGGCTGAGGCTGTAAAAGCAGCTGAAAGGATGGTAGTGCCTTCAACACAAGCTCACTAGAGAAAAAAACAAGATCTGTTTTATCCATGATGCGGTTTGAGAGGACTACAGAACATCAGGCTTGGCTGAAGGAAAACCTAGCTGGCACAAGAAAGAGATGATGAATATGACGAATCCAGAGAAACATGAGAAGATTTATATGAACAGATCTAGGATGAGATAAACAGAACCACAAGAACAATGCACAATGATGTCAATTAAGGGAAGAAAGTCAAACTCTTAGTAACTGAAAATGAGTAACAATCCCAGAAAACAAATAATGAAACAAATCCTAGTGCTCTACGCAGAAGAGCCAGGAACTACTAGTTAGGCACAATTCCTTACCACACTGGATATGATCACTGAACAGACACCTTTGCTTAACTATTTCTTTGATAAACTTCAATTATCTAGGATAATTTCAAAAATGACCATAACTGAAAATCAAAAGGTACCAATGTTTTGGGTTTTTTTTTTAACTTGACACAATTTTGACCATAGCTTAAAAACCTGTGCTCAGTATCCTGCACCTCTGTGACCAGAAACAGCTAGTGCTGCACACTGAGGTGGCCAGGTACACAGTGGACACTTAATAAATGCTTATTTATTCATTCATTTGGGCAGGCGTTATGGGACTACAGTCCTCATGGCAAGCACTGGTAGTACCCTAGCCCTTCCTACCTCAGGACCTTGTGACTGTTCTCTCCTCTTTCTTCTCTGCCCCGCTACTCCCTTCTCTTCCCTTCCCTATTCTGCCCCACTACTCTCTTCTCTCCTCTCTGGCTCCCTTCTCCTATGGCCCACGTGTGCCTCTCAACAATTCATGTTAATAACCACCTGCAGGGAGGGCATGGCCCAGGGCACAGAAAGGAAGGCTTGGCTCACTCTATAAGGTTTGCAAAGGGCTTTCCTCCCAACAACCAGGAGAGGGTGCAAATAATTAGTCCATTTGAGCGATGAAGCTTAAAGAGCTGCAGTGAAGAGCCCAGGGACTCATGGATAGAAATAATCTCTATAACAACTTACAATTATTGATTTAAAGTAGTTTACAAATCACTTTCAAGTTTGAGCCAGGACCTCAGCCTTGGCCTTCAGACTCCTGTCAAATAAGCCCAAACCAGCTGTCTTACACAGCCCCTGCCCTCAAAGAGCTTACAGTTTGGCAGAGATAAAGCATACACACAAGCAACCCCAAGTTAGCATGTCCTAAATACACAGGAGAGAGTGAGAGATCTGGAGAGCTGAGAGCCCTCCGAGTTGTGAGGCCTTCTCTAAACGAGCATTCAAGGTGAATGGCTACAGATAGCCCCAGAACCTAGCGGGAGGGATCTGGTGTCCCTGTGGGTACAGTCACACAATGGACAGATGCCTGAAAGCTTGGCAGAGCAGCTTGAATGATTTCACTGAATCAAACTGTAGAAAATTCAGCATAGGAAATTATAAGCACCTCAGTTATCCATGGATGTGAAAAGAATAAGGCAATTTCAAAGGAATCCAGAGTCATTTTCCAAGAGACAAGTTAATTTCTTTATAAAACAGTCCATCCCTACAGACAGCTTCCTTGCTGATACAGAGACCCTGCCCATCAACAAAGTTACTCTCATTGCCAGAAGACTCGGTGTACAAAGTTGGCTGTCCAAATCACTGTCACAATGTCCAGGGCACAGAAGGGTATAAGGAGAAGAAAAAACATGGCTTCAATGCTGAAAGTGAATGTGAAAATAAAACAGTGAGATGATGGAAAGCAAAATACAAGGTGGCTCAATGATATGGTTTAAGACTTGTAGGGAAAAAATGAAGGCTACAGATCACTGAGCAGCCCTCTTACCAGGGGCTTTCCTCATTGCTTTATCACTCCCCTACTCAAAAAGCTTCAGTGGCTCCCTCTAGCCTAGGGAGCAAAGTCATTTCCAGCCTCATCCCTTATCTCACCTCCTACCTCCTCTCTACACTGCAGACACATCCTGAACTTTCTCTACCTTAGTTTCCTTACTTGGGATGTCTTTGCTCTCCCTCTTTGATCTCTTGGATCGCTCTATCTAAAGACCAACTCAAATGCCAACAACCTGTAGGGCACATGCTCCGATCTCCCAAACCCCTGGAATCAAAAAGGACCCAGTATGGCTGTGCACAAAAGTCATTTGTGGAGCTGTCATAACCCCCTCCTCGACCATAATCTCACTAAGGGCATCTCAACTTTCTCTCTTCTGTTCCCCTTAACTCCAAGTTCAACAAACTATGGCCACTTCATAACTGAAGGCCAAAGTAAATTTGCCACCCTCCAAATCCAACTGAGTCAATCCAGAAGAACCATTGACAGAAAACACACTCAGAGGGACTTCTATATAAAAAGATGCTCAGAATAATCATTCATAATGACCAGAAGCATGGTTTTGCTTAAGAAAGAAGCTTTTTGGCATGTGAGTACAACCTAAATTGTTTCAAGTTACCCTGAAAGTGAGACGCTTCAAGTTAATAACAGCTTCATGTTTCTTAGCAATTCAGCTAAAAATGAGAAAGATACAACTCAAGGTAAATACTTTAAAGTACTAAATTTCAGCAACACATTAATTAAACCCACTATGTGAACTCCTCAAGTGTTTGGGCCTGGGCCATCCTGTGGCAGTCCCCATTTCACAGCTTTAAAAACTAAGGCTCTTCTAGATTAAGTGGTCACACAGTGAGTAATAGAGCAGAACTCAGGTGTCTGCCCCCCAAAAGCTGATCGCCATTTCCAGTGCTGAAGATACAGACAGACATGCACACACACACGCACATACACACATACACACACACACACACACACACACACACACACATACATACACACTGCTGCTCTCTCGGCAATAATATATTCCTTTCCTGTCCTTAACATCTTTCCATTTCCAATATCAAAAGTAAAAGAATTTTCCGTTTGTCTTCTAACCTGTATTATTCATAACAATCAACTCCCAGTCAAAGAATTTCACTCCGAGCAGGTTCTTTAACTGGCACCAGCCAAATAAGTTATTCATTTTTCTACTATTATTATGTTTTTGAAAGCCTGTTGATTTCAAACTCTTCACTTACATTTACTAATTTTCCCAAGATGAGTAGGATGCCCAGGGCTCATTTTTGTGCCACTGCTGCAAATTTACAGATGCCACACTAACATAGCAGTTCTGTTCAGAAACACCAGCACCAGACTTTCTAAGGCAGTGCCCTGGTAAGAACCTTGCACATTTGACTCTGAGCTTCCATATCAATTTCACACACTGACCATTTGCATCAAACACAAACACTGAGCTCAAGGGTAGAAGAGCCACAACAGACCACTAAGGATGGATCAGACCACTTGGATGTTGCTGTTACTGGCTATGATGTACCAGCACAATCCAAAAGTACAAAAATAACATTATGAAAATCATCTAAACTTAATTGCTTCCTAGTGTTGTCACATTTTTGTAAATTTTAGCCAATTCCCCATTACCAAGATACCATTCTACTGATTCCATGAGTAAATTCCAATAGAATCTATACTTAAGGCTTCATTTTACTCTGTACACTCCCAGATTTCAGCAGCTGTGAAATAGCTGGCTATTTAAATAGGAGAAGACATGGAGAGTTGAGAAAATAGGTGAAGAGGAAAATTATTTTTAGCTTTAACGATGAAAGGTAAAGGCAAAACCAAGTCCACTCTACATGAAGAGAAAATGTCAAAGTTTTTAATGTCTACCTGAAAAATCCACCTTAAATTCATCACCTTTACTATCTACCCTTTCTTTATTCACAAGATGGTAAAAAATTGCAGCATCAGTCTCAACCAATCCTAACACTTCTCCAGTCCCTCCTCCTGGGATCCACTGAGAAAAAGCATAAGGGACACACTGATTCCCAGCCCTCTGTGTAGAGTCTGATATAACACCATGAAGCTCACCAAGCCTTGTCACACACAGGACTGCGATCTTAAGAGGTTAACTTTTCCAGTCAAGAACAGGTTCCTCGCCAGCTAGCTTCCTTTTATGTTAAAATGCTAAAGTAACTCAAAAGATGCTGGAAGTGAACTATTGAAATGACAAACTACTTAGCAGTTAATAAGGGAACCTTCCATCCCGGTATTTGTCCCATTAGGTCGGGAAGCAACTAAAAGATATCAAGGAATGTTTTCTAACAAACCTGAAGCGAAAAGAGACTGCTGGACCAAAGCTGAGCTCTGATTTGCTGAAGCCATAGCAGCCAGCTTTCCCACTGCAAAGCACTAGGGAGAGCTACCAAAATGAGGCAAGTTTCACATGAGCAACACATGGTTCAAGTATATGCCTCACTTGGAATTAATCTCATCAATGAGAACTCTTTCATTGAAGAGAATCTTGTCACACAAAACCATTGTGAAATCTGTATACATATCAAGTAAGCCACTGTTTATATCAAAGCGTTACAAATAACAACGTTTAATAAAAAAGAGAGAAAATGGCACTTGAAAGAAAACTAACCAAAATAATGGACAACAATGATTCAACAGGAGAGGGATGCTTGCTTTCCCCAGTGTGGGGTACAATGATTACATGCACGAATCAAATCAGAGTGCTGAGAAACACTCTCAGTGTCTCAGTACCTCACAGGTGGCTGTGAATTCCGATTCCTGATCCTTCTTCCCTCAAACACCCTCCTTTCCCTCTTTAAGCCGTTCTGTCATCCATATGGATCAAGACATGAAACAAAAAACAACCCATCTGATAGCTAATGCCAATGTATCAATTGATGCTTATACAGGTGAACTGGTACATGATGAGATATTCTCAGGTTGGTAATAACTAGAAAATCCCCACGGGTTTTCTGGAATTTATATTTCATTTATGAGACCTTGCCACCCACCCCCAAATCAAATTAACCTGAAAACCAAGCCACACTTCCCACCCTGAAAATGAAAAGAATGCACAGACAACCGAAGGTACAGCCAGCACTCCATTTCCATGCGGATCCTTGAATTACCTCTAGACCTCAGGCCTACCAGAAGCAAATTAAAGACTTTTAAACCACTCGACACAACATCACCCTTTCTAGCAGTGGGAATGGGGGGGAGGGGGGGAGCTGAGAGAAGGAAAGGAAGAGTCATTTCGGTTTCCTCTTCCGCTAAAGGCCAGAGAGTGGGAAGTGTCCAGTCTAACATTTCTTTCTCATATCCAGTTCTATAACCACCACATGACAACTCCCCGATTCACTAAAAAAAAAAAAAACAGTTGGGGGAGGGCTGGGGAAAAGGCCTTCAGATTTTCGTTTTACATTCTTTTTAAACCCACTTACCTCTAGGAGCGAGCTGGTAAGTTTCAGTACAGAACCAACAGGACATTGACAAACAAAAGTTTATTGTCTATTAATTAGGGATCCAGCCCGTTAGGTGAAAGCCCGGCGATGCCCTCGGGACTGGATGGAGACCAAGAAGGGCTGTCTCTCGCCCCCACCCACCCGGCCAGCCCATCTCCGGCCCTGCCATCCCAGCCCTCCCGGGCAGGAGAAGCCAAGAGGGGTAGTCCTCCCTCGTCTAGAGGGAAGCCTCCTTCTTCTTCCCCGCGGGCTTGGTCCAGCGGCAGCCCCGCCGTGCCTGCCAGCCGGGGAGGGAATAGGAGGGGGGCAGGAAGGCCCCCCAGCCGCTGCTGCGGGCAGGGACGGGATCCCCGCAGTGAGGGGGCGGGGGAGACACCGCACACACAGACACACACACGCACGCCCCCCGCTCCCCAGCCTGCCCCCGAGGGCTCGCCCCCTCCTCTCCGGTGCCGGCCCCGGAGCCTCGGCGGCCGGTAGGGCCCGAGCCCCGGACCCCGCGGGCGGGCGGCCAGGTGAAAAGGATACTGTTGGGGCGCCTGGCTCTGAAGGGCCCGGAGATTCGGGTGGGGGGCCGCCGCCGCCGCAGCCGCTGCCGCCGCCGCTGCCGCCGCCGCCGCCGCCGGGTGAGGGGGAGGCGGGACCGCGGCCGCCGCCGCCGCTGCCGCCACGGCCGCCGCCGCCGCCGCCGCTGCCGCCGCTCCGGGGGTGCCGGGGCCGGGTCCTGCGGGGCCGCCGGGGCCGGGTGCTCCCGCTCCCCCTGCTCCTGCCGCTGCTCCTCCCGCCGCCGCCGCCGCCACCGCCGCCGAGCCTGATTTCAGAGCCGGTTTCTGCGGTAAACTCATGGCAAGGCGCAGCCACCAACCCCCCCAGAGGCGGAGCGGGAGCTGGAGCGGGAGCGGGAGCGGGAGCCGGAGCCGGAGCCGGAGCCGGAGCCGGAGCCGGGGCCGGGGCCGGGGCCGGAGCGGGGGCCGGAGCGGGGGCCGGGGGCGGCGGGGGAGAAGGAGAAGGAGGAGGAGAAGGAGGAGAGGGGGCAGGGGGCCCGGGGGGGCTCCGGGGCCGAGAGCAGGAACAGGAGGAGCAGGGGGGAGGAGGAGGAGGAGGAGGGGGCAGGGGCCGGCCCCACACGCCCGCCGCCGGCAGCAGCAGCAGCAGCAGAGGCAGCAGCAGCAGCCGCCCCGCGGGCCAGCACCACCGGCTGCCGGTCTCCGTGACAACGCGACCCCGGGGGAGGGGGGCCGGACCCGGCGGGGGCAGGAGGCGGAGAGACCGGACCTTTCACGGCAATATCCTCATGGGCCGGCGGCGGGGGGTCTCTCTCCCCCTCCCCGGGGGAAGCGGCGCCCTTCGGGGCAGCGGGACTCGGGCGATGCCGGCGGATTTTCTTCACTCAACGAGCTGAGCATCCAACATGGCGCTGCGGCCGCCTCCAGCAGTCCGGCAGGACGGCTGCTCGGCAAACTTCGGGCCTTTTCGGAGGAGCTCGGGGAGGCGGGGAGGAAGGAGGGGGCGGGGGGCTGGGGAGGTGCTTCGGCTTTTTCCGGAACGGGCGACGAGTCGGGAGGCTTCGACGCCTCTCGGAAACGCTCTGGGGCAGGCTCGTGGCCTCCCTCGGGAAAGCTCGGGAACGGGGACGGGCGAGGGGGGGGTGGGGGGGAGGGGAGGGGGGTTTGAGAGGGAGGGGTAGTGGCTTTCCTGGGACCGCGGGGCGGAGGGAGACCCGGGAGGCCCAGGCTGCGGGGAGCAGCGGTGCGGCTCCCGGTTAAAGCCCAGCCCGGGAGAACAATAAACTGTCCTTCGCGGGGGGACCGCCCAGGGGCGGGGACAGTCCCGCAGAAGCTGGCCCCGAGGGCTGCAAGGGGGCTGGCACCCGGGTCCTCAACACCACGTTTAGCACAAGCCGCTATTTACCCGGTGCTTTACCTTCGGGCGTCTCGTCCCGCACCACCGCCCTAGAGACGGTCATCCCCACTGGACACGTGGGGACAGAGTTCATTGACTTGCAGAGGTCAGACGAGTGAGTCCAGGAAGAGGCACGGTCACAGCTGAAATGAACTGAGCAGGAAGCTCTCCCCCATCTAGAGCCTTCCCTGTGCTAATTATTGCCCGTTAATCCTGGGCATAGCCTAGCTGTACAACAGCATTTGCACATCGTGTCCTCCGTGAGACTGGCAGCTCCCTGAGGGCAGGGACGGACCGCCTTTTTACTTTCTTCACATCCCCAGGGCTTAGCGAAGTTCCCGGCACGTAGTAGGCGCTTAACAAATGCTTACCGACTCTCGATCGGTGCACCATTCAGGAAACTCCAAGATCAAATCAATATAAAATCTTCTGTTACCTCTCCTGTCTTCTTAACACCTGACTCGCCCATACACATCCAGAGATCCAGTGACTCCCGCCCCTTCGCTGTTCCTCATACAAGATCCTCCATCACCCAACTCTGGGCATTTCCATTGGTTCTATACGCCCCCTCCCCCTCCTACCCCCTACCCCCCCCCGCCGGCTTCCTTCAAGCATCAGTTAAAACCCCACCTTGCCTGATCCCATTTAATGCAGGACCTTCCATCTGTGATCGTCCCCAGTTTATCCCGTGTAGATTTCGTGTGTCACCATGCCTGGCACATGCTTGCTGACTTTGACTTGAGGTGGTAATTTTCATCACAGGATGTTGGGAAAGTATCTTAGAGGTTGTTTTAGCCCAATCTCTTAATTTCATAAATGTGGAAACAGGCCAGAAGGAGTCGAGTTGCCCAAGGCCTCATGGGTAGCGAGTGGTAGGGCAAGAATTTCTCAAACCTCCTCCTTCCAGATCCAACAGCATTTACGACTGAACTAAGATGACTTCTATCCCAAAGAGGGGAAGGACAGAAGAAATGGCCCACCTTATTGGAAGGTATATAAGGAAAGAGGGTAAGAAATAAATGTAGACAAAACAGAGAACAGAACCGGAGAGAGAAGACTGGTTGGGATTCTGGGTCTGCTCCTTGGGTTTAGGGCAATCGCTTTACAAACTTCGCTTTGTCTCACAGAGAACTGGGAATAAACAGGCAGCATGATATAAGGGAAGGAGCCCCAGACTTGTAAAGTCTGGAATCCTGCTTCTGCTCCCTAGCTGTTCTGAGACTTGGAACACTTCCCAACTTACCCTCTCCAGGAATCAAGCGTACAAAGCACTTTACTCACTACAGCCCTGGAGGTGGGTGGGACAAGACCCCTTATACCCCTTTTTCAGATGAGAAGATGGAGACTCTTAGGAGTGAAAGGACTTGTCCAAGGTCACAGTATTGGAGGAGGATTCAGATGCCAGCTTCTTGACTCCAAGACCAGCATTCTCTTAGAGCATTTTCTTTTTACCTGTTTCCCCCCTCTTTTTGACTCTCCATTTCAGTTTGAGTAATGGGTTGCAGGTTATGACACTATGTTATAGGATCCTAGCTCTAGAAATGGAAGGGAAGTTAGAGAGGGGCCATCTTGTCCGGTGCCATTGTCTAAAGATGAAGGGACCGATCCTCAGTTCTTGCCCAGTGTCACAGAAGTAGTAAACATCACAGTCGGGATTTGAACTCACTTCTGTCTTCACAAATGGTGCTCTTTTCACTATCAGTTACTCAGTAAACATTTAATGTTTATTATTTATCTTTTAATTAATATTTAATTCAATTAATATTTATAAATATTATTTATTTATTAATATTTAATATAATCAATTAAACTCCTACTATTAGCCAGACACTGGGCAAAGCTCTAAGGACACCAAGAAAGGCAAAAGACAAGACAGTCCCTGCCCTCCAGGACCTCCTAGTCTACTGGGGGAGAGAACTTGCCAACAGCTATGTACAAACAAGTTATTTTCAGGCCAAATTGAAGAACGGTATGTTTCCTCTTACTTTAGAATTACAACACTAAACCTTATTAATTCAGCTTCATGTTTCCACCTTCCTTCATATTATACCGTTACTCTCTGGTATCTTCAAACTCTTCCCTGGGGACCTGGTAGCACGAGGAGAAAGAATGTTGAAGTAGGCAGAAAGAAGCATAAAGTCTTCAGTCCCAGTTCCAGCTTGGACACTTGCTAGTCATGTTTTCTTAGGCAAGTTTCTTGCCATCCTAGACCATAGCTTCCTCCTGTGAAAAGGCTAGATTAGATGATGTTGAAGGGCTTGTCAGACTCTCAAATACTCATAGATCTGGAATCTCATCGATGGGAATGTTCTCTCCAGTGATAGATACCACAAGCCATCCTGGACAATTCTTGCCCATGTCCTCCCATAAATTCACCACACAGGATCAGTAAACTCAGTATGCTAAGGATCTTTCTCAGTTTCTCCTGATCTCCAGAGGAGGGTGAGAGACATGGGGGAGAGATGCTTGAGGGAGAATCCAGTTAGCTACCCATCACCCCTTGCCCTTGCCATATAATATGCTCTTCATTTTCAAGCCTTCATTTCCCAACGATGTCTGTATTTCTCTTCTCACATCACCCCATTGCCTTCTACCACTATCTACTCCTTTCTTTTCCTCTGTCTCACATGAAGAAATGGCCCTTCTGGCCAAGGCAAAACCCCCTCTACGTGCACAAGTGATTCTATTTCAATCTGACCTTTCTGTTAGATTGGCCACTCTGTCTTCCATCTTTCCTTGTCTATTCACTTTTTCCCTACTGCCTATAAACATGCTCATGTCTCTCTCATCCTTAAAAAAAAGTTCAATTGATTCATCCATATCTCTCCTCCCTTACATGGTAAAACTCCTTGAGAAAGCCATCTACAGTAGGTACTTCTATTTCCTGTGTTCTAGCTCTCTCCTTAACTATCAGTCTGGCTTCTGACTTCATCATTCAACCAAAACTGATCTTTCCAAAATTACTCATCATTTCTTTTTTTTTTAAACTAGTTTTGGTCTGGTTTATTAAAGTATACTTTTATACAGTTTTCTTTTCACTGTTCTGTTCTGTCATGCTTCTAATGATATCAGAATCACCTGGATCAATGATATCCAGTGTACATACTCTGTAGTACTTCCCACATGCTGTACCCAATTCAATGTTATTGCCACTATAGTGATGTACGCCAGATTTGGCCAACATAGCATAATACTCGATCTCTGATTTCCACAAGGCTGGGCAGTTGTTGGCTAAGATGACCAATTTGGCTTTGCCTTGTCTGATCATTTTCAGGGTCTGTTTGTAGCCTAGCACGTATTTGTCACTTTTCATGACCAGCTGGAGCCTCAAGTTGATGGACTCCAGCAACTTTTTCATCTTCTTTGCAGCCACCATCTTCCTGCCTGAGGACCCTCAGCCAGAGACCTGCCACCAAGATGGCCGGGAAGCAAGAAAAAAAACTCATCATTTCTTGATTGCCAAATCTAGTAGCTTTTTCTCAGTCCTCATCCTTCTTGACTTCTCTGTAGCCTTTGACACTGTCAATCACCCTCTTTTTCTTGGTATTTTCTTCTCTCTAGGTTTTCATGACACTTTTCTCTTGGTTCTCCTCCCGTCCCTCTTACTGGTCCTCAGACTTCTTTGCCAGATCTTTGTTCTGGGTCATAAATATAGGTAGTCTGCAGGGCTCTGTCCTTCACTCAGTTCTCTCCTCCCTCTACACTATTTCACCTGGTGATCTCATCCTTCAATGATCATCTCTATGCTGATGATTCTCAAATTTATTTACCCATACCTAACCTTTCTGCTGATCTCCAACTACTTTTTGGTTATTTCAAACTGTATGTCCTACAGAATGTGCACATGTCCAAAACTGAACTCTTCCTTCTTCCTACCTTCCTTCTTACTGTTATTACCAGTCTCCCAGTCACCCAGGCTTGCAACCTAAGTGGTATTCTCAATATTCCTCACTCTCACCCTCCATATCCAATCTATTGCCAAAACCTGTCAAATTGGCTTTTTTGTAACCTTTCCCTAACACTGACGTCCTTCTCTCCTTGATACTACCCCCTACCTGGTGCAGACCCTCATCATCTCACACACCCCTGGATTTTTACAGCAGCCTGTTGCTTGGTCTCCCTCCAGTCTCTCCCCATTTCAATCCATCCTTCATTCACCTGGCAAAATGATCTTCCTAAAGTTCAGATCTGATCACGTCACCCTCCTATTCGATAAATTCCAGTGCTTCCCTGTCACCTCCAGGATCAAATAAATTAAAAATCCTCTGTTTGACCCTCTATATCTCAGCCTCCTCCTACCTTTCTACTCTTCTTACAACTTGCTCACCACTAGATCTCACATACTCTATGGTCCAGTGATCCTGACCTTCTTGAGGTTACTCATACAAGACACACCATCTCTCAATTCTAGGTATCTTCTCTAACTGCACCCTGTCTGAAGTGCTCTCTCCTCATCTCCACCTTCTGGCCTCCCTGACTCCCTTCAAGTGCCCGCTAAAATCCCACCTTCTATAGGAAGCCTTTCCTGATCCCCCTTAATTCTAATGCCTTTCTCCTGCTGATAATCTCCAGTTATCCTTTGTATAGCCTGGTAGTACATAATTATTGCCATGTTGTCTCCCCCATTCGCCTTTGAGCTCCATGAGAGCAGGGGCTGTTTTTTGCCTTTTTTTTTTTTGCATGCCCAGCGCTTAGCACAGTGCCTGGAATATAGTAGGCACTTAATAACTGTTTATTGACTGACTGGTTGACCTCCTGAAATCCCTGGCCTCTTACAAGACTCATTTAAAGTACCATCTTCTGCAGGAGCCTTTCCTGATTCCCTCTCCTTTCCAAGTTCTAAGATTACCTTCCATCTACTCTGGAGTGTCTTTTAAAATTTACTTTATTTTCCAAGTCTTTATTATCTCTCTCACTTCCCTTCCTCCCAATTGAACATTTTTTTTTAACCTTATTTAAAAACATATACACACGTACTCACATCATCAAAACAAAATCCCCCATTGGCCATGTCCAAAAACACATCTCATTGTGGATTTTAAGTTCCCCACCTCTCTGAAAGAAGGTGAATGGCATAATTTATCTTCAGCCTTCTGGTCTTGTGGTTTATGATTGCATTAACCAAAGTCCTCAAGTTGTTTTTCTTCATAATGGTATCATTTTGTAAATTTTTCTACTTCTATTCCCTTCCCTCTGCATCAGATCATAAGGTCTTCCCAATTTCCTCTCAAACAGTCCATTTTATAATTTTTTATGACACAATAATATTCCATTACATTCATATTCAGATTTGTTCAGCCATTCCCAATAGATAGTCATCCCCTCAGTTTCCAGTTTTGAACGAGTAAGAAAAGAGGGACTAGAAATATTTTTATATATAAGGAAGGGCCCTTTTTTCCTTCCTTCTTTGATTTCTTTGGGGTATAAGCCAACTAGTGACACTATCTTCAGTTTGCCTATTTATTTACACCCTGTTTCTCTCCTTAGCAGGTAAACTTCTTGAAGGCAAGGAGTTTTTGCCTTTCGTTGTATCCCCAGTGCCTGACACCTAGTTGGTATTTAATAAATTGACACATTCTTTCCTACTTTTAAGAAACCTTTGCCTCTAAAATTCTATAATCCTTTCCCCCATCAAAATGCACTTACATGAAAAAAGAGACCAGAAAATCATTCATCTTGAAGCATAAATGACTGACAGAGTCACTCTAACCCCAGTATTTTCAGGGACAGGATCGAAGTCTTCAGCTAAAGAATGAAGAGGTGGAAGCTGAGTGTCTCTGGAACAAGTACTGGACAAACTGCTTTTGTGATATTAAATAGGTCATTTTTACTCTCTAGGCTTCAGTTTCTTGGTCTGTAAAATGGGAGATGTGTAAGACTACATAGTCTGTAAATTCCCTTGTGGGATGTGGTTTCAGAGAAACATGAGAAGACTTGTATGAACTGATCCAGAACTTAGGATGGAGGGAAATATAGTTAGTCTTTTACGACATGACTGTTATGGAAACATAACTACACATGTATAAACTACATTGAATTGCTTGACTTCTCAATGAGTGTTGGGTGAGGAGGGGAAAGGGAGAGAATTTATAACTCAAAGTTTTAAAAACAAATATAAAAATTGTTTTTACATGCAACTGAGAAATAAGATATATAGTCAATGGGGTGGAGAAATCTATCTTGCCCTACAAGAAAATAAGGGAGAGGATAAGAGAGGAGGGGGTCCATGATAGAAGAGAGAGAAGATTGGGGGAATGGACAATCAGAATGCATGCCATCTTGGGTGGGAGAGATGGGAAGAAAATTTGGAATTCAAAATCTTATGGAAATGAATGTTGAAAACTAAAATTAATTAATTTTTAAAAAGTAAGCAGAACCAAGAGAACCATTTATACAATAACAACAACTTTGCAAAGAACGAACAATTTTGAAAGACTTAAATACTCCTATTAATCCAACGACCAACTGGGATTCCAGAGGATGCAGGACCAAACATGCTACCCACCTCTTGAAGGGTAATGAACTCAGAGGGCAGATTGAGACATTTTTTTTAGACATAGCCAAAACAATGTTTTGCAAACCTTAAATTTTTGTTCAGTTATGGGTTTTACTTGACTGCATATTCAAGATAAGAATTTTGTTTTTCTTTTTTTCCTCATTGCAGAAGGTAGGGAGGCAGGAGGGAAAGAATAAACATTTTCATTAATTGAAAAAATTTTAAATTAAAAAATTAATTCCCTTCTGGCTTTCTGATCTTATGAGTCCTATGTAGTCCTAATGGTGGAATTAGTGGGATCAGCCAACACATTAGCTTTGTATTGGTTAATCAGTAAACATTTATTAAGTTCCTGCCATGTACCAGACACTGTGCTGAGTGCTGTTTTTGCCTTTCTGTGCATCCTTAATACTCAGCACAGTGCCTGGAACATATTAAGTGCTGGATGAAGGTTTACTGACTGCTCCTGGGAGGTGGATGGGGGTGCAGGCAGACCAGACAATATCAGCTGTCCAATCTGCTCATGGATGAGGATGGTCTTGCTTGCTACACCCCCACATCCCACCCAGGACTACACGGCACATACTTGTTTTCAATTCAGTAATGTGAGCCAAGGTTCCCATTCCTACAACACTTTCTTTCTTCACATTGCTCACTGAGTAGCATTCCTAACAGAGATAAGGAAATTGAGGCCCAGAAGAAAGAAAGTGATATGTGTGAGGCCACACAACAAGTGGGTAGCAAAGCCAGGACAAGATCCGAGGTCTTTCTCTGTCTCAGTAGCCGGTGTTTGTATCACAGCCCAGCTCTGCCTCCCTTTATTTCCCTGTGACCAAAGCCTTCTGACTAGCCATCAGTGGTTCGCTGCCTTATCTCTAGGGATCACTCCTGCTCTTGACCACAAACTGTAGGAAAGGAAACAAAAAACATATAGATGAGAGCATGAGAAACTACAGGACTCAGACTCACTGGGCATGGCTCCACCACAGGATGGCCAAGCCCTTCATCTGGGCCGCCCTCACCATTGTTACCCATGGGTATGTGGCTGATTCAGCTGGAGCATGATAGGGTGTTACTGCTGGAAGGCACCTCAGGGATGATCTAATCCAGTCCCTTCATTTTACACCTGAAGAAATGCATAACAATGTGGAAGGAGCTTTGGATGTGGATTTGAATCCAGTTACAAACTGGTACGAGGCAGCAAGGTACCATGGCTAGAGCACTGGGCCTAGAGTCAGGAAGACTTAGTTTAAATCCCTCCTCAGAAAATTACTAGCTATGTGACCCTGGACAAGACACTTAACGTCCATCTGCCTCAATTGCTCACCCTTAAAATGAGAAGATTGGACTCAATGACCTATAAGGTCCCTTCCAATTCTAAATGGAGGCTCTCTCCTATAATACTGGGCAAGTCATCTGACCTGTCTAAACCTCCTTCCTCATTTATAAAATAGGGGAAGGGGACAGGTGGCTACAAGACTCCTTCTTATTCTAAAGTCTATGCTTCTAAATATTTGAATAACTGGCAAGGGGAAGAGGTTTGTTCTTCTTGGCCTCAAGGTCATAAATCAAGAGCAATGAACAGAAGTAACAGGGAAGCCAATATCAGCTCTACATGAAAAAAATTCTGTAACAATTAGAGTTGTCTGGATGGGGAGTGAGTTCCCTTTCAATGGAAGTTTGCAAGCAGAGAATGAATCGTAATTTTCCAGGGAGATTTAGAGGGGATTCTTTTTCAGTTACTGGTTGAACTCTTCCATGCATCAATATTTCATGTATTTAAAAGAAATTTCATCCCTCCCCACCTCAGTTCAAGAGCCTAATCATAACCATCCTAAGCTCTTTGTTGACTCTAGCTTTTGAATGTTCTTCCTAACATATGAGTCCTAAAATTGGACCCTATGCTTCACGTGTGGTCCAGTCAGATCAGAGTACAATGGGACCACTACCTCCCTGGTTATAGACACTGTATCTCTCTTGGGCAGATTAAGAACTGTTGTTTGTTTTTTTGTTTTGTTTTGTTTTGTTTTTTGCTACAGTATTACACAATTAACTCAACTAACAAGTTTGCAGTATCTCAAGCTTCTCAGGTGAACTGCTGTATAGTCTTGTCTCAGTTGATTTTTTGAACCCAATGTAAGAATTTACATTTTTCCTGACTACATTTTATTTCATATTATTTGATTTGGTGAAATAGGCTAACGTCTGCCAAGATCTTTACTAGACCCTGACAATATCATCTAACATCAACTACCTCTCCAAGTTTGTGCTGTTTGATCATTTCAGAAGCATATCATCGAATCCTTTCTCTAAATTATTAATAAAAAAATTCTAAGACCATACAGACAAGCACAGTATAAAGCCCTGAAGCTGGAGTCAGGAAGATCTGGGTTTGAATCCACCCTCAGACCCTGGGCAAGCTAATTAACCTCTGACTACTTCATTGTCCCCATCTGTAAAATGGAAATAGTAATAGCACCTCCCTCCAGGGGTTGTTGTGGGGATAAAGTAAAAAACTTTTGTAAATTGTTTTGCAAACATTAAAGGGCCATAAAAATGCCATCAATATCATGACATTATCATTAGATACCTCGTTGTGAATTGACACTGAGCCATTAATGACTTCTCTTTGAGTTAAGACATTTGATCAATTTAACTGTAATGTTGCTGTTGTTGTTTTTTAAAAAAACTCCATTTTCCCCAAAAGAATAGCAGGAGTCTTTATCAAATGTTTTGCTAAAATCTGGGTTAAATATATCCACAGTATTTTCTTCCTCTACCAATTGATATAGAGCCAGAAGGGACTTTAGAAGGGACACTCAAGTCCAAACCTCTCACTTAGGGAAACAAGGACCAAAATAAAACATCTTGTTCTCAAGTTGCTTACATTCCATATAATGTTCTTCAGCTTCAAGACTTTCGACATGTTTTCTATAAAACATCATGGATAAGGTGGGGAATTGCAAAAAAAAACCAAAAAACCAACAACAAAAAAACAAACCAAAACCACTGGACTTCCAATCAGAAAGTAGGGCATCTAGCCCCATTTCTGAACACTCCCTAGCTGTGTCAAATTGTTGTTCAGTCATTTTCAGTCATGTCTGACTCTTTGTGATGCATTTGGGGTTTTCTTGGCAAAGATGCTGGAGTGGTTTTCCATTTTCTTCTCCAGTTCTTTTTATAGATAAGGAAACTGAGGCAAGCCAGTTAAGTGTCTTGCCCAGAGCCACACAGCTAGTGCCTGATTTGAACTCAGATCTCCCTGACTCCAGGTTTGGCACAGTAACCACTGTGCCACCTAGCAACTCAGCTGTGTCAAGGCAGGTTAACAATCATTTATTAAGCACCTACTGTATGCAAAGCAGGCACTATGCTGATAGCTGGAAATACACATGCAAGCAAAAAGATAGTTCCTGCCCTCAAGGAG
The DNA here is from genome assembly GCA_028646515.1 of Pseudochirops corinnae. Classification (NCBI taxonomy): domain Eukaryota; kingdom Metazoa; phylum Chordata; class Mammalia; order Diprotodontia; family Pseudocheiridae; genus Pseudochirops; species Pseudochirops corinnae. Next base: position 54,836,639 of record CM053588.1, read on the forward strand.
CTTACATTCTAATGGGGGGGGGGGGGAAGGGAGAGAGCAACCCAGAAAAGGAATCTATAAAGCAGCATAGTGGAAGAGAGGGGGAAGAAGTCTGGAGAGTCAGGAGTGGACCTGGGAGAGGATTAAAGGAGTCCTCCATGGACAGGATCAGTCATTTCCATTTTCTGAGGTTCAGTTTCTTCATCAGTAAATGGGAAATGATCATCATTTTCTGACAGGGGAAATCTCCTTGTAAACTCTGAAGTGCTATAGATTTATGAGCTATTTTTCCAGCCATTTCAAAAAAAATCCTTGGTCTTCAGTGCTGCCAACGCCCCCGGAGAAGCCTGCCTACAGCGGGTCTCTCCTGTTGTGGCTGTGTTTGACATTCCGTTTCACTGGTCAATTTCACTCACTTGGCTCAGGAACAATAGGGATAATGGGCAAAGATGATCCAAACTCCTCACAATGGCAGCAAGGAGGGCTCTCTCCACAGGGCGGCAGACCACACAAAGGTACAGTCCTCGTAGGGGGATTCCATGAAAAGCTCTTTGACTCACAGGCAGCCCTTATGGCCAGATATGCCCCAAATGGTTCCCATGACGACCGGCTACCAGTACTCTATATAAATATGCATGTGTGTGTGTGTGTGTGTGTGTGTGTGTGTGTGTGTGTGTGTGTGTGCTTGCAAGCATGCATGCATGGGCATCCATCCACCCAGAGATGCTCAAAAATAAACTCTTTGCACATTTTTTCCCTTTATAGATACAAAATAACCTGGAAGGATTGATGATTGGAGGAAAGAACTGAGACAAAATTATACAACTGTGCTTTCTTCCTTTGGTGAACTTTCAGCAGAGCAAACTCTGCCATGCCCCTCAATCTGACACTACAATCAATCACAGAATATTATAAGATCATAAGATATAGAAATGGGAGGAAATTTTGAACATAGAACTGTAGAATTGAAAAGGACCTTAGATAATTGAATATTAGAGCTGGGAGGGGCCTTCTAGTCTAAAGAATATAGAAAGTCAGAACTAGAAAGGCCCTTAGAATGTAGAGTATCAGACCTGGAAGGAATTTTGGAGCACAGAATGTCGGAAGTGGGAAGGATCTTAGAACACAGAATGTCAGAAATGGGAGGGATCTTAGAACACAGAATGTCAGAGCTGGGAGGGTCCTTAGAACATAGACTGTCAGGGCTATGAGAGCCCTGAGAACAAAGAATATCAGAGTTGGGAGGGCCTTAGAACCAAGACTCTCCAAGCTAGGTGGACTCTTAAAACATAGAATGTAAGAACTGAGGAGGCCCTTAGATATCACCCTCTCCATTTTACATAAAGAAAATGGAGGCCCAAAGAAGTCAGTCAAAAAACATCTATTAAGTACCTACTATGTGCCAGAAACTATTCTAAACACTAGGGATAAAAAAAAGACAAATATAGCCCCTGCTCTCACAGTCATAGGCGAATGGGGAAGACAACACGCTAACAACCGTGTACAAAAAAAGATACATACAGGATAAATAGGAGATTATCAATGGGAGGAAGGCATTAGAATTAAGGGAGAATCAGGAAAGCCTTCTTGTAGAAGGTGGGATTTCATCTGGGCCTTGAAAAAAGACAGGGAAGCCAGGAGTGGGAGAAGGACAGGCAGAAAAGATGCCAGGAGTGTCTTTTATAAGGAACAACGAGGAGGCCAGTGTCACAGGCAGTACGACTCATGAGCACAGTGGATAGAGCATTGGTGCTGGACTCAGGTGGACCCAAGTTCAAATCTGGCCAGCTGAGTGACCCTGGGTAAGTCACTTAATCCTGACTGCCTTCAAAAATTAAAAGAAAAAAAGAAAAGTATCAGGAAGGAGGGGTGACAAGAGAGGGTCTAAGATCTAAAGAAGACTGGAAAGGTGCCAAACAGGATTTTTCATTTTATCTTGGAGATAATAGTGAGCCATAGGAGTTAATTAAGTAAAAGACTGACATGGTCAGACCTACACTTTAGGAAGATCATTTGGACAGCTGAGTGGAGGTTGGCCTGGAGTGGGGAGAGACTGGTGACAGGTAGACCCACCAAGCAGGCCACTGCAATATAGTCCAGGTGTGAGGCAATGAGGGTCTGAACCAAGTCGGTAGTAAGGAGCATACACTAGAATGTTACAATGGTAATATTGACAGACCTTGGCAGCACATTAGATGTGGAAAAGTAAGAGAGAATAAAGTGTCAAGGGTGGCACCTAGGATATGAGGCCGGAGAACTGGGAGGATGGTGGAACTCTTGACAGGAATAAAGAAATTAAGAAGAGAGAAAGGTTTACAGAGCAAGATGAATGAAGTTTGGGCACTTTGAACTTAAGATGTCTATGGCATATTCAGGTCGAGATGTCTAATAAGCATCTTATTGGAGACGTGATGGTGGAGGTCAGCAGAGAGGTTATGTTTGGATAAGCAGATTTGAAAATCATCCCCAGAGAGAGGATGCTTGAATCCATGGGAGCTGATGAGGGTGCCAAGTGAAGTAGTACAGAGAGGGGAGAAGAAAGGACAGAGACCTATGGGATCCCATGATTGGAGGGTATGACCTGGCTGGAGGATCCAGCAAAGGAGACTGAGAAGGAGCAGCGTCCTGAAGACCTATAAAGGAAAAGAGGGTGATCAGCAGTGTAGCAAGTTGTAGGGAAGTGGAGAATGAGGACTGAGGAAAGGCGTTTGGGTTTGGGCATGAAGATATCACTGGTAACTTTGGAGGGAGCAGTTTGGTTGAATGATGAGATCAGAAGGGAGTTAAGAAGAGTGAGGGACAAGGGTCTTATTCTCGATGGCCTTCTTAAAGAGTTTTACCACAAAAAAGGAGAGATGGCAGTTACTGGGGACAGAAGTAAAGGTTTTTGAGGTTGAAGGAGATGCAGATGTTTGTAGGTAGGAGGAAAACACACAGACGACAAGGAGAGACTGAAGTGAGGGGATAATCTATTGGAGAAGATGGGATGGGATGGGACCAAGTGTGCATGTAGAGAGTTTTGTCTTGGCAAGGAGAAGGGCCATCTCATTATGTGAAACAGGGGTAAAGTCAGAGATCGTAGAAGAAGGCATCAGGTGGTATAAGATTAAGAGACAGTGAAAAGAGGAAGGATTGGGTGAATGGCTTCAATTATTTCAGTGAAATATGAGACAAAGTTCTCCACTGAGACAGTAGGGGGAAAGTGAGTTATGAATGCTTTGAAGAGGGCTGAAAAGCTTTGAAGCTGCCACTGTGGGGAATGGGATGTTGAATTGATTAGGGAGGTGTAAAAGGATTGCCCTGCAGCAGTGAGGGCCCAGTTAGGCTTACATAGCATAAATTTGTAGTAGACTCAATTAGTGATTTTCTCCAGCGTCATTCAGCAGCAACAGATAAGTAGAAGTGAAGGTGGTAGATAGTTGGAATAATCCAGGGCTGAGGTTAGGTAGGGTAGGATCATTGATAAATTAAGAAGGCAAGAGATTCCAGAGAAGAAGACAGTAAACCAATTCCCAACTTTGTCTTACATTGTTCCAATCTACCCTTTACCCTTTCTTCCACCCCCTGGGCCTTTCCTTTAGAAGGGGTTGTTCCTGTCTGCTCACCTCTTGCAAGGGCCAGTATCTGTTGCACTATCCCATATGAACTTCTTGAGATAAGCAGTTCAGTCTCCATAACTGGACACAGTCTCCATTACTGGCCATCTTTTCATCCACATCCTCCTTACACAAGGAATGAAGATGCAGAAAATAAATTCAAGCTAGCTTCCTACTCAAAAATACTTCCTTCCATTGCCATAGACAGTATTATTTAACTCAGGTCAGTAGTACTCCACAGATGACAAGGTGAGAGAGTATGTATAATTTAGTAATGGAAGTTCTTATGACCAGGAAAATAACACAGATTACATCAGCCTTCGCCAGTGGGTCAGGAGTACAATCAGTCCCAAGGACCAAATCTATAAATGGCCCTCTTCCATACTCAGATCTACTTCTTTGCAGATCTTCATTCAAGAGGGGGACCACAGAAGTTCAGATTCATTGATTGCTGTCTGTCCACCTTTAGTAGAAAATAAAACAGAAACACAATGGAAGTGTTAGTCAAGTCAACAAGCATTCATTCAGCACTTAATTTGTGCCAACTGGGCTAACCTGGGAATACAAATATGAGCAGGAAGAAAGACTGTCCTTGCCCTCAAGGAGCTTATATTCTAATGAGAGAAAATGATACATAAGATGGAGCCACAAAAAGTGGGGAAGGAGAGAGAAGGTATCTCAGAGGGGCATAGAAGACTCAGCAGCAGAGCCCAGAGAGGAATGGAGACATGGCTGGCCTGGGCACTTTTCCTAAAGTGGAAATTCTGGAAAGAACAGACCAATTAGAGGAAGGGGCAAATGGGGGTGGGGGGAGGGGAGTGAACTTAGGGTGGAAAGGTCAGACTCTGGCTCTGGGATTGTCCTGGGACAACTGTCACTGATCTAACTCAGGCATGGAGATGTCTGAGAGACCCAGCAATCCTGGCTTGTTTTGAAACCTCTCAATCTCCTCAGGACTTTAAATCTAGCCATGTCATGGCCTGTCCCAGTGCCTAGCCTTGTGAAATAAGATGTGGTCACAGTTTGTGCAATTGAAATGTGTCCTTCTCAAGTGACAGTCTCTCTCCTTTCTCTCTCTCTCTCTCTTTCTCTCTCTCTCTCTCTCTCTCTCTCTCACTTTCTCTCTCTCTTCCCCCCCTGTCCTCTCTCTCTCCTTTCTCTCTCTCTTCTCTCTCCCTCTCTCCCTCTCTCTCTCTTTCTCTCCTTCTCTCTCTCTCTCCCTCCTTTTCTCTCTCTCCCTCTTTCTTTCCTCTCTCTCTCTCCCTCTTTCTCTCTCTCTCTCTCTCTCATTTGCAGAGCCCAGAGCACTCCTTCAGCCCCAGGAATTAGAGTCCGGTTGTTTAGCTGTAACTAAAGCTCATAGAAGGTCCCTCGGATAGAGTGAATCAGAAAGAAGGCTGACCTTAAAGGCAGGCCAGCAGAAGGATCCTGACTCCAACACTTAGCAGTATGACCATGAGCAAGCCTCCATTTCCTTATTTGTAAAATGAAGAGTAATAATGCCCAGTTACACAAACAGTAGATGTGGTATTGGAATTCAGGTCCTCATACAGACTCCATATATTTTCTCTCCCCTCCCCCCCCAACAAAAATGAGAGGAATTGGATTCAAACTACAGCAGTTCTGTTCATTATCTGTGGGACTCCTTGGACAAAACATTTCTTCTCTCCGGACCTTCTTATCTTTAAAGATGGGTTTGGACTGTATGACCTTTAACATCCCATCTAGATGCAAAACCTTGATTCTAGTATCTACATAGCCAGGCTGGGGAATTTCAGTTGATAAAAACTGTAATTAAGAGGCATCTTTAAAGATCCCAGCCATTTTATAGATGGAATGGAGGCTAAGAGAAGGGTAGTTATTAGCCCAAGATGGCCCAGGTACCAAGTTAGTAGAGGCATAGAGCCCCAGCTCAGGACCTGATATGATCCTCCTCCTGGGTGGGAGACAGTCTGAGGCCAAGACTATGGGGTCTCCTTGCCAGTAGCAGCCAGGTCCGGAGTTTGTGGGTGCCTGGAGTTTGGTGCCTAGGAGCTTCCCATCATAAATACTAGTAAAAGCCAATAGATAATTAAAATGAAAGGCTTCGAGGGTAGGACTACATGCCTCTCTCAGCCCCTGGGTCTCAGCCTGAAACTGAGAATGGAAACCATCCAAGGGTGGGGAAATAGTCCTCGGTCTTCTTCCTTCTCTCGCCCTCTAGTGGTGTCCTGTGGGAACCGAGTCTGGAAAACTGTGGCCCCAAGCAGTGATTCCTGATTTTAGGGAGGTGCCAACCACAAATCCACAATGCACCGGGCCTCTGTGGCTCTGATTTTCTTCTCTGGCGCTCAGAGAAGGCAGTTCTTAGCACTTAGAAGGTGGTGATTCTGAGCTGTTTGCAAAGTAGCAGTCCCAGGATAAGGGTAGGAATGGGAGGGAAGGCAGGGCTGGGGATGGGGTGGGTAGAGTCAGCTGCAGTAGTATATCAGAATATGTGGGAGTGGGGGCTGAGAGGCCCAGGTGCAGCCACACCCAGCTCAAATCCCAGCTACGTCTGTTACTGTCTTATTCATTCAGCCTCTGTTTCCTCATCTATAAAATGAAGACTTTTAAGTGGGTTCTAGGATCTTTAAGCAGCAGCACCACCACTACCTCTCCACTTTCAACACTGTATTTGTACTCTGGATTCAAATACTGCTCTGATGCCGACTACTTGTGTGACCCCCAATAATCCTTTTAAAATCTCACTTTATGTCTAAAACGTTCCTACTCTTTGAATGACTGCATAAAGTATTTATTAAGGTCTTACTGTGTGCAAAGCACTGTGCTAAGCTCTGGGAATACACACAGAAAAGCAGGTCAGTCCCTGCTCTCAAGGGGTTTCTATTCTAATTGGGGAGAATGCACACCGATTGACCAAAGTTGAACCATTTGACAATTCCAAAGATCAAGAACTTTCTTTTCTCAGTCTTCAGTAAATGTGGCTATAGGGGCAGCTTGGTGGCACAGTGGATAGAGCACCAGTCATGGAGTCAGGAGGACCTGAGTTCAAATCCAGTCTCAGATACTGTGTGACCTTGGGCAAGTCACTTGCCTCCCCCCAAAATGTAGCTGTAGCACCTTTAGGAGAAGTTCTCAGCTGCATCTCCACAGGGTGGGGGATGCAAGGACTGGGATAAAAGAAGGACCAGGGGCCTGGGAGATGCTGACAATCCCGGGGTTCCTTCATCTCCCTGCTTGTTGGAGGCAGCTGGTGGTGGTGATGAGGGAGGCGGACCTCCTCTCCATAATTTCTCCCACTTATAATAGGTGCTATCCTCTTTAAGAGGGACCCAGATGCCCAACAGCATCAAATATGGAGGGTTAAACACAGTAGCTGCTCAGGAAATGTTTGTTGAATGAATGTGAATGGATGAATGGATGGATAAATGGATGGATGGATGGATGGATAGATGGATGGATGGAAGGATGGGTGGATGGATGGATGGATGGATGGATGGATGGATGGATGGATAGATGGATGGATGGTTGGATGAATCAACAGATTTCTTGCAATGGAATTTGGCTGCTTCACACATTTGTCTTGTTTCCCTAACTAGATTGCAAACCCCTGGAGAGCATGCATTAGATCTAGGTCAACTTTGTAGTCCCTTTTCCGCATGTTGTGAAACTTCAGTAAATATATACTGAGGATAGGCTCTTTGAATGAATGAATGAATAAATTGAGTGGAGGGATTAGAGAGCAAATTGCCTGACAGTCTCTTGAGATATAAGTATGGCAGCTGTGGGAAAAGGGAAGGAGGAGGAAGGTTTTATGTCATGCTTTGGAAAATCACTTGGGCTTAGGGGAAGGTGAAATATTTCTTGGTACCTGGACAACAAAGCAGTAACTAACACAGGGCAATTGGGCTTGGTCCCAGGGTGCCAACATAGGGATAGTGCCTTCCTCCTCCCAAGGGGATGAATGTGTTTTCTACCTATGACAACCACCATGCTGCCACCTCATCTTATGGTCCTAGACTAGCCCACACCACCATGGTGCCTCTCTACCCCAGGGGCCTGCTTTGACCCAAACCCTAGAGGTACTGGGTCAGACTCGCTGGGAGGCAGCCCTCTTCTAGCCCTCTTCTATATCCACTGAAATTGTACTCACGGTTGAACTGTCTCTCCTCCCCAACACCCTCAATCCTTCACCCCCTCAGGGAATTTGTTCCTGGCAGGAGATTTACCAGTTATAGCTTGGCTGGACAGGGCAGTTCTCTAATTAATAAGAGGCTGCTCTCTGATTTCAGTTCCTCCTAGGCACTCCCTTACCAGTTGTCAGCCCTATGGGTTTTCCTTCTAGTGTGACTGAAAGAGCACTGAATTTGGAGTCAAAAGATCTGGGTTCAAATCCCTGCTCCGATGAGCAATAATTGCAGTTTCTAGAGTGCTCAGTGTTATCTCTACTACATGACACCTGCTTTTCTCTTACTTTAAACTCATCTCTAAAATTTGGTAGTTTGGAGAAGCAGTGTGTGGTATAGCAGATAGGATGCCAAACTTGTAGTCGGGGAGACCTGGGTTCAAATCCTGCCTCAGATACTTAATAGTTGTGTGACCCTGAGCAAGTCACTTAACTTCTCTGAGGTTGTTTCCTCATCTGGAACATGATGAGATTAGACTTGATGGTCTCTAAGTTTGCTCTAGCTCTGAATCTAGAGTCTTATTACTCCTCAATCTCTGAGATATAATCCAACCCCATGATGTTATTTCCTAGATTATTTTGCATGTAAATGGCAATCATAGATCTCCATTTTCTGCTGTGACATTGATAGACAATCATTAGACAAAGATGGTGGAGAAAAGGCAGGAATTTGCCTGGGCTCTCTCAAATTGCCCTCGAAACAACTTTAAATAATGCCTGGAAACTTAGCCAGTCTGACTGGTGAGATGTGGCACCTCGAAGTTGTTTTGATTTGCATTTCTCGAATCAGTAGTAATTTAGAGCATTTTTCATATGCTTATAGATATCTTTCATTTCTACCTCTGAAAATTGCCTCTTCATATCCTTTGATCATTTATCAATTGGGGAATGATTTGTATTCTTATAGATTTTGCTTAATTCTCTGTGTATTTTAGAAATGAGGCCTTTATCAGAGACACTGGTTGTAAAAATTCTTTTCCAATTTCCCACTTCCCTCTTAATCTTGGTTACATTGGCTTTGTTTGTACAGAAACTTTTCAATTTAATGTAATTAAGATTATCCATTTTGCATTTTATAATGCTCTCCAACTCTTCTTTGGTCATAAAGTCCTTCCTATTCCATAAATC
>CM053588.1:54846009-54966377 GCA_028646515.1 Pseudochirops corinnae
GGACTTCATATTTACCTGGAGAGGCTTATACAAACTGATGCTAAGTGAGAAGAGCAGAACCAGGAAACATTTGTACACAATCACAGACACATGGTATGTGTGACGACCAACCTTGATAAACTGGACTCTTCTCAGCAACAGTTATAAGACAACTCTAAAAGACTCAAGATGGAAGGAGATGTCTACATTTAGAGAAAGATCTAGAAAGAACAGAGTTTAAATGGAGACTGAAGCAATCTACATGCTTTCGCTCTTTTCCATGTTTGGTTTTGTTTCCTCTCTCCCATTGTTCATTCCATCGGTTATAACCCTTCTATACAACCAGACTAATGTCCAATGTGAAAGTATTTGCTGATCCTATACCTGATTGCATGCTGCCATGGTGGGGGGGGGGGGGGGAAGGGAGGGGAGAAAATTTGAAACTCAAGGGATTGTGGAACTGAATCTTGTAAACTACAAGTAAATAAATCAATTTTTAAAAAACAATGCCTGAAAACACATTGTGGAGTGGTAGAACCCACAAAAGGAAGGGGTGAAACAATTTCCCAGCCTAAGACAAATTAGAAAGGTCTGTCTTCCTCAGGTAAAAGAGGGGCTGAGCTCAGTGCAGGTGGTGTCCAGGAAAGCCAGTGAGAGGTCCCTATGGAAGGGGAAAGGAATTGTTGTGGGTCACTCTGTCCATCACGGTGTCTGAGTCTTTCTAAGCTGTTTGTACTTACAATGCTATTGTTGCTATATTAATTATTCTCCTGGTTCCATTCACTCCACTCTACACTGGCTCATTCAAGTCTTCCTAGGTTTCTCAGAAATCATCCCCTTCATCATTTCTTACAGCACAATAATTGAATCCATTGTTTCTTAAGTTACAGTAATATTCCATTATGTTCATGTTACCACAGTTTAGTTGGCCATTCCCCAATCAATGGGCATCCATACAACAAAGTTATCTCAGCGCTTTTATCTATGAAGGAATCTTGAGTGATCTTAACATGTACACAGGAAGCAGTTTGTTGAAGACCAATTGCTTTATGATTACTTTTGTTCTGCTGAATCAAAGAGATTTTTTGTTTGTTTGTTTTGTTTTTTAACCAACAAACCCAGCAGAATTATGGATTCTCCATACTTTTTAGTCAATTGTATGACCGTGAAGACAAAAATTTGTTGCAGAAAAATCATTTGCAAAAACTTGCTCAATTTCTTATATTTTCACTGAGGGTCTCTTGTATTGTCATGGAGGACATTCTATACGGAGTACAGATAGAAGAGGGATTCCCTAGAGACAATGAAGTCCTACAGAGGCTCCCACTTTCTGATAACATTGTATTGATGTATTCAGCTCCAGACTCCTACAAAGCCTCCTAAATGAAATCCATTGGCATTCATTCAACCAACCAATAAGCATTAATTAAGCACTACTGTGTGCTAGGCACCATGCTAGGTGCAAAGGAAGCAAAGATAAAAGCGAAACAGTCCTCACCCTTGAAGAGCTCACATTCTACTAGGGAAGACAATATATGTGTAAATAAGTATATACAAAATACATAAATAGGGTAATTGTTGCGGGGGGAGGGGGGGAAGGCTTCATTTAGAAGGTGTCATCTGAGCACAGTTCTGAAGGCAATAAGAGCTTCTCTGAAGTGGAGGCAAGGTGGAAGTGAATTCCACACATAGGAGACAGATAATGCAATGGTGGAGAGAAGAAAGACAAAGTGTTTCCTTTTTTTTTTTTTTTCTTTTTGGAGGGCAATTGGGGTTAAGTGACTTGCCCAAAGTCACATGGCTAGTAAGTGTGTCAAGTGTCTGAGGCCGGATTTGAACTCAGGTCCTCCTGACTCCAAGGCCAGCGCTCTATTTACTGCACCACCTAGCTGCCCCTTTTTTTCTTTTTCAAGGGGGGAAGGTAGGACAGTTGGGGTTAACTTGCCCAAGATCACACGGCTAGCAAGTGTTAAGTGTCTGAGGCCAAATTTGAACTCAGGTCCTCCTGACTCTAGGGCTGGTGTTCTATTCACTGCACCACCTAGCCACCCCAAGATGAAGTGTTTTGTGTGAGAACCAGCAAGGAGGCCAATTTGGTTGGACCATAGATTGAGAGAAAAGAAATAATATGGAATAAGGTTGGAAAGGGAGATTGGGACTGGGCTATGAGGGGCTTTATAAGTTAAATCTAGGAAGTTATAATAATCCTAGAAGCAATAAGGAATCACTGGAGATTGTATTACAGGAGAGTGATCCAGTCAGACTTGCACTTTAGGGGAATCACTTTGGCAGCTCTGTGGAGGATGGATGACTCCCAGATCTCTTTATCCAGCCTTAGCTTCTCTCCTGACCTCCAGTCTCATTATCTCCAGTTGTCTACTGGGCATCTTGAACTAAATATTCCATAGACATCTTAAAATCAACATGTTCAAAATTTAACTCACTTATCTTTCAAACTTCCTTAATATCATCAAGAGTTTTACCATGCCCCTAATCCCCCTGGATCAAAACCTCGGTGTTCTGCTAGGGAATCCTAGAAGTTACCCGTTAGCGGCTCCCTCCATCTCTGAAATCACAGGTCTCGTCCATTCTCTCAGTGATGCTACATGACTATGAATCATGTAGTAACACGATCTCTAAAGACTCAAAAGGACAGGAGATGGACATGGTGGGTGCAATCACATCATAACAGTTCTAAGGTCACACATAGCCATAAAATACATAGTTAATAGCATCTGTGTTCAGAAAAACAACATACAAAGGAAGGTAATATTGTCATGATTATGAACTGCAAAAGACTCAGCAATTCTGATCAACACAATGATACAGGACAACTCTAAATGACAATGATGAAAGATGCTCTCCACCTCCAGAGAGAGGGAGAACTGATGGGATCAGAGTGCAGACTGAAGCACGTTTTTTCCCCTCTTTATTCTTCCTACTAACCACCCCTCTCCCTACATCATGGCTAGTGTGGAAATGTGTTTTGTATGACTTCATATGAATACTGGGCATCATATTTTTTGCCTCAATTGAGTGGGGAGTGGATAGAGGGAGGGAGAGAATTTGGAACTAAATATAAAAATAACTTTTTAAAAATAGCATATGTGATCAGAAAAGATAAGTTATGAAAGTCCAAATATAAAATAAAATCACTAAAAATAAAAATAATTTTAAAAATAGCATATATGATCAGAAAAGAGAAGTCATGATAGTCCAAATATAATATAAAATATAATTGCTAACAATAAAAATATCCCGTTCTGCTGCTGTAATGGATAGAAAGTCTAGCTTGGAATCAGGAAGACCTGAGTCCAAATCTTGCCTCTGACACATACTAACTATGTGACTCTGGGAAAGATACTTCCCTTTTGGTACCTAAGGCAATTCTCTTTTTTTTTTTTAAATTTTATTTTTTTATTTTTTTAATTTTTTTAAATTTTATTTTAGTTTGCATCATTCATTTCCACAAGATTTTGAGTTACATATTTTCTCCCCTTCTTTCCCCTACTCACCACCCCAAAACAGCTAAGGCAACTCTCTTAAGATTTACTTCTAGGTGAGTTGCCAAAGAAAGTCCATGGAGAGAGCTTCCTATACCCATGATGCCATGGGTTGGTACAAAGACAATAGAAATAACAAGGTTTGTGTGAAGAGAAATGGGCAGCTAGGTGGTACAGTGGACAGAGTGCTGGGCCTGGTGTCAGGAAGACTCAAATCTAGCCTCAGACACTTACAGCTGTTGTGACCCTGGACATGTCATTTTATGCTGTTTGCCTCAGTTTCCTCATCTGTAAAATGAGCTGGAAAAGAAAATTGCAAACCACTCTAGTACCTTTACCAAGAAGGCACAAATGGGGTCACAGAGAATCAGACATGACAAAAACAACTGAAAACTTAGACTGTGAAGAGAATAATAGCTGGTCAGCCTGAGTGCCTGGGTGTTAACAGACCAGCAGGAAAGAATTCAGGGCATTGGGCAGATGATCCATGAGGATTTGCCATGACAAGGATCTTTCACCTGGGGTTCATGAGCTCCTTTTAAAAAAATATTTTGATGATCGTATTTCCATATAATTGGTGTCCTCTGTTATGTTTAGGTATTTTATGCATTTAAAAACATTATTCTGAGAAGGGGTTCATAGACTTCCCCAAACTGCCAAAGCGGGTCAAGATTCCAAAAAAACAAACAAATAAATAAATGAAGCTAAGAATTCTTATTCCGGGAGAAGTCTGATCCCATGGAGGTCATAACCATATCATTCATCATGGATCCATTAAAATATGGAGCGATTCTATTATGAATGCTAATGCTAATGAATCCAATCCAGCGACCAGTTCTTCCGAAGTCGTGTTGTGGACATGTGTGTTTCTGTCTCCACACATGGGCTCTAAGCTGAGGGCAGAGATCCTGTCCTCTACTAACACCTCTACCCCATGTCCAGGACAAGGCTTCTCACAAAGCAAGCAACTTATTTGATTCTTGGAAGGGTCTAATGAATTAGCTGTTGGTGATGGAATACAACCTGGCAAAGAGTCTTGGATGGGGAGTTCCTGGGAGAACTGGGTTCTTCCCAGCTCCGTTGCTAACTTTATGTGTGGTCATGAACTTGGGCAAGTGACTTCTCCTTTCCGGGGCTTGGTTTTCTCTGTAAAATGAGTTTGGATTGAAGGTCCCTTCTAGCTTTCATATACTGTGAATATATATATAAGCAAGGCCACTTAGTTGTAAAGGAGACAAGGGCATAACAGACGTGAAGTCAATAAATATGACATTGAGTCCTAGCTCAGACTCCAAGTAGCTGTAACCTCTGACATATCACCTCATTCTGAGCTTCAGTATCCTTCTCTGTGAAATGGGAATCATAATACACATGTGTAGCAGCAACCACACTGGCATACCCAGGATGGCTGCTAGCACAGCTTCTCAGATCTGCTTTACTAGGAAAGATAGCTGTTTAAGAGAACAACAATCTTTTAAAATTATATTCACTAGTTCAGGGGAAAAGTCAGCACCCTGAACTTCAGAGAAAACACAAACAAAGAAACAAAGACCATTTGACAGGGCTTCTGTCTGAGAAATTAGCACACATCAACAGACAGATCCAGCTGTCTGACCAAAGCAATAATTACCAGAGAAACACCAACATCTGGGTTTTTCAATGTGTGTGTGTGGCTCCTTAATGGCTACCCAGAATCTCATCTGGCCATATTACACAAACACTCTTCCAATGAGTGAGCCCTAAAGCAAAAATGCTAACCTGAGAGAGAGAGAGAGAGAGAGAGAGAGAAAGAGAGAGAGAGAGAGAGAGAGAGAGAGAGAGAGAGAGAGAGAGAGTGTGTGTGTGTGTGTGTGTGTGTGTGTGTGTGTGTGTGTGTGTGTGTGTGTGTGTGTGTGTGTGTGTGAAAGTCCTCCTACAAGCAAGCATCCCCTAAGTAAGCTTCCCTTAATGGACTCCACGTGAGGCCATTAATATTAGATTAACATTACACTATACTCCCTACCTGGCAGGGTTTTTGTTTGGTAGTATAAACCTGAGATGAATTTTTCTTATATAGAGTTCTTGGTGGGGGGAAAGTGTTCCCTCATTTGTCCCTTTCCCCTGACAGACTGCAGACTTCATGAGGGAAAGGACTATCTCCTACTTACCTTGTCTAGGACAGGACTCCACACAAAGAAGCCTTTTATTTAGTATTTGTCAGTTTCAGTGGGTGTGAAATGATAGCGTACAAATTAGAAAACAACTGCCAATGGGATGTGTCTTAGTGGGGACGGACCAGAGTGAGGGGAGTTAAGGAAGGAAGCATTAATAGACCAGATGGGCTGCAAAAAAGCAAAAGGAGTGATTTGGAATCAAAACACCTGGGGTTCAAATGTTGGCTCTGCTTTTTCTTACCTGTCTTCTTTTAAGCATTTAAGAATTTTGATTGATTTTATCCCTCTGGGCCTTGGTTTCCTCATCTATAAAAATGAGGTCTTTGGACTAGATAATTTCTTAGGGTCTCTTCCAGTTTCCAGGTCTATGACCTATGTAACCAGTGATCTGGGTTTCAAATCTAACTCTTATCAATTATTGGCTGTGGAACCTTGGGTGAGTTATGTCCTCTCTCTGGGCCTGTGTCCTTACCTGCAAAATGAGTGTTTGATTTAGATGATCTTCCCACAGAATCCTTCCACGGAGCCTTCCACAGAACCACAGAACCTCAAAATTAGAGGGACATCTGAGGGCAGCTGGTTGGTCTAAGCCTCACCTGAAGGAGGGAGTCTACTACGACCCTTTGCAACAGAACCAGTGTGGTTCAGCCCATGGCATATAGATCTTGGGGTTAGGAAGACTTGGGTTTGTATCCTGCTTCTGACACTTTTGGGCCATTCACCTAACCTCTCCAAGATAAGGATACCGATAGTACCCATTTCATAGGGTTATAGGGAAACAGAAATGAGCTTGGCTAATCTTAAAGTGCTATATAATCACGAGCAACACACACACACACACACACTTTTGGACATTCATTAAATAGGATTTCTTTTCACCAAGCCTCAATTTACCTCTTTGTAACTTCTGCCCTAGCTTCTAATTCTTCCTTCTCAGGCCAAGTTGAACAAATCTAATCCCTCTTTCATGGGACAGCCCCTCAAGCGACTGAATACAGGTTTCTGCACCCTCTAAATCTTCCTTACTCCAAGCATTTTGCTCCAACATTTTCTTAGTCTATAAGGGAGCAGGGAAATTGAGCAGCAACTGAGACTGGGCTCAGTAAAGTGCACTCGGTCCTTGGGGAGGGAGAGGAGGGGAGCTGGGGCTCAGGAAGGGGGAGGGAACAGAGCAGGACACACTCAGTGCTCAGGAGGCAGAGGGGTGGGTGAGAAACTGGTGCTGCTTAGCTGCTCAGATGGGCAGTCACCCCTCCCACCCTGGCTCAAAGTGAGAAACTTCTCTGCATGCCCAGCTGAGCTGCCAATGCCAGAGTCTTCTGGCAAGCAACCACGGGCCAACGCTCACCAGTTGTGAATGAAAAGCCTGCACTCACCCTCACCCCACCCCCACCTCATTTGGAGTAGAGCTGGTAAGCTGCCACCAGCTTTTTAGCCCCCTCACTAGGACCCCTTTGGCTGCCTCCCAACAGCTGAGCTCAATCTGCTCAGCCAGCTGGAAAGGTCTCCTGCTTCCTGGATTTGCAGAATTTCTCTGGAGTCTTCTCGAGGCCAATGCCATTTTCCAGCCTCTGCCTCTGGGAATGAGAATCTTGGGCTTCCTGCCCTTGGCCATAAAGGTTTAGTGTTTATGGGCATCTAGGCCACACCATTCATTCCATCTCTTTCATAGGGCTTGGGAGGCATGAACCCAGACAGGGCTATAACTTGAATTTTTGTATCTGGGTAAGTGGTACCAAATACTTTCATACCAATTTTGTTGAACTTGGGATAGGGGAGAATCCTAGGACATCACCCTGTTTATGTGCATGGGGGAGGGGATCCATGAGAGACCCCTGGACACAGGAGTAAGAAGGGGCTGAGACTGGGAGCAGCTCACCTCCAGCACAGTCACCTGGGGAACAATACAGGTCATGGAGGAGAGCTTCCTAATTGAACTAACTCTCCTTGCTAAGCACAGAATTCAGTTGTTTTTATGATTATCCATTCAACAAGGAATTATTAAGGGAATACCATGTATCAGGAACTGTTTGAAGAGTTGGAGATAAAAAGAAAAAAAAAAATGATCCTTGCCCTCAAGGAGCTTACAATCTAATTGGGGAAACAAGACTTCAATTCAACATTTTTCTTTTTTTTTTGGTTGTTGTTTTTTGTAGGGGGGAAGGCAGGGCAATTGGGGTTAAGTGATTTGCCCAAGGTCACACAGCTAGTATAAGTATTAAGTGTCTGAGGCCACATTTGAATTTAGATACTCCTGACTCCAGGGCCGGTGCTCTATTCACTGCGCCACCTCGCCACCCCCAATTCAATATTGCTTAAGCTTCTACTGTGTGCTACATCCTACATTCTACAATGGGGCTATAAAGATGAAAACTGATATAACCCCTGACTTCAAAGAGCTCAAAGTCTAAGGCAGTGGTTCTCAACCTTCCTAATGCCGTGACCCTTTAATACAGTTCCTCATGTTGTGGTGACCCTCAACCATAAAATTATTTTCATTGCTACTTCATAACTGTAATTTTGCTACTGCTATGAACCATAATGTAAATATCTGATATGCAGGATGTATTTAAATTGAACATAACCCGCAGGTTGAGAACCACTGGTCTAAGGGGTGGTGGGGTGTGTGGAGTGTTCAGGGAGGACTAGCACCTGTGGTGTTTGCTGAGCCCTTTTTAGGCTGTTCCATCTACCCTCAGGGTTCATCTTTTACCCAACTCCCATCTGTGGCTCAAAGAAGCTATAGCATGCCCAGCAGCCACACCCTAGTAAACTGTTTCGGTAGATGTGGTAGATGCCAGGTTGAGGGTAATCAATGAGTCTCAAATCCATTGGTGAGTTGGGGAGGTGTCTACCACAGGTATTGTGAAGACTTTTCTAGGCAGGATGGGGAGATGAGAACAATTTGTTCTGATGGCCATGAGGGTGGCTGAAGCAGGTGCTATGGAGCGCTCAGAGCTCAGTCAGATGTAGAAGATGCCAAGGTAATCCAAGATGGCCAAGGTGGGCCATCACCAGTCATCTTGACTTTTGTCTTACCACTGGACTTTGAGGACTCTGGAAGAGGGAGTGAGGCGGACGATTTTGTGCAACTCTGCCTCATCACAACCAAGTCAAGACATCACCCAATGATGTTACTGGTCCTCTTTGAAAAACAAAGGACAAGCAACAAGTCTAAGGGGGACGGGGCAGGAGGAGACTACTCTAGAAATAGGTATGCTACAAGGCAGAATATGAACGGACAAAGGAAAACAATGAGAAATCAAGTAGGGCTCAATAAACAATTATTAAACACCTACTATGTACAATACTGTAGGGACACAAAAAATGAGACAAGACACAGTTTCTGCCCTTAAGGAGCTTACAAATGGAAAGGGAAATAAGAGGAATACATAATAATGAGAATGCAAATTGTAAGATATGATGAATGCATAGGAAAGCTCTGAATTGCACGGTTTGAGGTAGGAAATGAAAATTTAAAGTTGGGGTAATTAGGGAAGGCTTCATGGAGGAGATGGCACCCAAACTGGGCCTTAAGAAAAGGAAGAATTTCAATAGCTAGAGATGTATGTCTGTGTTGGGAATGGGGTGGAATGAGAAGGCCATTCCAAGCATAGGGGACATGAACAAAGGCACACGAACAAATGAATCATACATTCATTTACCTATCAAATATTGCATACCTACTAAGTGCCAGGCTCTATGCTAGACACTCTGGGGGCTATAAAGACATCTAAGATATGAACCCTGTCTCCAAAAAAGATAGCTGAACAAAGGAGGTTTACACACAGGGTACACCTAATGAATAACATAAAATTGTAAGAGTCAGTGAGTGTGTGGTAGGGTAGAGAGAGCTTTGGGTTCAAATCCTGCTTCCAATCATTAGTAAGGCAAATCATTTTTTTTTTTGTTTGCTTTTTCGGAGGAAGGAAAGGGAGGGCAGTTGGGGTTAAGTGACTTGCCCAAGGCCACATGGCTAATAAGTGTCTTGTGTCTGAGGCCAGATTTGAACTCAGGTCCTCCTGACTCTAGTGCTGGTGCTCTATTCACTGCGCCACCTAGCCACCCAAAGTAAGCCATTTAATCTCCCAGCGCCTAAGTTTCCTCACCCTTAAAACACATGGACTGGAGAGATGGCTTCTATATATCTGATCCTCTCATCCCTTTCACACAGACAGTAAGTAGAGAAGGGATGGGGTAAAAGCTCATGCTTCCTGTCTCTGATCCTCAGTTGCCTTATCCATAAAATGGGGGTGATAATGTTTGTACTACCTATTTCACAGGGGTGTTGGGTGCAAAGGGCCTGGCAGAACTTAAGTGCTACAAAAGCAGGAGTTCTCCTTCTAGGAAGGAGGAATCAAGTGAGCAACGATGCCTACAGAGCCTTGGCTGGAGGGAGGAGGCCAGATTGTCTAGGGTGGCCCATTCTATTTGGAATCTAATGAATAGTAAGATAGGAGAGGACCAGAAGGCAACAGCCAACAGTGATGGGATAATGGTATGGCTTGGAGTCCATTGTTAGCTTCACCTAGAACACAGCCCTGGAACTGGGCTTTCTAAGCTTAACAGTGTCATGCTTTAACAATTCATTCATCCATCCATCCACCCACCCATCCATCCATCCATCCATCCATCCACCCACCTGTCCGTCCTCCTGTCCGTCCATCCATCCATCCATCCATCCATCCATCCATCCATCCATCCATCCAATCAATCTCTCTCACCAGAGCCAGGACTAAATGCAAGCAAATTAATCACAACATGCCAAGGACATAACACACACAAAGGCAAATTTTAAAATACTCAAAAGGATCTTTGTTGTCCTTGATGCAGGGATTCCCACCAAGGATGCAGAACCCAACCCCTCCCCCAGTGACCCATCCTTTTAAGTGACTCTCTTCTACATCCTCCTACACCTTTGCTGTGGAAGGTATACTCAGTGTGCTGAGAGCCTTCCTCAATTTTTTTCCCTTTTCTTTTTTTCTCCATTTCTTTCAAGATTGCTAGGATGCCAATGGAACATATAGGATGTCCATTCCATGCTCGCATCATGTGACCAGCCCATCTTTCAATCCAAGAAACACACAAAAATTTTAATATGGCTTTTTAAAAACACATGCACTTTTAATGCTGGGAAATTCTGTCCTTCATGGATTTTTTTTTTTTGGTCTCCCACAATATTACACTATACTGGATCTGTTATGTTGGAGGAGGCCCAAAGATTCCAAGTGGTCAGTAGGATGTGTAGGGTGTTTTTACTCTTGCCCAGACTATACAAAGGCCTTGTTTTTAGCTTATCTCTGTCACTACAAAAAGAACCCTGCAGACTCAGGGTTCTCTGAGGACACAGTTCTTCCATTTATTAGCTAGGAAAAATAGGTTTATTTCTCTGAAACTCAGTTTCCCAATGGGTGAAATGGGTATGATAATATTTGTACTACATTCTGAATCTGAGAAGGGAGGAAGGAAGGAAGGAGAATTCTTTGCAAATCTTTAAGTGCTATAGAAATGTGAGCTATTATCATTCACTCACTCATTCAATTTAATTTTATTAAACATTCATTCATTCAACATCAATTTATTAAAGAAAACACAGTGCTTACAATGATAAAGAGTGATGGGTGAAGAAACACAAGGTATTATATTGAAATATAATAGGTAATATGAATGAGTACAGATTAATAGACTCAAGTGAGGAAATGATCATAGCATCACAGGGTTCAGAAATAGAAGGGGTCTTAGAACATGAAATGTCAGAGCTGGGAGGGCCCTTAGAACACAGGATGTCAGAGCTGGGAGGGCCCTTAGAACACAGGATGTCAGAGCTGGGAGGGCCCTTAGAACACAGGATGTCAGAGTTGGGAGGGCCCTTAGAACACAGGATGTCAGAGTTGGGAGGGCCCTTAGAACACAGGATGTCAGAGTTGGGAGGGCCCTTAGAACACAGAATGTCAGAGCTGGGAGGGCGCTTAGAACAGAGAGTGTCAGAGCTGGGAGGTACCTTGGAACACAGGATGTCAGAATTGAGGAGGAATCTTAGAGTCAATTAGCCCAGTGTCCTATTTTTACCTAGTCCCTATATTTTAGAGGAGAATACTGTGGTCTCGAGATGTGACAAATCCTTCGTAAGGTCATACATCTTCCTATTCTGGGGTGCCCTTCCTGCGACAGCCTTTCACTGGACATGTACCAAAGCTAGAGGGCAGGTGGGCCTCTGGGTCAGAAGGGAGACCTCTGCTCCCAGCAGCGGGCTAAGAGCCAGCTGAGTGTCTCTCTCCTATCTCCTGGGTTTCCTTAACAAAGGGCCGTTCGGACTTTGCAGAGACAAAGGCCTTCTTGTGAGCAGTGCTGTGTCCTGTCTCCTCCTGGGGAAGAGGGGAGGGGAAATTTGTTGGGATGGAGAAGATGATTTGCCAAATACTGCACTGGACCACTTCCAGACAAGGTCTTTCAGAGATGGCCCCTGTGTGATCTTAGCTGGGTCACTTAGTTTCTGGGGACTTGGTGAGGGGAGCGCTAGTGACTTGGGCTTGGCCTGTTTGGTGGGAGTCTGTCTGGCCCAGGAGAGGTGGGGCTCCTAGCTGCCCCTGCTGGAAAGAAAACATGCCCTATAACTTCAGAGAGAGAGCTCAGGGCTGGCTCCTCGGGGGAGAATGATTCCATTTTCCCAATTTACTAATTCATTCCACATTGTGCCTTGACTTGGGGCAGGACTAAGGAAAGCTTGGCAGGAGGGGAAGGGGGAGGGGTGGGGAAGAGAGACCAGATCATAGGAGCCCAGACTCTAGAGCAAAAAGGGCCTTGGAAGTCAGTCAGCTCAACCCCCTCCTTTTAGACACATGAAAACCTGAGGCCCAGAAAAGGGCAATGCCTTATCCCAAGTCACACAGGATAAGTGGCAGAGCTGAGATTTGAACCTGGTTCTGAGTCTGTTTCAACAATTCTTTTGTTTGTTTGTTTTGCCTTTTGGAGCGGGAAAGGCAGGGCAATTGGGGTTAAGCAACTTGCCCAAGGTCACACTGCTAGTAAATGTTAAGTGTCTGAGGCTGGATTTGAACTCAGGTCCTCCTGAATCCAGGGCTGGTGCTCTATTCACTGTACCACCTAGCTGCCCCCATGGTAATTCTTGAAGCTGATGGAACCATAGGTATTTTTTTTTTTTAAGTCTTAAAGGTAAAAAAAGTGCATAGGATGCCCTCAAAGGTCCACTCAGGATTTAAGGAAGGAAATATCATTTTTTTGATGGGAAAATCAAAGAAGGCTTCCTGGAAGGGACATACACATTGGGCTTTAGAATCAACAAGCATTAATTTATTAGGTACCTACTATTTGCCAGGCACTGTAGAAAGACACTGATTTTGGGTCATTTGGGGATCTCGGAGGTCATCTAGCCCAAGCCCTTGCTTTACATATAATTAACTGAATCCCTACATAGGTCACATGATTTTACCACTTGGTTGGCCTTAGAGCCAAGAAGACCTGAGTTCTAGTCCTGGCTGTGACTTGTATTATCTATGAGACTCTGGTCGTCTTTAACATCTCAGCATTCTATGCAACTCTCTAAAACTACCCAAAGCAGAAAAGGTGCGGACCCACACCGGTTTCTGAGAGTTCCCTTTGTCAGTGAAATCACTGGTCAAATCCTGATCTTTTATCACACAGATAGCCCAGGAATGATTCGAACCCAAATCCTTTGCCTCCAATCCAGGACTCTTCCCACTGTTCCTCATTGTGTCCAAGGATGGGCTGGAATTCACTCTAGGATTTGGGGAAAGAGGAGCTCTCTGGGGGTGGGATACAGGCTGAGTAAATACACAGAGATGGGAAAATCCAAGCCAGGCCTGAGTAATGTTAAAAGGGCCAAACTCTTTACTGCTTGGAATGCCCTGGTTCACCCGGATCTTCCGTGGCATTTTATTATCTTATCATGTAATACTATATATTACGTTTGCATGTCTTATATGCCTGCTAGATTGTGAGCTCTGTGAGAGTGACTGTATTACCCAAACTGTGGCTCTCCTTCAGTGCTGAGCACACAAAAAGGTGGCTTAAATGTCTGTTGAAATGGACTGTCCAGTTTGGTGGGGCACAGATTACTTGGTGGGAAGAGAAAGAAAGAAACGGGAAAGGTTGGGTGGCATCATTTCAGGGAGGGGGACCTTCTCAGAGCTTCAGGCTAAGGGGTTTAGACTTTATTTGGTAGGCATTTGAGAACTATCCAAGGGTGGGGGGCAGGAGAGGCTGGCTAGGACATAAGGAAGATTCATCCCATTGCATATTAAAGATTGATGAGCCAGGGGGTGGCTAGGTGGCACAGTGAATAGAGCACCGGCCCTGGAGTCAGGAGGACCTGAGTTCAAATGTGGCCTCAGACACTTAAAACACACACACACACACAAACTAGCTGTGTGACCTTGGGCAAGTCACTTACTCTACCTTCCCCCTTCTGAAAAGCAACAACAACAAAAAAAAAAGATTGAGGAGCCAGCTCCCTCCCAGCCACACAAACGGCAGCAAGAGGATGGTCAAGGCAGTGGTTGTATTGGGGAGGGCTGAACTGACCGGAGTCTTGGCAGCTATAACACGGTCAGTGTGGCGTGTGAGGCACGCTACAAAATGAGCTCTAGATCGAGAGTCAAGAAACTCCGGGTCTGAAGCCCAGAGACAGCACTCCGCGGATGTGTGACCTTGGTGGAGGCCCTTCCCCACTGGGGACTTGGAATTCCCCCCCCCTGTGAACTGAAGACTTAACTCCCCAAGGCTTAGTTTCTATGCTGCTACATTGACCCCTTTTTAAGGGACAGTCCAAAATGCTAGGATCATTCTTCCCTATTTCCATTTCTTTACGTGATAACTGTAATGTGAAGCTCCCATTTCTCCAGTATTTCATAGGTCACCCAGGTAAAAAAGTTTAAATTTTTTGTTGCCATTACAGATAGGATTTTGGTTTTGGTTCTGACATTTTACAAGGTGGAAAGGGCAAGTGACTGGCCCCTTCTTAGCCACACACATCAGCAGGTGTGGGAGCTGGGCCTTCTGAGTTCAAATCTAGGTACAGATCTATTGAACAAAGATGCAAGAGTAGGCAAGGGTAGGGCAAGAGATTGGTGGAGAGAGAAGTATCTCAGAAGCAGAGTTAGACCTAAAGGCATCTCAGGGGCCAGCTCATCCACTCCTTTTATTTTCTAGGCCCCAAGGAGGTTCAGTGATTTGCCACAGTTACACAGGTAATAAGTGGGAAAGGTGGATTTGAACCCTGAGCAGACTTGTTTCTGAGACCTTCTCTCCCCGAGGGCCACTGCTCTGGGAGGTCCTAGGATATATTCCAGTGGAGGCTGGATTTCTTGGGCATGATGGAGAAGAGTCTAACTTCAAGAGAAGGTTGGACCGGATGCCCTCCAAGGTCCCTGGTGGTGCTGAGAAGCTATGATTCTATGATCTCATCTGTGTGGCCATTCCCCTTACAAAGCAGGGGGCAATCCTTGGACCTTACTGGAAAACCTTCATGAATTGTTGTGGCCTAGTGATGAATTCCTGCACCTACTTAGGCTGGTCCTTGCATAACTGGGGGGGGGGGGGAGAGGGGTGGAAGGGAAGGAACAAACATTCATTAAGCACCTTCTGTGTACCAGGCACCATGCTAAATGCTTTATAACACCATTTGATCGCCACAACAATGCTGCGAGGTAAGTCCTATGATTATGCCTACTTTACAGTTTAGGAAACCAAGGCAGGCAACAGTTAAGTGACTTGCCCTGGGTCACACAGCTAATAAATGTGAACACAGATCTTCTGACTTCCAGGCCCAGCATTCTGTCCACTGCACCAGCTCAGCAGGCTCAGGATTCATCTTGGGGCCTGAACCCAATATAACAATACACCTAGATCTATTTTCCAGGCTGACAGGTCCTGCCAGGGGACCTAGGTCAGCCACTCCCCCCCCCCCCCTCATAAAGAAGTAATTTACTGTCTCACTTTGCTGACAGCAGGGAAATACTGCAAGGTAGCCAGAAGGGGGAGCTCAAACTGTGTCACTGTGTGGATGAGCTGGTGGGGAAGGGAAAGGGAGGGAGGCCAGGTATCCAGGTGACCAACGTGCACCTGACACCCCCCCACACCCCACCCCCATCCTCAGCTTCTGCTTCAGGTGCCCAGACATAGCCTGCCCGTCAGACTGGCACATAATCCAGTCTCACTGAATAAAGAGTAGCTCTAGAAGAGACCTTGGAATATGGAATGTCAAAACTGGGAGGGCCCTTAGAACATGGAGGGGGGGAAGTGTCTTAGAACATGGAATGTCAGAGCTGGGAGGACCCTTAGAACACAGAATGTCAGAGCTGGGAGGGCCCTTAGAACATGGAATGTCAGAGTTGGGGTGTGTGTCTTAGAACATGGCATGTCAGAGCTGGTGGGGGGGAGCTCAGAACATGGAATGTCAGAGCTGGGAAGGCCCTTAGAACATGGAAGGCCAGAGCTAGTGGGGGGGGCTTAGAACATGGAATGTCAGAGCTGGTGGGGGGGGCTTAGAACATGGAATGTCAAAGCTGGGAGGGCCCTTAGAACATGGAAGGCCAGAGCTAGTGGGGGGGGCTTAGAACATGGAATGTCAGAGCTGGTGGGGAGGGGCTTAGACATGGAATGCCAGAGTTGGGAGGAACCTTAATGTAAGAGCTAGGAGGACTTTTAAATTGCAGGATGTCAGAGCTGGGAGGGCCCTTGGAATATGGGATGTCAAAACTGGGAGGGCCCTTAGAACATGGAAAGTCAGAAGCGGGAGAGTCCTTAGAACTGGAAATGTCAAAGTTGAGAGGGCCTTTAGAATATGGAATGTCAGTGTTGAAAGGAGCCTCACTGACCATCTCATCCAACACTTATTTCCTCAGTGTGGAACCGGAGGCCTCCCCAGGTGATGGGTTCTCCTGTTGTTCCTCCTCCACTGACTCTGAGGCCCATAGCGCTTGGCTGCCCTCAGACACAGACGCATTGGCCCTCAGGTAGAAGTCCTTTATTTCAATTACAAAAGTGCCACAATGAAAACTACAGTAGCACAAAAAATAAAAATAAAAATGAACTCCCCTCCCCCAGTTCCCACATCCGTCCACACACCTGGTGAGCAGGCTGACAAGCCAGCCTGAGCCCCAGGACAGGCTCCCTCCCCAGCAGCCCCTGACCTCTGGCTGCATTCCCTGAGGGGCTCCTGGCGAGGGGAGTGGTCTCCCCACTGTGGGGCTTTCCCTTCCACTTTTCTCTTTCTTTGCCTTGCCCCCTCCCCCAGCCCCACACAACATGTGGAAACAATCAGGACCTTCCACATTCCTCTGAAG
The DNA here is from genome assembly GCA_028646515.1 of Pseudochirops corinnae. NCBI lineage: Eukaryota > Metazoa > Chordata > Mammalia > Diprotodontia > Pseudocheiridae > Pseudochirops > Pseudochirops corinnae. The sequence goes on from CM053588.1 coordinate 54,862,969, forward strand.
GATTACCCAGCCCCGATCACTTCCAGCTGGAATACCAGGCTGCCCTTCACCCCGAAACTCCTGAGAACAGAGACAAATGGATGAGGGGAGAGGGGGGACGGGAGGGGAGGAAGGGAGACTCGGGGAGGGGGGACAGGAGGAAGGGAAAGAGGAAAGGGGAGGGAGGGGGGAAGGAAAGAGGAGAAAGGGGAAAAATCTATGGAGAGATGGGAAAAGAGGAAGGAAAGAAGGGGAAAAGAGGGGGTAAGAACAAGAAGAGAAGAAGGCAACAGCCACCAAGGGACACACATCAGATATAATCAGTCGAAGACAGACGCTTCAGTGGTTGGGCCCCAGGCCTACCCTGGGTAGGTCACACTGACTTGCTGGGGTTTTTCTTTGATGGGGTGGGGGTTGGAGAAAGGGGGAAGACTGTTGGACTTGGGTCTGTGTCAGCTAGCTTGGCCTTCTGCCTTAAAAGTCCTTCCTGCCTTCTTTCCTCCTCCCTAACAGACCCCCAAATTGGGTAGAAATGACCAGGTCTCTGGAGAGTCCCTACCCCTGGAACCACAGAGTTTTGGCCAGGTTGGTGAGGTGGTCAGGAGACTGACTACTTTTAGGGGAAGGAGAAGGAGGCCATTCAGCTCAGGGTAGAAAGAGAGAGACAGAGAAAGACAGAGAGACACAGAGAGACAGAGAGAGAGTGAGAGAGAGAGAAAAAGAGAGAGAGAGAGAGAGAGAGAGAGAGAGAGAGAGAAAATATATATGTGTGTTAGGGGTATGTGTGTGTGTGTGTGTGTGTGTGTGTGTGTGTGTGTGTGTGTGTGTGTGTGTGTGTGTGTGTGTGTGTGTGTGTAGGGGTAGGTGACCTTGAAAGCCAGTCAGACACTTGGTGGGAATTCTTTGTGGAAAAACAGAGGTTCCCCTTAGGGTCAAGCCCTAGATAAGGCACTGGAGGACTGAAGGCCTGGGCTGAGATGGTACTAAGGTCATGGTGGGTACGGGGTGAGGGAGGGGAACCAATCCAGCCTTCCTTACAGGTGGGAACCCCCAAGCCCAGAGGCCCTAGTGGCCTGGGAAAGAGAAGCCCAGAACCCTATCATGCCCAAGAGGTCACTTGCGCCCCAGGGATAGCTCGAGGTTAACCAAGGGCAGAGAGAGTGGATACTAGGATGCTTCAGTTTAAGACACAGTGGCCAAGAGGGCTTTTCTGACTCCCTACTTTCTCTAGCAGGATCCTCTGGCAGATGGTCAGCACAGCCAGGGGCCGACTCTAGCTGGACGTGGCCTGGGGCTGACCAGAGTGGTGGATACTGAAATGGCTGGAATTTGGAGGGGCTGAGGGCAGGAGTCAGCAATGGGTACATATCAGCCAAACGACAAAGAGAAAGAAAATTAGGGCCCTGAAGCCTCAGGAGGTCCAGGCTCTGAAGCTACAGCTGTCCCTTTTTTACGGGCTGGGAGGTTTGTGGTTTCTGCTGGCAAGATGCAGACAACCTAAGTAACCCCCCTCCCCAGCCCCTCCTCCTACTATAAATTCCCTTTAAAAATGGACCACAGGTGGATGGGATTATCTTCCCTATTCCCATTGCCTTCTGGGAAAGCAGAACCCTTGCTCAGTGGCTGAGGGCTCTCATGGCTGAGCATAGGGTAGGAACTTCAGGGTTTAGGTGCCAAGGAAAGGGAAGGAGGGACGGTGCCAGAGACAGATCCTGCCATCCCGAATCTCTCCTCCTGATCTCCTACCCTCATTTCTACTTAATGGGACTCCTGAAGAGACCCAAGAAGGAAGTCCTACAGTTACTCTGAAAGCCTTAGGATGCCCCTCTGGCCCCCAGATACTTGAGTCCTGGGAGGCAGGCTCTCAGCTCAGCACTACCAGCCCCTGCCTCAGGTCAGCAGCCAGTGGAGGGGGCTGGAAAAGGGTGGTCACTGTGGGGCTTCCCTGGTCCACAGGTTATTAAAAAAAAGCCATAATAAATATACCAATCCTTTCTTTAAAAAAAAAAGTGTTTTAAATGCATTTTTCCCTGAAGATTTCCAGTGTATTCCACAATGTTCCAAAATGAATTTCCCCGAAATAGAGATATTTTAAAGCACTTAACACTGTGGTGTTTGTGGGTGTATCCATCGTTACCCAGCACAGGTAGGACAAGTAACAGAAAGTGATGCCAATTTCCTGTCCTCGTCCCCAGGCAACTGGACAGACACACAAACACCTGTCATGGCCATTGCAAGAGTTGACTCACAAGTGATTTGCGATTATAGGGGTTTTCACAGTGGATCCAATCTCTGGTTGGCACCAGCAGCCCATGGTTTGGGACCCCTTCCCATGGAGAGCTCTTCAAAGGCGGGGAGGGAAGGTGCTTGGGTAAGGAGGAGGGCCAGGGCAATGCCCTTGATACTGGACAGATGGGGCCAGCTGTTTCATTCCCTCCCTCCGGCCCTCCCCTCCCCCCAGGGTCTTTGTCCTGCCTGTCCTTCCCATAACTCCTCATTCTCCTCCTTCCACCTGGATTCAACTCTACCAGACTTCACACTTTCGATGGGGGTTCATAGGGGAGCCAGGGGCGCACTGGAAGTGTTCTGAGAACTCCTTGGAGTTGGACACAGTGCCGATGACCCGGAAGCGAGAGGGGCTGTGGGGATCTGTGATGAGGCCTTCATGGGAGCTCTCGGGGGTACGGACTGAGCACCAGACCTGCATTGGGGGAACAAGTGAGAGAAGTCATGGTGACTGGAGATGTGGAGAGAGTCAGGACAGCATGCATTCTTTTCCTGCTCAGGGGGAAGAGGCAGTGATATAGTGGCAAGATTGGAGCATTTAGAATTATGGGTCCTGGGTTCAAATCCCAGCTCTGCCAAGTAAGCTGCTTAACTTCTTGGGGCCTCAGTTTCATCATCTGTAAAAAGGAGGTAGTCAAATGAATGTGGTCTTTAAAGTCCTTTCTTACCTCTAAGATCCCATAATAATAATTTGTATAGCTCTTAAAGGTTTGACAAAGCACTTTAAAAAAATCTCATTTGATCCTTACAAAAACCCAGTGGAATGGTGCTAATAATATTAACGTATTGGCATTTTACAGATATGGCTTGCCTAATGTCACGCAGCTAATGGTTGTGTCTAAAGCAGGATCTGAACCCAGATCTTCTCGACCTCCTGTTCAATCCTATATCCATTATGCCATGCTGCCTTTTCCAAGGACGGTCCTTCCAATCCTTAAAAGACTGCCAGGGAGAAGGGAGCACAGCTGAAGAGGAGGGGGATAGGGTCTGCCATTCCTACCTGTCTACATCATCTTTCCTCTTTGGGACAGTAGGGGGAATACAACCCACTAAGACTTCTTAGTGCCCTCCCGGGTCTCCATCAGGCATGGTGGTCTAGGAGAATCAACTCTCAGATTCTCATAGTTTTAGAGCTGGAAGGGATCTTGGAAGCTACGTGATCCGTCCCCTCTGCCTGGCTCAGTTTTCTCATCTGTAAAGTGGGGATAATAATGCACCTACCTCCCAGAGGATCAAATGAGAGCATGATGATAAAGCGCTTTGCAAACCTTAACTATATAAATGCTAGCTATGATTACAGGCGAGGAAGCTGATGCACAGGGACATGAAAAGCCTGCCCAAGGTCACACAAGCAGACTGTGATGGTAGCCCTAGGTTCAGTCCAGTTTACCTGGGAATCTGCTCTAGAGATGTAAGATGTAGCGCTTTAATTAAGATTTGCAAAGAGTTTTGCAAACATTATCTCATCTGATCCTCACAACCACCCTGGGAGGTGGGTGCTGTTACTATTCCCATTTCATAGATAAGAAAACTGAGGCTGACTGAGGGTAAGTGACTTATCCTGGGTCACCCAGCTTGTGAGTGTCTGAGGAAGAATTGGAACTTGGGGCTTCCTGACTCCAAGTTCAGCCCTGTAAATGCCTTCCATGTTTTCCCATGGCCTCTGCTCTGCTCACTCTCCCTATACCGATCTCAGGGGTTGCCTTGGTTGTGCTTGGCAGACTCTTGTTCAAGATAGTCTTGTAGAAGACAGAACAGAGAACCCACCTGGGCAAACCCAAGGAAGAAAAGCTGGTTGTTGGTGAGGCCCAGGGTTGGCAGCGTCTCCTCCTCCCCATTCTTCTGTACCCAATTCTGATAGGCCTGTGGGGGACAGAGAAGAAATCTTAGTGGTCCTGGAGAACAGGGAGCTGAGGGCACAGCACTCAGAGGCTGATGGCAGTGACTGGACCTGCCAGGACCCAGAGATGTTGGGGGACTTCAGCCCAGACTGTGAAGAAGAAGGCCATCCACTTACTCATTCATCAGACACTTAATAAGCTCCTACTATTTGCCAAGTGCTGGATATGCAAAGATGAAAACCAACAATCTCTGCCCACAAGGTGCTTCCATGCTACTATTAATTAGTCTTTCAACAAGCACCAAGTGCCTTCTATGTGATAGGCATAGGGAAACATCCAAAAATGTCATCCTGGCCTCCTGTCTTCCTCTCACGTTCCCTTTACCTGGATGGTTATTTCCACACCATCCCTCACACATGTTCCCTTCTCTCTATTCACACCTTAATTCAGGACTTCTAGGTCAGAGGTATCAACACCTCTGGTGGGCTCCATATGTGGTGTACAACACTCCCACATGCAGCTGAACCAGATTAAAATCTAATTGGGAAATATTTTACTAAATAAGTACAATCAAACACAAATAAGAATACATTTTAAAATGAATTTGTCGTGTACCTTATGTATGGGGATCCTTATGTACGGATTAGTGGCTCCTGTTTTTGAGTTTGATATTGTTGCTCTTGACTTTAAAAAATTAGTCTTTGTTATTCTGAGTTTGCAAAATACCAATAAACATGAAGGTTTTTGTACACAAAGGAGAACAGAAAGAGAGGATTGTATATGAAACCACGAATTTCTACCTAGCTTGTCTCCTTTTAACAAGATATATATTCAACGTGTTAATTTCAAAGCTGTCCTGCTTATCTGTATTTCCCTTCTGTTCTCTTCTGTGCCTTCTTTAAATGATTCTTTTCTTCCTTTTGCTCTTTTTTGGCCACTACTACCACTAGGCTTAACAAGTCATCCCCTTCCAATTAAAAAATAATCAATTCTCTCTGACCACAAATGAGTGCAATCAATCATAACAAATTCATCCAAAAAGTTATGCTTCATTGTATTGGATATTAGAGGCAATAAGGAGCCCCTGAAGGTTCCAACGCGTTAGACCTGTAGCTTAGGAAGATTTCTTTCCTTCCTCTTTCTTTCTTACACTTTTTTTTTCTCTCTCCTCCTTTTCTTCCTACACATTCACTCCTTTCTTGCCTCTTCTGGTGATTCATTAGAGCCTGCCTGAAATCCCCAGGGAAATCTCTTAGGTCTCTGGGGGTCTCTAGCACTGACATCTGAGTTTGCCAGGAGGGGGAAGTGAGGTAGGTGGCTCTCATCCCATCTCTCATCTTCTGCTCCCCAGCTGTCCTGCCTTTCTCAGACAACCCAAGGGGTTCAAAGAAAACGAGAAACCTGTTCCCTGAGTGGGCAGCTATCGGAAGAAGGGGCCGATGGTTGCTACACTTACTTTCCAGCCCTCCACAGTTCCCCTAAACCCGTTTATTTATGCCTTTTTGGTGCTCATAAGACCATGCTGCTCACCCTGCCATTTCTCTGGAATCTTCCATATCTGCAGTCTTCCAAACTAAAAACTTCCACTGTGGAAACTTCTTCCTGTTCTCATGTTCCCAAATGCTCCAGCCCCTCAAGGAAGCCCTCCTTGATTTACCTTGAGGCTGATTTTTACATGGTTCTTTAAGACTGTAAAGCACTTTGCATGTGTTATTTCCCCTGACGTTCAAAACAGCCACGTGAGGTAAGGACTGGTGGTATTATTATCATGTCCCTTTTTCAGCTGAAGAAGCCAAGGATATTGATTTATTTCATGTAGGCTTACTTCTTCCATCTCTACTTATACGTGTATGTAGTTATACTTTAGAGCAGGATCAGATCTTAAAAGCCACCAAGTCCATCCCCTCAAGGATGACACTGAGGCACAGAGAGGTTCAGTGACTTGTCCAGGGTCATAACAGCTAGCAGGGGCTGGAGATGGGATTGGAATCTAGGTCTTTCATCAAGACTCCAAGCCTAGTAGTACCTGGGGGCCATTTCCAGTCATCCTGATCTAAATCTCCTCCAGATGGCTCTGTCCTGATCTATATCTATATAGATACCTATATCTATATCTAGATAGATATCTATATCTCTGTCCTGATCTATATCTTCTCCAGATGACTCTGGAGGAGAAAGTGAGGTTGGTGACTTTGCACAGACCTCCCTCACTTAAATCCAATCCATTTGCATGGCATGGCATCTCCTCCCTGAAGTCATGGTCCTCTTCAAAAATGAAGGACAAACAAGTCTAGTACCCTACTCACTACAGTGTATGGACTACACCATACTGCTTCTGACAGAATAGAAGCTCCTTGATGGCATGCAGGGACAGTTCCACTTTTGTCACTGAAACTTTAACAGCTGGCATGGTGCCTGATATGTGGTAGATGTTTAATCAATACTTGTTGATTGACTTTTTTTGAAAGGCAGAGTGAGTTGCCCATGATCACATAGCCAGTAGGTGTCTGAAGCAGGATTTGAATCCAGGTTTCCCTGGCTCCAAATAAAAAAGATCGACATGTAAAGGATCCACAAAAATATTTATGGCAGCTCTTTTGGTGGTGGCAAAGAATCAGAAATTGAGCGAGTGCCCATTAAGTGGAGAATGTCTAAATAAGTTGTGGTATATGAATGTGATGGAATCTTATTGGGTTGTAAGAAATGGTGGAGGGGACAGTTTCAGAACCTGGCAAGACCTGGATGAACTGATGCAAGGTGAAGTGGGCAGAACCAAGAGAACAATTTATATAGTAACTGCAACACTGCAAAGATAATTAACTGTGAAAGACACAGGAACTCTGCTCCACAAAATGACCAACCAAAATTCTAGAGGACCAATGATGAAGAATGCTAGCTACCTAATGAAGCGGGGATAGATTCACTATGCAGAATGAGAAACAAATTTTCGGACATGGACAATATGGAAATTTGTTTTTCCTGACTACGTGTAATTATTACAAGGGTTTTCCCCCTTTTTTGTTTTGTTCTAATAATGGGGAGGAATGGGAGGGAAAGAAAATAAATTTTTGTTAATTAAAAGCAATTAAATCAAAAGCAAACAACCCCCACCCCCAATTTAAATTTGTACCTACTTCAGTGCCAGATAGAGTGTTCAGCACATAATAAATAAATGAACATGTGTTCAATGAGGGACAACATCCCAGCAAAATACGTCTGGCCTTGTTTCAAAGAAAGAAACCAAACCGCTGAGGCCACTGGGCTTCCACTCCACTCTTACCCTGTAGGCTGCCTTGAGACCCCCGTTGTCAGCAATGTTCTCTCCCAGGGTGTGGCGGCCATTCACTGCCTCTCCGTTGACTGTGTAATTGCTGTACTGCTCCACCATGCACTCAGTCTGCTGCTTGAACGCCTCCACAGAGGAGTTCTTCCACCAGGGCCGGAGATTGCCATCTTTGTCATATTCTCGACCTAGGGTCAGAGAGAGGAGGCTTGAGAGGGAGAAGCCATCATGGGCCAGGGACTTCGTGTCTTCCTCTCTGCTCTTGTCAGCAGAAAGAACCTAAGGGTGCATGAAGCAACTGACCATATGGTACCTATGGTACTATACCACAGTACCTATGATACCTTATGATACCATAGGACAGTGGTCTGGACTATAAGCCCCATGAGGCTTATATAAGCTTTCTCTTTTAAAATTATTAGGAATAACATATATACATACATACATACATACATACATACATACACAATATACACACATACACATATACACATACATGTAGCACTTAAGGTTTGAAAAGTACATGACATGTACTATTTGATCTTCATGACAATCCCATGATGTGGGTCTTGTCTCCATTTTTCAAATGAGAGAGATTAAAGGGTTTTCCAAGGGTCACACTGCTAATAAGTTCTGAACACAGAAGGCAGCTGATAAATGTTAACTGAATCACTGGTTTCCCTGGGGTGGCTGGGATGTCTCCTGAGGAACAGAGGGCCAACTGGTCTACACACACACACACACACACACACACACACACACACACACACACACACACACACATGCATGTAGGTATATATGTGTGCGTGTGTATATATGTACATATACACATATATGTGTACACACATGCATGTAGGTATATATGTGTGCATGTATGCATCCGTGTAGGTATATGTGTGTGCATGTATGCATGCATGTACATATACACACATCTGTATAGATGCACGCAGTACATGTGTGTGGGTGTACATGTAGGCATGTGTGCGTGTATGTATATGTACACATACATATATCTCTGTGTATATATGTACACACACATACATATATGAATTAACCATTTTGAAAGGCTAAAGTAAAATGACTTCCTCATGTTCACATGGCCCCAGGCCCTCCAAAGACCCACACCTATCTTCTTTCCTTTACATCCAATTTGACGTTGCACTGATTGGGACACGGGGGGTGGAAGACGGGTTGCCAAAAACTCCCTAGGGAGGAGGCAACCTCTAGTCCTTCCTATGATCAAGCCACTTAATCTTCCTTGGTCTCAGTTTCCTTATATGTATAAGAAGAAACAAGCATTTATTAAGCACCTACTGTTAAGAGCTTTACAAAAGTTATCTCATTTGACCCTCACAACAGCCCTGGGAGGTAAGTGCTATTAGTATTCCTATTTAACACTTGAGGAAACTGAGGTTGAGAGGAGTTAAGTGATTTGCCCAGGGTCACACAGTCAGTAAATGTCCGAGGTGGGATTTGAACTCATGACTTCCTGACTCCATCGCTTATGCTTATCCCCTATGCCACCCAGTTGCCTCAAATGTAAAATAAAGGATATTCAACTGAGAGTCAATGGATGTAACTTCTCAAAGAAAGAAACTGCAGCTATCAACGATGATGTGAAAAAATGCTCCAGATCACTAATAGTTAGAGAAATGGACATTCACATATCTCTGTGGTTTCATTTCACATCCGTCTTCTTGGCAAAGACAAAGAAGGAAAGTGACAGATGTTGGAGGGGCTGCAGAAAAGCAGGCATATTAACACACTGTTGGCGGAGGTGTGAACTGGTCCAGCCATTCTGAAAAGCAATTTGGAACTATTCTCTCCAAATCACTAAACTATGCATACTCTTTGATCCTGTGACATCACTACTAGACCTATGCCCCAACGAAATCAAAGAAAGAAAAAGAGATGCCATGGGTACAGTAATCTTAATAGAAGCTCTTTTTGTAGAGGCAAAGGAGACGCCCTTTGGAGAATGGTCAAACGATGGTTCACACAGCCAAAAGTGTGTCAGAAGTGAGGCTTGAACCCAGTTGTACTCTGACTCCAAAGGCAGCCCTCTACTCACTCCATCATGCCTTTCATTAATCAAAATAATCACTAAGATTCATGTAAGTGTTTTCAGACTTACACAAATTGCCTCATGCCAATCCTAACAGATTGTAAGGTCCAAGAGGGTGGGGGGCTTCAAAAAGGAACTGGTTGTTGGGGTAGAAACTTGAGGGAGAAAGTAACCACTCCAACTCAAAACTTGTGACTGAGGAGAGAAAACTTGGGCATCATCTAACACAGCCCCTAAGTTTTGGGACAACAGTTTTTGAAAAGTTCTGAGAAAGAATAGATAGCAGCCAATGGATCCCAAATGACAGAGAAGTAAAAGCCCAGGAGGGATGGAACGCTCCCAAGAACCAAATTCTAAGGATGCAAAGAGAAATGATTCCAATGAGGAAGAAAAGGGGGGTGGCATAAAGAGACTGATGGGGAGCACAGGAAACTCAAACCACGTTAGATTTCTAAAAAACGCATAGAGAAGATGAGAGCAAGGGCAGGAAATTGAGAGTAAACACAAACGCCTGGTATAGGACTCTTAAGGACAGAATGCCAGGAATGCTCAAACTCTGTTGTCCTTTGTTTTCACAGCAGATCAAAACGACATCAGTATGCTGGATTCAAGGTACAGGATGCCCAGCTGTGGCTGATCAGACCAATATAAGCTCAGAAGGCTCTACCACAGATAGAGCAACAGAGAATCGAATGATACTTCGTTGCATCTCAGCTTCAAGGGCTGCACCAACTTTCCCTCAATTTTAGTCTTGGCTTGTAGCCTTTTCAAGTTGAAGAATTTACCATCATCAGTGCAGTAGCTGACCTTGATGCCATGTTTGTCCTCATTGAAGGTGTATGACAAACACTGCTGAAAACACCATGCTAAAATGCATGCGAGCATGCACACATCTTTGCTTCACTGCACTGGTGACTGAGAGCATGGTCCATTACCCAGAACTCATGTAAGCATGCTCTCATGGAAGTGACATACAATGCTCTTGAACTTCTCCTAGCAACCAAATTTTGCCATAATTTTCCATAATCCCTCACGACTGACAGCATCAAAGGCCTCAGTCAGATCGATGAACATTGTGTACAGACACCTCTGTTCTGCTCCTGGAATTTCTCCTGGAGTTGTTGCCAGCAAACACCATGTCGACTGTTCCTTGGCCCTTTCTGAAGCCACACAAGCTCTCAGGTAGATGACCATCTTACAGGTGAAGGATTGGCCTATTAAGGAGGCCTCTGGCAAGAATCTTGCCTGTAATGACTGAGAGATGACACCCTGCCCTGCCTTGTAATTGTCACAGGGCAAGCCTTTTCCTTTACCTTTAGAGAAATGGACAATGAAGGCATCCTTGAACTCCTGGGGGACAACTTCCTCTTGCTTCATATCTCCCAAAATTTCAGTCAACTTTTGTATGAGCAGTGGACCCCTGCTTTATAAACCTCAGCTGGAATAGAATCAGCACCAGATACTCTGTCATACAAGAGAAGTCTAATGGCATTCAAAACCTCTTCGTCAGCTGGAAGTCAAGCTACAGCACTGATTGATGACGGTCTGTTCAGAACACTATGGATCTTTCTAGGATCATGTCCTCATCACTAATCAATGTGGCTTCATCAGAACTGAGTAGTTGAGATGCACTATAGGTCTTTGGCCCATAAATAGCCTTCAGAGGGGAAGTAGAAGTGCTTTGGATTGTTACTATCAGCATAAAACTGAGTCTCATCTACCTTCTTACTGAGCCAAGAATCCTTCCTCTCTCTGACCTTCACTTGCAATTTACTTTTGATGTAATGAGTTAAACATTGATTTCTTAAAGATGAACAAGCTTTCTGGCTGGTAAACTGTGGAGTTCTTGTTTTTCATTTAGCACCTTATGAATTTCCCCATCATTTTATCAAACCAGTTCTTATGTTTGTGAGTGTTCTGGCCCAGAAGAGTAAATGCAGTGCTGTACACCAAATCTCTCAAAGTTGCCCTCTTCTTTTCTCCTTCACTGTTGCCAACCATATGATGGCTCAGCTTTCTCTCCAAATTAGCAATGAACTGTTCCCGCTTTGTAATCTGTTGACATTAAGTCTTACGGTATTTGGTAATCGTCATGCCTTGGAGCCACTTTTGTTGAATGAAAGTATTTAGCATGGAGAAGATAAGTCTATGATCAATCCAGCACTCTGAACCACACATCACCTTCATCACTGTCACATCCTGTCTCTTCTCCTTACAATGACATAATCTATTACATGTCAATGTTTGCTGTGAGGTGCATTTAGGTAAAGAGAACACAGTATTGGTGAAGATGAGGTCATAAGATGCACAATTTCAGGAGTGACTGCTGCTATTGCTGTTTCAGACTACGTTCCTCTCAAGGACTCTAACATGTCTGGTAGTCTGTGCCTACTCTTCCATTAAAATCGCCCAGAATTACAAGCTTGTCCTCTTTCAGCACAGTGATGACGAGGGTCTCCAGGTCTTCATAAAATTTTTCTTTGACCTCATCAGGGTTTATCATGGTGGGAGAAGATGCATTGATGATGTTGGCATGGTACTCTCCAAGTGGTGACGACACTGTCATGAACCTGTCATTCACTCCTTTTGAGAGGCATCTCAAAGTTTGTTGACTAGATTAGTTTTGACTGTGAAACCTGTGCCACCTTCAAAGTGCTCTTTGTCACTGTAGCCATTCCAGAAGAACACATATCTAGCTCCAACTTTGGTAAGCTGGTCTTCATTTGTCTGCCTTTTTTCACTCATGGTTTCTATGTGAATGTAATACCTGCAGAGTTCTCTCACAGCAAGAGCTGTTTGTCTTTCAGGTCTATTGAATTTCATGTTGTCCATAAGGGTACACACATTCCATGTATTGATGGCGAGTGGAATCATCTTTGCAAAAATTTTTGTACATTTTTTTTTGTGTTTCAACTGTAAAGTGGGATCCCCACTTGTCATGGTAAGCAGGCCAGGGCTGGATGAAACAGACAATTTTTAGGGCATCTTTTCCAGCCCCTTCCTCATGCTAGGAGGTAAGCCATGCAGTCCTTCAAAAAAGGACTCAGACAGCTGGGGGCTACTGAATCCCACTGCTAGTGAGAAGACAATCCTACAGCCTGGGCCACTGGTGTGCAGGGTTGTGACTACAGCTCCCAGTGTGTCCACACCTACTGCTCTGTCACTTGCCTGTAGCCACAGGACTTTGAGGCAGGTAAAAATGGTAAAATGATATGGGTGATGTCTTTTGATTGGTGTATAAATTGGATTTAAATGAGGCAGAGTTGCATAACCACCCCAGGGAAACCAGTGATTCAGTTAACATTTATCAGCCACCTTCTGTGTTCAGAACTTATTAGCAGTTACTCATTCTCTTTTCCAGTCATTGAGTCCAGTGGCAAGTCAAGATGACTGGGGATGGCTTGGGATGCAGTAGATGACCTTGGCATCTTCTGTATCTAACCAAGTTGTAAGCACTCCATAGTGCCTGCTTCTGCTGCCTTCATGGCTGTTGGAAAAAAATGGTTCTCATCCGCCTATCCTGCTGGGGAAAGTCTTCACATGTTTGGGGTAGACACTTCCCTAACTCACTGACAGGCTTGAGAGCCCTTGGTTACTTTCAACCTGGTTTAACCTATCTGCTGAAATGGCTTACCAGAGTGTGGCCTCTTCATATGTTATAGCTTCTTGGAGTCACAGGTCAGAGTGGGTGAATCAGGTGGACACCAAAGGTGGATGAGTGGCCCTGAAAAGGACTTGGCAGCCCTCACACCAGAGATGCTAATCTTCCCTGAACATACACTACATCTCAGTAAATAAGTAATGCTATGAGCAATAAAAAGAATTGCTTTTTTAAAGCTAATGTATATAAAGTGTATCTCATACCCTGAAGCCTTATATAAATGTCGGCAGTTCTGCTATTATTACTGTGAACAAGCTAGATCAGTGAAAAGAGCAGGATCAGAGAATAGCCTAGTTTCCTCTTTGGAGGGCATGGGATGAGGACAACGTACAGTGGACAGAAAGCTTCGGAATGGGAATCGATGAACAAAAATGGCAAAGTGAGAGCTGAAAGTCAAGATAAGTAGTGAGATAAGTGCTTATACTCGATGAATTCAAGTCACCAGGACCAGGCAGAATAATGGAGGCCTCCATCCTCAGGCATGTTTTAAGTACTTGTAGACATTATATGAAGATCAACTCTTCTCAGTGATACAATGATACCAGACACTTCTGAAGGACTTATGATGAAAAATGTTGTCCACATACAGAGAAAGAACTCGTGGAATCTGAATGTGGAAGCCTACTTTTTTTTAAACTTCTTTTTCTTGTTTCTCTCTCTCTCTCTCTGTCTGTCTCACTCTCCCCACCCCCCCCTTGCCCCCTTCTCGTCTGTGTTCTCTTTTGCAACATAGCTAATAAAGAAACATGTTTTGCATGACTGCACACACATAATCTATATCAAAGTTCTTGCTTTCTCAAGAAAGGAGCAGGGGAAGGATGGAGGGAATCTGAAACTCAAGAATTATAAAGAAAAGAATGTTAAAATTGTTTTTACATGTAATTGAGAAAAAAATAAAAACATTCTTTAAAAAAAGAAAAAGAACTTGCAGATGTGACAACTTAACCTCTATCATTCATTGATGAAAGACTGTGAAGAACAAGAGAGGTGCTGGAAAACTGGAGAAAGGCAGATGAATTTTAAAAAAGGGAGGAGGGGAGCCTCTGTAACTGTGGGCCAGTAAGTGTGGCTTTGATTCCTGGCAAAGTTGTGGAATGGACTATTTAAGGGATAGCGAGTGAACATCTGAAAAAGGAAGATGTGGCTACAAAAACCCAGCATGGCTTCATAAGTAACAGGTCATGCTAGACTAACTTTATTTCCTTTTTTGACAGGGTTACTAGACTGGAGGATGCAGGGAATGCAGTCACTCTAGTTCAGCTAGATTTTAGTGAAGCCTCTGGCAAAGCTTCTCAGGCTGACTGTGTGGACCAATCAGAAATCTCAATTTGACAAACAATAATGCAGGTGGGTAGGTTCCATCTAGTTAAATGGCCATAACCAAAGAGTTAATGCTTCAGTGCCAACTTGGGAAGAGGCCTTCAGTGCAATGACTTAGGAATTTGTGTTTGGCCCCGTCATAGCTGTTTGAGACTTTTATCCAAGATCTGTATAAAGGGAAAGGTGGCAGGCTTATCCAATTTATGGACAACACAAAACTGGGAGAGACAGTTGTGGGATGCTGGGGTCAGGATTCAAAATTATTTTGTGACAGGTTAAAAGAGAGGCCTGGATAGAGAGAACTTAATACAGATAAATATCAAGTCATACTTAGGTTCAAAAAATCAACTTCGCTAATACAAGATGGGAGAGATGTGACTGAGGAGTAGTTTTAAGAAATGATCTGAGTGAATATAGCACAGGCCCTGGAGTCAGGATGACCCGAGTTCAAATTCGGCCTCAGACATTTGACACAATTACTAGTTGTGTGACCTTGGACAAGTCACTTAACCCTAACCGCTCTGCCTTCCTCCCTCCAAAAAAAAAAATGATCTGGTGGGCAGTTTTGTTACTACTGTGCTAAATTTAACATATGCTTAAAAAGAAACCTCTCTGTATAAAACAGAAGTTTGGATTTTGATATATAATTCTCATGTTCAGTCTTATTTGTATAGAGGGTGCCAAAAGTTTTAGTACAGTGTCAAGCTTTCACAGCTTAAATACAAATACGGAAATACTAATGTTTGTCATGTTCATAATAAAAATGAAAATATTGGAGGTTGGGGGGGGGGAAGATCTACAAGTTTCCTTTGAATTTGAGTCAGCTGTGGAATGCAAGAGCTAAGAAGGTTAATGTAATCTCGGGTCAGGTTGAGAGGGAAAGTGTCCAGGACCATGAAGGTGTTAATACCCCCTGGTACTCCGCCCCGGTCAGATCACATCTGGAGAACTGCAGCCAGTTCTGGGTGCCATAATTTAGAAATGAGACTGGTAGGCTAGAGAAGGTCCTGAAAACGATAAATAAGATGATGATGGGTCTCGGGTAAACTGAAGGAATGAGGCATGGAGACAAATGAAGAACTGGTTATGTTTGGTCTGAAGAATAGAAGATTTAGTAGGAACATGATCACAGCTGGCCCCGAGGGCCATTTGAAGGGCTGAAAAATGGAAGAAGGAGAAGACTCGGCTTGGCTCCAGAGCATTGAACCAGGAACAATGGCTGAGAACTGCAGAGAGGCAGATTTAGACCTGATGAAAGTAATTAAAACTGCCTAAAAGCAGGAGAGGCTGCCTCTGGAGGCCTCGGGTTTCCTTTCATTCCCCTAAGTTTTTAAGCAAAGGCTGGAAGACCATGAGCCAAGCATCTTCTATAAACGATGCCTCTTCAGGTATGGGCTGAACTAGATGTTCTCTCAGGTCCCTTCTGACTTTGAGGGTCTACAATTCTGCATCTGTGCCTTATCTGAACTGTCTTTGCCTACCACAGGGCTTTGCACATGGAAGGTATTTAATAAATACTGGTTGAAGCAATATGATAACAATTATTATCATAGTTAATTTTATGTTATATTTTAATCATTGATTATATTTATTATAATTTATAATGGATATAATCCACTATAGAATTATCATAAATTATAATATAGTTATTTATGACAATAATACATTAGATTTATTAAAATTGTTACAGAAATCAAATACTGATTAGTATCAACTTAACAATAATAATCATTTTGATCTTTATTTTAATGTTGGGTATGCTTCTCTCACTCAGGCTAGAAGTGCAGGGATCAATCACTGGCCCAAGCCCACTGCTGATCAGCGTGAGCACTGTGACCTCAGTTCTCTTTAGGTGACGTGGTGGCTCCTGTTCCCTGCGGGTCACCATACTGGTCCTGGGCTTAGTGAGGACTACTGATTGGCTATAAGCTCAGAACTGCCAAGCTCAAGAGATCCACCAGCTTCAATCCCTTCAGCAGCAGGGAGTATAGGCAAGCCCTACTATGCTTGTGTGAGCGCATTTTACAGACAAGGAAACTGATTCCCAGAGAGAGAACATCACTTGTCTTAGGTCACATAGTTAATATTAGAGGCAGGATTTGAACCCAGTTTTCCTGATTTCTTTGTATTGTTATCAGCAGATTATGTATTTTACTACCTCCGTGCCACTTTACAAAGGCTGGTAAAAGTGTATGGTACACTGGAAAGTTTGGGGGCTTATTTTCAAGGCTTGGTTAAAGTGTCTCTGATTCTGGGCCCCTTATGTCTGGGCAACAGCAACTCAGACACCAAGACTGGTCTCTGGGAATTAGGACTTGTTTGAAAGCAAAACCTCATCCCTTCCTTTCCAAGGCCAGGCATGCTGGGTCTTGGAAACTTCAGAACAGAAACAGTCAAGGAAAATGAGGAAATTCTGGCAGTAGAAGGCTCCTGGGACTAACCCACCTTGATCATCAAAGGCATGAGTCAGCTCATGGCCCACAACAACTCCGATTCCGCCAAAATTCAGTGACCTGCAGAGTGAAGAAAGAGGTGTTACACAGTGGATATGAAGGCTAGGTTAGAAGGACATGAAGGGGTGTTAGCTTTTTTCTGAGTGAATAAAAACTTAGCTGGCCCACCCATCATTTTAAGCCAGCCCCAGACCACTGGACTATGCCTCACTTTCTCTTTAGCCCTTCTCCCCCGCCATGTTGGCATCTGCACACCCCTCTTGCTCTGGGAGTAATAATTGAATAAATATTTGCTTTGATAGTTAAATCAATACTTGCTCCAAATGCAATCCATTACTTCCCATGGCCATATGCACAATCCATGCTTAGACCAAAACTCCTTTTCCTGGCCACCACCACTCTATATGTGTTATCTCCTTCTGTTAGATGTTGAGTAAGGGGAATGTTTCTCTTTTGTAGCTGTGTATCCAGCACCAGATTAGTCAACAGGCAAGTCAAGTAAAAATTTCCAGCACACAGTAGGAGCTTAATAAATGATTCTTCACTCATCAGTTTCCTAATCTTATGACCCTCAAGTCATAAGACCATGGGATTTAGCACCTGAAGGAAACTAGATGGTCTCTAAGTTCTCCTTTCACTCTGAATTTAAGTTCCTCTGATTAAGTCAACAAGCATTTATTAAACACTTACTATGTGCTGGGCACTGGGCTAACAGTAGCTAGCATTTATATTGTGATTTAAGATTTTCAAAGCACTTTTAAAAAATATTATCTCATTTGATCTTTGCAACAATCTTGTGAGGTAGATGCTACTATATCCATTTCACAGATAAGGAAACTGAAGTGAAGGGTCCTGCCCAGGGTCACACAACTCCTAAGTGTCTGAGGCAGGATTCTAATTCAGGCTTTCCACAATTCCATCCCTCTGTGTTACCTACAGAAACATCCCCTGCCCTCAAACAGCTTATTCTATGATCTTAGTGGTCATTCGGTTGGACCCCCTCATTTTAGAGGAGGAAATTGATGCCGAGAGAGAGAGAGCCTTGCCCAAGGTCACACAGACAATAAGAAAACTCCGGTCATCTACCTCTAGTTTTAGAGTTCTTTCAAATGTCCTGCAGCTCCCTTATTCATTCAAGGTAGAAAGACCACGGTCCACTTACATGTTCCACAGAGGACTCTAGACTGTAGCCTGAGCCCCTAGCCATGGGCAAAGCCAGGATTCTGGGACCCAGGCAGGATCACACACTTCCTATTGAGAACTTTACCTGGTCTGAACATGGCTCCGAAGAGGAAGGAGGCAGTGAGTGTCAAGCCTCTATCTGCCACACCTCTTCTCCTTCTTGCTGCAAAAAGCAGATCTGAATCCTTGGACAATGTCCCCTCCCATAAGTCCATCACTTCTTTGAGAGAAACTATCATTATTATTACTAAGATTATTGTCAATAGCTAGCTTTTATATAGCACCTTTAAGGTTTGTAAAGCTCTTTGCATGTAATATGTCATCTTGTGAGGCCAGATGGGCATTGTTCATACACGGGGTCACTGATCCTGCCTTGGCCTGACCCCTATGGTTGGGAAACTTATCAGATCCCCCATATCCCTCTAGGAATGTCCTAGATTCCACTCTGGGAGAGTCCCAGATTTCATCAAAATCTGGGGGATAGATAGGGATTGAGGAGTACTTTCAGAACTTGAAAGGTAGATTTAAATTTAGGAAAACCTGGGTTCAAATCCTGCCTCAGACACTTTACTAGCTGTATGACCTCAAGCAAGTCAATTTTAACTTCTCTGGGGTTTCATTTCTTCATCTGTAAAAATGAGAGGGGTGGACTTGTCAATCATTTGGGACCCTTTCAGCTCTGAATCTGTGATTCTATGATGTCAACTATTTCCTTGAAGCTCCCTGGAGAAATCCCAGTGATAACAGCTGATAATAACAGCCCTCATTTCTCTAGTGTTTACAAAACTAATTCTTCATAATAGCCCTGTGAGGCAGGTGCCATTGTCTCTATTTTAAAGATGAGGAAACTGAGGCTCAGAGAGAGAAAGTGACTGACTAGGGTTTGGGATTCAAACTCGGCTCTTTCCACTAAACGGAAATGCTAATTATCTATGCCCCCTGTGTTCTGTTGCAGGCTCAGGGCTGTTTCTGCCTGAGTGGATTCATCGTTGTAGAATTTCCAGTCATGGTATAAAGACTGGGTCAAGAATATGTTTTTACCTAGAGTTGTTCCTTCTGAGGATGAGTCCATAACTCAGTCATGGAAGGCTCTTCATTGTCACCCCTGAGTCTCAGATTCCCTTCAAGAGATCCAACCTCTCTTCCTGCTGGAAGCCTTCCCCAGACCCCAAACTACTAGTACTTACCCTGCTAACATTACTTTGTATCTATTCTGTAAGTAACATTCCTATTTAGATACATGTTATCTTTTTACTCATTCCCACTCTCATTAGAATGTAAGCTCCTTGTGGGAAGCAGATTTGCTTTTTTTTTTCCCTTTTGCATCTACTTTTTTTAGTTTAGCCCAGGGCTTAAATTAAAGAAAGTCTTTTTAACCGACTGACTGAAGGGAAGGGGGAGACGGGAAAAGCTAAAATAGGCAACAGGATCATCTGGAAGCCTCATACTTGGGTGATGTGCGGGTGTAGAATGGAGCCTGCAGGATTCCAGCTGGAAACACGATCTCATTCTTGGTGGGTGAGTAGTAGGCGTTCACTGTGGGAGGAGTCATGCTCCACCTGCATGAAACACAAGAATTAAAGTGGCAGAGGTCACTGGTTGGGAGAGGAAGCCAAGGATCACCTCATTGCTTTGATGATGTATTGTTGGGGTCTTTACTACTCACCCTCTCATTATCCTTCCCCCAAACCCTTCCCTCCTCCCACCTTTCCCTATTACTGTGATGGGCACCACCATCCTTCCAGTCCCTCAGGCTCACAACTTAGCTTTCTCCCTATCTCTCACCCTCTATGTTCAATGTATTACTAAGGCCTGTCAATCTTACTTTTGCCAGACTCCTTCTATACTCCCCCTTCTCTCCCCTGACACTGCTAGCATCTGACGCAGACCCCCATCACCTCATACCTGCCCAATAACCTGCTGGTTGCTTGCCTCAAATCTCCCCCCACTCCAATCCATCCTCCATTTGGCCAATAAAGTGACTTGTCCAAAAGCTCTGTTCATGTCAACCATCCCCTTCCCCAACTCAGTAAAATCCAGGGGCTGTCACCTCCAGGAGCAAATGCAAAATGCTCCGTTGGGCATTCAAAGCCTTCCCACCTCTCTAGTCTTCTTACACCTGCCTTCCCATCATGTACTCTCTGATCCGGTGACACCATCTCTCTCCTCTTTTCATTTTCTTCATCTCTCCCCCATGCCCAGAACGTTCTCTTTCTCAGCTCTAACTACTGACCTCCCTGGCTTCCTTCAAGATACAATAAAAATCCCAACTTCTGCAGGAAACCTTTCCCACCCCCTCTTAATTCTAGCGTCCTCATTCTGTTAATTATTTCTCACTTATCTTGTATATGGCTTGGTCCTATATATTTAGGATTTGTTTATCTTTTTTTGTCTCCCCTATTAGATTGTAAATTCCTTGAGGGCAGGGACTCTCTTTTGCCTTTTTTTGTATTCGCAGTGCATAGCAGAGAGCCTGAGTATAGTAGGCACTTAATAAATGTTTATTGATTAATATACGTAAAGTGCATTGCAAACTTAAAGTACTATGCAAATGCTATTATCATCACTGTTTATTATCTAGTACTACTTTTTTGGACTACTGTGCAATGTAGGTAGAGTTAATAGAAATATCTCCATTTGTGTAGGAACACAGAATTTACAGCTGTAATTGCCCTTAGAAATCACCAGGCAATTTTTTTTTTTTGCTTTTTGGAGGGAGGAGGGCAGGACAATTGGGGTTAAGTGACTTGTCCAAGGTCACATAGTTGGTAAGTGTTAAGTGTCTGAGGCTGTATTTGAAGTCAGGTCCTCCTGACTCCAGGGCCGGTGCTCTGTTCACTGTGCCACCTAGCCGCCCCTATTTTTCTTATTTTACAGGAAAATGAGATTAAGAGAAAGGAATCTGCTTGTCCAAAGTGACACAGTTAGTAAGTTTCAGGGCCAGAATTTGAACTCAGGCCTTTGGCCTCCACCATCTAGTGCTCTTTTCATTATACCACTTTGCCTCTTTCCATTTTACAGAGGAGGAAACTGAGGCTTGGACAGATGACTTGCCTAAGGTCACACGGCTTTCATAGTGGTAAAGCAGGGTTAAACCCGGGTTTTCTGACTCCAGGTTCAGCATTAATTCCCTTTTATCTTACGGCTCCACGTACTATCTATGATATCCATGTGGTGATTATCAGATGCACCGCTGTGTTCAATGAGCATTTATTAAGCACTGCGTCTATATGAAGGACAGGAGATACAAAGGCAAAAACAAAGCTATCTGTCCTCACTGAGGTTATATTCTACTGGGTAACACAGCATGCACTCAGATGGAAAACAGAGTAGGGAGAAAACACTTAGGTTTTATATGATTACAGGATTTGGAGCTGGAGGGACCTTGGAGGTCATCTATTCCAAACCTTTCAATTTACAGTTAGGGAAACAGGCCTGGAGAAGTTAAGAGACTTGCCCATGGTTACAGAGGAGCTAAGTGGCAGATCGATGACTATACTTTAAGCACTTTCCTTTCCCAATGGGGTCTTATGGTCACAGTTCTTATTGTTCCCCTATGAGCCCACCATGATAGAAGGGGTCCAAAGAACTTACTGATCCCTGTTGGGAGCTTTTCTGAGCTGGTCTGCAGTAACTCTGGATGAGAAGTTAAAAAACCGCATGGCATTCTCAAAGTAAAGATCAGGTAGGGCATTGTACTGGAAAAGAGAGAGAAGATTTCTGGGACACACTCAGCAAGTAAGAGTACAGTCTCCCATTTCACTGGGCACACTCCTTTTCAGTCAGTCACCAAGCACCTATCAACATGTCAGGCACTGTGCTAAGTCAGGGATACAAAAAAGTTAAAATAGCTCCAGCCCTCAAGGAACTCACATGCAAGTAGGAGAGACAACAAGTACAAGACCTTTACAGGATAAATGGAAGGTAAACAAACAAACAAATAAATAAGACGGGAGGTGCTAAGAGTGCCAGAGACCAGGAAGGGTCTTTTGGGGAGGACAGGATTTGAGCTGAGTCTTAAAGGAAGCCAGGAAGTGGAGATGAGGAAGGAGGACCTATCAGGGGTTGGAGAAAGCATAAGGCAGGCATTCCCAGGTCTTGTACGCCACATCCCAGGTTTTCTTGAAATATTCTAAAGGAAAAAGTTTTCAAATTATGCTCAAATGACAGAATGAGTTATAGTAAAGGAATAGTTTGTAAGCACTTTAAAAAGAATGAAATGATCACTAGGAAAAGCTTAGGTTTGCTAAGAACAAGTCATGCCAGACCAAGCTCATTTTCCATTTTTGACTGGGTTATGAGACCGGAAAAGCAAAGAGATATTGTGGACAATACAATAAACTTGGGTGTTGGTAAGGCATTTGGCATCTGATGTAAATTAAAAGTTGCATAATATTTTTAGGAAGCATGATTACAAAATCAAACCAATAAGAGGTTACAGTAAGTCATCACAGGTTTTAAGGTATAGGAAAAATTAAAATATTTCTTCTAGGGAAATATTTCAGTTTAAGGTTCAGTTTAAAGGAGAGATTTACCAGTTGTTCTAACTATAGTTTGTGATCAATGCAAAACCTGCATCAGATAGCTCCTAGTTCCTCAAATTAAAAGGACACAGTGGTTTAGAAGTTGGACCTAATTTGATCTGTCCCTTTAAAACTTCAAGTTCAAGTCTCAATTTCAAGTTCTGAGAGGTTGGGAGGGGAGATGTTTCTGGGAACCAAAGGGATGATTCTGTCCTGGGCATCTCTGGGGTCAAATTCTTGCTATTCCTGTAATGCCCTTTGGGGACTGAGTCCCTACTTCTTCAAACACCCCAAACCTTTGAGGAATTCTGATTGCTTACAATAAAGTCAGGGGGAATTCATTTGATTTGCTCAACTCCTCTAAAGGAGGCTTATGGTTTTAGGGAGGCATTTCAGTGAATTGGGGGAGGTGAGGATTGAGATGCTGAATCAGGAGGAGTCTCAGAGGTCATCTCATCCGTTGGGTACCAGAACAGAAATACCCTCTGCAATATCCCCAAGTCCTCCAGACTCCACATGGGAGACTTCTAGTAACAGGCCACTGCCTCTCTGTATGGCCCTTGTGCCTCTTCAGTCCTTAAATACCAAAGCAGGTTGACTGGTCTAGAAATGGCTATGCCTCAGCCTGGAATGCAGAGCCCTCCCCGCCAGCACCCTCTTCACTTATCAAGTTCCTCCTCATCCTTCAGAGAACAACTCAAATGTCATGTCCTCCAGGAAGCTTTCCCTGAGACCCCATTGGTAATGATCTTCCACTGTGGACCTTGTAGAACACTGTGTTCTGTGAGGCTTGCTCATCTCTGATGCATACAAGTAATGCTGTATATGAGAGCTGCCTCTGCTAGTGTAATGTGGGCTGCAGGAAGGCAGGGACAATGTGTCGTCTTGTGCCTGGGACAATATTCTACACACAGTAGATTCTTAAGAAAGGGATGCTGAATTGTATGGCCCCAAATTTGAATAGCTACTGAATGTATAGCCTTTGGGTATAATCAATTCTAACTCCACCTCCAGAGTCCACTCTGGTAGAGGTAGTTCCAAAAGGGATTCTACAGTGCAAAAGAAAGTTTCCAACACAGTGAAGAACCATGAAGCCAACTCACATCATTGAAGACCTTGTCCAACTCCTTGGGATCCATGATGAAGTTGGGGTAACCAATCATATTGTAGATTGCATCTGCCTGGTTTGGGAAGCAGACAATAGGACATGTTCAGTGCTGATGGTCCTCGCAGCAGACATCTTGGTGGAGGGCAGTTGTTCTCAAAATGTGGTTCAGGGAACTCATTAGAGGGTCTACCAAGTCAAAACTATTTTTATAATGATTCTAAGATATTCTAATATCTAATGTGGAAACTAATGTGGAAACTTTGTAGGACAATCCTTGATAATTTTGAAGAATATAAAGGGGACTTGAGACCAAAAAGTTTGAAAACTGCTGTTTTAGTATATAGAACAATGGGGCTGGGATGAGAGAAAGCAGGTTCTAATTGTGGCCTTGATGCTGAAGAGTCAAACAAATTACTATATGTGAATGTAATGGAATGTTATTGTGCCACAAGAAATATCAAAACGAACAGATTCAGAGAAGCTCGGGAAGACTCATATGAACTGGTGCAAAGAGAAGCAAGCAGCATCAGGACAACAATTTATACAATGACTAGAATGTCATAAAGGAAAACAACTCAGACTTAAGAATTCTGATCAATGTGATGACCAATCACAACTTCAGAGGACTGATGATGATACATGCTAGTATACACGTCTCCTGACTGAGACAGCATAAAGGAGACATACATTTGCAGATGTGACCCGTTTGCGAATTTGTTTTGCTCAATGTTTCATATTTTTTTAATAAGGGAGAACCTTTATTTTTGATGGGTGAGATGGGTGTGGATGAGGTAGAAGGGTCATTGATGGAGATTCAAAAAATGAAGAAAGAAGAGTGTCTGTGAAACATTTAAAAATACACAAAAGAAAGCAGAAAGGGAGTTCAGAAGGGACCACAGACAGAGCTACTTTTAAATCCACGTTTAATTTAATATGTATTTTTTTAAAAAGTTGAATCCAATAGAGACTAGAATTTCACATGCAATCCTCTTTTTCTAATTTTTTTGTTTTCAATATGGAAATGTGTGTATTTCTAAAGTTCATAATAATTCTTAAAAAGAGGGGAGGGGAAAGTTTCTAAGAGCTTTTGCCTTCAGGGGGTCTAAGATGAGAGAAATAAGTTTCAAGGCCTAACAGAGGAAATAGACAGGGTTCTTTGAAAACATGAGTCAGTTTACTGAGTGCACATTAGGTTCCACTGGTGTCTAAGAATGTGGTGAGAACGAGGACAAGGTCAAGGATTAGGTGCTTCCCAAACAGGGCAATTACCTCTGTCCAGAGAAAATGCTACTTTATACTCAGTCACACACTATGCCCTTCCCTCATTCTCAGCCACATCACACGGGTATGGACAGAGGGACCAGCCCAGAACAACTGACTCCAGTACTGGAAAAACAACTACTCCCACTAGGAGACAGTGGGAAAAACCATGGATTTGGGGATAGAGAACCTGGGTTCAAATCCTGGTCCTGCCACTTACTACCTTTGTGTTCCTGCAAGTCACTTTGCTTCCTAGCCCTCAGTTTCCTCATCTATAAAATGAAGGGTTTGAATTTAATAACCTCTAAGGTCTCTTGTAGAGGAAAGATAAGGGACACCATAGTGCACAGAGCACCTGGCCTGGAGTCAGGAAGACTCATCTTCTCGAGTTCAAATCTAGCCTCAGACACCTACTATTTGTGTGACCTTGGGCAAGTCACTTAACTGTGCTTGCCTCAATTTCCTCATCTGCAAAATGAGCTGGAGAAGGAAACAGCAAAAACACTCCATTATCTTTGCCAAGAAAACCCCAAATGGGGTCACGAGGAGTAAGACACGACTGAACAACAACAAAGGTTCCTTCTAGCTCTACTACTAGTACTGCTACTACTATTACCAGCGCTTACATAGGACTTTAGGATGTACAAAAGTGCTTTATAAATGTTACATCATTTTATTCTCACAACAACCCTGGGAAATAGGTGCTATTATTATTACTCTTCTACAGATTAGGAAGGTGAGGTAAACAAATGTGAAGTGACTTGTCCAGAGTCACACAGCTGGAAAGTGTCTGAGCAGGATTTGAACTCTCATCTTCCGTGTTTAATCCACTCACCCCCTAGATGTCTACAGGTTAGATGTGGCTTTTGCAGCCTGAATTACCTTTTCCTTGGCTGATTTCCGCGTGTCCTCATCCATCCACTGCAGGGTGGTCAGGCTTTCTTCAAATGCTCTCTTGATCTCCATGATCATTTCACTGGCCTGGGGAATACAGACAGGGTAAGTGGAGGCCTGCAGAGCCAGCAGCATGGCAGGAAGGATGTTCTATAAGCAGGGAGGTTCACCTCTGGGCATAGTCTCAACCTTTGCTGTGAGGCTCTGCCTCCAGAGAGTTAGGCCCTTGGGCAATCAGTCCTCCTCTATAAAAAGAGGAAGCCATATCCTTTGATTATATCAGGGGTTCTTAACCCAGGGTCTGCACACTTATTTTTAAAAAAGTATTTTGATAACTGTATTTCAACATAATTGGTTTCCTCTGTCATCCTATGTGACAAAGGAATCCTATGTGTCATCTTTTAATTCATGCATTTAAAATCACTGCTGAGAAGGAGAGTATAAGGCCTGAGCAGCAAAGGGTCCAAGACACAAAACCAGTGAAGACCCTCTGGAACAGACGATCTCCAAGGTTCCTTTCAGCTCTATCATTTTCTGTTCCCAGGCCCCTTCCAGCTCTGACTTGGTGTACTGAAATCCTTCCTATCTATGAAAACTCCCATCCCTGGCAATTGATGAGCCCAAATCCCTCCCAGCTTTGACCTCCTCTCTTCAAGTTGGCTTCAATTCAAAACTCATTAAAATTCAATTCCATTCAATCCAGCATGTATTTATCAAGTGTCTATGATTTGCCATACTCTGTACCAGATGCCAAGGGCACAAGGACAGAAAAAGAAGTTATACCTGCCCTCAAAGAGCTTATATTCTACCCACTCTGAATCCTCTAACATTCCGTGTTCTCAGCTTTCTTCTATTTCTGACATCCTTATTCTAAGATACTTCCCAGCTCTGAACTTCTATGTCCTAAGGGCCCTCCCAAGTCTGGACTTCTCTTTTTTAAACCCTCTTTTAGTTCTGACACTTTCTATTCCATGAAAAGCCCAGGAGACGTATTTCGGGCTTAAGAAGAGTGACAGATACCCATGCGGCACCTAGTGATTGGCCCTGACTAGTGCCCAGTTTGTAAAGTTCAGCAGTGCCAACGGAAAAGCCAAAGATGGAGGTGGGAATGCAAGGCCAAGGGCTCCAGAGAAAAACAACACAATTGATTTGAGGTTTAGGAAAATAGCGTTTTGGTGGCTGCACAGAAGGGACCAGACTGGTGTCAAAAAGCCTGGAGAGGAGGAGAATGAGAGCAGACCAGATGAGTAAGAAGCTTCAAGTCTATCGGGGAGGAACTTTGCATGGCTGACCAAGGGCTGCTGCCCCCAGAAGCAGGACTTACTATGTTCTTGCTGTCCTCAGCAAAAGTGGCTTTCACAAACATGGCGCCCAGGGCAAAGCCCAGGTTGTTGTCTGTGTCACTCACACAAAACTTCCATCGTGGAAGGCACGTCTGTGAATGCAAAATGAGGCAGGTAAGTAACTCCAGGCTAGAGAAAGTGTGCTGATGTGGAAAGAGCACTGGACAGAGTCAGTGAACCTGGGTTCAAACCCCACCTCTGCCATCTACTTACCTACCTGGGTGACCTCGAGTTTCCTCATCTGCAAGATGAGGAGATTGGGCAAGATAACCTCAGGATCCCTGAAAGTTTTCCATCCATGAACCTGTGCTTATCTGGTTTGACTTTAGCCATCCTCTCTGAGCTTGACTGACACAGTGATGCCGTGATGATCCTCTATTCAGTCTATTCCTCCTTCCCAATGTAAACTGCTCCAGACAGGACATGCATCTCTCATGTGTTCTTTGCTGTTGTTCAGTCACCTTCAGTTGTGTCTCACTCTCGTGACCCCATTTGGAGAAGATATAGGAATGGCTTGCCATTTCCTTCTCCAGAACATTTTACAGATAAGGAAACTGAGGCAAACAGGGTAAAGTGACTTGCCCAGGGTCACACATCTGGGAGGTGCCTGAGACTGGATTTGAACTCAGGAAGATGAGTCTTCCTGACTTCAGCCCTGGTACCATGGAGCCCCCTAGCTGCCTCATGTGTTCTTTAGGTAACATTAAAAAACAAACCACTTCTGGAATCAATAAGGTGCTTTTTAGACATCTGAAATAGGTGGTCACAGAATCCTTGAGAGGAAAAGGGCTTTGAACCAGTGTGATATAGTAGAAAGAGATGGGGAGGCTGGTCTCAAATTCCAGCTCTGGTTTCCCAAACTGCATCCCTTCTCTGGATCTCAGTTTATGAAATAAGTCGAGCGAACTAGTTGGTTCCCAAGATTCCTACGTACTCTAAATTAGAAACTTCAAGGTTATTTCATTCAGGATTACAGACAGCAATCCAGATAGATGAGCGCTGATATCACTGAAGGTGTTTCAAGAGGCATAATGGCCTCCATAGGTGGTGCCATAGTGCACAGAGCACCATCCCAGAGTCAGGAGGATGTGAATTCAAATCTACCTGATTGCCGCCATAAAAAGGAAGAAAGAAAAGAAAGAGAGAAAAAGAAAGGCAGGAAGGAAGGAAGGAAGGAAGGAAAGAAAGAAAGAAAGAAAGAAAGAAAGAAAGAAAGAAAGAGAGAAAGAAGGAAAGAAGGAAAGAAAGAAAGGAAGAAAGGAAAGAAAAAAGGAAGAAAGAGAGAAAGAAATGAAAGAATACAGAAAGAGAAAGAAAAAGAGAAAGAAAAAAAAGTGTTTCTGAAGAGACTCCATAGTCTTTCTCAGTTGTCTCAATGTTGATGGTCCCAAAATTTCAGTCAAGAGATTCTTCTTTTAATCTAAGTCACATTTCTCCTCTTTACATTCTTAAATTTGTCTTTACGCTTTTAGTCTTTTTGGTATGACTTCCTTTTATACCAGAAGGCTGCTTCTACTGTTTTTAACCTTTCCTAACCCCTCCCTTTACCTTCATGGCTTTCTGATTATCCATCCTTACCTGAGTAGTTCAGAAGTAGACAAACCATACTGTGCTGGGTCTGGTCCATGCTTAATACAACAGATTCCTTAATTCTATGTTCTGTGCATGCCTGTGGCTACAGTTGCACAGCTATGTGGCAATGGCATGGTAAGTTTCATATCCACTATGACATCCAGATCTTCTTCTAATGAACTCACATGAATAGATTTTTCCTTACTTGAATTTGTGCCACTTGTTCTCTCTCCCTATCACAGGTCAACAGTCACCTTTTCTTGGGTTTGGGGAAAGTTCAGAAAATCCTGCAGTTACTTCATCCTTTGTTGGAAAATACATTTCTTAAACTATAAATTCCTTCTGTTATCCATTTGACAAGCATTTATTAAGTATCTACGATGGGCCAGGCACTGGGGATAAAAATGCAAAAGTGAGACAGCATCTGCCCTCAAGGAGCTTATATTTTACTTCAGGGATATAGGATAGCAGACAACTACATACAGAATACATGCAAAGTAAATGCACAATGATCATTTTTTTTTTTTTTTTTTGCTGGGAAGAGGAGCCCTAACAGTTGGGGGAATCAGGAAAATCTTTAAGGAGGTGGCAGCTAGGTGGTGTGTTGGGCCTGGAGTTAGGAAGGCCTGAGTTCAAATCTAGCCTCAGATACATACTAGCAGTATGACCCTAAGTAATTTAACCCTATTTGCCTCAGTTTCCTCATCTGTAAAATGAGCTGGAAAAGGAAATGGTGAACCACCCCAGTATTTTTGCCAAGAAAACCCCAAATGGTGTCACGGAGAGTCAGACATGACTGGACAACACCACAATAAATGAACCCGGGGGGGGCGGGGTGAAAAGGAGAGAGAGAGAGCACTCCAGGCATTCAGGACAGAAGCAGAAGATGAACTGATATACCCAGAGATTAGCCAGTAGGCCAGCTGGGGGAGAGCA
The DNA here is from genome assembly GCA_028646515.1 of Pseudochirops corinnae. Classification (NCBI taxonomy): domain Eukaryota; kingdom Metazoa; phylum Chordata; class Mammalia; order Diprotodontia; family Pseudocheiridae; genus Pseudochirops; species Pseudochirops corinnae. The sequence continues at coordinate 54,892,675 of CM053588.1, forward strand.
AAGACGCTCATCTGTGAAATGAGGATCTCAACACTTGGCTGCCTAAAACACAGGCATACAGAGAAGTCTCAGTGAGATAATCTATGAGGATGGAAAGCGTTTCATAAAAACCTTCCGAGAGGCTACAGAAATAATGACAGCAATGACAACAAGAGTTCACGTTAACATAGCACTTCAAGGTTTGCAAAGCACTTCACAAATCTTATCTCACTGGAGCTTCATAATATTCCTGGGAGGTTACCCCCATTTTACTGATAAGGAAACTGAGGCAGGCATAGGTGAAGCGCCCTGTCCAGGGCTGCACGGTCAGGATACATCAGAGGTAGGATTTAATCCAAGTCTTTCTTCGGGACTCCCAGGCCAGCTCTACCCGCCGTGGCCTCTAAGTCATCATTCCTTATGGCCCCAAATGCTACAGAGCAGGACTGTCAGAAGTACTGAAGGAAACCTAGGAAGCCATTTTATTTATTTTGATTATCCCTTTCCTGTCAAGAGATAGCCAGACAATTAGATCAGAGGAAGAGGAGGAAAGTTTTCCCCCCTCGAGTGCCTGGATCTGAGAGACCCCCTTCCGGCCATTCAGTGCCTGCTCTTATCCAGGCCTGTGTTGTCTCAAGAGACAGGCTCAGCCTCAGGCTGGAGGAGGAAAACCCAGACAGAGACAAGAGCAGCAGAGTGTGCCCTGAAACAGAAAAAATAATGACAGAAAGTCATACTCACCGAGCGGCGGTGGAAGGCTTACAAAATGTTTTCCACAGAATAAGACATTCGACAGACCCCTCACTCCAAGTGTTATGCCCATTTTACAGACTAGAAGACTGAGTCTATGAGAGGCTAAAATGACTTGTCCATGATCACACAGAAATATTAAGTGTCTGAAGTGGGATCTGAACTGGGGTATCCTGACTCCAAGTTCTTTACTCTATTCAGCACACCATAGCAACTCTCCAACAATTCAATCATTCCACAAACACTTATTATGTCCTGGCACTATGCTGGGTGCGGGGGTTCCAAGGAATGACACAATCCCTAATCTCAAGGAGATTACATTCTGATGGGGAGACAGCAAGTACATGTGTCAGTATAGTCAGAAAAAAATATGAAGAGAACCAGACAAAATAACTGAGTACAAGGTCATCTGGGAGGGAGAGCTCGGGCAGATGGGAGGATCAGGAGAAGTTTCATGGAAAGTGTAGTGCTTGGAATTTAGGACTATACCTCAAAAGACTCTGAAGTCTGCATACCCTTTGGTCCATCAAGGACACTCCTAGGTCTATTCCCGAAGGAGATGCAAGAAAGAAGAAAGGGGCCTAAATGCACAAAAAAATTTATAGGAGCCCTTTTTGTAGCAGCCCAAACCAGAAACAAAGGGGATTTTCACCTACTGAGGAACAGCTAAACAAACTGTGGTATACGACTATAAAGGAATATCATTGCATCATGACAAATGACCACATGAAGAGTTACTGAGAAAACTGGGAAGAGCTCTATGAACTGATGCAGAGGGAAGTGAGCAGAACTAGGAGGACCATTTATGCAATGACAACAACCATACAGAGAAAAACAACTTTGAAAGATGTCAGAACTCTTGAGTGATGCTAATTTAAGCCCTAAATCCTGAGGATTGAAGATGAAATATGCCACCTACTTCCTGCCAGAAAAAAGTGATGGACTTAAAATGTAGAATGAGATATGGTATCTACTTTTGGACATGGCCAGTATGGAGATTAGTTTTTCCTTAGATTATGCATGTTTGTTATGAAGATCTTATTTTATTTTTTATTGTTCAACTAGGTAGGGGGATAGGAGGAGACAGGGAAGGAGAGGTAATAAAAGCTTGTAAAAATAATAGCCAACATTTACAAATTGTTGTAAAGTTTACAAAGTTTACAAAGTTTTGTAAAAGTTTACAAAGTCCTTTACAAATATTATCTCATTTTATCTTCACAACAACCCTGGAAAAGGAGGTGCTATTATTATCCCTATTTAACACATAAGGAAACTGAGGTAGAGATTGAGTGTCTTGTCCAGAGTCATACTACTAGTGATTGTCTGAGGCTGGATTTGAACTTAGGTCTTCCTGACTCCACATCCAAGTGCTCTATCCACTAAGCCACCTAGATGAGTAAGGTTTAGTCCTAGTTTTCTGGGCAGCCAGTATGTGTCAGAGGAAGCACTTGATCTCAGGCATTCGTGACTCTATGCCCTACAGAAGGCTGACTCTTGTTTTGCATGTGAAGGGTACTTCAATCTAGACTGGATTCAAAGAGGAAGCTGAGGCTCATCCAGTAACCAGCAGGGCTAAGATTCAACCCTAAATCTGGCTGAAAGCTCTAGGTCAGTTGTTCTCAACCTGTGGGTTATGTTCAATTTGTAACAATGAAAATACATCCTGCATATCAGATAGATTCATAACAGTAGCAAAAGTACAGTTATGAAGAAGCAACGAAAATAATTTTATGGTTGAGGGGTTACCACAACATGAGGAACTGTATTAAAGGGCCATGGCATTAGGAAGGTTGAGAACCACTGCTCTAGGTGCTTTCCTCCATCATCAGCCTCAGGATGACTGAAGCAGGATCAGTTAGAGCCAGAGGTGGGCCTGAAGGTCTAAAGACTTCCCCACCTCTCACCTTCTTGGTCCCATACATCACTTCCATGAATTTCTCTTCGGCATCCTGGAAGCGCTGATCCAGGAAAGAACTCGTTTTTTTCACCAGGTTCCAGATCATGTAGTTGTTCAGGAGGCTGTTGGAAAGAGGAGAGAATGTGGGGAGTCAGAAGGGCCCTTGGATGCTCCCTCCTCCACGAAGCCTTGTTATTCATTCTGAATGTGAGTGGTGCATTAGAATGTAAGAGCCTTGAGGGTAGGAACTGTCTCACTTTTTCTCCTTATATTTTCAGTGCCCTGGCATGTCTGCCAATTGAGTGGTTTACTGGGAACTCTGAGCTGTCTTCAAGGCTCAGCTCAGATGCTACCTACTCAAGGGTTCTTCCAGAATGTTCTAGGTGCCCTGCCCATTCCCCCAACTGCTTTATAGTTGCATATCTGTGTCTAGGATCTAGACTCTCCTCAAAGAGAGGGCTATGAGCAGCTCCTTGGGGGCTAGGATGATTTCATTTTTGTCTTTGTATACCTAGCACAGTGTTGGTTCTTAATACTGGCCAGGTATTATTTTTCAGTTGTGTCCAACTCTTTCTGACCCCAGTTGGGGTTTTCTTGGCAAAGACACTGGACTGGTTTGCCATTTTCTTCTCCAGCTTGTTTTACAGATGAGGAAACTAAGGCAAACAGGGTTAAGTGACTTGCCCAAGGTCACACAGCTAGTAAATGTCTGAGGTCAGATTTGAACTCAGGAAGATGGCCTGAGTTCCATGGCCCTGAACTCTATGCACTATGGCACCACCTAGCTGCTCTGTAGATCTAACATACTTGAGTCCCCTGTTCATCTCCCTTGTCCTCTTGGACCTGACCCAGTCAATCAATCAACAAATATTTAGTAGCCACTTACACTATGTGTCTTCAGGCATTATCCTATGCACTGAGGATACAAAGTACAGCAAAAACACAGAGTTTCTGTCCTCAAGGAGCTCCCTGTCTGATGGGGAAGATGGTGTCCATGTAAGTAACCAGGCAAATGTAAGATACAGACAGTGTGAATGGAAGGTAGCCTTGGGGGCAGGTGCTGGCAGTAGTGGGGAGAGATACAGGGTACCTGCATTAGACAGAATTTGGGCAGAGACTTTTTTTTAAGGAAGTTGGGGTTAAGCCCAAGTTCTGAGGTTGGATTTGAACGCAGGTCTTCCTGACTCCAGGCCTGGTGCTCTATCTACTGCACCCCCTAGCTGCCCTGAATTTGGGCAGAGTCTTGTAGGAAGCTATAAGGAAAAGGAATAGAATTCCATGCAAAGGCACAGCACAGAGACATGGAGCATAGTGTGTGAAGGAGAGCAAAGATGCCAGTGTGGCCAGGTAGTAGAATGAGCAGAAGGGTGTGAAATCTGAGAAGACTGGAAAAGAGTCAGGTTGTAAGGGGCTTCAACTGCCAAAGAGAAGAGTTTATAGTTGATCCTGAAGGTAACAGGGAGCCACCAGAGTTTCTTGAGTGGGGTCGTGATGTGGTTAGACCTATGCTTTAGGAAAATCCCTTGGGCAGTCACATGAAGGAGGGACTGGTGTGGGGATGGAGCCCAGTTAGGGAGCTACTCAATAGTCCAAGCAAGAAGAGATGAATTTGCTTTAGACATAATCTGAATTTACTCATTCATGTACATGATATTTCTCCTCAGTAGAACGTAAGCTCCCTGAAGGCAGGGACTATTTGGCTTTTGTCTTGGAGCTTGACCCCTTGGTTAGTACTTCATGAATGCTTATGGGATTGATCCAAATTATCTGATAACTACAATGTACTATCCTGGATTCTTGGCTCAGGCCCACTCCTGAGCAGAGGGGCAGGAGAAGATGATGGCTACTCTACAATACCAAAGTGGATGGGTAGAGGTAGGCGATGAGGGGGGTTAGAAGTGGGAAGAGAGCCAAAGGAAAGGGTATTAGGAGGAAATTCTGACCATCTAGCTACTCCATGATCTTCCTTTAGTCACTCATCCCTGGCCCACCCTGGGCCCTGTCTCTGCAGCTGTTAGCACTTTGGCTAAAAGATAATCTAAGCCCTCATTTTGAGGGCCACTCACACATCCTTCTGATGGTAGAGAATCACAGTCAAAGATGGGAAGAGGAAACATGTGGAAGCTACAAAGAGGCAGATCTTAGCCTAACATCAGGAAAGACTTCTTAACAACTGGAGTGAAATGGGACTCCTTGGGGAGTGGGAGGCTCCCCTTGAAGCAAAGTCAAATAACCATTTCATGGGGAATCATGGAAAAGATTTCTATTTGGACACTGACTGGGTAGGCTCTGAAGTCCTTCCAGGGGCTTGTGGAAAAAGTACTAGGAGTGGAGTCATAAGGCCAGAGACGGGCTTACTGCTCTTTTATACCCTGGCTCTGTGGCCCTGGACAACTCCTCTGTTTCATGATATGTATAATGATGGGGCTGGCTCTTCTAGCCCTACTTCTATGAACCTATGAGATTTGATGACCTTAGAGATTTCCTAATCTAACCCTTCATTGTACGGAGAAAAAGATCAGTCACCAAGAAGGAGAAGGAATTTGCCCAAGGTCTTCCAGCTGACAGAGGTGAGACTTGTACTCAGTTCTTGTGTCTAAGTGAGACTTCTTTCTCTTGCACCTTGCTACAATAACAATTCAGTCAAGGTGCTGTGAGATTTACAGAAGGATATAGTATTCCTAACTAGCCAAGACTGAGATGTACAAGACAGCCAGATAGGAGTTGCCCACTGTCTGGGTGAGCTCCTTCCTGGCATCCCCAGACAGGAGGATCACCTTACCATTTGTCTGTGTTGTTGATAAGGTTGGAGACTTGTTCCAAGTATTCCTTGGCATAGACCACCACAGGCTCTGATTCATTGATCTCCACGGGGTAGAACACAGTCGTAAGGAAGGGCATCCAGTCAATGGCAGGTGCCAAAACCTGAAAGAGAAGACAAAGGTGTGAAACTGGCAGGCCAGTCACCTGTCACACCCCACATGGGTGCAAAATGTCATTCAGTGAATGCTTACAGGAAATTTTCCTGACCTGTAGTTTTGACTGTGGCCTCCTAAGCCTTGCCAATGAGATTTCTGGTTGGAAGACCTTTCTGTAGTCTCAGTAACACCTGGCACCATCAGGACTTGGCAGACTCACCTAACCAGAGTTGGAGCCAAGGGGCAGAGGAGACAGGAGGCAGGCAGGACCAGGGATAATGTGCTAGGCCCCACATCTCGATGGCTCAGCTGAAAAACTGTTTCATTGCAGGGCTCTCTGTGATTGATAATGCTGGTGCTGTTATTCTCATTGTTAGCTACCTGTCCTGCCCCAAACTGAGGAAAGGTGTCAGAGTATTCCAGAACCCAATTCTAGAGCTATGTAGGGAAATTGTCCATCTTACTGCCTGAGACCTAGGACCTATGCCTTAACCCCCAGAATCTTTCTAGTCCATAGGGTCTTGGCCTTTTTGGGAAGCCCATGGACCTTTTCTCAGAACCTTATTTTTAAATGCACACAAGAAAATACACAGTTACAAAGGAAAACGAAATATAATTATCAAAATGTTTTGTAAAATTTTGTGGACCCCAGGTTAAGAAACCCTGCCCGAGATCTCTTCCAGCCCGGACACTGTGTTCTCAGGGCTCTTCCAGATTTGCCATTCTATTTTCTAAGAACATTCCAGCCCTGACATTCTATGCTCCAAAGATTTCTAACCTTAACCTTTTTTGTGTCACAAACCCTTTTGGCAGACTGGTGAAGCCTCATGGACTCCTTCTCAGAATATTGTTTTTAAATACATAAAATAAAATCCACTGGACTACAAAGAAAACCAATTATATTGACAGTTATCTAAACATTAACAATCAAAACCCAAACCAAACTGATGAATTCCGGATTCAGAATCCCTGCTCTAGTCTCTCTGGACTAGCTCCTTGGTTCTGGAGTTCGAAGGCAGTCGGGCACCGGGGTCATGGGACCACAGTCCTTAGGAGTAGTGGCATCAGAAAGAACAAAGAGGGCTTGAGCTCCAGTCTCCACTCTGCTGCTCACTACCTGAAGGATCATAGTCAAGGCATCTCACCTTTCTCTGCTTCAATTTCTTAATCGATGAATTTTCAAGTGGCAGGTAGGTGTTCTAATTCTATGGCCCTGTGATAAAGGACCTTAGAAACAACTTAACCCAACTCTCATTTTGCAGATGGGGAAATTAAGAACCTGAGGGGTACTAGTAACTTGCTCAAGGTTAAGTTAGGTCAACTAGGGGACCACAGTACCTAGAATGCTGGGCCTGGAGTCAAGACTCATCTTCCTGAGTTCAAATCTAGCCTTAGACACTTACTAGTAGTGTGACCCTGGGAAAGTCACTTGACCCAGCTTGCCTCAGTTTCCCCATCTGTAAAATGAGCTAGAGAAAGAAATGACAAACCCCTCTGGTATCCCTGCCAAGAAAACCCCAAATGGGGTAATGGACAACAAGTTTAAGAGCCAGAGGCAGGATTAGAACCTAGGTCTTTATTCCAAATACAGAGCTCTTTCCACTACACCAGTGACAGGCTAACATCCCCTAGGAGCAAAACCTTTTACTCTTGTCTTCAAGTTGTCAAGATCCATCAATTCCAAATCAGCCACACGTCCCACCTCTGGCATCTCCTCCATTCACCCTATGTCCCACTCTATGCTCTATTCACCACGTTCCATTTCCCCATCACTGTCCACCTGAGCTTTGGCAACAGACTCCTCCTGCCCCCTTCAGGATCACAGAAAGAACCTTGTTCTCTCTGGGAGTCTCAGCAGACCCCATGGGAGGGGGCCTGCTGCCAGCCCATCCTATGATGGGCCATCTCTTGCCAGTGGAAAGCTTTCCCTGACATCCAGGGGAAAGCTGCCTCCCTGTAGCTTCCGTCTTATCAGTCTTCATTTTGCTTTCGGGGACCAAGCAGGACAAGTCACGTCCCTCTTGTCCTTGAGATCCCTGAAGACTGCTCTCACTCCCACCTTTAGAATTCTCTCCAGGCTAAACATCCCCAGCTACTTCAGCCAATCCTTGTGCATGGCTCATAGTAAATGTGCAATAATTGCTTGCCAGTCATAGGATTTGAACCCAGGACCCATAATTCAAGATGCTCCACTATATCAATACTTCTCCTCCTGAAACTCCAGAGCAGGAAAAGAATGCATGTTGTCCTGACTCTCTCCACATCTCCAGTCACCTTAACCTCTCTCACTTGTTCCCCCAATGCAGGTCTGGTGCTCAGTCCTTACCCCTGAGAGCTCCCATGAAGGCCTCATCACAGATCCCCACAGCCCCTCTCGCTTCCAGGTCATCGGCACTGTGTCCAACTCCAAGGAGTTCTTGGAAAACTTCCAGTGCACCCCTGGCTCCCCTATGAATCCCCATTGAAGTGTTAAGTCTGGTAGAGGTGAATCCAGGTGGAAGGAGGAGGATGAGGAATTATGGGAAGGACAGGCAGGACAAAGACCCTGGGGGGAGAGGAAGGCCAGGCCAGAGGGAAGGAATGAAACAGCTTGGCCCTGTCTGTCCAGTATTGAGGGCATTGCCCTGGCCCTCCTCCTTACCCAAGTACCTGCCCTCCCTGCCTTCAAAGAGCTCTCCATAGGAAGGGGTCCAAAACCACCAAGGCCATCAAGTCCAACTCTCCCCTTTTACAGATGAGAACACTGAGGCACAATTTCCATAGTAAAAGAGAATGAAGATTTCTTTGGAGTTAAGATGAAGAAACATAGGTCAGAGCCAGGCTCTCTGGACTCTGAATCTCCTCCTCCTCCCAGTGGGAGGCAGACTCTGCCCCTAAGTGTTTGGTGCCAGACCACCAAGACACATTCTTGTTATTATCAATACGAGATCATGTCACTACACTGCAATGACCCCTTCCTGGCCATTTCCAGACCATGCTGCCACCACTATGAGGTCCCCGTCACCCATCACTTTCCAAATCTACTTCCCCTTCATGCACTGTCCTCCCCTAGCAGAATGTAGACTCCTTAAGGGCAGAGATCGTCTTGTTTACTTATATTTCTATCTTTAGGACTAAACACAGTGTCTGGCATATGGTAAACACTTAATATATGCCCATTCATTTATTCATTTGTAGGAAAGCACAATTTTCTCAACACAGTAGGTACTTAGTATTTGTTAAATGAAATTAATGACTATCCCAATGGTTCTATGCCATAGATAGTAGATATATGGATGCTCTGATCAACTTACAATTTCATCCCTGAGAGCATCATCTCCCAGAGCCATAACCACTAATTCTGGAGGCTCAGGCAAACACAAAGACAAAACCCCTCCTTGGAGGCAGGACCCTTTTTTGTCTTTTGTCATTTTTGTCCTTGTCTCTGCAATGCCTAGAACACTATCTCGCACAAAGTAGGCCCTTAATACATCCTTGTTGATTAACTGAAAGAGCCTTGGGACACAGAATGTTAGAAGAAACAGATGGGACTTTAGGAGGTCCAACTCCATCATTTTAGTGGAGGAAAAGGATCCATAGAAGGAAACTGACCCATCAGAATGTAGCTCCTAGATGATAGGGCCTGTCTTTCTTTTGGCCTGTACATATAGCCCCAGCATTTAGCTTCAGTAAGCATTTTAAAATGTAATCTTGAAATTTAAAGTTTTAATCTAAATTTTTAATTTTTAAATGTAAAATTATTAAATTAATAAATTATCTTTCCTTCCCTCCTTTCTTCTTTCCTTCTTCTTTCTCTCCCTCCTTTCTCTTTCTTTCTTTCATTCTTTTTCTTTCTTCCTTCCCTCCATCCTTTCTGTTTCCTTCCTTCCTTCCTTCCTTCCTGACTAACCTAAGGTAGTTAGTAGCAGAACCAGAGGTAGAACCCAGGTCTCCTTCCTTCTTATTCCTGATTAAAAGAAAGTGATGAAGACTTCAGGAACATTCAAGATGAGCTTCTCCCAAGGAGTACTACTGTCCAGCCGCCCATCTTGCTCCTCTCTCCTCAGCCCCAGGCTGCTGTTCATAAGGGCAAAGACCTAATTCTGGGGCACCCTCAGACCGGTCTGTAGGAGCTATACCCAAGTGCCTGCTGCTTTGATCCCTGTGACAGTAACACCCAGACTCTTTGCTCATTGGATCTCTTGAATCAAGGACTAGCAGGTTACAGCAGTCAGGTGTGAGCAGCTAACTGCTTTGGGAAAATGGGTAAGTGTGCAGAAAGCTGCTGTTTGCTTACCTCACACTGCCCTCCCACATGGGGTCAGGAAAGTTAAGCAAACTACACTGATGAGAACTCTCTGGTCTAAGGTACAACATTGTGTGCTTCTATCTTGTCCTCACCTTCTATTGCCCTCCTCCTCTAGGGAAAGCAAGTGTTTTGGGGAGGGAAATTCTCACAATGGATCTACAAGGCAAGAAGGTGGAAGGAGGGCAGAATATAAAAAGCTCTGGGAAATTTATTTCTCTATTTTAAAATCTTTTTAAATAATTTGTTTTTCTTTTTTTTTGTTTTTGCTTTTTGTAGGGGCAACTGGGGTTAAGTGACTTGTCCAAAGTCATACGGCTAGTAAGTGTTACGTGTCTGAGGCCAGATTTGAACACAGGTCCTCCTGACTCCAGGGTTGGTGCTCTATTCACTGCACCACCTAGCACCCCTAAATAATTTGTTTTTTAACTAAAAAAAAAATCTATTTTCTCCTTCTCACTCTCCTCACCCCACTAGAAAAGAAAAACAAAACCCTTGGAACAGATATGCATAGTCACACAAAATAAATTCCCTCAATGATCACTTCTGAAAATGTATGTCTCAGGGTGGCTAGATGGTGCAGTGAATAGAGCACTGGTGCCTGGAGTCAGGAGGACCTGAGTTAAAATCCAGCCTCAGACACTTGATCACACATACTAGCCATGTGACCTTGGGCAAGTCACTTAACCCCAATTGCCTTGCCTTCCCCCCTCCAAAAAACAAATGTATGTCTCACTCTGTATTCTGTCAAGGGGTGGCTAGCACACCTCCTCATTGGTCCTATGGAACCCTAGTTGGTCACTGCATCAATCAGAGCTCTTCCGTCTTTCCAAGTTTTGCGTCTGTCATTTTGTCATTATCCTGTTTTAAAATCTTCACTTCTAGCTCTGCCCCTGCCTGGCTGCATGACCTGGACAGGTCTTCTCTTGATGCCAATTTGCTTCCCTTTAAAACGATGGAAGACAGGAGGCAGTGTGGTGGAGGAGAGAGGGTTCTAGAGCTGTGGTCAGGAGAGACCTGAGTTGGAATCCTCTCTGCCCCTCATCAGCTGTTGTGACCATAGGCCAATGGACTAATGGGAAGAATACTGGATTTCGAGTTCAAATCTTAACAGGTTTCCTGCTATCTCTATGACTTTGGGCAAGGTAACTACCCTCTGAGCCTTAGTATCTGCAAGTGAGGGGACTGGACTATAGATGACCCTGAAGGTCTTTGCCAGCTCTAACTCAATGATGATAATGATGACACTAAGAAATTGCTGCTTTAACTTTGTGGGTCTCGGTTTCATTCCTGTAAAATAGGGATTCTGATAAAGAATCAAAGAATTTGAGAGTTGGAAGTAGTCATATCGTTTAATGCTGCTGTTGTCATCTGTCCTTTGTTTTTGAAGAGGACCAATGGCATCATGGGTGATGTCTTGACTTGCAGTTGGACTGGATTTAAGTGAGGCAGAATTGCTCACTCTCTCGTCCAGTGGCAAGACAAAAGTCAAGATGGTTGATGGCTGGGATACAGAGAGTGACCTTGGCATCTTCCCTGTCTGACCGAGCTGTAAGTGCTCCACAGTGCCCACTTCAGGTGGCTTTATGGCCATTGGAGCAAATGATTGTCATCCTCTAATTCCACTGGGGGAAGGTCTTCACATGCTTGGGGTAGATACTGCCCCTGCCCCCATCTCATCCATGGGTTTGAGGTCTGCTGGCATATACACAAAAAGAATCCCTCACTACAACAAACCTGACAAGGCTTCCAAAGAGGCAGAACTCACTAGTTTTCTCTCAGGCTCTCCCACTTTGTGGTTGTTGTTCAGTCATCCCAGTGGTGTCTGACTCTTTGTGACCCCATTTGGGGTTTTCTTGGCAAAGATGCTACAGTGGTTTGTCATTCCCTTTTCCAGTTTATTTTACAGATGAGGAAACTGAGGTAAAGTGACTTGGCCAGGGTCACACAGCTAGTCATTGTCTGAGGCTGGATTTGAACTCAGGAAGATAAGTCTTCCTGACTCCAGGCCCAGCTTTCTATCCACTGTGTCACCTAGCTGCCCCCATTTTGAGACTATTCTAATTATTATGAAGGATTTCCTGACATCTGGCCAAAACTGGCCTTTCTGCAATATCCCCACTGCAGAGGTTCTGCCGTCTGGGACCGAACTGAGCAAGGCCAATCTCCCCTCCACGTGACAGGCCTCCAAGCATTTGAAGACAGCTCTCACATATCTCATGAGTGGTCTCTTCTATGGGTTAAACAGCCTTGGTTTTTTCAGCCATTTCCCATGAGACATGAACTCTAAGGCTCTTGCCCATTCCTGGGGAAGAGGGTCCTTTCCATTAGTGTTAAGTGACTATTAAAAAAAACAAAAACAAAAACAAGCCAACTCTGATATCTCTTTGGAGAGGAAAGAACCCTGGGCTTCCAGCAAGAACACTTGGGTTCAGAGGCTTTGGGCCTGATTCCCCTGGCTCTGCCAGTCATTAATTCCTGGACAAATGATTTCATCTCTCGGACAAATGATTTCATCTCTCCAATATCCAGTTTCACTTCCTGTAAAATGGGGACAATAAAACCCTACCCACCTACCCAATAAGGTTGTGAGGATGAAATATGAGCATAGGGATAAAGCCCTTTATAGCTGTATAAGGCGCTGTATAAAAATGCCAGCTATGAGCCTTCCAGACAGAATGTACTTGGTTAGGCTGACTTCACCCACGGCATAGCCAGTAAACATCGGTGGTGTCCGGAACTGGGCGGCCAACAACTGGGAAATGAACTCGCTGTGACGTGTGAATGTGTGCCGGATTATTACTGAACCCTAAGAAACACATGTGAGGAATGAAAAGAAATACAGGAAAACTTAATGTGGACAAATGCAGAGAAAAGTGAGAGCAAAAACAATGGGCGCGGGGTGTAACGGACAGAGTACTGGACTTGGGAATCAGAAAGATCTGAGTTCAGATCCCACCTTAGACAATAGCTAAGTAGTCAGTCAGGCGATAAGCAATTATTAAGCACCTTCTGTATGCTGGGTGCTGTGCTGTGTAGTAAGGATGCAAAGAAAGGCATAAACATGGTGCCTGTTTCGAGAAGCTCCCTCATTGAGACAAAATGCCAACAACTATGAACATGTAAGATATATACAGGGTAGATGGGGATGTGTTAACGCAACTTTTATTCTTTAAAGAAGGAAAAAAAACAGTATTGGATTCCAAAGCCATCACAAGTTAAGATTTAAAAATCACTTGAAGTGACTGTGAAAAAATCAGTGTGTGTCTGGCATTTGGTTTCAGTTTGGGAAACAAGGGAGTGAGATGGTGTCAGAAAAATAAGGAAAGAATAGTTTTACTTGGGGAAATAAGAAAGTCTAAAAGGGTGGCAAGGCAGAAGAAGCACAGGATTTGGAGCAGGTAAATCTGGGTTCAAATCTTAACTCTGACACTCACTAGTTGTGTGGCCTTGGCCCAGTCATTATAGCTCTCTGAGCCTCAGTTTTCTTATCTGTGAAGTGGGGCCATTAATCTTTGTCTTGCCTACTCTTTGGTGTTATTGGGAGGCAAGCGCTGGGTAAATGCCTCAAAGGACCAGAGAAATGTGAACTATCAGAAGGTCTGGGAACCATTTTAGTGAGGAAAATCAGGAAACTGACAAAGATGGTTTTTTTAGATGAGTAGTGATCAATTGAATAGCATTTATTAGGCACCTACTATCTACTGGTCATTGTGGACACTAAAATTCACAGGTTACTAAAAGGGAGTGGGATGGTTTTCAAGTTCCCTTACACGGCAGGGTTTCACTGACTCTGAATCCCACTTTCTCAGGAATCTGAACGCCAGTACAAATACCGGGAGACAGGATAGGGAGCCCCACCCTGGGGTGATACTAAAGGAAGGAAAAGGACCTGTGATGCTGTCAGAGCAGGGAACCCCTTCTACTAATGCACATCCCAAGACCCCTTCATTCCAGCACCTCTTCCTCTTCATTATTTTTATATATATTTATATAAAATATATATTTATGTAAAATATATATAAATATATATTTATGTAAATATATATTTACATATTTCTTTTCTTGTTGCCTCCTCTCTGACTTGGAGCCCAGCTCTCTACCCATGATGACCTTTTCTGCCTCACACTCACTGGATGAATTTTGTCATCAAGGACGAGGGGCTGTTACTGTCTTGTTCATGACAGAAGGATGACCACAACAGGGCACTCGTCCTGTCTTCTTGGGGACCCTGCACATATATGTATGTGATATATATATATGTGTATATATATATATGTATATATATACACACACATGACATATGCATATAATCTCCTCTGAAACTCACAATAACCCTGTTTATTATTATTATTCTTATCCTCACTCTACAGATGAAGAAGCTTCGACCTAGAAATGCCAAGGGGTAAGGAGCTGAAGCAACATTCAATCTCAGGCCCTTCCTTTCCTCCTCCCCTCCCCTTCCCTCCTCTTCCTCCTTCCATTCTTCTCTCCTTCCTTTCCCCCCTTCCCTTCCCTCCCCAGCTGCCCTTATTGGGGACCACATTGGCTGACTCCAGGGTTGGCCCTCTACCACTGTCTAACACCAGGAGGTTCTCTAAAAACCTACATCTGGAGGGTCCTAGAATCTCAGCTCTAGAGCTAGAAAGGACTTCAGAGGTGACTGAGTTCAATCCATTCATTTGACAGACTTGTCCAAAGTCATAGTAAGAAGCAGAGCTGGATTCGAACCTGTCTGCTGACTCCAAGTTCAATGCTTTTTTCACTAACCATGGTCATTCCACTAAGCATGGTTTCTTATCTCCTTACTAGATAGTAAGCTTCTTGAGGCCCCAGGATGCTTATTTAAAACTGAGGTTCCCCCCCCCCCACTCCCAGTACCCAGAACTGTGTTTTGCATTGAACTATTAGGAAGAGCCAAACAAAAGTTGTACCAATCCCTGGAGCCATGGGGCACTAGGTGAGATGAAGTGACGGAGGCAGGCTCGCAGGGAGAGCTGGCACCGTCCTCTGCTCTTGGCAGGAGCGGCTTGGAGAGGAAGCTGCCAGCTCCACCCCCACCTTGGCCACCTGGGAGTGCTGGGAACCTCACAGCTGGAACTGACCTAATGAACAGGACACAAACAGCTTGACTTTCTAAGCCTGCAGAAGGAAAACAGTGCCAGATGTCTCTCCGGGCAACAGGGGCCATGAATCTCCCTCTCACCACCCTCTGTCAACAGCTTCCATCTCCACTGCTTGGCATCACCTGCCACCTCCCTGAGTTTATAGATTCAGAGTGTGTTCTTGGACATTTTGGTTCCTAAGGTAAGAGGTATAAAATGCCCCTGTGATCTCCATGTAGGAAGCTACTTATTCCACAAAGGGGAGGTGGGGAAGTGGGAAAAGGCCAGGATTTAGACTCAGAGGGCCTGGGTGATCTTTCTGTCCTGGTCTAAATTAAGCATATAAAGGTTAAAGCTGCAATGAGACTTCTGAGACAGCCTGTAAAAGATACAGTCCCTGCCAGCAAGGGGTAATCCAGGCATGGTGCTAAGCCGAGGTGCACAAACATCTGAAGGGTAGTCTAGAAGTAAGTCATTCTTACTCTGCTTGGCCCCAGAGAATAGGGATGCTCGGTGGATGAACAGGAAGGCAAGATTTAGTGCAATGTAAGTTCCTAACCATCAGAGTTGCTCCCCAAAGTGTCTCCCTTGGGAGACAAAGAGCTCCCCATCACTGGAAGTCTGGATAGATGGGGTAACCACTTGTCAAGGGAATTGCAGCACATTCATCCGTTCATTCCTTTATTCAACCGGACCCCCTGGATCTCAACAGGAACCTCAGAGGAGACCTAGTCTAGATCCTAGTGAGATTAGACAGCTGCAAAAAAGCATCATTTGATCCTCACTCAGCTGA
This sequence comes from Pseudochirops corinnae, assembly GCA_028646515.1. NCBI lineage: Eukaryota > Metazoa > Chordata > Mammalia > Diprotodontia > Pseudocheiridae > Pseudochirops > Pseudochirops corinnae. The sequence continues at coordinate 54,908,402 of CM053588.1, forward strand.
TGGTGTAGCTGGGGACCCTCTGGAGTTCCATGGGGCTCTGACAGTACATGGGGCTCTGAGCAATGACAGAAGGCATTTCATGCTCAGTGAGGGGCGAGTGGGACCAGACATTATTGTGCCAGAGGAGCGAAGCAGGGAGAGGTCATTTATGGCCAGAGGAGGGCAAGCCTGAAGGAGGCTGGATTTGAGCTGGGCCTTGAAGGCTGAGGAGATCTAGCTGGAAGGAGATGGGAAGGAGAGGACAGAGGGAAGAGGGAAGTTTTCTTTCAAGTGAGGTAACAAAGACAGAGTAAAGGATGGGGAATTTGGTAGAAGGGTCAGCAAGGAGCGAATAACCAGAGTTCCCAACTGGTCTCACAGGTGGCATGCACTCTCCTCTCCCTCCCCAACACACACAGACACACGGACACACACACACACACGCATGCACGTGCACACACACACCCTATTATATAACAGGGTGAAATTTCAAGTCAGGCACTTGACGTACACTCGTCTGAGTGAGGACACTCTTACAAGCTGTGTGTCTTTGGACAAATCATTGCTCCTTCTCTGACTTCCTGTCTCCTCATCTGTAAAATGGGGATAATAAGCCTCACACGAGCTACCTGAGAGAAGGCAGTTGTGAGGACTGAATAAGAATATCTGCAAAGCCCCTTATAAGTCTTCATGCCCCATAGGAATATGACCTAATGAGTTTTCTGAGACTCAGTTTTCCCATCTGTAAGATGGGGATAATAATCTTTGTAATAGCTGCCTTGGAGGGTTGTAATAAGGAACAAATGACAAAAATAACCCTAAAGTACAGTACGGATGAGAAGTACCAATAATTCTCTGAGCCTCAGTTTTTGCATCTATAAAATGGGAGTGATGCTATCTATACAAGCTGTCTATGACCAGAGAGTTTAGAGCTGGATGGATCCTTGGTGCTTAGCACATATCAGTGCACAGAGTGGGCTGCGAATGCTGTGTGAGAAGCCTAGCAGTCACGGGATTGGAAGGAACCTTAGGGAGCCTTTAGGCCAAAGGCTCTTCACCTAAGGTCCACAGACCCGGATTTTAGGAGGTATGTGAACAAGAGTGCTTTTTTAAGTTTGATAACCATGTTTCAATACAAGTGATTTATCTTACAATCCTACATATTTAACTTTATTCATTTAAATATCTTATTCTGAGAAGATGCTACTCTAGGGAACCAGGACACACCAAAAAGTATGTCTGATCTGGTCCAATCTCCTCACTTTACAGATAAGGGACACAGCTCCCAGATTCTCACACGTAACAAAGATGATGCTAATGAGGGCAGCCTGAAGTTACACAGGGTTTTAATATTTCCTCCCCCAAAGTGGGGGAAGGGGGGTGGTTGTACAAAGATTACTATTCCTGTCCCGCAAAAGGGGGCACTGAGGCTCACACAAGGCGAAGGAGTGAACCTGTGATCATGTAGTTAGCCAAGCGCTCAAAAAGCTGTTATAAATTTACAGTTTGCAAACTCTTAGTGCATGAAATAAGATATTCAAGAGTGTTCATGTTGTCCAATTGCCTTCACAAAGACCACCACGAAACCACTAGGTGGTAGTCTTAAGTCACTGTGAAGCTAGCCATGGAATCTTGGCTGAAATCACAGAATCTCACAACTAGAATCATAAAATCTTACCGATGGAATCACAGAATCTCAGAATTGGAATCACTGAAGTTCAGAACTTGAATCATAGAGTCTCAGAATTAAAATCACAAAAATCACTGGAATTACAGAATTTTAGAACTGGAATCACAGAAGCCCATTACTAGAATCACAAAATCTTAGAACTGGAATTACAGAATTGGAATCACAGAAACTAAGGACTGTAGTCACAGAATCTCATAACTAGAACCACAAAATCTTAGAACTGGAATCACAGAAGCTCAGAACTAAAATCATAGAACTGTAAAACTAAAATCACAAAATTACTGTACAGAATTTCAGAACTGGAATCACAGAAGTACAGAGTTGGAATTATAGAATCTCAGAACCAGAATCACAAAATCTTAGAACTTGAATTACAGAATTTCAGAAATGGAATCACAGAAACTCAGTACTGGAATCACAGAATCTCACAACTAGAATCACAAAATCTTAAAACTGGAATCACAGAATCTTACAACTAGAATCACAAAATCTCAGAACTGGAATCATAGAAGCTCAGAACACGGAGTCATTGTTAGCCTAAATCATCCTCTCTCTAACTTGCCCCTGTTGCTCCTAGTTTTGTCCTTGGAGGCTAAGAACAATACTAATCATTCTTCCACAGGACATCAAACTTTTGAAGTCATCTACTGTGTTCCCTCTGAGTCTTTTCTTCTTCTTCTTCTTCTTTTGCTTTTTGGAGGAGAGAATGCAGGGCAATTGGGGTTAAGTGACTTGCCCAAGGTCACACAGTATGCCTTTTCTTCTTTAGGCTAAATGTTCCTGTTTCCTTCAATAAGTCCTCAAATGGCACTGATGCAACAACACATTAGTGACAGTTAAATACTGACAGTTTTTTAAGGAGAGAAAGTTTGAAGAGTAGAAAAAACCCAGTTGAGTATGGGCCCCAAAAGAAGCCCAGCAGGGTCTGAGCCAAATACGCGGCTGCTGCCCTCTGCCAGGAGAGACAATCTGCTTACCTGTAGTTCTCCGGCGGTCACTTTGTGGTAAATGACCTCCTCATCTCGGCGCTTCTCCTGGGGAATGGTGATGTTGGCCAGCGCTGTCTCAAAGTTCAAGATCTGCTGCATCTGGTAACGAATAGATTCCTCATCTCCCCCTCCTAGGAGCTTGCCCAGCTGTACCATGTAGTTCAGGTAGCCTGTCAGGACCTGGAAGAGCCAAGGTGACACAGTAAAGGGGCAGTAGATGGGGAGTCTGAGGACCTGGGTTCTAGTCCTACCTTGGCCAGTAACTCTCTGTGGGAGGTTGGGCAAATAAGTCACTTCCCCTCTCTAGACCCATTTCCTCATCTGTTAAATGAGAGTCTTAGGCCAGATGACCTCTGGGGTTCTCTCCAGCTCTAGATTAAGATTCCCATTCTTTTTTAAAAAATTAAATGTTCTTTGTCTAAAAATCTAAAAATCTCTTTTCTCTCTCTTCCACTTCCCATGCCATTGGAAAAAGAAAAACAAAATTTTTGCAAAAAATATTTATGGTAAAAAAAAAGCAAATTCCTGAATGGATCACATCCCAAAATATGTATCTCATTTTGGGAGAGGGACGGGGGAAGGCAGGGCAAATAGAGTTAAGTGACCTACCCAAGGTCACACAGCTAATAAGTGGTAAGAGTCTGAGGGTGGATTTGAACTCAGGTCCTCCTGACTCCACGGCTGGTGCTCTGTTCACTGCGCCACCTAGCTGCCCCAATATGTTTCATTTGATCCCCTGAATACTGGGATCCTTTTCCATATTTTGCCTATGAAGTCTTCCCTGGAACCCACAAGTGGAAATGACTGCTTATTTTTCCAATCACATGTTGTTTGGTACTCTTCTTATGAATTTACCATATTCTAGTCTATTTTACTTTTATTTATGTGTGTACATGGCTTATTTCTCCCACTAGAATGGGTATCTACCTTCACCCCAGTGTCATGAACAGTGAAGTGTACACAGTAGGCACTCAATACATGTTTGCTGAACACTGAATGAAAGAAAGATGTGGCCTTCCAGGGCTGGGGAAGGGAACTTTGCTTGACCCTGTTCCTTCACAGAATCCCAGAACATCAGGGCTGGAAAGTCAATGGGAGGACAGCACACCGGACAAGGGATCATGCACACCTCTGCCTTTGCTCAAAATGAGGACTGCTAGGAAAGTTTTTCCTGACCTCAAGCCTAAATCTGCCTCTCTGCAACTGGCACACAGGCCCCCTGGTTCTACCTTCTGGGACAAAGCAGAACAAAAGCAAAGGGTTTATCCCATGACAGTCCAAATATGAACCTCCCCTTGCCACTTCCATCCCTCCCAGCCTCCTCTTCTCCAGGGCAAACATCCAGTCTAACATCTAATTTCTTTAAACCAGGGGTTCTTAACTTCTTTTGAGTCTTTAACCTTTTGGGGGGCAGCTTGGTGGCACAGTGGATAGAGTGCCAGGTCTGGAATCGGAAAGCCTTGAGTTCAAAGCTAGCCTCAGACACTTACTAGCTGTGTTACTCTGGGCAAGTCACTTCACCCTGTTTGCCTCAGTTTCCTCATCTGTAAAATGAGCTGGAGAAAGAAATAGCAAACCACTTCAGTATCTTTGCCAAGAAAACCTCAAATGGGGTCACTAAGAGTTGGACAATGACTCAACAAAACCTTAAATGTCTTTTGTGTCATGGACGCCTTGGGCAGTGCGGAGAAGCCTCAGCACTCTTGCTCAGTACAACGTTTTTAGATGCAGAACATAAAATGCACAGATTTACAAAGGAAATCAATTATATCAAAATACAATAATCAAAAGATACATATTTTTAAAATGAAGAACCTCTGCTTTCAATGTTCCTTCATGATTCTGGATACTGCCCTCCTTTGGATACTGTGACCTATCCAAGTCCTTCTTAAAATGTGGGGGGCCTGGAGAGGAGCACAATGCTCCAGACATTGTTGTCTTAGTCTGACCAAGGGGGAAGACAATGAAACATCCACCTCCCAGATCGGCTCTGGCCACAACCTCTCTACACGCAGCCCAAGATGGCTTCTTTGGCAAACACCTCACATTGAGGACCTTGCAAATCCCCTAAAATCCCAGAGGCCTTTAAAAAAAGAAAAAGGATGTTTTATTATACATTTAATCATTTAACATTAAGCCTCAATGAGATAAGTTATACTTGCTTTAAGACTAGTTACATTTATAGAATGAATTTCAACACTTGGACATTCGTTCATTCAATAATCATTTATTTTTCTTTCCCATACTAGGCAGGCAAGCTTGGTGAAACTCTGCCCAGGGGCAATTCCCTTTGAAACAGAGAGGAAGCTTATTTGTCTCTAGCTTTGGACCTCACCTGACTTGTTCAGTGAAGACTTCTTGGCCCAGGGGGTTTACTGCTAATTTCCCATCAGCCAAATGGCGCCTTTGCTCTTTGCTAGCTTTCAACACTCTCTGGTGGGGACAGGCTCAGAAAAAGGGCCTTCTGGAGGGGAGGAGGGAAAGAAAGAGGAGCAGGAGGGGAGGCGAGGGGAAAGATGAGGTCTTTGGACCTGGGACCAGGAGAAGCTGGGCTCTGATCAGAGAGACTCACCTTCTCATTTTCTGTCTTGTTCAGATAATAGTCTCTTGAAGGTAAGCCTAAGCCAGACTGGTCCACCTAGAAGAAAACAAAAGAGATGCTGGGGATCATCAAGAAAAGACCCATATGTATCTCATTTCTCAAATACATAGGGAACTAAGCCATATGTATTTTAAAAAAAAAGAGTCATTCCCCAATTAAAAAATGGAAAAGGATATGAACAGTTTCCAGAAGAAGAAATCAAAACTCTCAATAGTTACATGAAAAAATGCTCTAAATCACCATTGACTAGAGAAATGAAAATTAAAATGACTCTGAGGTATTGCCTATCAGACGGGCTAACATGACAGAAAACGAAAATGACAAATTCTGGTCGGGGTATAGAAAAAATAGGGACAATAATGTACTGTTGGTGGAGTTGTGAGCTGGACCGACCACTCTGGAGAACGATTTGGAATTATGTCCAAATGGCAATCAAACTGTGCATACCCTTTGACTTAGTAATATAGTGGTATTGCTAGTCTATATCCCAAGAACATCAAAGACAAGGGAAAAGGACCTATATGTAGGAAAATATTTATAGCACCTTTTTGCGGTGGTAAAGAATTAGAAATTGAGGGGATGCTCATCAACCAAACAAACTGAAGTATATGATTGTGATGGAATGCTATTGGAATGTGCAATAAGAAACGACAAGTGGGATGGTCTCAGAAAAACCTCGGAAGACTTATATGAACTGTTGCAAAGTGAAGTGAGCAGAACCAGGAGAACAGTATACCCAGCAACAGCAATCCTATATGATGATCAACTGTTAAAGATTTAGTTATTCTAATCAATACAATGATCCAAGACAATTCCAAAGGACTCAGAGGGAGAAATCGCCTCTGGGGAGAGAAATGACGAACTCTGAGTGCAGACTGAAGCACACTTTTTCACTTACTCCATTGTTCTTGCTTTTTTTGGAGTTGTTATTTGCAACATGGCTCATATGAAAACGTTTTGCATGATTTCACTTGTATAACTGATATGTTGCTTTTCTTTCTCAATGCGTGGGGGAGGTCCTGGGGGGAGGGAGAGAACTGAGAACTCAAAATTTTAAATGAATGTTAAAATAAATAATTAAAAAAAAAACATATGCCAAAGTCATTGCCCAACCGAATCATGATGCTGGGGAATGAAACTGGATATGGATTTCAAGGGAGGCCCTTCTCTTTGAATCTCACTTTTCTAATCTGGGAAAGACAATCCCAGGTTGGGAGATGGGGATGGGCACAAATGTCCTGGGCAGGTAACAGGCCAAGTGCCCAGGAGTTTTCAGCCAGGCAGGACTGCTCAAGCGCTAGATGTTTTTATACAATTCAGAGGCTGGGGCCCTAAATGGCTTGGGGTAGGGGGTGTGGAACTCACCTGAATCACATTGCTGTTGGAGTTCTTTGAGTCGGCACTGACATAGACAGAGAAGAAAGGGGAAGTACGATAGTGAGCAGTGACCACCTGCAGGGTCTCCTGGAAGTTGTCCTTGTCCCATGGGCCTGTGATATTCCAGCCACCAAGCTACAGGAAATGAGAAAGAATAGAGGTGAGATTCTTGAGGACCTGGCAAGAGCCCTTGCTTAATCATGCTGGGGCAATAACAATAATGGTCCATATTGCCATAGCCCTCTGTGTTAGGGTAAGTGTGAGGATTCTCATTTTACAGACATGGCTCAGAGAGGGAAGGAAACTTGCCTGGGGCCACAAAGCTAGTGAGTGTCAAAGCCAGAACACAAATTCAAGTGTCTCCTTATTGCAAGACTCAAGCCCAGCTCCAGTTAGATGGGAATAAGAGAGACAACGAGATCCAATAAGAAGGAGGGGAGTGGGTGTGTGATGGTCATCTTTATGCAGTGGTCATAAGTCATGGTTTAGAGAAATAAAAAGTGATGATTATATTTTTCTTCTAAGGGATATACACAGAATGTCAGAGCTGGGAGGGCCCTTAGAAAAGAGAGTATCAGAGCTGAGAGGGATCTTAGAACAGAGAATGTTAGGGCTGCAAGGGGCCTTAGAACATGGAATGTCAGGGTTGGGAGGGCCCCTAGAACATAGAAAGTCAGAGCTGGGAGGGCCCTTAGAACACAAGATGTTAGAACTGGGAGGGCCCTTAGAATACATCCTGTCAGGGCTGGGAAGGCCTCTGTTCAAAGTCATTCATCCTATGCTTGGCGCCTTGGTTAGCTGCCCTGGTTAGCCACCCACAGGTCCCCAGCTCAGCCTGTTCACTGTGATGTCACAGGGAAGAAGATGAGAAAGAATGCTGAAAGGCCGCCCTCAATTTCCTGAGGGGGAGGGGAGAGGCCACTGGGGGCTCCCTCCACACAGAGGAGGTATCTCTTTAATCCTCGGCCAAGACCATCTGTCTTTCATACATACACCCTTCAAGGAAAAGGAAGTAGCGACATTGAGAATTTCCTGTTCAAAACATGCTACCATCCATCGGAGTGGCCAGAAGTGGAGGCAGTGTGGGGACTGCTATAGTGTGAATCACTACTGATTTCACCTCCCTGCGCCTCAGTTTCCTCAACTGTCAAAACAAGAGAATGGGCTAAACAACCTCAGAGATCCCTTCAGGTCAGTCAATTAGCATTTATTAAGCACCACTGTATACCAGCCACTGTGCTCCTGTCTGGACTATGATGCTAGAAGTGGAAGTGTGAGCTCCCTGCCCAGGAAGGTGATCCTCCATGAACCCAGGGCTACTCTGTTACCACCTTATTAAGGGGCACATAATGCTCTTTTAAAATTCTTGAAACTGAAAAGTTTGTGTTCGTTGGTAACTGTTCATGAGAGTCCCGGGAGTGGTGACGCAGGGGAGAGAGACAGAGGAGAGGAGAGCAGGGGCCCTACCTTCTCGATGAGCTGCATCAGGGGCTTGGCCTTCAGCTCCTCAATCTTGGACTCGTTCATGCAGGCCTGGTAATACTGCTGAGCCTTGCGCTCGGCCTCATTGGTGCTGGCACTGGCATTTTCTGAAAAAAAAAAAAAAAAAAAAAAAGAGAAAGTTGAAGCTGGGATCCCCAGTTAGGGAGACTTTATTCTTCTTGGACCAAACTGCCTCAGAAAACTTTGGGCTTTCAGGGCTTAAAGTCACCTTCAAACTTTGGCTGTTCAAGCTAGAAGAAGGTTTAGAATGTCAGAGCTGGAGCCAGGGTGGACCTCAGGACACAGAACATTAGGGTAGAGTGGACCTCAGGACGCAGAATGCTAGGGCCAGAGTGGAGCACAGACAAAGAATGCTGGGGTCAGAGTGGACCTCAGGATGCAGAACATTAGGGCAGAGGGAACCTTAGAACATAATGTTAGAGCTGGGACAACAACTTAAAACGAAGGCTTTCAGAGCTAGAAATGAGCTTAGAATATAGGCCAGAATAGGACCAGGACTGAAGAGATCATGTGATTTGGCCTCCTGGCCAAGCCTGGCCCAGCCTGGCCCATGACCTGTGTTGGTACAGCCCATGAGCTAAGACTGGTTTTTGCTTTTTAAAGTAAAGTCTTATTGTATTTATTAGAGTCTAATCCAATCCCTTGATTTTTAGAGATAAGCAAAGCACAGCCAAATGGAGGGAAATGACCTCCCAAGGTCACAGGTGATTCAGGGGCAGAGCCAGGACTGCCAGGACTCACTTGTAATTCATCGTTTTTAGTCCTTGTCCCTGAACATCCATTACTCCTCCTTAGTAACCTGGCTAGGCCACTACCTCATTTTACTGTATTTTGTCAATTAAATTTTCAAAGATGTGGCATGTTCTGAAAAGGGTGGACCCCCTGATAATCCATAACAGCATCCTTTACCTCTCCCTCGGTTGGAAAAGTTTATTCCCTAGCAGTGAGGCCCCTCCCCACAACAACAGCTGAATCAAGCCTTTTGCAGGCGTTGCTATAATTTCTTCTGCACTTTGGACTTCCTCTGTCAAAGGAGAGAAATGGTCGAACAGTGGACAGAACACAGCCTGGGGTCGAGAAGACCCCGGTTCAAATCTGGCCTCAGATGTTTACTATCTGGACAAGTCAATCCCTGATTGCCTCAGTTTCCTCAACTGTAAGACAGAGTTATAATAATAGCATCTAGCTCACCTATCATGAGGATTGTGATAACATTCATAAAAGCATGGCAAGCACAATGCCTGACCCATAGCAGGCGCTCTACAAACGCTGATTCCCTTATTCCCCAAACATTAGGCCTGGGAAGCTTTAGGCACAGGAGGCCTTTAGCTTTCTATTCTGCACAAACATTCTCCTGTTTGGAGGGGAGAAGAGGGAAGGGAGAGAGAAGGGATTGGGGAACATGTGGGTCTGTTCTGATTTTCAGATCACAGCTCATCTTCCTTTCTACTTAAGGCTGTATGTAGCTCATATAAACTACTCAAAGCCTCATGCATTATTAATTAATTTCCCCTTCAGGTGCACAGGCTATTTAAAGACCTGTTTTCCATTTCCCTTTTTCTTCCTCGTAAACTGCATCTCATTTCGTTCCTTGCTCTAGGTTTTTAGTTACTCTTAAACATCTGTGTGATTTCTTTATGGGCCACCACCCCATTTTACTGTCTTTTTTAGTTAAATTTTCAGAGACATGGAATGCTCTGATAAGGGCAGACTTCCTGATAGCATCTGTTGTCCCTGGGGTCAAGTTGTACAATCAATATTTAAGCTGTAAGGGACCTTAGAATACAGAATGTTAAAACATCAATTGTCAGGCCTGTAAGAATGCTGAGAACACTGAGTATGCAAGCAGGAAGGGAACTTAGCACCTAGAATTTCAGAACACAGACAGAGAAGGGAGATTAGACCATGGATTGTTGGGGCATGAAATGTCTGGGCTTGGAGGGAATGTAGAACATAGAACTTTAAAACACAGAATGTCAGAATAGGAGGGATCTTAGGGAACAATGTTAGAGCTAGCAGGGAACTTAGAACATGGGATGTCAGAGCTTGAAAGGACCTTAGAATATACAATGTTAGATTGTCAATGCTAGAAAGTTTCTTTTTTTTTGAAGTTCTTCCTAGCTCTGACATCTTGTATTCTAAGGGCCCTCCCAGATCTGATATTCTGGGTTGTAAGGGCCCTCCCAGCTCTGACATTCTGAGTTCTAAGGGCCCTCCCAGCTCTGACATTCTGGGTTCTAAGGGCCCGCCCAGCTCTGACATTCTGAGTTTTAAGGTCTCAACCATCTATGATAGTCTATGTTCTAAGGTCCTTGCCAGTTCCAGCATGCTGTAGTGAACACAGCAGCTCAATAATCCATATTTAATTTGTATTAAATAAGGCTATGTGGTGTGTCAACTTCTATTACCTTGATGTTGACTTTATTTATCTGAAATTGCATTTGTAGATAATAAATTTCACACTGTGGCACTGAGATATGCTTTTCTACCATAACTGACCATGAAGAATAGTTAAGAATGGAGGCTGTATAGTGTGATAGAAATAATAACAATTTACAATTCTAAATTGATTTAAGGTTTACGGAATGCTTTAAAAGCATTAGTCTGGGGAGGGAAAGCAGGAAGCCTTCTGGGAAAGGCAGTGGCTTTTCTGTGCCATAAGATGAGAAAAAGAGAAAGATAAAATAGAGATGAGAGAGAGAGGAAGGAAAAGGAGTGGAAGAAGAGGGAGAGGGAATGAGGAGTGAGAGGGAGAGAGAGGCAGAGAGAGTGAGAGAAGGGGAAAGGGGGGGAGAGAGAGAAGGAGGGGGGAGAGAGGAGAGAAAGAGAGAGAGAGAGAGTAGGGGGGAGGGGAGAGACAGAGAAAGAGAAGGAAAGAGAGGCAGAGAGAGAGAGAGAAGGAGACAGAGAGGAGGGGGGAGAGGAAAGAAAGAGAGAGAGAGGGAGAGAGAGATAGAGAAAGAGAGGGAGAGAGGGAAAGAGAGAGACAGAGAGAGAGAGAGAGAGAGAGAGAGAGAGAGAGAGGGAGAGAGAAGGAGAAAGAGAGAAAAGAGAGAGAGAAGAGAGACAGAAAGGGAGGGAGGGACAGGGAGAGAGAAGGAGAGAGAGAGGAGGAGAAGGAGGAAGAAGAGGAGGAAGAGGAGGAGGAGAAGAAGGAGAAGAAGAAGAAGAAAAGGAGGAGGGAAGAAAGGGAGAGGAAGAAAGGTCAGAAGAGAGGAGAGAGGGAAAAGAAGAGAAAAAAGAAGGTAAAGAAGATGAAGAGGAAGGCAGGCATAAAGTAAGGGAAAGAGGAGAGGAAGACAGGGTATATAGGTAAGGAAAACAGAGGGGGAGGATAAAGAGGAAAAGGTACAAAATGAAGGAGAGAGATGCAGTAGAGGGGAGAAGGAGAATAAGAAGAGAGGGGAAGAGGACAGGGATAGGGAATGAGAAACGGGAGATGGGCAAGGAGAGGGGGAAGGTAGAAAGGGAAGAGGGAGAAAGATGGAGGGTTAGGAGTAGAAAAGAGAGAGGGAGAGACTCAACTAAGAAGAGGGGGGCAAGAACAAGGGAGGGCGAGGGGTAAGGAATGAGCAGAGAAGCTGCAGTGGGATGAAGAAGGGGAGAGGGGTGGGGAGGGGCAGGCACTGGGGGACTTCCTTGGGCTCCACGCCAGAGAGAACGTCTCATCTCAGAGCAGTCTGGCTTTCCAACACAACACTCTTGTTTGCGTGAGAAAGCAGCTGGGAGAAGGGAGGGGGAGGAGAAGAGGTGTCAGAGGCGAGTCACACAGAGAAACCTGCGTTTCTATGGGAACCCCTCCTCAGCATCAGCCCAGAATCTGCTCCTCCCTCCCTCCTACCAAGAGAGGAGGGCTGAAGGACCAACTCCAAGGCTGGGCTCAAATATCAAGGCCCCCAAGAAGCAGTAGCTTCCCCAGCTCAAACATCTGGCCCCAGTTTAGACCCTGAAACGCCAAGGCTGTGGTGGGGGGTAAGGGGAGGGGTTGGAGTCTAGGCCAGAAAAGCCCTGAGCCAGGTTGGGCCGCTCTCACCCTCCCTCACAGTGGCCAGAGGAAGGTCACTAGAGATAAGGGATCCAAACAAAGGCTATGGAAAGAATGGTGAGCCCGGCTCCCAGGCCGGGCCTCCCAAAGTTCCAGTAAATTACCAGGCTTGGGAGACTGACTCCCCCACCTTCTCCCCCCACCGCCTGCAAATCTCTCTCTTTCCCACAACTGGCTAGCCCGAAATGTATCCAACACAACAAAATGCCTAATGCATCAGGAGGCCTCAAGGGAAGAGAGGCAGATCTGAGTGTGACTGCCAAGGACCACGGCCACTTAGGGGCAGAGGGATCAAGCACTGGGAAATCCTGTCATCTCTCTCAGCCTCAGCCTAGTCATCTGCTAATGGGGATAAAGGCAGCACTTACCTCCCCAGAGCTGATACAAGGTTCAAACTGGAGAACCAGTATAAATCGCAGCACTCTGTGCCAACTATCATCCTGAGGAGCAACCTGGCCTCCGAGTCAGGACGGCTTGGGCTCAATGGCAGTGAGGAGGAAAGAGAAGCAGGCTTGGAGCCAGGAGGCTAGCTATCTCATCTCCTCCTTCCTATTCTAATGAAACCACAGGTCTGGACCCACATTTCTTAAAAATATGACCATTAAGGTTAAGTTTTCCTAGGAGGAGACTTAGAACACAGAAAATCAGAAAGAGGAGGGGCCTTAGAATATGCAAGTCAGAAATACAGGGGCCTTGAAACACAGAAAGACAGAAAGAGGAGGGGTCTTATTAGAACACACAAGTCAGAAATTGGGGGGCCTTGGAACACAGAAAGTCAGAAAGTAGAAGAGCTTTAGAACATGAAAGTCAGAAAGAGGGGGGACCTTGGAACACAGAAAGTCAGAAATAGGGGGACCTTAAAACAGAGAAAGTCAGAAAGAGGAGTAGCCTTAAAGATTATCTCATCACAGTATTATAGATTTAGAACTGAAATGAACTTTATAGTTTTTCATGTCCAACCCTTATTTTAGAGAAGAGAAAGATGGACCCCAAAGCAGATAAATGATTTTCCCAAAGTCATATAGCTGCCTGAGGAAGGAGTCAAACTCAGGGCTCCCTGACTCAAAGTCCAAGAGTCTATCCACCACTCCAAGCTTCCTCTCTTCCAACCCCTTCATTTTACAGATGAGGAAACTGAGACCCAGGGAAGGGAAGTTACTTGTCCAGCATCACACAATCAGGAAATAGCAGAAGCTCCAATTCCAGAATCTCATTCCCTTCTCCTCCTGGTGATTGTGTCAGGGTTTTCTAAGTACATTTTCATCTATGACATGGGTTGATTTTACTCAGAAGGGGACAATATTAGCAAAAGCCAAATGACACTCAAATGGCACTTATTTCCTTATTTGTAAATTGGGGATTATCATTCTCCCATGAACTATCACTGAAGCATCTATCTTACAACAACCACGTGACAGTGTATGTTTGAGAGGTCGTACTCATTTTATGTATGAGAAAGTTGAGACTCCACATGGGGGGGGAGGGAGGCACTGCCTTGTTAGTAAGGATCAAGGTGGGGAAAACTCAGGTTTTCTGACTCCATTCCATCTGCAGCTGCATTTTTTCTCCCTTAAAATTTCTCACCCGAATACAGAGACCACATGGACAGGCCATCCTGGCCACTCCACTTTGGCCCCAGTTTCAAAGCAGAATAAATCACATTCAAATATATTTGTTGCTTTTTTGGCATGAGAGACACCCATGGGAAGGCCCCTGGGATAGCCTCCCAACGGATGACAGATTTCAATGGAGGCAGAGGTTAAGAGAAAACCAGCAAACTCCCACTTTTAAAGTGCTTCACAGTTTATAAAAGTATTCAGGAATCAGAAGATCATGGAAGTGACCTTAGAGTTCAATCCCCTAGTTTGACAATGGAGGAAACTGAGGCAGAGGTTCAGTGATTTGTCCTGAGCTCACACAGTTACTTAGTAAATATCTGAGGAGGATTTGAACTCAGGTCTTCCCAATCCTAAGCTCCATGACCTAGCTGCCAAGGAAAAGAGAAACACCCCCACTCTTGCTTTAAACTGAGACTGTTGCAGCAGCCAATTCACAGTACTAGTCATCATACAAGGAGGCCATGTTATTGTCACTTTTTCCTTACCATGACCCTGTAAGCTAGATAGGGTACAGACTTAATTTATTTAATTTAATTATTTAATGAAATTCCTTATTTAACAGATGACTGAGAATCAGACATGGGAAAGTGGCTTTCCTATAGGCACACAGCAATTACGGGTGGCCCAGGATTTGAATGGAGATTCCCTGACTCCTGAGTCCAGGGCTCTTACACTAAGGCAGAGCCAAAGCTTCCTGGGAGGAAACAACTTCAGGAAGGACCTTTTCTGCCAACTCCGGGCTGTCGTATAGCTAACTACCTGGCCAGCAACCCTGGCGTGATTGCTGTGACAAAAAGCAGCTGCCCTCACAGCCAACTGCCGACTGCGAACAGCTCTCTGGGCAGCTCAGAAAGCTCCTTAACCAACTACCCCACATCTGACAGCAAGCAGGAAGCAGAGGGCACAGCTTCAGCCAGAGCCCTGTTTTGCTGTGCATGGGGGATTTCCTCAGGGGATTGGTCTACAGCAGGGAGAACCTGCTCCCAAGTTCCCACCCAAGTCCCAGGCTCCTACTGGGGGAGTTCAGACAAGCGCAGATGGTCTCTGTCCAAAGGGACGTGTGTGTATGTGTGTGTGTGCGCGCACCTGCATGTTTCTGACCAAACACGGCTGATGGACTGCATTCCAAAGCCTAACGGAAGTGGGAAGGCAGAAAGAATACCAGACTTATGAGTCAGAAATCCTGGGTATTAGTCCTGGCTCTGCCACCATCGGCTCTGGGACCTTTGCTAAGTCACTTTCTTTTTCTATACTCCAGGTTCCTCAACTAGATGATCCCCAAGGCTCCTCTGAGCTCCAACATTCTCTGTTCAGATATTTCCTGCTCTGATGTTCTATGTTCTAGGGTCTTTCCCAGCTCTGACAGTCTATGTTCTAAGGGCCCTCCCAGCTCTGACATTCTATGTTCTATGGGTCCTTCCAGCTCTGATAGTCTGTCTTCTTAGGTTTCCTTCTACATCTAACATTCCAACTAATACTATATATTTTATGGTCTTCTAAATTCTATGTCCTAATATCCTAAGTCCCAAGGTTCTTTCCACTCTGGCATCTTATATTCTAAGGTTCCTTTCAGCTCTGGTATCCTATGCTCTAGGCTTCTATTCAACTATGGCATCTTTATGTTCTAGGTTTCTTTTCACCTCTGACATTCTATGTTCTAAGGTTCCTTCCTGCTTGGACAGTCTAAGATCCCTCCTAATTCTGATATTTTATATTGTAACATCCTATGGTCTAAGACCCTTACCTGATGTGATTTTTTCTGTTCTAGCTTTTTATATCCTAAGGTCCCTGCTGCTCTGACATTCTGGGTTCTAAAGGCCCTTTCTGCTCTGGTCTTCTATACTCTAAGACTCTCTCTAACTAAAATTCTATACGTCTTAATGAAATACTTTTCCTTTCCAGTAAGTTTATGGTCCAGGGAGAAATATTTTACTTTTTTTCCCCCAATGTAATTTTTAAAAATACAAAATCTCTCTCTCACCATCACCTTTCAAAGGAATAAAATAGTCCCTGGAGGGCAGTGAAGTGCCCAGGTCAGGAGCTGCCACTGTAGGCCTGTCCTGAATGGGTCTGTTATTAATTCTGCTCAGTGTCAGCCAGTGTGGCCGGGCCCAAGTGCCAACAAGAGCAACACTGGAGCTTTGTTTGTGCCCCACATCTCACACCAGGGCAGTCTGGAATGTTTGCTTTCAATATGACAGACACGGTTCACATACCCAGAGAGTTAAGTTCTTCCCAAATGGCCCCAGGTGTTTCTGCCTAATCTGTATCTTTTCCTTTCATTCTCTCCCCAACTATACCTTATAGCAAAAGCATATATTTTACTTATAGAAGAGAAAAAAAATCCAACAAAATCAATGAATATATTGAAAGTAGCTGACTTGATACACAAGTTTCATAGTTGGTTTAATTTATTTCATGGTTAATAAAGGGCAAGGTGTCCTCGAGAATGGTGCTTGGGGACCCAGACCTTATATCTACAATATTGTTAGCACCCCAAGCAAGGTGGAGTGAAATAAGATTTGGGGTCATAGAGCCTTGCTTTTGAATCCTGGCTTTCTCTTTCTAACTGGTGAGATCTTGGGCAAGTCAATTCCTCATTTTGGCCTCAGTTTCTTCTGTTGCAAGATGAGAGGATCAGAGGAGATCATTTTGAAGGTCCCTTCTAAATCTAAAGCCTAGGATACATCCTTACCAAAACACACAGGAGGAAGGGTTGCCATGCTGTGTGAGCGCACATCCAGGCTCCATTTTAGCAAAGGCCCACATGGTTTCTCTCTTCAGGGGAAGGAAGATTGCCTTTCACCCACCCTGCTCACCCCTGGGTGATCCAAGATCTTCTTACACTGAGGGAAC
Source organism: Pseudochirops corinnae (assembly GCA_028646515.1). Classification (NCBI taxonomy): domain Eukaryota; kingdom Metazoa; phylum Chordata; class Mammalia; order Diprotodontia; family Pseudocheiridae; genus Pseudochirops; species Pseudochirops corinnae. Next base: position 54,925,062 of record CM053588.1, read on the forward strand.
ATCCAGGTCAGAAGTCCCCAAGGAACTATGGGCATGTTATCAAGCATGGTTTAAAGAATGGAACAAGGGCTACAGTGGGGAAGAAGGGGGAGTTGTGGTGAAATGGCCAGGAAACAGTTAAGTGAAAAACTTCATGGACTTGAGATAGGAGTCAAGAAATTGGCCTAGGGTAATTTAGGAATCTTTCCAATCCACAGTCCGACTTGGGACAGGGAAGTGGATCCCGGGCTGAGGAACGTCCCTCAGTGGCTGCCCCCTGGATTAACCTTCCAGTGCAGGCCCCCTTGCAGATAGAAAGGTGGTCACTGGAGATGGCCAAAGGCCATCTCGCTGGGGCCTCCAAATGAAATGGCAAGTCTTAACAGAGTGACCAGAGTCCAAATAAAAAGTTTTAGGAGCTTTTATTAGCCAGTTGGTAGCTGTCCTTCTCGCGCCAATCTGAAGGAATCAGCAGCCTAGCTCAGAGGTGCAGAATCTTTTATAGAGTACATTGTTAGGTTTACGTATCTAACTAACGTAATTTGTTACTAAGCAAGTGTAAACAGAAGCTGTTACTAAGGCAAGGGGGAGTTGTGAAGGTAAGCAGAGGGGCACAGAGCATGACGACTGAGTAAGTAGAAGAAAAATGAAGAAAAAGACAAATTACCCTAAGGCCAGTTTCTTGACTCCTATCTCAAGTCCATGAAGTTTTTCACTTAACGAGTTCCTAGCCATTTCAGTGGTGGCTCCCTTGTGGGGTATGCAGATGCGACTGGTGCAATTGCAATTGATAGTAACCGCAAAACTAATCTGTCCATCTCTTCACAGCTTAGCTTTCTTCCTTCCCTCACCACTCAGCCCAACCTAAACTGAAGCGTGGCTCAGGGAGCAGAGATACAAAGCCATTCCATTGCAATATTCACTCTTCCTTGACCTGTGCATAATGAACATACCTCACTGGCCAATGGACGTGAACTTGGACTCAAGCATAAAATACTTTAGTCCAAGGGGTCTTAACTTTCGTTATGTCCTGGACCCATCTGGGGACAGATGAAGCCTATGGACCCCTTCAGAAGAATGTTTCTAAATTAAATTGCAAAAGAAAACAATTATATTGAAAGCCAATCTCTGCCCTCAAGGAGTTTATAATCTAACAGAAGAAAATAATGCACAAGAGAAAGATAAAAATATTTTAAAAGACCAACGAAAACAATATTCATAGGTTTCCCTCATTTAGAGTTAGAGGAAACCACAGTGTCCATCTGATCCAACTGCTTCTTCTTCAGAGAGGAAGAAATTGAGACCGAGAAGGAGGAAGTGGCTTGTCTGGGTCACACAGTGCTCAATCAACCAACAATCATTCATTAAGTCATCACTATATGCCAGCTGTGCTGAAAAAGGGAACACAGGACTGGATTTATAGCTTGGTTCTGACTCCTGCTATGAGACTCTATGGTCAAGGGCCAGTCCCCAAATCTCCCTAAGCTGAAGTTTCCTCTTTCATGGGGACCCGTCTCTGTGAGTGTGGAGGTAGGAGATGGTGTATCAACTCTGAGACATAGTCAGCTGCAAAGGCAGCGGGGAGCCTGACTATGGGAGGCATTAAATGCCAGGCTGAGAAATCAATATTTTATCCAGAGAAATGGAGCCACAACTTTTTTGAGCAGCGACTTGGGAATCAGAGCCCATCAAACCATCCCCATTCCTTCAGACCCCCCCTCTGGGCCCCAGCTATCTTACTTTTCTTTCCAGGGCACAGGCCCAGTCTATTCACCAGCCTCTCTTCTCTGCCCCTAGCCTCCCACCTAGATGGCAGAGAAGTCAAAGCCCTGAATTTGGAGCTGGAAGGGACCTTGGAGAATACCAAGGCCAACCCCCTGATATTACTGATGAGAAAACTTGAGGCCCAGGAGAAACTGGATGTCTAATAAAGGGCAGACAGGTACTTAAGCTGCAAAGGCACAACTTGAACCCTGACCCTCTGACTCTTCATCTAGTGCTCTTTCTATAATACCAAACTGCTCAGAGGCAGCTATGTAACATGGTGGAGACAGTGATAGACTCTGGAGGAAGACGTGAATTCAAATCTTGCCTCAGACCCTGGTCAAGTCACTTAATCTGTGTCTTGCTCAGTTTCCTCAACTATAAAATTGGGATAATAATAAAAGTCACAGGGCTATTGTGAGGATCACATGAGACAATATTTGTGAGGTGCTGGCACAGTGGCAAACAGCTTATTTCCTTCCTTCTTCATTCCTTACTATTGATCCTGGATCTAACTCCCTTCCCATGAACTAACACCCCTGGTTTGGATTTCTTCCATCCCTTCTCACTGCTTGGCAATTGTTTGGTTGGCCCTGGGTTGGCCATCTGTGGGCTCATGGCTCAGTGCTTCTACTGCATTTACTCCTCTGGATCCCAGAACACTCAAGTATGCGGAAGCTGGGACCTACCATACGTGTTGCTCAAGGGCCCCTTCAGGTGTATGTGAGAGGAGGGACAGAGAAAGGATTTGCTGAAAGAAATGTCAAAGGGGAAAGGACAGGAGAGCCTCAGTCTTGGGTAATAAGGTTGGGGATGGAGGTAGTGTAGGGAAATCAGATAGGGTGGCAGGGGCAGGGTGGGGGATAATGGTAGAGGAAGCATCAAATTGAGGACTTTGGTCTTTTAATGTAAATTAGAGTATATGTGTATAAGTATTTGTGAGAAGGAGTAGGGGGGGAGAGAAGGTAAGATTGAGGGGAGACAGCAAGAAAGAAAGTGAAAGAGAATGAGAGAGAGAGAGAGAGAAGAGAGGGAGAAAGAGAGGAAGAGAAGAAGAAAGAGGAAGAGAGAGAGAAAGAGGGAGAAAGAAGGAGGGAGAGAAGAAGAGAGAGAAGGGAGAAAAAAGATGGAGAGAGAGAAAGAGAAGAAGAAAGGGAGAGAGGGAGGAAGAGAAGAAGAAATAGGAAGAGAAAGACAGAGAGAAAGAGAGAGAGAGAGGAGGAAGGAGAGAGATTAAATAGTACATCATTCTATCAGAGAAAATGTGCCAGTGATGATGATTCCAGACACTGAAGAACAAAGTCAGAAAAGGAAAAAAAAAGTTTTGTTGTATAAAAGTAATGCAAGGCACAGTAATTTTGATGTGAACTACCTACCATGAGTCATTACCACACAGCACAATAACACATTGGGCAGAACATTCAGTGTGTATCCTATTAATTTTGCTCTAAGTTCTACTTGGCAATAGTCCATAAACACATATTAAGTACCTACTATGCACCAGGCTTTGTGCTAAGAGCTGGGGATACAAACACAAAAAGGGAAAGATAGTCCCTGCTCTCAAGGCTCCTACAATCTAATGAAAGAAGATAACACACAAGAGGAAGAAGAAAAGCAAGGGGTGGAAGGAGAGGTCAGGCTAAGAAATACCAAAGTAGTCCAGCCAGATGAGAAATGATGCATGGGCTGGGCTTTCTCTTTAAATGGAGGTTTGGATGTCATGGCCCAACCTTCCAGTCAGAGAAGTGAGATGGAGATTTTGATTTAATACAACACTGAACAATGATCCCCTGTGCCTTTACACCACGTAGATCCAACGGTACAGTCATCTACTTATAAATAACAGAATCACTGAATCTTAGATTGGGAAGGCATTATGCAGTCACACTCCCTTATCTATATATAACACTGAGGCTGAGAGATACTGATCTGGCCAGGGTTGGTCACAAAGCAAGTTAGTGGGAAAGGTGCTCAAACCCAGGTCTGTTGCCTGTTGGATCAGGGGCCTTCCCACTACACTCTACTTCAAGGTGAGGCAGATTCAGGCCTGAAGTCAGGAATAAATCCCTAACAATTAAAGTGGTTCAAAAGTGGAAGGGGCCACGTTAAAAGGTGGTGGATTCCACCTTGCTAGAGATATTTAAAGGTTAGATGACTGGGTGCAAAACTTTTTTCTTTTTAAAAATTAGAAGGGGGCAGCTAGGTGGTACAGTGAATAGAGCACTGGCCCTGGAGTCAGGAGGACCTGAGTTCAAATCCAGCCTCAGACACTTAACACGTACTAGCCCTGTGACCTTGGGCAAGTCACTTAACCCCAATTGCCCAGCCTTCCTCCCTCCAAAAAGACCAAAAAAAAATTAGAAGGAACAATTGGCCAAGGCTCCCAAACTCAGAAGTAAAGGCAGTTTTCCCAAGACTCCTCATACCCCCTTTTTACTGGGAGTGAAGGCCTGCTTCTCTTATTTTCTATGTGAACTTAAGCCAAAGGGAAGCCCTTTTCATTGCTTACTAAGTACCAGGCACTGTGCTAAGTGCCTTACAATTATTATCTCATTTTACCCTTACAACAATCCTGGGAGGTAGGTGCTAGTATTATCTCCAAATTACAGAACAGAGGCAGACAGAGGTTAAGGGACTTGCCCAGGATCATACAACTAGTAAGTGTCTGAGGGCAGATTTGAACTCAGGTCCTCCTGACTTGAGGCCCAGCACTCACCCACTGTTGCACCTTGATGCCTCAAATAGGTGCTTTATAAATATTGGTTGACTTGAGGTCAGTGGTGCCCAGATTCCTATGCCTTTTTATAGTCTGACCCTTCCCCTTTATCCTAACTTTTCCTCCTCCCCCGCTGCTAGGAGGGACTTACCCAACAGATGCTTCATGATGGCTTGGTTGTGTTCCCAGAGGTTGTTGAAGGTCCCCCATCGGGAGTGGCCATCAGGCACGGGGTTGGCCTTTATCCAGCCCCCACAGGCATAGCTGAAGAAGTCTTGGCAGGGGTCCACGGTCTGGTCCAAGGAGCTCAGGATGGAGCTGGTCACTGAGATGCAAGCTTCACTCAGGCACAAAGCAGGGGGTCCTAGTAGGAAGGGGTAACAAGAAGTCAGTGGGACGCTATGGAGGGTACACGATGGTGGGTAATCCACTGATCAATCAATAAATATTTATTAAGTACCTATTAAGGGCTAGACACTGTCCTACGCACTGGGTATAGTTTCATTTGACAAATGATTATTAATATGGATATTAATCTACTATGTGGATAGAATGTAAGCTCACTGAAGGCAGGGCTTCTTTCATCGTCATATAGTAAACACTTATAAAAATTTAATTATAAATTAATTAATGGATTATAAATAGAAAATGTTCTGGGTGCTGGAGATGTGGCACTTCCCCTCAAAAAACTATTTTTCTAGTAGGGTATGATATTACTTCTGCTTCTGGCACCTACTACTACTGCTGCTGCTGCTGTGACTGCTATCACGATTACTTACTACTGTTACTGCTACTGCTGCTTCTGTTACTGTTACTGCTCCTTACTACTATTACTGCTACTGCTGCTACTACTACTACCTACTACTGTTACTGCTACTACTGCTTCTGTTACTGTTGCTGCTACTACTAACTACTATTACTGCTGCTGCTGCTGCTTGCTGAGCCCAGCATTCAATCTACTAAACTACGCTGCTTCTCAATATGACACAGTATTACATGGGCAGCTAGGTGACATAGCAGTTGGAATTCTGGACTTAGAGTGAGGAAGACCTGAGTTCAAGTCCCATCTCTGACATCTACTAGCTGTTGCCCTGGGCCCTTTCTCTGCCTCAATTTCTTCATCTATAAAATGAAGATGATAATAGAACCTACATCCCAGGGTTACTGTAAGGATCAAATGAGATCACTTCTGTAAAGCACTCTGCAAATCTTAAAGTATTATTAAAGTGCTGTATAAATGCTATTGTAATTAGTTATGAAAAAGTGCATTAGAAAGGCATGAAACTACTATGAAGGCTGATGAGATTCTCTTATTGATTGTCAGAATGCATAAAGACTTGGGTTTTAAAGAATGAATAGGAACATACCAGATGAAAAGGAAGAGAAAAGGACTTAGGGCATTTTTAGCATAGCGGACAGAAGTAACAAAGACATGGAGGCACAAGAATGCATGGTAGGCAGCTAGGTGGCAGAGTAGTTAAAGTGCTGGACTTGGAATAGGAAAGATATGAGTTCAAATTTTGCCTGTCAGTCAACAAGCATTCATTATACAGCTACTATATTCCAGGCACTCTGCTAAGTGCTAGGGATACAAAGAAAGACAAAAGACAGGCAGTTTCCTCATTTGTAAAATGGAAAAAATAAACCCTTACCTAAAAGAATTGTTGGGAAATAGGAATACTATGCCTAATAGTAAGAATTAATCAATGTTTATCGAATTAAATTGATCTGTCTATTGGATATTTGCTACACGCCCAAGACTCTTACCCAACAGGGTGTAGTATGTAAAGCTGAAAGTGTTACTGAGTTTGGGAGCCAGTAGATGTGGGTCTGTATACTGGTGTTCCTTTTTTTTTTTTAATAACCGAACAAGTTACTTTCTCTTTCTGAGTCTCTGTTTTCACCTCTGTAGAAATGAGGGGGACTGGATTAGACAGTGGCTAAGGTCATTGCTGGCGCTAATTCCAACGAAATTGTAGCCCTCTCCCTTCCCCACCCTCAAAGAGAATTTAATCGATCACTTGGCCTTATCTAGGAAAGTTGATGGGCACAGGCAGTAAACCTTTATCTCCTGCTTATTCAGGCAACTGTTGCTATAATACTTCCATTCTCTTGTATACTGGGCCAAGGTCTTATATGGTCTCATGCGTAAATCTAAGTTTATTACTTGGGAGAAGCTGTATAGTGTGTTGCAGACAACTTAGAAAGGAGAGATAGTCTGGTCAGAGCTGGAGGCTTGGAACCCAATTGGTCTCTGTCTGTTTTTCTCCCTGCCTTGGCCCTAAGCATGACATACATTATACCACGTACAACGTATCCCACTACCACATTAGCGTATTGGTGCCTGAACTAAAAATTGGCTGTTTTGAGACTTGGAATCAGGAGAACCTAGGTTTAAATCCCACCTTTCACACTGGCTATCATCGAACCTCTGTTCCTAAGTTTTCTGAGGCACATATAATAGCTTCCCATTCAGTCTCATCCAACTTGAAATCTATAATCCTTTTTTCTTCTCCTTAGTTTTTCCTTTTAAGAATTCAGAACAGTGAGTCATTGATGTTGACATAACATCAATCTAAGGACCTAATAAAGGAACTGAAGAGAAGACTCATGGGAGATTAGGAGAGCTATCCTCAATTACTTCATGGGCTATCATGAATTAGCCTTGCCCGTTTGCCCTGGAGGGCAGATCAGGCAGCAGTAAGTGGGAGCTGGAAAGGCAGATTTAGGTTTGATGTCAAGAAAAGGTTCTAACAATTGGAGATATCCAAAAGTAGAGTAGAAAACCTCCACCTTCAATCAACAGTCCTCAAGACTGTTGAGATGGATCATGGAATAACGAATAGAGTGCTGGGCTTGGGTCAGAAAAGACTGGATTCAAACATCACCTCCACCATGTTGTTAACTGTTCACATATCTGGTTCCTCCAAGACTATATGCTCCAAGAATGCTGGGACTTTGATGTATTTTTCTTTGGGTATGTGACCAAGGGCAAATCACAAAACTTCCCCAACCTCAGTTTCTCCACCTATAAAAAGGGGATCAAGGCACTGTGGTACAACTGAAGAGGTGCTGATTTCTGAGGCTGAAGAACTGAATTCAAATCCTGCTTTTTCTACTTCATGAGCAACCTTAGGCAAGTTACTTAACTCTATCTGAAAAATGAGGAGAGTGGATAATCTGGCCTCTAAAATCACTTTTGGTTCTAAATCTTCAATCCTATAATAATCCTAAATGGTGGAGAGGTTGATTTAAGCTCCATACTGGGAACAGCTTCCTAATAATTAGAGGTATGTGTCCTACATTAGAATGGCAAGTTCCTAGATATGTGGTAAGCTCCCCATCACTAGATGCATTCAAGCAGAGGATGACCACTTGTCAGGGAGGTATTGAAGGACACAGAATGGACTCAGTGGGATCTCCTATAACTCTCACATCCTGTCTAACTCCATCAGATGCTGCCTGTTTGTGCTTGGAAGTGGCACAGGGTGGAGGCAGCAGCTCTTTGAGTAATAAGGACTATTGACCCTCAAAGAGGCCTTTGATAGTGAAAAGGAGGGTGTGGGTTGGCAGGTGTTGCCTCTTCTCCCTGTGTAAGCACAGTGCCACCCAGGGCTCCAGAAAGTGACCTGTGAGTTTATTAATGCCTGATGACAGACAAACCAGAGGCACTTCCAGGCAGAAGCACAGTAACAGCTGAAAAGACCCACATCTCAGGAATCTAGTCTTGGATACACCAGGCTTGGCCTGGGGAATAATACTAATGGCTCCCACTACTAGAGTGCCTTTTAGTTTACAGGGTGTTCTCATCAAAACATCCCTTGGTGGGGGCAAGATAGTGCAGGTTTTCTTACCCCACCTTGTACGGATAAGAGTCAGAAGGGAAGTGACTTGCCCAAGGCCATACAACTAGGGTGATGCAGAGTCTTTTCACTGCACTCTAGTGTGCATGTGCGCGTGTGCTCTTTCTCTTCTTTCTTCTTTCCCTCCCTCTCTTTCCCCTTTTTCCTCTCTCTTCTCTGCCTGCCTGTCTCCTTTCTCCCCTCCCTCCCTCTCCTCTCTTCTCTCTCTCTCTGGTCTCTCCTTTTCTCTGTCTCATTCTCATCTCTCTCTCCTCTATTGTCTGCCTGCCTCCTCTTTCTCTCCCTTCCTCCCTCCCCCTCCTCTCTCTCTCTCTCTGCTTGTCTCTCTCCTCTTTCTGTCTCATTCTCATGTCTTTCTCCTCTCTTCTGTTTGCCTGTCTGTCTCTTCTCTCTCCCCTCCCTTCCTCTCCTCTCTTCTCTCTCTGTCTGCCTGTCTCTCTCCATTTCTCTCTGTCTCATTCTCAACTCTCTCCTCTCTTCTCTCTGCCTGGTTGTTTCTTCTTTCTCTCCCTCCCTCCCCTTTCCTTTCTCTTATTCTCTGTCTCTTTGTCTGTTCCCCTTGGCATCCATTCACTCTCTTACCAGAGAAAGCATTTGTTTGCCTGCTGACACACACAGATGGCTTTGGAAAAGGCAGCCAGGAGGCCCCAGACCTTCTCATTCTCAGCCCCCTCTTTCTCTCCCTCCCTTCCCTAATTCCCTAACCACTGACCCAGTCAGTCACTTTCTGGAGAGCTTGAGATAATCTTCGGAAACAACTTGCTCTTTATTTTGCTGTTCCTGTTTGCAAAGGCACCTGCAGTCCACGCCAGGGAGGATTCCTCTGAAATGTGAACAAATACGGCACCCAGACATAACTCATAGGTGGGGATGGATCTCAAGGCTAATCAGAGGATTTGCTCTGACAGGCCTGATGTTTGCTCAGACATGACCGGTGCCAGCACTTGCTGGGTAACCAGTTTGGTTGGCCAGGAGAACGAGGCCACCTTTCTCATCGAGTTAGCTGACAAGAAGCATGGGCCTGCCTCAGGGTATGCCTGGCCCCTGGCTGTAGTGTGTTCAGTGGAGTCTTAACAAACAACAGTGAAGGGGAGAAGGTGGTGTGGTGAAGGAATCAGGGAGCTCTGAGGTCAAGTCTGGCTCTGACTCACTCTGGTTCTGAGGCAAGCTCTGCTACCCCATCTCTTGACTCTGGGTATTTTGTCTGGCTGTCTCCCATTCCTGGAATGCTCTCCCTCCTTATCTTTGCCTCCCAGCTTCCTTCAAGTCCCAACTAAAAGCCCACCTTCTTGCCCCCTTTCCCAATCCCTCTTAAGTCTAGTATCTCCCTTCTGCTCATTTATTTCCCATTTATCCTGTATATAGCACGTTTGTACTATGTTTGCTTGCTGTCTCCCCCATTAGCCTATAAGCTCCATGAGGGCAGGGACTGTCTTTTGTCTTTTGTGTTTTGTTTTTTTGTATCTCTAGGGCTGGGCACTGTGCCTGGCACATAGCAGGTTCTTAATAAATGCTTACCGACTGACTTACTCTAGCAGAATGACCCTGCATGAGTCACCTAACCCTCTCTATCCCAGGCAATTCTCAAGATAAATTCGGGCTAGTTAGTAATGATCTGGATTGGCAGATAGTTTCCTCATCAGGAATTCAGTTTGAGAAGAATTAAGCCATCTGCCCAAAGTCACACTGGTAGTGAGTCAGTGGTAGAGGTGGGATTTAAATTTAGGAGGCATGGGGTGGCTAGGTGGTGCAATGAATAGAGCACCAGCTCTGGAGTCAGGAGGACCTGAGTTCAAATCTGGCCTAAGACACAGCACAAAACTAGCCATGTGACCTTGGGCAAGTTGCTTAACCCCAACTGCCCTACTTTCTCCCCTCTAAAAAAAAAAATAAATCTAGGAAGCAGATTTTTTTAAAGACTGTTGGCTCTCGAGTCAGGAAGATCTGAGTTCAAATCCTATCTCTGGCCCTTACCATTTGTGTGACCTTGGGCAAATGGGTTTCCTTTTCTCAGTCTCCTCTGTCATAAAATGAGGAAGGTGGACAAATTAGGACCCCTTGAGTCCTAAAACTATAATCTCTTATGCCAGTCTAGTGACCCAGCCATTCTGCCACCCTTTACCATAGGTCTATCTGCCCCTTTTAGATGGCAAACTTAGAGCAAGGCCTAGATCATATTAATTTCTGCTTCCCCAGTATCTAGCAAAGTCCCTTGACATTTAAAACCTGCTTGTTGTTGGGTGACTCTTAGCAAATCACTTAAACTTTTTTTTTCTTTTTTTTGGAGGGGGTAAGGCGGGGCAATTGGGGTTAAACGACTTGCCCGAGGTCACATGGCTAGTGTTAAGTGTCCGAGGCTGGATTTGAACTCCGGTCCTCCTGACTCCAGGGCTGGTGCTCTACTCATTGTGCCACCTAGCCACCCCTAAATCACTTAAACTTTCAGTACTGTGGGTAACCCTCCCAGAGAAGGTATCAACCTGCACCTGCAGGGGGATTTCACTCATCTGGAAGTTCCCTACACCAAGAAGTCACAAGTCTAGTCCTTATCCCATTGAACTGCAGGATCATAGAGCTAACGTGGACTTTGGGAGACAAGGCCTCCATTTTACAGAAGAGGAAACTGAGTCCCAGACAGCTTAAAGAATTTGCCATGGTCACAAATACAGTAAGCATCAGAAGCAGGATTTGAACCCAGGTCCTCTTTCCTCTGTACCCAAGACCTGTTTCAGCCAAGAGCAGGAAGGAAAGAAGCAAATGCAGTGAGGGGGTTGGCACTCACTAGTTTTGTACTGGAAGGCCAAGAATGCCAGGGAGGCCGACAGCCCCAGCACCAAAAGGACAATCACCACCAAAAGGCGCTTCTCCACATGAGTTCTCTCCGCCCAGCAACTGCGGCCATTCCTGGAGCCTCGGAAATTCACCTGCAGGAGGAAGAAGAGGAAGAAGAATTAACCTTGAATTCCTTCCCACCAACAAAAGCATCCCCACCCAACGGTCCCCATGGAGGACACGGTCAGCCTGGTGGGAACGACGCCAGGGAGACATCTGGGCTGCTCTCCCACCTTCAGGTGGGTCTGGTTCTCAGGGAGTTAGCCCTAATCCAGTAAAGAAATCCCCACCCTTGGACGGCAGCTCAGATTTACTGCTCAAACACCAGAGGTGCCAGTGGCTGAGCCTGAGGAGGGTCTGTGTGTTTTTAAAGTGTCACTTGATATGGGCTGGGGGGGGGGGAGGAGTAGGGAGTGGGAAGTGGGGAAAAAGACAACTTTCTCTAATTCTTCCATCACCAAGTTCAGGAAAGGGCAGGAAACCAGATCTTTTAAGGTCTTGAACGAACATCCACACCAACATGACAGTGAAGGTCAAGAACCATTTTCTTGGAGTCTGGGGAGCCGGGGCGATGTCCCAGCGAGGGCAACAAAGAGTTATGAGACCATGGGCTTGTCATTTCTCCAAGCCACATCTTCACAGGACTGTAGTTTGAGATGGCCTCAGAGGTCATCATTTACAGATGAGGAAAGTGAGGCTGGGGAAGGCTATCTGACACTACTTTGGTCACACTGGGAGCAGGATTTGAACCTATGACCTCCGCCTCTAAATCTTGTGCTCAGTGAGGAAACTAAGGCCCAGAGAGGTTAACTAATGACATGCCCAAGGTCACCAGGATGGCCAGTGTCAGGGATAGAATCTGAATTCCAAATCCGGAACTCTCTTCCAATATACTGTGCAGCTACTCATGATGTTTTCCCATCTGTGAAATGGGAATGATAATATATGTACTCTTCACACTGCAAAGTTATAAGGGAAGTATTAAGTTAATGTGAACTCTTATTCCCCACCCCCATCATCCTAGAAAGTGCCACTGTTCCTGATATCCCTTAGAAAAAAATATGTTCCCTCTTGACTGTGCCAAGTGCTTTTTTCCTACGTTATGTATTTGTCATGTGTTATTTCATATGAGAAACACCATGGCAGAATGAGTCAAAGCCAGGGAGATGTGAGTTCAAGAATGGCCCCAGATATACAAGCTTTGCGATCTTGGGGAGGCCTTTTAACAACTCAACATAACTTGATGATCCACAAAACTCCCTAAGACTAAGTCACAAACAAGTTGTCCAATCAGCATCAGTGGAGGGAGTTTCCACATTAGGGAGTTCCTCTACACTGCTGAGATCACGGGTCCAAAACTAACTCACTAAATAAATAAGTTTTGCATTAGAGTGACCTGTGCTTGGAGTGTCCCCTACCTCTTCCTGACTATCTGAGATATCCATGAAGATAGGGATCATCATTTAAATAAACTCAGCCCTTCCTCCAGTGTCCAGCACAGTGCTAGGCAAACAGCAGGCACTTAATGTTTGCTTATTTTAATGTACAGAGACATAGACTCTCAGAGTGGGAAAAGTCCAACTCCAAACTGAGTATCTTCCATCTACTCTATATGAATCAATCCTCTCAAATTGTGCTCTTGGAGAAAACTTTGGAGAATCCGGAGGTCAAATCAGTCAATCCTTAAAGAAATTAATTTGGGCTGTTCACTGGAATGCCAAATGCTAAAACTGAAGCTTAAATACTTTGGCCACATGATGAGAAGACAAGACTCATTGGAAAAGGCCCTGATGCTGAAAAAGATGAAATGAAAAGAGGATGGCAGAGGAAGAGATGGATGGATATTGTCATGGAACAATGAACGTGAGCTTGGACAGACTTTGGGAGACAGTGGAGGACAGAAGGCTAATGTGCTGTGGTCCATGGGTCATGAAGAGTTGGATATAACTGAACAACAACAACAAGAAATAGGAAGAGAAATAGGATCCTGCCATTTTACTGGTATAGGGAATTCCAGAGGGAGGACACACCCTCTACTGATGTAGGTCTGTATCTTTTCTGTAAGTGAAAGTCTTAGTGAGAAAGGGTAAGTGAGTCCCAGAGTCACGGAGGCCAGGATGTGTCAGGGAAAGGACATGAGTTCAGGTCTTTCTGGTTTGAAGACTGGCTCTCACTCCACTAGGTTGCTTCTCATGGGACTTGTATGCATTCTGAGGTATGTACATGTTGCCTTCTCCATCAGAATATAGCCAGTTCCTTGGGGACTGGACTGGTTTTTTCTAATTAATTTTTTTTCCATTAGCAAAGATCTGACATCCCCCACTCCCATTCCTAACTTTCACCCCACCCTATCTCTCACTGAAAAAGAAAGAAGAACAAAACACCTACTATAAACATGTATAATCACGCAAAACAAATTTCTGTACCAGCCACATTCTCTGTCTCCCCCCCCAAAAAAAAAGTCTGATTCTTTCACCTCTCCGTAAGGAAGTAGACAGATTGCATATTTCATCCCTAGTCCTCTGGAATCTTGGTTGATTATGACACCGATCAGAGTTTCATGAAATTGTCTGTCTTTACAATATCGTTATTACTGTATAAATTCTCCTGGTCTGCTCACCTCACTTTGTATCAGTTCATATAAGTTTTCCCAGGTTTCTCTGGAGCCATACCCTTCATTTGTACAACAGCATTTCAATCCATTCACGTACCATAATTTGTTCAGCCATTCCCCAACTGATGGACAACCTATCAGTTTCCAATTCTTTGCTACTGAAAACAGAGCTATAAATGTTTTCATACATCCTTAGTAAGAGTTTGTTTTGCTTAGAGCTAATCTCTCCCTTAATCTTTTATTGTTGTTCAGTATTGTCCCACTCTTTGTGACCCCATTTAGGGTTCTCTTGGCAGAGATATTGGAATGGTTTGCCATTTCCTTCTTCAGCTCATTTTACAGATGAGGAACTGAGGCAAACAGGGTTAAGTGACTTACCCAATGTCACACAGCTAGTGAGTATCTGAGGTCAGATTTAAACTCACAAAGATGAGTCTTCCTGACTCCAGGCCTGGCATTCCATCTACTATGCTGCTTAGCTGCCCCTTCCTTAATCTAGCCCCTCTCAATTCCCCCTTCTCTCTTCTCTCCTATTTCCCTGTTGAGTGAAGTATACTTCTGTATCCAATTCTCTGTGTGCATGTGTGTGTGTATGTATTCTTCAGATGAGAGTTAAGTTCAAGGGCCAAAAACTCTCTTCACCTTTCTTCCTTGTTTGTAGAGACTTCCACTTTCATACGATAACTATGTGATATACTTTCCCCTAACCCTTCTCCCCTTAATCGCACCCCCACTGTATTCTTCTCCCCTCTATAATATTCCCAATAAGCAGGCACTGAAATCATCAGTAAAGTGGAAACCACTAAGTCCCCAGCAGCCCCTTCCACCCTGGGACAGCTGTTATTGGTAAGTCAATTATTGTTATTGGGTACACTGACCTGAGCTCTTTGCGACTCTCCTCTCCCCCACCCTAGTCCTGGTCTTTGGAGCAGAATTAGGTCCCTCTAACCCCTCCTTCCCCAAGGCTGCCCTCCAAATACCTGAAGATGGTTCTCCCGTTTCCCTCCATATCTTCTCTTGTCTAGGCTAACCATCCCCAGTTCCTTCAGATGATCCTGGCTTCACCCATCAGCGAGTTACTGATTGGGATTCTTGGGAGGAACCGGGGAGGGGAGAGGAGCAGAGTGTGGGAACAGCCTATTTCAATCAAATCACCAAGAATTAGCAGCCAAAGTGACTCTGAACTAAACAGGAAGGGCGTCACAATAAAGGGAAGTACACCCAGCAGCTGGCTGGAAGGCCAAGTCTCCAGTCCAGTGGGCTCCATCCCAGAGACACCCAGGCACCATCCAATCTAACCTGGCCTTGAATAGCCATCTGACAGGAGCATATCTGGGGACCTTGGACAATTAATTCACTTAAGCTCAGGGGATCTTATTTTTCTCAACTATAAAATGAGGAGGTCTGGTCCAAAAAAAATTTACCAAGTAAATCCAGGGGAGGGCTCAAACAGTGGAGTATGTGTATGGTGGGGGAGGTAGAAGGATGAGAAGCCTTGTGTAGAAAGCAGCATTTATAAAGCTGCCATCTACTGTCCCTCTGAACATCTCCAATGGTGGAAGATCAGCAGTCTACTTCACTTCAGGGCTGTCTTTTCAGACATCCAGGGACCAGTTTGAGGATGAAAGGCCAAGGGGCTCTAGCCTCTTCTATGGCTGCAGCTGCTTCCCGTAAAGGCCAGGGCTTCTGGAATCAAAGTTTCTCTAAAAGTCATAAGGCCACAGGGCCATATGGGAACATTTGTGTACATAGCACTATGGGACTTGAGCAAGGCTATAAAAATGACGGACAACTTAAGAGCCACCAGTTATGACCACAAGCCACAGAAAACATTGCTGTTTGTCTTGGCAGCCCAGGCATGCTCCTGATTAGGAGTGATTGTGCTGGAGGTCACCAGAGCACCCCGAAAGGCTTCTCTCTAACAGGTCCAACTGCCTCCCCTCTCCCCCTTTTCTGATTCATCTTCCACACGTGCCCAGGCTAATCTTTCTTGTTCACACATTTCAAGAGGGCAACTCCTTGGCTCAACCATCTTCAGAGGCTTCCTAGTACTGCTGAGAAAAGTTCAATTTCCTCTGTGGGGCATTCAAAGCACTCCAAGTCTACTCCCCTGTTTCTCCTTTTCACATACTACACGATTATGCCAAACTGGTCAACTCCCTGTCCCTGGAACATTCCCTGCATTTTCCAGCCCCTTTGCCTTTGCTTATGCTATCCCATATGCCTGGCATGCCCTCCTCCTCCCTCTTTATCCAGTGAATCAAAGGGATCCCTCATATGGAGCAGTGGAAAGACCACTGAGGCCACAGTTAGAGGATACAGATTCGAATCCTGTCTCTGCCCCTGAGTATCAATACGTCTTTGGGTTTTGGTTTCCTCATCTATGAAATGAGAAGACTGGACTAGATTCAACACATCTGAGGTCTCCTCCAACTTGAAATTTATCATCTTTTTCCAGATTCCTCAATTCAATAAGACAATTGTTCTTGGACCTCATCTACAAATTTTTCTCGCACTCTTCAAATGCAGCTATCCAGAATATATAATACGATTACCTGTCCTTGTGTCTTACTTCCTCCTTTCAAATCCTACTAGAATGGAAACTCCTGAAAAACCAGGTCCACGTCTCATTTAAGCCTAGCACCAGCAATCGTGCCTAGCACAGCCTTCTATCCACAACAAACAAACCAAGAAATAATAACTCACTCCATAATCGTCTGCTGAATTCTCTAATGGGGCTGCCAGCAGGTGCTCCCTAGCCAAAGGCTAGAAATAATCGGTGTCCCCACCCCCCCCTGCTTCAGGTCTCTCCCCACTGCAGCACCCCCCCCCCCCCCATTCAGCTATCAGGCTGATCTTCCTAAAGCACTGAGAGTTATATGTCCCCGCCCTTCCTACTCCATTACCTCCAGGATAAAACACAAAATCCTGTCTGGTATTTGACACTCATCAAAACCTGGCCCCTGCCTCCCTTTCCCGTCTTTTGTACCACCTTCTGCTATCCTCCAATAAGATACCACATGTTCCTGAGCCCAGATCTGGCCATTTTCTCTGGCTGTCCCCGTACTGGGAGTCCTTTCCCTCTTCATCTCCACCTCTTGGCTTCCTTAAAATCCCAACTAAAATCCCACCTTTCCCAATTCTCCCTAATGCTGCTCCCTTCCAATTTTCTCAGCCCTTATCTTGTACACTGCCTCTCCCACTAGACTGTGAACTCCTTGAGAACAGGGACTGGTTTGTTTTTTTTTTTTGCCTTTCTTTGTATCTTCAGTGGTTAGCACGGTGCCCAGTAAAGAGTAGGCGCTTAATAAATGCTTATTAGTTTGACTTGACTATCTTTTCATTTTAGAGAGTAGCTTGAAGGCACTGGGAAGTTGAATTGATTTGCCCAGGATCACACAGGGGCAGCTAGTTGGCGCCATAGTGCATGGTTAGCTTCCTGGAGTACTCTTCTTCCTAAATTCAAATCCAGCCTCAGACACGTATTAGCTGTGTGACCCTGGGCAAGTCCCTTAACCTTGTTTGCCTCAGTCTCCTCATCTGTAAAATGAGCTGGAGAAGGAACTGGTAAATCACTCCAGTATCTTTGCCAAGAAAACCTCAAATGGGGTCATGAAGACTGGGACAAGACTCAAAAGATCACACAGCCAGCATCAGGTGTTAGGAGTTGGAACTTGAACCCAGATCTTTGTGTCTCTAAGACCAACCACTCCTTATTCATTACACCATGCTGCCTCTCCTCTTCCTCCTGCTTTTTCTTAGTAATGGCCATGAAGAACGTCGCCCAATGTAGGGAAATGTACTAATTGAAAGTCAGGTCTAAAAATCCCAAAAGAAGAATTGAGAGAAGCTAAAGGAAGAAGTAGAACTAAGTGAAGACACGTGTTTGTTTTGAAACAAGTAAATCTCCAACAGGTCTGGCCCTTTGTTCCAGAAGCAATGGGTCTTCAATTCAATTTGACACCTACTGTATGCCAGCCACTGGGCTAAGTGCTGGGTTCTTCCACACTGAAACTCATCAGTTCATCCTACAGTCTGGTGCGAGAGCGAGAGGCTGCAAAAGTATTCTGAGTTGGAGGCAGAAATGCCTGGGTTCGAATCCATCTCTTTTGTTTACTATCTGTAGGGCCAGGAGGTTTTCGGAGCCTCAGTTTCCCTTTCTGTAAAAGGGAGGTGAAAATATAGTCCTCACAGGGTTGTTTTGAGCATAAGGTAAGTCCAGGTAAAGAACTTTGCAAAGTTCAGACTAGTATTTAAATATCAATTATCATTATTACTATTGGGGCAGCTAGGAGGCACCATAGTGCACAGAGCGCTAGGTCTGGAGTCAGGAAGACTCATCTTCCTGAGTTCAAATGTGGCCTCAGACACTAATTAGCTGTGTGACCTTGGGCAAGTCACTTAACCCCTGTGTGCCTCAGTTTCCTCATCTGTAACATGAGCTGGAGAAGGAAATGATAAACCACTCCAGTAGAGCTGAGCAGTGCCTCTAGGGAAGTCGCTCCAATCCCAACCATCTGCTCTTTGCTCACTCTCTGATTTTATCCCTTCCCTTGCACTCCTGTCTCAGAAGCATACTGGAAAAAGCACTGGACATAGCACATGGGCTAAATACCTTGTAAGACCACTTCCCTTCTCTGTGCCTCAGTTTCAGTGTCTGTAAAATGGGTCCACAATGATAGCATTCTTAGCACCTCACAGGGGAAGATGTCACTTTATAAATCATCAAGTGACATGGAAAAGTAAGCAATTACTGTCTTTATTCTTGCCTCCAACCACGCCCACTTCTTAGCCTCGATGTCAGTGCCCTCCCTACAGGTATTTGCTCAGTCCCTGAGGAGGCCACTGATTGCCAAACAGCTTAGGACCAGGGCTTCTCTCTGCCCTCCAAGATTTTGTGAAGGAGCCAGGGCACTGCTACCGGCGTTGTATGGTACAGTGGGTCTAATTCTGTCCTTGGAGGCCTGTATTCTAATCCCGCCTCTGACACCATGTGACCCTTAGCACAGTTTCCTCTCTGAACATGAGTCTCTTCATCTGTCAAATGCACAAAATAACACTTGCAGCTACCTCCCTTCAAGTTTTGTTGTGAGGAAGGCACTTTGTACACTTTCAGGTGCTACAGAAATTCAATTAAAATTCAATAACCATGTTTTTTTTTTTAAATTAAAAAATACACTTATTAAGTGCCTTCTGAGAGCAAGGCTATCTCAATTTTCTCCAACCTTGAGTGATCAGGGCCAATTACACGGTGCTACCACTAGGGGCGCATTAACTGGGAGCTGAGCTTCTCTGTCTAAAGTGAGCTGGGATAAATTTAAACCCGAACAGATGAACACCCAGTGAAATTAAATTAGGAAAAGTCAGAATTAAATTAAAAATTCTGAGTTCCAGGAAAAGAGTTGCTTAGGGGATTTGAAAATAGAATTTTTAACCTCTGCAACATCCCTCCAATTCCTGGCACACGCAGCCTGGCTAAGAGACAGCTGGCTTCTGGGCTGGTCCCCTACAGTAAGTGAACACAAGGCTTGATGGAGGTGTAGGCTCTTCCCCTGGGGATGGAGAAAGGAGGCTGCTGAAGCTGGCCGTACTTGGTTAACCCGAGGGAAAAACCGGGCCCCACCCCCCTGAGTCACCATTGCCCTAGGAAGGACCAACCTCAATGGCGCAAGTCTTTGTGAGGGGATGGGGAGATACAACAGCAAAGAATGGAATTATGGCAAGATGGCTGGCCTGGGAGTCAGGAGATTCCAGTGGTCATCCTGGCTCTTCCAGTGACTCAATGTGGGACCTGGGGCAGACTGCCTGATATCCATTAGAATGTAACCTCCTTGGGAGCAGGGATTGTTTCGTTCTTTGTACTGGTATCCTCCAGTGCCTAGCAGAGTGCCTGTCACAGAGCAGGTGCTGAATAAACTGTTGTTGATTGACTGGTCTTTCACCCTGTTCAGTCCTTTGTAAACTGAGAGGGTTGGAGCTGATGGTCTCGGAGGTTCCCATTGTTCTTTCTAAGGTCCCTTCCAGGTCTGACATTCTATGTACTAAGGATCCTCCCAGCTCTGATATTCTGTTCTAAAGTCTCTCAGTTCTGACATTCTATGTTCCAAGGTCCCTTCCAGCCCTAATAGTCTATGGTCTAAAGTCCCTTCCTGCTCTGACATTCTGTGTTCTAAGGCCCCTTCCAGCTCCACTGTTCAATATTCCAAGGTCACTTCTAGCTCCCAAATACTCTGAGTCTTCTGAGGAGGTTTTAGAAACAAGGGAGCCTTGATTCCAGAACATGTGCTCTGTGGCTGTTCAGGAATCTAGTGGGTAGACCAGTGGCAGGCTGCCCAGATCCACTTTGGGGAAGGGTGAGCTAGTACTCCATGCCAGGGCACAGAGACAGTAAATGAGAACTGCCCCTGACTCTCCCTTAGGCAAGTCTCATTTCTAACCTGGCCCTGGGTGGGAACCTGTCCCCAAACCTTTAGTTTCCCAGGGTTTTCAGAGACCACTGGAACAATGTCTTAATGAGAGGATAAATATTGAATTACAGAAATGACTGCCTGACTAAGCTGGCCTTGGAGCGCAAACACGTTTTGCAGGCAGGGACATGTGGATGGAGCCGAGGAACTTGTAAGATATCCCAAGGGAGTAAGCACAGCAGGGGCTCCCTTTCCTTTCTAAAGCACGTAGAGCTCAGCACCTTCCTCTCTATGATCCAGGAGGCCGATAAATCAAGAAGGACCATCCTTAGAGATGGGAAAACCCCGCTTCAGGAAAGAGAAGGGACTTGCCTGGGCATCAGACAGCTCAGGAGTGAATGCTGGGGTCGGACTCAAGCTCAGATTATTCTACCACATCAAGGTTGAGTTTCAACAGTCAACAGACTGGCAAGAGACCCAGATTTGGAATCAGATGGCTTGGGTCTGAACTAACTGCTCCTGCTGTCACTCAGTTTCTTCATCTGTAGAAGGGGATTATAATTCCTATTTAGCTCTGATTCTAGTTAATTAGTTAAAAAAAAAACCTCACTCAGCTGCCAAGGTGGTTTTTTTCTGAAACGAAGGTCTGACCTCATCACCTCCCTGCTCAATGAGCTCCCATGATCTTTGGGGTGAACTATAAAGTCCTTACTTTGACACTGAACATTCTCCACAACCTAGTGCCTTCCTACCTTTCCAGTCTTCTTTTAATTTCGTCTTAGACCTCTCCGCATACTCTAATGCCCAGCCACACTGGCCTACTTGGAGGATCTCACATGCATAGCCCATCTCTTAATGACATATGTATGTATATTTACATAAAGTTATATATACACACACAGATAGTGTGTGTGTGTGTATGCTATAAAGATTATAGAGCCAGATGAATATTGATTTTTCTGGGATACTGAAAAATGATAATTGAGGGAAGGGAGATTGAAATAGATATTTAAAAATCATATTAGGGAATCAACCAGCTAGAAACAACCTTGTCAAGAAATGTTCCCCACTGTAACATGCTCTGTCCTTAGAAGTTAGGTAGGATCTGGCTGGATAAGTTATTAGGTGGAAGGGGCTTTAGAATACAAAATACTTGTGCTGGAAGGGATGTAGGAATATGATAAGTTAGAGTGGGGAGGGGTCACTGAGTTTGGAGGGCCCTTAGGACACAGAATGTCAGAGCTGGGAGGGCCTTAGAACACACCTTTGTGTTCATCTCTACCATTAGTGAAGGAATGGGAAAGGATTCTTTTTGGATGCTACATCCAAAGATTAGTAGAATGAAAAATATGCTCTGCAGCTGGTATCCTGAGTTTGATTGTAAGCTCTGCTATTAACTCTTTACATGACCCTGGGAAGATTAAATCCCTCTGAGCCTTGGTTTTCTCATCATAACAGAGGGAAATAAAGAATATCCTTACGCTATCAGGCAGCCCCAAATGGAAGTGGGCAAATAAGGCTGGCTCCGTGCCACAGACTACCTTTTGGAGGAAGCAGCCCCTGACCACTTACTTCAATGTGTCTCCCCCCCTCAAAGTGTGAGGAAGTAACTCCTCCCTAAGTTTCCATGATGCACATAACCACTTATAGTCAATAGTAGGAACTTATAATTCTGTAGCAGTTTCAGGTTTAATGGACTTTCCCCACAACAACTGTGAGATGAACTGTACAAGCATGAATCCCCCTATTTTCCATATGAGGAAAGTTAAGGCTAAGTGGGAGGAAGGTGACTAGCTCAAGAGAATGCAACTAGAAACTGGCAGAATCAATATTCAAACCTTGATCTTCAGACTCCAAAATTAGTCACAGGAAAAAAAAAATCCATCATGATAATAATGCACCTCCCTCCCCTCTTTGCAGAGGTGGGGGACTATGGTTGCTGATGATGTCAAACTTGGTTGATAAGTTGGTTAGTCTTTGCTGAATTCATTTTTTTCTTTTTTTCTCTTTTATCTGATATAAGGGATGGCTCTCTGGAAGTGATATAAAAAATAAGAAACGGCCATAAAATGTTTTAAAAAGAGAACTCATGGTAGAAAGAGACGGCATTCCATGGTGAAGCAAGTGCTGGGCTCACAGTTAAGAAGACCACGGTTCAGATCCTGCCTTTGACACTTTGTGGTAGCTGTGTGACTCTAATTAAATTATGTGACCTCTCTGTTCCTCGTTTCATCATTCAACTCCCAGAGACTTATCTGAGACACAGGTTACAACCTAGGATGATGGAATCACAAATCTCTCCCCATCCTTATGTTCTCTGCCCATGAAAAGTAAAGGATTTATGGCAATAACCTGTTATATAGGAAAGAAAGTGGAATACAGTAGGGGTCCAGGAGAACAATTCCTGTCTTTGGAGTCAGAGGCTCTGTGTTCAAATCCCACCCCCGGCTCTTACTAGTTGTGTGACTAGGGGCCTCATTTTTCTTGCTTTTTTTTTTTGGAGGGATAAAGGTAGGGCAATTGGGGTTAAATGACTTATCCAAGGTCACACAGCTAGTTTTGTGTGTTAAGTGTCTGAGGCTGGATTTGAACTCAGGTCCTCCTGACTCCAGGTCTGGTGCTCTATTCACTGTGCCACCTAGCCGCCCATCATTTTTCTAATCTATAAAATGAGGGAGTTGGCCTCAGTGACCTCTGAGCTCCCTTCCTTCTTTAAATCAGGTAGAGGGCCCTGACGGCTGGAGATGGTAGTTTGAGGTTCAGAGTCCTGGCTCCACCACTTGTTAGCGTAGGGCTGAGAACAAGATGCTTCCATTCTCTGAGACCCAGCTTCCTCATTCTGGAAATGAGACAATAATGTAACCCCCTACACCTTACGGGGTCTCCGGAGGAAGAGGCCTTTGGAAAACTTTGTTAAAGAGCTCAATCACAGCCCCTCAAACTGGAGGAGATACTGAAGGTCTAGGTTGCGACGTAGCTGAAGAGGCCAACCCTTTCCTTCTTCATTCTCCTTGCTTCCCCATGTTCAGCTGCTGCTCTTTGAAAATTGCCAGTATGGGGAGCTCACTACCTGCGGAAGCAATCCATTCCACTCCATGTTGGGAAAGCTCTTATTAAGAAGTATTTCCTGCTGCCCTCTGAAGATCACCAGTGCAGAGAGCTTACTACCTTCCCAAGCGTCCACCCATTTGGACATTGGCATTTGGACAGGTCTTGTTCTTAGGAGATATTTTCCTTATATGGATCCAAACTCTTCCCTCCCCACAACTTTCACCCAGTTCTGCTCTCTGGAGTAAAAGCAAACCAATTCTAGTCTCTTCTACGTTAGCAAAAGGCAGCAATCATTTAAACATCAAACAGCGCTCTGAGGCCACTCCTGACAAATGGCCTACTTTGCGTATCAAGTAAATTCTCCTAGCAGTCTTTCCCCCCTCTATTTTTTAATAAACCTTAGATAAAACAAGGGGTGTCCCAATGAGCCTTTGAAATAACAACTGATGCTGGAAGAGCACTAGATGGGATGCCCAAGAGACCCAGGCTGGAGTTCCAGCCCTAACACTGAACATCCTGTAGCCTGCACCACTCCAGACTTCAGTTTTCCCATTATAAAGTGGATCTTGAGGCAGCCGGGAGTAATAAGCTAGCACTTATAGAGTGCTTTCAGGTTTCATCCTCACAACAGCCCTGAGAGGTGGTATCTCCATTTTACAGATGAGGAAACTGAGGCAAAGTGAGGTAAGTGACTTGTCCAGGGTCACAGAACTAGTAGGTGGCTGAGCCAAATCCAATTCCTGACTCCAATGCTCTACCCACAGCAACATCTAGCAGTCTCAGTGGTAGAGAGAACTAGTCTTGGAGTCAAGAAGCCCCAGGCTCAAGTCCAGCCACAGATCCACACTGGCTGGGTATCCCTGGGCAAATCACTGAATCTCGACACTTACCTGGGCCAATAAAGCTACACGAAAAGAAAGAGAAAGAGAAAGCACTGACCAGCTTTGGGAGAGGAAGTTCCTCACCAGGAGTTTCCTATACTGATGAAAGTATAGATCTAGTCAAGAAGAGAAATGTATCACAGGTGGAAGGAAGTCCCAGCAACCCTGAACGGTGTCTGACCTCCCCTCCCATTCTTCCACCCTTGTCTTATTTCCTTTAAAGAAAGGTCTAGCCAAGGGCAGAGGTCTGTTTGTCCAGGATGTCGTGGAGGGAACTGTTCAGGCATGGCTTTGATCAGATCACTTCTCACCTTCCTTCTAAGAGGTAGGATGATAATTTATAACTAGCATTTATACAGCACTTTAGGTCTGCAAAGCCTTTACAAATACCTCACTGGGTCCTCTCAACAACCATGTGAGGCAGAAGAGAAAATAGAGGTTGTGAGAAGGTAAGTGATTTGCCCAGGGTGACAAAGCTAGGATGGGTCTGAGGCTGGATTTGAACTCAGGTCTTCCTGACTCAAGGTCCAGTACTTTATTGACTGTGCCACCCAGTCCAATTTGTTCACACTGCATTCATTTTGCAAATGAGAAGCCTATGGCAAGCCACAATATTGGGCTATGCATCTTACAAAGCTGGCATGAGGAAAGTGCCCCAGAAAACGGAGTTACTACTTAAATGGAAATCTCTGATGTTCTTACATGGCAACAAGAAAACTTTTGATGTACATCAGCCTTAGGAAGCACATTATCGCCTCACTTGTGGACCTCACAAGCCCATGAGGTAGGTGATCAAAGTATTTTCTTTCAAGTCTGGACCTGTGATTACACTGGTATTGAAAAATCCTAGTGTGAAAATTCCCTCCACCAATACAGATGGGCAACTCCTTGGTAATTTATATTTTTAGAGAGGTTTCTGATACATTGAAAGGTTAAATGTGCTGTCCAGGGACAGTGTCAGAGGCAGGATTTGAATCTAGGACTTTCTGACTTCTGGGTGGGCTTCTCCCCACCTGCCACACTGCTCCTTCTGTTTTATGGATGAGGAAACAGAGCCCCTGTGACTTGATTTACGTCACATGGTTAGCAAATCGCAGAGATAGAGCCCGAATACAGGGCTTCTGGGTCCAGTTCCATTTCTCTTTACATTATGCCAACAGGCCTCTGCTCTTCTGGGCTGTTACAAACATGCCTGGCAATGGATAAACCTAGTGGATCTCAAGTAATATGGGGCTAACAGACTTTAGATGAGGCCACTAGGGGGCGCCATAGTGCACAGGCCTGGAGTCAGGAAGACCAGAGTTCAAATCCAGCCTCAGACATTTACTAGCTGTGTGACCCTGGGCAAGTCACTTCCCCCTGTTTGCCTCAATTTCCTCATCAGTAAAATGAGCTGAAGAAGGAAATGGCAAACTACTCTGGATCTCTTTGCCAAGAAAACCCCAAATGGGGTCACCCCAAGAGAGTTGAACATGGCTGAAATGACTCAACAACAATCCCTGAATCCTTTGCTTTTCTACCCAAACTTTCAAAGTCTTATTTTAAAGCTAAATAGGCAAGCTTCCAGCTGGACAGTTCGGGTTTGGAACCCTGATTATATGTCAGGTCCTCTGCCAGAAAGCCAGACTTTCAGACTAGAGTTCCTTAATCAACTAACCGTCCCTGATGGACAGACAGACTCCTTTCCTGGCTTGTTATTTCTGATGTTGAGGGTATGTTTCTGGGGGTAGGGAAAGGTTCAAAGCAAGGGGGAAGTGGGTGGAAACAGCTTTCCCACAACTTTTAGCAGCCTATAAGGGTCTATACTGCAGTCCTTTCATATGATCATATAAACTCCGCCAGAAGAGTGTAAGCTCCAGGAGGGGAGGGACAGCACACTTTGGTCTTTACATCCCCAAGCCTAGCACAGTGGCAAAATATTGTAGGCACTTAATTTAAGTTTACTGGTTGATTGCTTAGGTATTGGTCAGAGGCAGAGCACAATTTGCAGAGGATTGGAGCTGAGGTCCAAACCAGTTATGTGACTTGTCCAAGGTCACATAGGCACAAAATCCAAAGCCAGGATTGCAACCTAGCTCCTCTGATTCCAAATTCAACACTTCTCCCACTACAACACGTTCATTCTCTTCAAATTCCTTAAGTCTAGAAGGTAACTTTGCTTCCCACTTTACGAGTCTGGTGAGTTATGCAGGACAACCAACATTTCCTGCAGGTCCTTAGGGATCTGTGCAGGGTGATGGAAAGAACTCTCACGGTAAGTCAGGAGACCTTGGTTAAAGCTTGAGCTCTAACACTCTGTCCCACTGTGAGTCACTTTCTCCCTTTGGTCTGGGCCTCACCTTAAAAACGAGGAGGTTGGGAAAACAATACACATAATGATTATAAAGTAAATGGGAAAGGGCAGCAACAAAAATCCCTGAATCCCTGAATGTAATTATAGTGACTGTGCTTAGGACTGAAAAAGAGCCGGGGAAAACGAACCTCCCTCCTCTCGGCGCAGAGGTGGGGGCCTATGAGTGTGATACCTCGAATACACTGGTCAGCTTGGTGGATTAATTTTACTGGACTGTTTCTTCCCTCTTCTTCTCATTCCTTGTTATATTCACACAAAGGATGGACTGACTAGGAGAGAGAGTAAGGATGTTTTTGGAAATAAAGGTAATGTAAATAAATAAAAGAGATTAATTAAAATATTTCAGAATTAAAGGAAAGGACCAGACATGACATCCGAGGCCCAGCTCAGATTCTAGTTTACAAAATAATTTCTTCACAACTGTCCTGGAGAGAAGCAATTCAAGTATCCTCACCTTCATTTTGTAGATATAGAAACCGAGGCTCAAAGAGGGGACCTAAGGATACATAATGACCCCCTCAAGGGTCAGGACACATCCTTTCCTACTTCAACTCACCCTGATTCTGGATCCAGGCAAGTCACTTTAGCTTTCAGACTTTGGTTTCCTACTCTGTAAAATGGGAGCATTGGCCTACAAGATCCCCGAGATTTCTCTCAGCTCTAAATCTTGGATTGTAGGATCAGTGGGGTCAGGACTGAGGAAGGCTGACACTGCCCAGGTCAAGGACAATCCCATCAAAGCACCTGGGCCAAAGTAGGAACAAAACTCATTTCCCAGCCACAAGGTCTGGCACTGGTACAGTCTGTAGAGAGAAAGTGTTGTGTGTCCATAACGGAAGCACTTAGAGTTTCTGAGCCTCAGTCTTCCCATCTGTAAGATGGGCATAACGGCTACCTATGGCACCTACATCCCATTGCTGATGGGAGACTCACATGTCTTGCAAATCTTAAAGCATTATATAAATGTGCTCTGTTGACCACGTCACCTGCTCCCCTCAAAAAGTTCCAGGATCACCCTCTGTTGTCCAAAGCCCTCCATGACCAACCCTCCCCCTCCCACCTTTGTTACCTGTTTCACCTTGGGAAGCCCTTTCCTCAGTTTCCTCATCTGTAAAAAGAAGGGGCTGGACCAGCTCTAACATTCAATGTCCCAATATTCTCATTTTGCAGATGAGAAAAATGAGGGTCAGAGGAATTAAATGACCTGCCCACAGGTTCCTAGAGGTCAGGGGATGTTTTTGTGCCCTGTCTCCACCAGGGTATCCCTGACGTTCAGCTCTGTGTCTGGCTTACAGCAAGAACTTAAAGGATGTCAATTCAACAGAAGGATCCCATCAGCTGGGTCCAAGGTCCTCACTCTGCTTCCCACATCATCTCAGGCTTTACACAGAAAGGGCTTTCCCCATTCAACACAGGAAATACAGGCCCCAGAGACCAGCTTTTCAGGATGGAATGAATGAGGGGAAGGGGCTGGGCCTTCACGGCAATGATGAGGTGGAAAGAGCCCTAGATAGGAAGTTGGGAGGCCTGGGCTCTGGCCCTGCTACTTGTTGGCCAGGTCATTTTCAGCAGGTTACTCTCCCTCACTGGGCCTCAGTTTCCCTACGTGTAAAATGAGAGGGTCAGTCTCTAGGGCTCACTCTAATTCTGTAACATCCTGAGACAAAACTGTCCCCCCAAAGTTAGTCCTGTGGGATGTCAGAAATGTTTTATCCAAAGCCAGCTCCAGAGGTAGCTGGTCAGAAGCAGCAAAAACCATAAATTATTCTATTTCTAAGGGACATTTTTGCCCTGAGGAAGAACTCTGCCCTAAGAGCCAAGGGACAGAAACTTCCTGCAGGCTGTGCTAGTTGGCACACAGCTTCTTACTTGGAGGGACCCAGGTTGGCAGTGATCTGACTGGTGGGGGGAAGGGTAGCTCCAGGCAGGGGTGGCCTCTGTCCCTGTAGACACCAAGGCCAGTCCCTGAATCCCTGGGGAAAGAGAACATAAGTGGGGAGCACAGAAAGCAGGGAGAGACAAGGCATGGTACAAATGCTCAGAAAAAGAAGTGGGGAGGTCAGTGGGCCCACCTTCCCCTAGACACCAAGGGTGCTCCTTGAATCCTCTCTGGAAAGGAGAGAGTAGTGGGGTGGGGGAGTGTGTGTGTGGAAAGATATAAAAGGAGAAGGAAGGCAGAAAGATGGTGGTGCAGGTCTCTAATAAAGAACCTGTATTTATTAAGCATGTCCTATGGCCCAGGAACTGTGCTAGATATGTGAAACAGAGGGGTGGTCCCTGGCTCTATTCCACCCTAAGTACCAAGGCTAGTCCTGCGCCCACTAGTGAAGCAGACGGAGTAAGGCTAAGTGGGGAGTATGGAAAGTAAGGAGGAAGGAGATGAGGGAGACCCACAATGGCACAGGACCCCAGGACAGAGGATGAAGAGGCTCCTTGTCTCAACCTGATCCCAGATTCCTGAATCCTCTGAGATAAGGGAGGGAAAGAGAGAGAAGGGGGTAGCTGGTCCCATCCCACTCACCCGGGGCTCGATCTAGTCCCTGAGACATTTCTAAAACAGACAGGGGAGAGGTGGGGGAGTTTAAAGGCAAAGGGAAATAGGCTGGGGCCCATCCCAGGAGAGAGGGCAGGAGGTCACTGGTGGCTACCCTGGCCTGGTCCTCAGAGTCTTCTTTAGAGAATATGGAATAGGGAGAAGAGAGGGAGGAAACAAGTAAAGATACACTCTGTGTGCTGTGGGTTTGGGGAAAAGTGTCTGGGCTCCTTCCCCTCATAGCTACTCGTGGGAATGAGGGAGTCTGCACAAGGGGAGGGGGTGATAGTTCAGTAGTCAGCTCGGGGGGGAGGTTGATCAGTGCAAGGGATGGGGGAATGGGGGCAGTGTTTAATCCTCATAGTCTGTGATTTACGTGTGGGTGGCTTCACACTCCTTTGTGACAAATGTCGTGGAAAAGTCACAACTTCTCTGGGTATCAGTTTCTTCCACTGTCAAATGAGAGGGCTGGCCTCCAAGGTTCTTCTAGCTCTAAACCTATGCCCCTGTGAGCCACTGCTCAGTCCTTGGGGTGAGGGGAGTGTTCTATGGTACCTGTGGGGCTGGCGCTGCTGCCTACCTGAATGCCATTAGGATACACCTCACCCTCGCCGAGGGAGTCCACCAGGTCATCCTCATCCAGCGTGGCCCGCTTGTAGGACGACATCTGAAACAACAAACGCACAATCGAATGCCTCAGCACTTCCATGGCTTCCCAGGAAAGGCGGGGTAGGGGACCAAACCCCAAACTCTCGTGGCCCGGTCCAGCCCCAGCCCCTGCTTGGCCTTTCGGTGCCCCTGGCGGTAGAGCGGGGCTCACTCACCCCCAGCACAGAGAGTGTAGCAGCGAGCGCAGCGGCCACAGGGTTGGCAACGGGGCAGAGGCTCCGCATGTCGCTGTAGGGGCTCCAGCCGCCCACCCTGCTGGGGCCGGGAAGGGCAGGGCAGGGCAGGACAGCCAGAGAGGGCCCGGGGTGGGGGTGGGGGGTGGGGCAGGGGCAGGAAGGAGGCGGGGCTGCGCTGCCCACCCCCACCCCCAACTGAGACCCCGCCCCCAGCCCGGAGAAAGCCCAGCCAGGCCGGCCTGGCACGCTTGGCTCTGCCCCACTCCTCTCCCTTGTCCCTGCCCAGTCAGAGGCCTGGACAGAGCCCCAGCGTGGTTGGCCTCCGGGACGGACAGGACCCAGCAGGTCGGAAGTAGGGAAACCTGAGCCAGCCTAAGGGGCTCCCGATCTCCCAGGTGCCCTAATTCTACAGCTTTCTCTTTCTACGGCGCAGAGGAGGCCTGGATTAGGGAGCTGTCCCAGAAAACTCAAGAAGTAGGTGCCTCCCTCCCTTTCTCCCTCTTTCTGTTTCTCCCTCCCTGTTCCCCTCACTTTCTCCCTCTCTGTCCCTCCTTTCATTGTTTCACCCTCTCCCCCCCTCCCTTCTTTCCATCACTTTCTCCCCTTTCTTCCTCCCTTCCTTTTTCTCTCTTCATTCTTCTCTGTCCCTTCCTCTTTCCTCTCCCTCTTCTTCCCTTCTTCCCATTACTTCCTCCTTTTCTTCTCTCTCTTCCTCCCTTCTTTTCCCCTTTTCCCTCATTTCTTCCCCTCTTTCCTTCTTTCCATCATTCTTTATCCTTTCTCTTCCTCCCTTCCTTTCCCTCTCTTCTTTCTTCTGTTTCTTCCCCCTCTCCCTCTTCCACCTCTCTTTCTCCCTTTCCCTATTTCTTTCTTCCTCCCTTCTTCTCTCTCCTTCCTTTCTTCTGTTTCTTCCCCCCTTTCCCTCCCTCCCTTCCCCTCATTTTTTCTCTTTCCCTTTCCCCCTTCTCTTCCTCTCCTGTACTCCCCGACGGAGGTGGGAGGCTCATCACAGTGCCATCCCAATGGCACCCATACACTTCTCTCCTTTTTCCAACCCATCTTCCACAAAGCAGCCCAAAGCATGTTCCTAAAGCACAGGTCTGACCACAGCATCAATCCAAAAGCATTCAAGTGCCTACTGTGTGCTAGGTGAGCACTGTGGGACTCAAAGACAAAAGTCATACAATCACTGCCTTCAAATAGCCCACTTATCACTTGCTTTCCACCCCCTCATTCCTCCCCCCCCCATTTTCAATGAGAATCCTAAGGCTTCTAAGGAAAGAAATAAAAGCAACCTGGAATTCAAGACTCTTCATGTTCTTGGACCCCTAATTTTCCAAAGAGCATCTGAAAGGTCCCTTCTGGCTCTAAATCTCTGACCCTATGAGCCTCCATAACTGAGCTCCAGCCTACCTCTTTGTAGTATTATTTCTCTGTATTTCCCTTCAAGCACTCTGTTTCAGGTCAAACTGGACTCTCCTTCCCTGTCCCTACACTCAGTCAGAATCTCCTGTCTCCCCTCATCTGTGCCTTTCTATGCTGAATTCAGGTGCCACCAGGAAGCCTCCTGTGATTCTCCCAGTGACAGCTCCCCTCTGCTATCCCTCCCACACTCACCTGTGGAAATGTCAGGCCCTCCCAGGAGTAGGAAAGCTCCCTGGAGGTAGAGACCACAACCTGTCTAGCTTTGTAGTCCTACGCAGTCAGGGCCTGTCCAGCTGCAGAGAGGTTCAAGTGAACTGAAACCAGGGCTAGGGCTCTAGCTAGAGTCATCAGGGAACAGAAACTATCAAAGTGGAAACCCCTGGGGTGGGATGAGGTGAGGAGAGGTAGAGAGAGAGAGGAGGGAGGGAGGAAGAAGGAGAGAGAGAGGGAGGAAAGAGGGGGGAAGAGGGAGAGAAAGAGGAGGGAGAAAGAAGGGGAGAGAGAGACACACAGAGGCAGAGAGAGACACAGAGACAAAGAGAGAGGGGAGAAGAGGGGGGGGGAGAGAGAGAGAGAGAGAGAGAGAGAGAGAGAGAGAGAGAAAGAGAGAGAGAAAGGGAGAGAGAAAGAAAAAGAGAGTGAGGAGACAGAGAGAGAGGAGGGAGAGAAAGAGAGTGAGGACGAAGGGAAGGAGAGAGAGAGGGAGAGAGAAAAAGGGAGAGAGGAGACAAAGAGAGGAGGGAGGGGAGGAGGGAGAGAAAGAGAGTGAGGAGGAAGGGAAGGAGAGAGAGAGGGAGAGAGAAGGAGGGAGGGAGAAAGGGGGAGAGAAGGAAGGGAGAAGAGGGAGAGAAAGAGAAGGAAGGAGAGAGAAGGGGAGACAGAGACAGAGACAGAGAGACAGAGGGGAGGAGAGACAAAGACAGAGAAAGGGAGAGAGAGGAGAGAGACAGAGAGAAGGAGAGAGGGAAGGAGAGGGAGAGGGGGAGCGAGAGGAGAGAAAGGGAGAGAGAGAAAAAGGGAAAGAGAAGAGACAGAGAGAAAGGAAGAGAAAGAGAAAGAGAGAGAAGAGAAAGAGAGAAAAAGGGGGAGAGAGAAAGAGAGAGAAAAGGAGAGAAAAAGGGAGAGAGAAAGAGAGAGAGAGAGAAAGGCCAAACAGTCCTTGCCCTCAAGGAACTCAGTGTGAGGGAGGTGACATGAAAATGATCAAGCACATAAAAGATATCTATAAAGTAGATGGGCTATAATCTGGAAAGGGAAGACAGCTGGGGGTGTCAGTGATAAGAAATGCCTTCTATAGAATATAGGATTTGAGCTGAGCCTTGAAGGAAGCCAGGGAAACTTAGAGACAGAGTTAAGGCGGGAGGTTTTATTCAACCCAGTGTGTGGGGACACTTATTGCAAGAGTACAGAGACAGGAGACAAAAGCAAAAACAGCTCCTGTCCTTAAAGAGCTTACAATCTAACTAGGGATGATAATATATACTCTGTGTGTATATATTCCCATCTTCTTCCTCCTCCCCAAATATGTGTGTGTGTGTGTGTGTTGGTATGGAGGGAGAGGGGCATTCTGAAAGCTAAAACAAAGGCATGGAGGTGGGAGATGAAGTCCTGTTTATAAGAAACTGCAAGAAGACCAGTTTGGCTGAACCACAGTGTCCACAAAGGGGAATTCTGCAGTGTTTTAAGAGAACAGGAGGGGTGAGGAAGAGTTTGCAGGTCATCTTTCAAGACTTTATGGAAAGAATAAGAAGGCTCGGAAAAGGCTGTGAGCTACACCAGGGGAAGGTGTAGCCATACCCAAGTGATACCACATCCAACCAAGATAGAGAGGAAGAGGCATCTGAGCTAGACCCTGAAGAGGATGGTAATGAGGGCAAAATATCCTTCTGGAGAAGAATCTTTCCAATGTCTTCCTCTGGGCTTCCAAGGTTTCTTAAGTTCCTTCCAGCTTTGAAACCCTGTGCTTTTGCTCTATAATTATGGTGCCAAGTTTGCTCCCAAAAGACACACAGAAATTTCCCTTTTCCCCTTCTTTGCAGAAGTGGGGGACTATGGGTGAGTAATAGTGTATACAAGGTCAGAATGGACTGACATGTCCATTCATTTTGCCAAACGACTTTCCTCTTATTTTTTTAATTTTTTGGTAAAAGGAATGGTTCTCTGGGTAGGGGAAGGCTGTATTCAGAAATGAAAGTGATATAAAAACAAAGATATCAATAAAAATATTTTCAAGAAGAAATTCTATGGTTCTCAAGAAACTTGGGCCTGGAGAAGCACTGAGAAAATAAATGGACCTTCTTCCTTTCTTTGAAGAGCTTGGGGCTGGGGAGTGGAGGTGTGTGGTGTATAGTGGCTGCCCAACTTGGGTACTTTTCTTTCTTCTTTTAAAAAAAATAAATAAATCTTTGTTATAGGGCAGCTATATGACTCAGTAGATAGACACCGGGCCTGAGGTCAGAAAGACCTGAATTCAAATTCTGCCTCAGACACTAGCAGTATGACCCTGGACAAGTCACTTAACTTGTTTACCTCAATTTCCTCATCTGTAAAATAGAATTCATAATAGTTCCTACCTTCCAGGATCAAATGAGATGTCTGTAAAGTGCTTTGCCAGCTTTAGGGTGAAACATAAAAGCCAGCTACTGCCACTGTAAAGTACTAGGCAGGAGAAAGGTGAAGGATATATTTGGAAATTAAAATAAAATATTTTTATTTTATTATTTATTTATTATTATTCATTAAAAATTATTATATTATATATTATTTATAATAATAAAATTATTATTTATTAAAATAAAATATTTATCAATAAAAAATTTTTAAAAAAAAAGAAATTCTATGCTTCTGAGTCAGCTTTACTTCCCAGGCATTGTTCTCTCTCACCCTCATAATAAAGGCCTTCACATCACTCAGAGACTTGTGACCCAGGCCCAATCTTGATGCCCCATCCCCACTATTTAAACCCTTACTCCGGGACTCACTGCCTGTGTTATCTTAGGCAAGCTGCTTCTCTGTTCTGGGCCTCAGTTTCCTCATCTGTAAAATGAGTGGTTGGATCCCAAAGGTTTTTTCTTCGGTCCCAGTCAGTTCTAAATTCTACGAAGTCTGAGCTGGTCTCCCAAAACACGAGAGGTTGAGAAACATCAGGTGGGCTCAGACAGGACCAGGGAGCAGGCATGTCCCACCATGTCCCGGTTTGCTAATTTGTTTATTTCTACCTTATTAAAAATGCACAGGGCAACATGTGGGCTTGTTATTATTTTATTTCATATTTTACATATTTATTTGATTTTTTGTTCTTGCTGATGGCTGTTTACAATTAAAAAAAATATAAACAACCAAAAACCCAACCCATGATGTTAGTGCCAGAAGGGGCCTTAGATATCTTAGAAAAAAGAAAATCCAAATCTAATCCCTTCTCTTATGGATACAGCAACTGAGGTCCAAGGAAGTGGTTTGCCTAAGACCAGAGAATAATTAGCAGTGGAGGCCCATGGGCCGCCCTGGCCACCTGCCTCCTCTTCCTCTGGGGCGGCTCAGCTTAGCAGCTGAGACACTTAGACGTGTCTGAGTATTGCAATGGATAGAATACCAGGTTCAGATTCAGAGGACCTGGTTTCAGATCCTTTCTCTGTCAGAAATCAGCCGTATACCTAGAGCTGGTCACATTTCTTCTCTGCTCAAAAAACCCTTCCTCTTACCTCCCAAGTTAATTTCAGTCGGGCAAGAAGCATTTATTAAGCACCTACTGTATACCAGGCCCTGTGCTAAATGCTAGAGCTGCAAAAACAAACAAAAGACAGTCCCTGCCCTCAGGGAGCTCACACTCAAATGGGGGAGAGGACGTAGAAACAACTATGTCTGTATAATCCATCTAGAACTAGATGTATCTAGACACCTACACAGTATAAACGAAAGGTATTCTCAGAAGGAAGACTTTTAATGCCAAATAAGATGGTTGAAATTTGACCTTGGCCTCCTGGTTTCAAATCCCACCTTCTGCAAGAAGCCTTTTCCAGCCAGTCCCCCTTAATGCTAGTGTGTTCCCTTAGAAACTACCTCCAATTTATTGGGTACTTATCTTCCTTGTTTTCGTGTTGTCTCTCAATTAGACTGTGGGAGTGAGGACTGTTTTCTCCCTTCCTTGTAGGCCCAAGCATTCAGCACAGTGTTTGGCACATAGTAAGTGCTGGTTGTCTTTTGGACATGACTTGATCTTGGAGGTCACAGAGTCACAGCAGTTGCTTGAGCAGGGGTGTGGCAAATTCTTCTTTAAGGAATCTCTGTAGTCTGGTCCTTCCATACCCTTCTAATTTCCCTTCTAGAACTTTACATGAGCAAAACTCAAGTGCCTGGGGCAGCTAGGTGGCACAGTGAATAGAGCACCCAACCTGGAGTCAGGAGGATCTGAGTTCAAATCCAGCCTCAGATACCTAACACAAAAACTAATTTGTGACCTTGGGCAAGTCACTTAACCCCACTTGCGCTGCAAAAAGGAAAAAAATAACTCAAGTGCCTGCTCTGTCCTTCCATGTGCCTTGGTGCCTTTGCACCATGTATTCCTACCCATCCTTTAAAGTCCTCCTCCATTAAGCCCTCCTGGATTCCTTCAAGGTAGGTATATTATTCTATCTCAGTCCTCACTTACTGTTTGGTTTTGCACTTCTCAGATGGGTCTTAGCAAGTATCTCAGTGAACTGTCTTGTGTCCTATTCCTCTACCAGGCTAGAAGCTCCGAGGCCACAGGGCCTGAGCATTATCTAAATTTTGTCTCCCTTCCCCACCCCACCCCCACCCTTGGCACACAGAAAGCAGTGGATAAACATCTGATGCAGGAATGAATGAATGAGTGACTTGTCCAAGGTCACATGGCTAAGAAGTGTCAAAGCCAGGACCAAGTTCAGAGCTCCTGCTGCCTTGGGACAGAACATTATGCCCTCTTCCCTTCTCTTCCCCTCCTCCCTTTGTTTCTGAAGTGAAGTGGGCCCGATGCCTAAGGGAGAAATCTGCCTTGAATTTGAGTTAGGTGCTCCAAAGAAAAAAAAGAAAAGCCTCAAAGGAGACCAAGGAAAATCACAGCAGAAATAGCTCCCTCCTCTTCCAAACTATTTTGGCCCTTGGTTACCCAGAAAACTGATTAAATCCAGACCATGTGTGCAGAATGCTGTGCCCATCTGTGGAAATGTCTAGTGTTAAAACCAAGGATGCTGAAAGGAATCACCAACATCAAAGGCCAAGGGTGAAAAGAAAAGAGCTTTTAAATATTTTAAAGGGCTGATATTTATAATAACAGGGTGTACTTTTAATGGCCCCCGAATGTCACTGAAGAATCAGGCTGTGTTGTACCCTCAGTTACAGCCCCTCCCAATCTCAAGATACCCTTGTGGTTATCCCTAAGGGAATTTATTTGGGGAGGGAGTGGACATAAAACAGATCCATCTTTAAAAAATCTTCACTGGCGTTAAAAAACAGTAAAGCATAACTCCATAACAAGGGGGATCAGAGGGTCTTAGTGGACCCAAGCTCAATATGGGTCAGCAGCACTATAAGGCATTGTGATCTTAGATTCCATTGAGAGGTACAGTGACTTGCCACCTTAATAGAGGTGAAAACAGCCCCCAAGAGAGATCAGAATTCAGAATAGACTTGACCGATGACCAGTCTTGTTTCCACAGAACTAATGATGAAACACAGGATTCCTTCCTTCCTGTAAAAATAGTGGACTACAGACTCAGAATGTTGCATCTGCTGCCAAGACTCAGTCATTGTGTCAGTCTGTTTTGGTTAGCTGGTGTGGTTTTTTTTTTTTTTTTTTGGTATGAAAGAGAGCTCTATTGGGTCAAAAAAGTTATTAGGAAGTTATATTATTATACTGAATTAATGAATGAATTAAATTAATGAATTCAACAGAGAAATTAATGAAGAAAACATTAATAAAACAGAGAGCTAAAGGTATCAGTTCCTAGACTAGGGAGGTGAAAAGTGTCACTATCCTTTGTCTTGGCTAAGTGCACTTAGAGTATGTCATTTGGTTCTAGAGGGCGTGGTTTAGGAAGGACAATTAAACTGAGCAGTCTCCAAGAGAAGTCTACTAGGAAGGTGAAGGCCTTTGAGATCAGACCCTATGAGAACTGCTTGAAGGAAGTGGGGATGTTCAGCCTAGAGCAGAGAAGACTCAGGGAGGTCAGGACATGTGTCTTTAGGTATCTGAAGGGTTGTCATAGGAAAGAAGGATTAGTCTTGCCCCAATAGGCAGAAAGAACTGGGTATAATGGGAGGAAGTTACAAAGAGGCCCATTTAGGCTTAATGTCAGGGAAAACCTCCATAACCATTGGTTCCATCCCCTAAAGTGGCATGTGCTACCAGGGAAGGGAGCAGGTTCTCTTTTCTTTGGATGCCTTCAAGCAGAGGCTGAGAGAGGCATTCTGGTTCCAGTGGATGGTGGAGAGGGTGGCTGCTAAGGCCCTTTCTGACTCTGAGAACCGATGATATGATTTAAAAAGAGGTTCTTAATCTGGGATCTATGAAGTTGAAAAAAAAAACCTAAACAATTTCAATATAATTGATTTTCTTTGTTTTCCTATGCGTTTGATTTTATGAATTTTAAAACAAAATTCTGGTTTTTCCTCAACCCTGCCCATGCCATGGCTGGGCTGGCTGTTACGTGCTTGGGTGTGCAGCGGCTACACCTGAGCATTGCGAGCCAGGCTGGGGGCGCATGGCGACTCCAGCAGGGCCTGCCCGCCAGCCCCTCTGGCTATGGGCTGCTCACCCGAGCTGCCGGACTGGTCCTACGCAGATGGTAGATGTGCTCCCCCAATGAAAGGCCAACTCCGACGAAAGGCACAGAGGGAAAAGTTTGCGAGACGAGTTGTGCTACTGTCCCAGGAAATGGATGCAGGAATGAAGACGTGGGAGAAAAAGCAGCTGGAGAAACAGCAGGAAGAAGAAAAGAAACAGCAAAATAGGCTCAAACCCAAAGGAGCTTCAATGAAGGACCCATGAATCAATAAAGCGGACCCCTTCCTCCAAAAAAAAAAAAATTCTGAGAAGTGAGTCCTTAGGCCTCACCAGACTGCCAAAGGGATGGATGCAACATGTCCAAAAAAAAAAAGGCCCTTGGACTAAAGTTTCTTTTCTTTTTAAAAGAATGGTCTTTGTCTTATTGCTGCCTTTTGTTTTCATATTCCACTCATTTCTCAATATGTTCCTTCCCTGTCCCCATCCCAGCCAACCCTGCTTTTGTTTAACTGTCAAAGCACCTGCTGAATCTTTTTAAGGCACTGTTCCTTTCTGAGGTAAGGAATGTAATCCATTCCTGCCCCTCTGACACAGAGGTGGGGGTGAGATCCCCAGATCAGGGAGGATGGGGTGGGGTGGCAAATTGTTGTCATTTTACTGCCCTAAATTGCAGTTTCATGGGTCGGGACATTTCAAGCTCAAAGGGGCCTCTGAGATCATTTACTCCAACTGCCTCATTTCACAGAAGAGGAAAGTGAAGACCCTGGAGGATTAGTGACTTGTGTTTCAAAAACAGAAACCAAACTTGGCCATGCAGGCTGTCCTGGATAGAAGGTGGTTATTAATGAAAACAAAAACACACACAGGAGACCTGAATGAGCAGCCAGAGGCTTAGGGCGCCAGCTCAGGGTCACATGTAATTAATAAGTGCTTGCTGAATGACTGATGCAGTGAAATTCCGTGAACAGTTTTCCCCCGTAATGAGGCAGGCTAGGCTGCCTTGGCCAGAAATCTTAGGGTTAACATAGGAGTCTGCAGTCCCCAGAGCCTACTCCTTTGCTCAGAACCAACCTACTCAGGCAGGCAGTGGGAGAAAGTTTATCTACTCAGCCTCCCTCTGACTCAACTGCCCAGGGGCAGCCAGAAGGTAAAGAAGCTAGGAGTTCTGGACTCAGCATGTTCAGGTAGGTCTCCACCTCTCACTGAGGCCTTCTACGCTGACTCACTCGCCTGCTCTCTGTTCTCCCAACCAATCTCACCCACCTCAGTTCTTATCTACCCCTGAACAGAGATAATTTTTATGCACCCCGTCCCCCCACTCCCCCCATGACTATCTCGGATCCACCCCAGTCTTGGGCACACTTCTATATACATACTATCATCCTCACTCTTCTTTAAACAGTACTGTGGAAAGGGGCTGAAGGAAGACCATCTGTCTGACCACCCCTTGTCTGCCTTTGCTGCTTCAGCATTTGAATCATGCCCCCTAAACTGTGGTTGTCCCCAAGACTTTACTCTCAGGCCTCTGTTCTCATTCTCTCTCTCTCTCTCCTTCCTTCCTCTCCCTCTCTCCCCTTTTCTCTCTGTCTCCTCTCTTGCCCTCTTTCTTTCTCTCTTCTCTCTCTCTCCTCTCTCTCTCTCTCTCTCTCCCCCTTTCCTTTCTTTTGCTCTCTCTTCTCTCTTGCTCTCTCTCTCTCTCCCCTTTCCTCTCTTTCGCTCTCTCTTCTCTCTTACTCTCTCACTCTCCCCTTTCCTCTCTTTTGCTCTCTCTTCTCTCTTGCTCTTTCTCTCTCTCTCCCCTTTCCTCTCTTTTGCTCTCTCTTCTCTCTTGCTCTCTCTCTCTCCCCTTTCCTCTCTTTTGCTCTCTCTTCTCTCTTGCTCTTTCTTTCTCTTCTCTCTCTCTCTCCCTAACGCCTCCCAGGAATTTAAATGATCATCTCTATGCAAATAAGTCTCAGATCTACACATCAAACCAACCTCTCTGGAGCTCCAGTCCCACATCACTCTTTATACAACTCTGACTAGAAGTTTAAGGGGCATCTCAAACTCAATACGTCCAAAAGAGAAAACAGTATCTTTCCCCTTAAATACCCCTGCTCCTGAATTTTCTGATCACTGTAAAGCCATCACCATCCCACCAGCCAGGTTTAGCAAGCCCAATGTAGTCATTCAGTCCCCACACATCCACTCAGTTGTCAAGTCTTATTTCTGTCTCCAGGACATCTCTTCCATCCGTTCCATTCTCAATACTCAAATAGCCACCACCCTAGTTTGGACCCTCACTAACTCTTGCTTGGACAATCAAAACTGTAATAGCCTCTGAGATGGTCTTCCTGACTTATGCCTCTCCCCAGTCCAAACTGTCCAGATACCAAAGGAATTTTCCTAAAATGCAGCCTGGCCCACGTCACTCCTCCACTCAAGAAGGCCCAGTGGCTCTCTAGTAACCTCTAGGATCAAACAAATTCCTCTGTTTGGTATTTAAAACCCTTTGCATCCTGGTCCCATCCTCCTTCTCCAGAATTATTTAACTTTTCTCTGTGCACACTACTGTCTAGCCAAACTGACCTCGTTTGCCATAAATGACTCCTCATATAATATCTTTGCATACCTGGACTGTACTCCCTCCTTACTTTGGTCTCTATACAAAGCCTTTCTCAATTTGCCAGTTATAAGCACCTTCCACTAAAAATTATCTTGTAAACTGGAACATAGTATGGCAGAAATTGGGCATAGATCAATATCTAACACAATCCACCAAAATAAAGTCAAAATGGGTGCATGATCTAGCTATAAGGGTTGACACTGTAAGCAATCTGGGAGAGCAAGGGATAGTTTACCTGTCAGATCTATGGAGCAGGAAAGACTTCATGACGAAACAACAGTTAGAGAGCATTATAAAATGCAAAATGGATAATTTTGATTATATTAAATTGAAAAGCTTCTGTACAAAGCCAATGTTACCAAGATTAAAAAGGAAGTGGAAAACTGGGAAAGAATTTTTACAACCAGTGTCTCTGATAAAGGCCTCATTTCTAAAATATACAAAGAATTGAGCCAAATTTATAAGATATACAAGCTACTCTCCAGTTGATAAATGGTCAAAGGATATGAACAGGCAGTTCTCAGAAGATGAAATTAAAGACATCTATAACCATATGATAAAATGTTCCAAATCACACTCCAACACAAGAAGCATGAGAAGATAAACACGGAAAAGAAATCATAAGGTACCTATCAAAGATGAACTATTTACAACATGACAACATGGAAAAGTGACAATTGTAACTGTTGAAACTTTTTTCAGTATG
>CM053588.1:54966877-54984922 GCA_028646515.1 Pseudochirops corinnae
GAGCTGGGAGGGCCCTTAGAACACAGGATGTCAGAGATGGGAGGGCCCTTAGAACACAGAGTGTCAGAGCTGGAAGGGCCCTTAGAACACAGGATGTCACAGAATGTCAGAGCTGGAAGGGCCCTTAGAACACAGGATGTCAGAGCTGGGAGGGCCCTTAGAACACAGGGTGTCAGAGCTGGGAGGGCCCTTAGAACACAGGATGTTAGAGCTGGGAGGGCCCTTAGAACACAGGATGTCAGAGCTGGGAGGGCCCTTAGAACACAGGGTGCAAGAGCTGGGAGGGCTCTTAGAACACAGAGTGTCAGAGCTGGGAGGGCCCTTAGAACACAGGATGTCAGAGCTGGGAGGGCCCTTAGAGCACAGGATGTCAGAGCTAAGAGGGCCCTTAGAACACAGGAGATCAGAGGTGGGAGGAGCCTTAGAAACCTTCAAGACCTACACCCTTCATTTCACAGATGAGGAAACTGGAGGCCCAAAGACAAGTAAGTGGCTCAAAATCTCTCACTTCCCAGTCAAAGTAACCTCAGGCAGCTAAAAAGTGCTAACTAGTAGCTGGCTGGGTCCTGGATTATCAGTGCAGCAATAGATGACCCTATTCCTCTCAGCCACCCAGAACCCACAACAATAGTCTCCGTTAGAGCTCTGCCTTTCATACAAATCTGAGAACTCGTACCCATTTCACAGAGCAGAAAAACTGAGGGTCAGAGAAGGGAAAGAACTTAGACCCTAGAATCCAGGCATCCAGTACACAATACACAAGAGGCTTCAGAGTGGTTATTGCTAAGAAACAGGAAGAGGTAATACAAAGACCTGGAGACCTAGGTCCTAGTCCCAGCTTGATTTACTAGCCTAGGGACTTTAGAGAAGTCATTAAACTTCTCTGACCATGTTTCCACCAGGTAGCATGGCAGGCTAGATAAAGTGCTGGCTGTAGACATAAGGAGGGCAACGTTTCGATCTCACTTCAGACACTTACTAGCTATGTGGCCATAATCTCTCTGAACCTTGGTGGTTTCTTTATCTGTAAAACAGAGATAAAAATGCCTGCAGTACCTACCTTACTGGATGATTGAAAGGATCGAATGAGATAATGGTATAAAGAGCTTTGAAAATGTTAAATGAACACATATCAATTATTATTATTATTTCATCTTTTAACATGAAAGACCCAGGTGAAATCATCCCAAAGGTCATTTCCCTTCTCCAACGTTCTAGGTTTGCAGGATTCCCAGCTTGGACATTCTGTCATGCCATGGTGTGTCAGACTTTGGGGGGCCTGCTGGCCCAGGACTTCCACCCTGGGCCTATGAAGCAGACACTTAGATGCCCAACTTGTTCTGTTCCCTTTGTCCCCTAGGTCCAAGGCCTAGGCAAGTTGGGGCAGCTACCAGGAACCTGAGTGGGCAAGAAGAATGGAGGCCAGAAATAACCTCCAACTCTGGTTCCCTTTCCCCTCTATGACAGTCTGGAACCTTCCCCAGAAACTGAGGTTTGGGGCAGAGGCACCCCCCAAATCCCTCTCCTCTAGATCCTTCTCCCAAGGATTCAGCAGGGGGATTTCTATATGGTTCTTTCTGTTCACACCCTTTCTCCCAACTTTTTTTTCTCTTCTCCCTTTTCTCTCTCATTTCCCTCTGTCTCTTTCTCCCTTGAAGAATGTGAGTCCTCAGCTCCTTTCCTCCCTCCCTCTGGTATTTCTCCCCATCCTACAATACCCAATTAGGCTTCCTTCTCAATGGCCTCCTCCTATCTCTCCTGACCCCTTCTTTACCTCCCATCTCAAAAGTCTCTCTTCTTTCTTCTCCCCACTAGCTCTGTTGTCTTGATTTCTCTGGCCTGACCCCCTGCCCCATTCTGTCTTTATTCAGAGCCCTCTCTTCCCCAAGCCACAAGGGTCTTGCCTCTCCTTGCTCCAATCTGAGATCACCTTTCCCCAGCTGCCTAAGTCATGCCTCCTTCTGTAAAAATAAAAAAAATTAGGGTGCCTAAGTGGGGTGGGAGGAGATCCTATTTCCATTGAACTGAAGACTGTCCCCCACCTCTGCTTTTCCCACTCTGGCTCTGACAACCCAGATCCAAAATCCTCTGAAGCTAACCCAATCCTGAACTGAACCTAATCTAAACCAGCCTCTCTGAAATTCTCTGAACCAAACCCTGGTGTTTTGCTCTGAAGAGAACCCAACCCAAGTTCTAGAACACTGGAATCCAAAGCAATTGGAAGGCTCAAAAATCCAAGCTCCACCGCACCGCTAGCTCTAACCTTGGAACTAAAACCAACTTTGCAAACTGGAACCCTCACAATTGAGCCCAAAGCAGCTATTATAGCATTCTATGAACAAAACCAATCTGGCTCTAGAATGATAAAATCGAACGCTTAACGGGCTGTCTGGAAAGCTGACAACGAACCCAAATGGAACGCAGAATAGACCTCAATCCTACAAATCTGGAACGCACAAATCGAACCTAATCTCGCAACTCTGGATCGCAGAAATCGAACCCGACCCGGGCAACTGTGAAAGGCTGAAATGGAACCTTGAGCGGCTGCTCTGGAACGCTGTGCTCAGGGTCTCCCGCAGCCGCTCTAGAACTCCCCGAAGTCAGCTCGTTCCAATCGAGCCGAGCCGACATACCCCGACCTGCCCAGCTGGGCTCAGGCCCGCCCTTCTCCCGGGAGTTCTGCCCTTACCATAGCTTTGCTCCTGACAGCTCTCCCTGGCCCTACTCCGCCTCCCCGCCGCCGGAGGGATCAGGGATGGTTCGCCGGGCGCGGAGCGGCAGTGGAGCCGGAGCCGGAGCTGGAACCGAAGTCGGAGCACGACCGAGAGTGCTAGTCCGAGCCCAGGCTAGAGCCGGAGCCGGAGCCGGAGCCGGAGCCGGTGCCGGAGCGCGATGGGGAGCGCAAACCCGAGCGCGAGCAGGAGAAGGAGCAGGGGAAGGAGATGGAGCAGGGGCGCCGTGCGCTCTGCGCTGTGCCTCCCCCTTTAGCAAAGCGGCGCGCTTCCCCCCGAGCAGGCAGCCGGAGTGGGGCGGAGCCGGCTAGCGGGCCTATGGCCAAGCTGTGGGGGGACGGGCCGGAGCCGAGCAGCCAATCAGCGGGCCAGTGGGACGGACTTCCTCACCCCAGCCCTTAACCCTTTCGTGGTGACCTCTGGGGAGAGGCAGGGTGGGGGAGGTACGTCGGAGAGGGAGGGGGCGGCTAAGGCCGGGGAACCTAGGTGTGTGAGGCTCGGCTGCCGCCAGGCCCAGCCCCAGAAGCTCGGGGTCCCCTCTGCCCCGCCAGTCTGGGATGGGCTTGGTTGTGGGTCAAGCTGGGGCGCCCCTCAGGGGCTCCGTGACCTTTGTCTGGGCTGGCGCCTGCTCGCTGAAAGTGTGCAGCCTGGGGCTCCGCGGAGGCCTCTGTCTGTGCTTTTGTGTGGTGTGTCTGTGTA
The DNA here is from genome assembly GCA_028646515.1 of Pseudochirops corinnae. Lineage (NCBI taxonomy): Eukaryota > Metazoa > Chordata > Mammalia > Diprotodontia > Pseudocheiridae > Pseudochirops > Pseudochirops corinnae. The sequence goes on from CM053588.1 coordinate 54,970,309, forward strand.
CACACGTGAGTGAGTTTAGGAAGTCCTAAACATTAGAGCCAAATGGGACTTTAGGGATCATCTCATCCTGGTCCCTCATCTTACAGATGAAGGAAACTGAGGCCCAGAAATGAGAAGTGACTTGCCTAGGGTGACACAGCAAGTTAATGGTAGAGCCAACACTACTTAAATAGTCCAAGGATGGGTGCTTTTGGCCTTGTGTGCGGATTGAGCTGGCAAGGGCCTTAGACACCAGCTAGTTCATTTTCTCCTATTACAAGGCCAGAGAGATCAAAATACTCCCATGTCACATAGCTAGTTAGTAACAGAGCTGGCACTAGAACCCAGGCTCCCAATCCTCTTTCCTCTGCACCAAAAGGTGTCAGAGGTGACCTGCCTACTCAACAACAGCAATAACCAGCATTTACATTGCACTTTAAGGTTTGCACAGTGCTTTTCAGATATTACTTCATCTGATCTGTACAAAAACCCAGGGAACTTGTGCTGTTACTACAGATGAGGGAAACAGGCAGACAGAGATTAAGTGACTTGCCCAAGATCTGAAGTCACATTTGAATTCAGCTCCCCACTCCAGGTCTGGCACTCTATCTACTACACTACCTAGCTACTCCGATCCACAGCCACTATAGCCTGAGGTTTCTCCACAACAGCCAAGCAAGGTAGGGGGCATATGAATGGTTGTTCTCATTTACTAGATTAGGAAACTGATGCTCAGTGGTTTGACCCGGATCACTTCCTTAAAGTAATTGGCAGAGTAATTAGCTACCTTGGTTTCAAGACCAGCTAGAATCCAGGTGGTTTCCTGACCACCTGTCCATTATACCTCCACATTTACCTGTGAGTCTCAGGTATGGGGAAGTGAAGGCAGAAGGGAGGGAAGGAAAGGAAATGCCACCTGAGCCCAAGATGGGTAAGCCTTTTACCCTCAGAAACTGTAGCAGCAGATTCCCTGTTCTTCCTCCAACCCCCCCCCCCCGAAGGTGTTATTATGAAAGGTTAGTATGGGAGGGGGCATACTAGAGAAATAAAACCCATACATAGAGTATGGTGCCATGTTAGACACTATCATGGCAAAAGATATATATATCTATATATCTATATATATATCTTTATTACCTGACTGCCCCCATTAGCTGAGTGACCTTGGGTAAATCACCTACCCTTTCTCTGGGCCCCATCATTTCATAGATGACCAGATGATATCTGAGTGGTCCTTTCCCAGATCTAACATTCTACATTAGAAAGTCCCTTCTAGCTTTAAAATGTCATGGTCCAAGGTCTCTTCCAGCTCTGACATTTCATGTTCTAAGGTTCCTCACCAATTTAACCTGAAGCATCCTAAAATCTTCGGATCCAGGTAGTATGTCTCAAGTGCCAAATAAAAGGAACAGTGTTATAGGAGCTCAGAGGAGGGACAAGAGCACTATTGGTGGGGAGGGAGGAGAGCATTGAATCCTGGCTCTGACATCTTACAAACTATGTGAGCTTAGAAAAGTTATTTTCCCTCTTCGGAGTTCTCATCTATAAAAGAAGGAGGTTGTATTAGGTGATCTCAAAGGTTTCTTGCAGTTTGAAATTGTGGCTCAAAATGTGACAGTGGCCTAGAATGGTAAGCAGTGGCTTCCTGGAGGAAGTGGGTCTTGAAGGATGGGTAGGAAATAGATTGGAAGAAATAGATCTGATCACCTGTAGGGGTGGTGTAGGGCTGGTCAGAGAAAGCTAGTGGCTGAGCAGCAGCAGCCCAGTCTACCTGAAAGACTCATTGAAGGGAGAGGAACCTTTCGGCGAGAAAAGGATAACACTCCTGAGATCCCCACCAACTGTAAACCAAAGATCCTGTAATCTGATGACTTCCTGCCCTGTCCTCTAAAGGGGGAAGAGGAAAAGAATCAGAATCAGAATCTTTAAGCTGGATTGGACCTTAGAGGCCATTGAGTGGCCTCAGATGGAGGCTGTTGAGCCAAACACTTATTTTCCAGATAAGAAAAGTGAAAGGGGTTAACTAATTTACCCAAGACTGCATAGTAAATGTCTGAGGTAGGATTTGAACTCAGGTCTTCTAGACTAAAAGTACAGAATTCTATGCCTTCCCATGTTGTCACTTTGGGACATGCCTACCATTCATTCTCACCACTTCTGTGATCCAGTGATGCTGACCTCCTGGCTGTTCCTCAAATAAGACACTCCATCTCCCAACCCTGGTCATTTTCCCTGGCTATCCCTCATGCCTGGAATTCTTTCCTTCTTTACCTCTGACTTCTGGCTTCCTTAAAGCCACAGCTAAAATCCCACCTGCTTTGAAAAGCAATCTCTCTTAACTCCAGTGCCTTCCCTCTGTTGATTATCTCCAATAAATCCTTTCTATAGACTGTGCGTTGTTGTTTGCATGCTGTCTCCCCCATTAGACTGTAAGCTCCTTGAGGGCAGGGACTATCTTTTGCCTTTCTTTGTATCCCCAGCTCTTAGCACAATGCCTGATGAGTAGCAAGTACTTAATACATGATTATTAATTGGCTGACCATCTCATCAAGGGATCACCTGGTCATCTGCCTCTTCTAGTTCTGAAAATAGCACAAATGCACATTAATTATAATCAAGAAGAGAAGTCTTCTCATGCTGACTGCCAAAAGATGACCAAGTCACACGAGGCACTGGATACCCAAGGCTGAGCACTAGAGATTTCCTTGTTCTATAGCCCCCAGATTCCCCTGGCTTCTCCACTCCGAGCTCGAGTCCTTGATGATAGAATTTCAGAGGGGGAAGGTGACATGGAAAATAGAATCTGTGAGGAGGGAGGGAGTACAGAGAGGCCACTGTGGTTTAGTAGCAAAGGGTAGATTTAGTTAGAGGACTAACTCTTGGTCAAATTCTTGGGTAGATTCTGTTTGAAAATAGAATCTCAAAACTGGAAGAAATGATCATAAGAAATAGAACATTAAAGGAAATCCCTTAGAATATAGGTTGTCAAAGCTGGAAAGGACCTTAAAACATGTCAACCCTAGGAGGGGCCATGGGAAATGGAATGTTAGAGAAAGCAGATCTTTGAACGTAAAATATCTAGACCATGAAGCACAGAGATTTAGAGCTGGAAGGAAATTTAGAAAATGTTTAGTCCAGGGGTGGGGAACCTGAGGCCTCAAGGCCACATGTGGCCATCTAGGTCCTCAAGTGAGGTCCTCTGACTGAATTCAAACTTCACGGAACAAATCCTTCTATGGTTTAGTCCAATCCATTCATTTCATATATTCAGAAACTGAGACTCAGAGACTTGCCCCAGGTGACTCCATTTGTAAATGGCAGGGCTCTGCCTAGAAGCCATAATAGCATTATTATCTAACTCAGTTAATAAATAGCTATGTGACTTTGAATAAATAACTTAACTTGTCTTGAAGATGCCTCTAAAATTCAATTCAATTAAAAAAAATCTCTGTGCCTTTCTCTGTCTAAAGGCCAGCCCTAGACTCTGGTGATGCACTGAGTCAACAAAGTATCTCCATGAGTTTCCAATCTAGTGATTGGGGGAATAGTAAATAAACATGATACAAAGTCAAGTATGATACAGTCAGGAGAGACTGAGACTAAGTACTCTCAAGAATATTTGAGGAGCAAGAGATTATTTCTATTTTTCCACTAGTAGTAATGAGGAGGAGGAAGTATGTTGCAGGTATGAGGGACAACCTGCAGGAAGGAATGGAAGCAGATGAGGGCAGGCCTAGATAGACCAGGTTGGGGATGGGGAGCCTTCGGCCTTGAGGCTGCACATGACCCTCTAGGTCCTCAAGTGCGGCCCTTCCACCCAAAATAAAGGACCACCTGTGACCTCGATGCTGCAGGTTCCCCACCCCTGGATTAGGCGCTAATCTGATTTGACTAAAATGTAGAGTTCGAGGAGAGGAAGAATGTGAAAGATGGATGGAAAAGTAGACTGAATTACTATGCAAGTGACTCCTAAATCTATATATCCAGCCCCAGTCTTTGCCCTGAGATCTAATCCTGCATGTCTAACTTCCTTTGGGTACATGTACCAGCACCTCAAACTCACTGTGTCCAAAACTGAATTTATTAATAATCTTCTACAAAAATCTGACCCTTCCTCCCAGCTTTCCTGTTACACTGGATGTAATCAAGGCATCAAGCCTCCCTGTCACCCAGGCTCCTTCATCTCCCACATCCAGTCACTCACAGGGTCCTGTTGACTCTGCCTTGGCAATGTCTCTTGATTCTTTGTCCTCCTCTTTGCCAGGGTCCTATGACTTCTGACACAGGCCCACCCCACCTAATAGAAAAGGCCTGATCAGAGAAGGTGAATCTTAGGTGTTCTTTATGCCTATAGGCAGCACACCTGGTGCACGAGATGGGCCTCAGGGACACACACACACACACACACACACACACACACACACACACACACACACACACACACACACACACACAGCCCAAGAGGAAATAAATACAGATAGGCAAAGAAAGCCTCTCAAATTTCCAGAGACGCACTGCTATGACACAGAAATATTTCCAAGCTCTCTCTCTCCTTCCTGTCCACACCCTTTAGCCATACAGTCCCATGCGCTTAGATCCCTGTTACTTTTCAAATGAACGAACATAATAAATGATCACAATAATTCTAAATGGTCTTTCTCTTGTCTCTCTGCCCTATCCAATCTACCCTGCACCTAGCTACCAAAAGAATCTTCCCAATACACATCATATTACACCTGTGTGGAGAGACAACCATTGCCTATAGAATAAAGAAAAAAGTCCTTATCTCAGCATTCAAGGCCTTCCATTATCCAGCTCCAAACCTACCTTTCCATCCTTCTTTCACGTTCTTCCTCTCCACACACTGCATTCCAACCAAACCAGATTAGCACCTGGTCTATTTCCTCCTGCCCTCATCACTTCCATGCCTTCCTGTAGGTCATTCCTCACACCTGTTACCTACTTCCTCCTCATCACCACCTGTTGAAATCCTTCTCTTCCATTAAGACCCAGCTCAGAAGTCATCTTCCCTTATGCCTTCCTCCCCCAAGCTGATCAATGAAACCATGAGAGTGGATGAAATTGTCATCTGTGAGAGTTAGAGAGAAGGGTGAGGATGAGGGTGGGGTGCACCCACACTTATGAGTAGGGAAAAGAAGATAAATCATGAAAGAAGACTGAGTTGTTAAGAAAAATAGGAGGAAAAGCAGGAAGGAACAGTATCATGGAAACCCAAGGAAGGGAGAGCTTCCAGGGGAAGGCAACCTAGTATCATGGAAGGAGGACTGCTTCTTGAGTCCAAGGAACTGTATTCAAGTTTGATGTCTCATCTTTACTATCTCATGACCATTGGTCATTTTGCCTCCCCAGTCCCTGATTTCCTCATCTATAGTGTGGGTGGGAGTTTGTAGCACCCAAAAAACATCCACTGGAGGGGGGACAAGTCAAGGAGGATGAGGAAAGGTCATGAGATTCAGTGATCAAGATGCCCTTAAGAATCTTTCATCATCAGTGACAGTCTTAGCTGAATTTTTATTGAAAGCCACATCTCAAAGGGCTAGATAGCACATGAGGGGTGAGGAAACAGGGGGCAGTGGCCAGAGAGACTCTTGTCTGGAAGCTAAGGGGAAGAATTACCAGGTCAAAAGAAGGGAGCATGACAGGGGACAGAGAGGTGACCTTCAGACCAGTTAGACCTGACTTCAAGGCTACCTCTGATATGCTGGCCATGTGATCCTGGGGAAGTCACAAACTCCTAGTGGTTCAGACAGTTCTCTAAGACTAGAAATGGTAGAATAGTCTTTTAACTCCATTGGTTTGGTTAATGGAGCATTTTCAGTTGGAGTCAGAGATAGAGAAAGAAACAGAGAGAGAAAAAAAGAGAGACAGAGATAGGGAGAGGGTAGGGAAGAGAGAGGGAGAGGGGGGGAAAGAGAGAGACAGAGAGAGAGATGGGGGAGAGAAAGTTGTACATATTTGGAGACAAATGAAGGTCTAGTGGAGAAGGAAAGATTAAGGATAAGATTGAGGAGGGGTGGACAAGCACTCCAAGGAGATGGGAGGGGATGGAAGCAAGGGCACAAACAGAAGGAAGGGGACTTAGCTTTGACTCAGATCTATGTGCACACATTTGGTGTGTAAACAAGCTAAATGGGAATAGGAATAAATTCCTGATGCTCATTCTGCCCCCTATCTGTAGGAAGTCTGGGCTCAGAGGTCAGGCCTCCTTGAGTTGCCAGGAGTGCTAGGGGTGCCAGGTATTGGAGTCTGGGGTCTTGCTCCAGGGTTCCTATGTGATCTTGGCTTTCCTCTACAGCTCCAATCACTGCAACTGGAAAAAGGAGGGGGGAGGAGGATAGGAGGCTAAGGAAGAAATGGGAAGGGAGTTGATGCGTGGCACCCATAAAACAGAAAGAAATCACATGGAGGCTACAGCCCAAAGGAACAGAAAGATCTGTGTGGCCTCTTTTCTGCCATGACAGAATGAGCGAGTCACTGCTGGAAATAATGAGAGGATGGAAAGTAAAGAAAGGAACCCAGCAATTAGCCGGTACATGGGCCAACAAACAGGAACAAAAGGCTTTTGGATCTATTTGGAGGAACTGGATCCCAATCTCCAAATAAACCAGCCTGACTGAGCCCAGATTCAGGGAGAAACTTTTAAGGCCATTTACCACCCTCATCTCCCATTCTTTTTTTCTCCCTGATGTCCCCACCCTCTCAAAGATAACATTGATCTTTGTCACTGAATCCCCTCCTAAGGTTTTCTTTGATTGGTGTCAGGATGGGACAACCAAGTCAATGTGGCGTATTGGGAAGAGCTCTGGACTGGGAGTCAGGAGCCTTGAGTCAACATCAAGTCAATTCACCAAGAATTTGTTGAGTGCATACTATGTGCTAGACACAGTGCTAAGTACTAGGTTTACAAAGCAAGGAAAAAACAGCTTTTGCCCTCGAGGAGCTCCCACTCTAAAGGTGGAGCCAACATAGATAAATAACCGGGTAAACGAGATAAAGTCAAGGTAAGTTAGAGGTAGTCTCAGAAGGAAGACATGTTAGTACTAGAAGGACTTTAAAAAATAGAATGTCAGAGCCAGAAGGAAGCTTAGAACACAGAATATTAGACCTGGAAGAGGCCTTCAAATACAATGTTAGAGCTGAGAGGGGCCTTAGAATGCAAGAAGGAAACTTTCCACTGAGGATGTGAGAGTTGGAAAGGACGTTATAGATTGTAGAATGAATCTAAAAGCAGCTTTGGAGCAATGACTCCTCCAACTGCAAGGACCCTGTGGGATCATCTCAGTCCATCAGGCCAATTCTTCCCTTTGATAAATGTGTAAACAGAGACCTAAAGAAGGACAAAGCTGGAACTTGAACACAAGTCTCCTGACTTGACCTACTAATCCACTCTTCACACTACTGGGCCCAAGAGATAATGAATCAGGGTGGCACAGTGAATAGAGCACTGGCCCTGGAGTCAGGAGAACCTGAGTTCAAATACAGTCTCACACTTAACACTTACTAGCCATGTGACCTTGGGCAAGTCTCTTAACCCCAATTGCCCTGCCCTCCAAAAAGCAAAAAAAAAGAGAGAGAGAGAAATAATGAATCACTTGGGATTGATAATGAGACCAAGCCTGGATCATTACGGCAGTATGTGTGTGGAAGGGGTGGGCTGCCAGGAAACGAGGCAGCCTTTTCCATAGGCATGATGTTTTAAAGCAAGTTAGCACTAAGGAAGTGGGGGTGATTTGAGACTTCTTTGAGAAGCTATTTTGCTTATGACTATTATGGAAGTGCTTTGCATGACCGCACATGTATAACCTATATTGGATTGCTTGGCTTCTCAATGAAGGGGGGAGTGAGGAGGGAAGAAGGGAGAGAATTTGGAACTCAAAGTTCTAAAAATGCATGTTTAAATTGTTTTTGCATGTAACTGAGGAAAATAAACTAAAAAAAACTTTTTTAAAAAGAAGCTATTGTGCTATAAGAACTGATGAAGGGCAGTCTCCAGAAAAACCTGCGAAAACTCATATGAACTGATGCAGAATGAAGTGAGCAGAATCAAGGGAACAATTTATATATTTATACTTCAATTAAAAAACCCTGATCAATGCAATGATTAACCTTGATTCCACAGAACCAATGATGAAGCATGAAACAGAGACCTAAAGAAGGACAAAGCTGGAACTTGAACACAAGTCTCCTGACCTGACTTACTAATCCACTCTTCACACTACTGGGCCCAAGAGATAATGAATCTCCTGATAGAGAAATAATGATCTAATAATGCAGAATGAAACACATTTGTGGACATGACCATTGTGGGAACTTATTCCAGATGACTTTGCATATTGGTTTAATTTTTTTCCAGGAAAGAGAGGGAGAGAAGATAAATACTTGTTAATTTTTAAAAGTTTACATATATATGTGTATATACATACACATATACATACATACATACATACATACATATATGTGTGTGTGTAAAAGATGAAGAATAAAGGCAGTCAGCCTTTGCTTTATACCCTGGCATTGGTCAGGCTATAGTGCTGGCAAGAGAGCAGGAAGGCATCTAAACAACCAGTATCCCATGAGCTGCCAGCTTCTCCCGCCAGCCATACCCAGTCCTTCCTTAAGTGAATCCAGGCTGTGATTGCTTCCTAGGGCTGAAAGAATGGGTGGATCCCTTCCAGGTGCATTTCATACTCCTCCCCCCCTACCCCCCAGCCCCCTTACCTTATCATTCCTGCTCGGTGACTCACACTGTTTGTACTGCAGGTGCTGTGGCCTGGGAGGGCTGAGCAGATGAGGTCAGTGACATTACAGCCTGTCTGCTGAGGCCTTATCCAGGCAGCAGTGCCCTCTGTGCATCATGGACCCAGGGCAGAAGAAGAAAACAGTGAGGGTGTCTGTGCATATAAAATGGGGAGATGACATCTGCTGCACAGGGACTGAACAGAAAAAGGAAGCACCAATAAGCCGGACAGATTTGAAAGCTCTGTGTTAAATGGAGTGTCGGCCTTAAAAGAAAAAGCTACACGTAGAACAGTCTTAGTTTTCTGTACAATCCTCTCCTTTTCTTCTACAATATACATGGAAACTCTCATTTAATTTGGTGTTTGTTAAATTCATAATTTCTTTATTTAAAAAAGGAGGAAGAAGAGTTGCCTTGGACTTAATGGTCTGCTGAAAAGAGCCCTGGCACAAGCTAAGGTGGTAGAAGCAAGGTGGCAGATTAGAGGCAGCAGTGCAACCAAACTTTCACAACATTCCCCTCCAAACAACTTTAAAATAACCAAATCAAATTTTGGAGTGACAGAGCCAACAAAAGGTCAGGGTGAAACATCTTTCCAGCCTAAGATAATTTAGGAGGTTGGCAGGAGAGGCCTGACATTGGGGTGACAGCCAGTCCAGAGTACATGATTGGCAGGTAGCACTGCATCAGCACCAGCATTGGGCCTTGGAGGTGGCTACGTGAGAGCAGCTGTAGCAGGAGGAGCTCCTAACCTAGAAATAGTAAAGGGGTTGGACAACTGATTAGAAAGAGATTACTGGGGACTCTTTGCTGGCACTGGGTGCAGCTGGCACTGACTGGCAACTCTATCACCCATACACAATTCTGGGTCATAGTTCCAGGGTGGAGAGGAACCCCTGTTGTCCATGGCCCTGATCATAGTTCTAAGGCAAAGAGGGGAGTTAGCATGTGCAGCTACAGAGGAACAGGAGCCCTTCCTGGGTAAAGACCAGAGCACAGACCAGGAGAACAGTGGCCACACATTCCTCTGATCACACCACCTTGGAGGCACTGAATACTGCAGACCCCCAGAACTAATTCTGAAAACAGCAGCATGAAAAGATCTGAAGCTTGAGACTAAGGGCCCTCCCAATTCTGATATCCTATGTGCTAAGGGCCCCCCCAGCTCTGACTTTCTATGTTCTAAGGGCCCTCTCAGCTCTGACACTCTGGGTTATAAGGCTCCTTCCCAGCTCCGACATCCTGTGTTCTAGGGTCCTTTAAAGTTCTCATAGTCCAGGATCTAATGTCCCTTCCAGATGTGACATTGTAAGATTCTATGATACTAGAAGCTTGGGAAGCACCTGCCCAAAGGATCTATGGAGATCCTCCTCTTCTCCCTCCTCTTCCCCCTCCTTCCCTCTTCCTCCTTTTCCTCCTCCAGCATCATTACATAGCACTTTAAGGGTCACAGGGCACTTTACATATATGGTCTCTTTTTATCCTCCCAACAATCCTGGGAGGGAGGTGCTAGTCTGATTCTCATTTTATAGGTGTGGACATTGGAGTGGAGAAAGGTCAAGTGGCTTGTTTCTGTCTCATAGCTGCTAAGGGTTTGGGACAGGATTTGAAGTCAGGTCTTCTTGATTCCCAGCCCAGAACAGCCAGGTCATAGACTTAGGGTCCTCTATGACACCCACTGGCCCCTCTGGAGGCCTGGGCGCTTTGATCCAATAGCCTGTGTTATTGGCCCTGGACAGCTCTCACACCCAGTAAATACATGTTGCTGCAATGTAAGCCCTTACAGGGAGAGCCTCGAGTGGAGCTGGGGAAAGTAGAATGGAGAAAGGCTGCCCCCTCGTGGGCTAAAGTTTTGTGACTGGCTGGAATTTGTCATGGTGATAGGCTACCCAGCAACCTTCTTAGGGAGGAGATGAAAGAGCCACAGCAAGAAAATCATTGAGACTTGTTGTGCAGATGATCTGGAGTCCATGGTCTGCACAACTGTGGAAAGTCTAAAGAGTAGAGACTTGGTCCTGGGGTCCATGGGCTTTGACAGGCCTCCTCCAATAAGGCAGGGGGACCAGAATGGTCAGTTCTTTTGATCCTAAATTTTAGGCAAAATTTCAGAGGAGGGAGTGGGACCTGAAGGCATCCAGCTCACTTGGCTGCCCTTCTATCAACAAGCATTTATGGAAGGGGAGAGGTAGAGAGCAACAGAGGGGTGCAATTGTAGGGGACCTTAGAACACAGGATGTCAGAGCTGGGGGCTCTTAAAACACAGAATGTCAGAACTGGGAGGGTCCTTAGAACACAGGATGTCAGGGCTGGGAGGGTTCTTAAAACACAGAATGTCAGAAGTGGGAGGGCCCTTAGAACACAGAATGTCAGGATTGGGAGGGCCCTTAGAACACAGGATGTCAGAGTTGGGAGGGCTCTGAGAGTACAGAAAGTCAGAGCTGAGAGGGCCATTAAAACACAGATTGTCTGGACTGGGAGGGCCCTTAGAACACAGAATTTCAGGGCTGGGAGGATTCTTAAAACGCAGAAAGTCAGAGCTGGAAGGGCCATTAGAACACAGGATGGCAGAACTGGGAGGGCCCTTAGAACACAGAATTTCAGGGCTGGGAGGATTCTTAAAATGCAGAAAGTCAGAGCTGGAAGGGCCTTAGAACACAGAATGGCAGAGCTGGGAGGGGCCTTATTTAGCTTCTGGGGAGAAGATATCCCATTCTCAGTCACAACAACCAGTTATACATTTGACTCTCCATCATCATCTGCCTACAAATGGGGCACTTTGTGCCAGGTGCCCGTCCTCCCCCAGCCTACCTGATTTGCTCAGTAATGATTAGGAAGATAGAGAAAGGGGTTATGTAAATGTCAAAAAGCAGGCGTCTATGTGTGTCTCTGGCTACTTTCTGAAGCCCAAGACAGGCCTAATCCAGCCATAATTCAAGCTGTGGAGCCTCTGAATTGTCTCTGTTAACTTTGTTACAGCATAATAACTACATTGCACCAAATCCCATTCCCAGGCTACAGGACCTGGAGAGGAAACAGATGTACAGCACTCGTAGTGAATTAGAAGGCTGGAAAGTGGGAAGGGAGCTGCGAAAGGGAGCGCCTGAGCACATGCCTCTGGCCAAGGGCAGGATCTGGGACTGTGAGGGCAGACAGCCAGGGTGTTGAGAGACCTTTTCTGAGGGTGGCTGGGGGGGGGGGGGGGGCGGGGAGGCAGTTCTGTGTTTCCTGTTGAGACAAAAGTCATAACTAGGTCCTTACAGGAGGCAGAGTCAGAGTGGAGTAAGAAGAGTAATTGGGGAAGAATCAAAGGACCTGGGTTCAAATCCAGACCCTGATAATTGTTGGCTATGTGACCTTGTACAAGTCACTTCCCCTCGTTTAGTCTTTTCCCCTCTCTCTATAAAAGAAGACACTACTTCCTGGAGCTGTCATTAAGAATACGCTTTGGGGGGCAGCTAGGTGGAGCAGTGAATGGAGCACTGGCCCTGGAGTCAGGAGGACCTGAACTCAAATCCAACCTCAAACACTTAACACAGAAAACTAGCCTTGCGACCTCGGGCAAGTTACTTAACCCCAATTGCCCTCCAAAAAGCAAAAAAAAAAAAAAAAAAGACTATGCTTTGGAAACTGTGAGTAACAATAGTTAGGATTTCTATAACTTGCTTTACAAATATTATCACTTGATATTAACAGAAAATTGCTTCACAGAGAGGTGGATGCTATAATTAACTCCATTTTACAGATGAGGAAACTGAGGCAGGCAGAGGTTAGGTGACTCACTCAAGGGACTATGCAGCTAGTACTCTGTCTGGATTTGAACTCAGATCTTCCAGACTCCAGTCTCGTACTCTATCCACTGTACCACCCATTTACCAACTATGGAATGCTATAAAACTGGGGGCAATTGTTTCACAATACAAAAATATCATAGAGGGCTCTCCCACAGGCCTGATCTTTTCAGCAGTTAGGAACTTTTATTATAAAAAAAAAGCGACTATCTCAGACATACACACATACAGAAAAGGAATGTTGTGATGTAATAATTATGTAATACATAACATGATTTTATTTTCATTATATACAATATATTATATATCATAATTATAATGACTGCCTATATCCTAAGATTAAATGAGAAAATACCCTCCCCTCCTTCTTCTGTGCATTGATGGGGCACTGTTGGCATATAATATTGAATATACCAACAGACATCAGTGATACATTGGTTAATTTTGCTGAATTGCTTTTTTTCCACTTTCTCTTTTAAAATGTTTTGTTTCAAGAAATGACTGTCTGGGTAGGGTCAGAGGTAAGACAGATTCAGGGATGAGGGGAACATAAAAACCAAATACATGAATACAAATTTAAATTTTTTAAAACATGATTATCACAGAGATGGGTTAGGAAAGGCATTTGGTATGAGAGTTCGTTGTAATGATTTTGTGCCAACAGATGAGTTGAATCTGAATGGATAATATCTAAAACATAAAATTATGGGGTGAAAGAGGAATGTGTTGGGAGAAAGAGAAAGTGAGAGGTAGAATGGGGTGAATTATCTTATACAAAAGAGGCAAGGAAAAGCTTTTATAGGGGAGGAGAAAAGGGGAGAGATGAGGGTCAGTGAGTGAACCTTACTCTCATTGGAATTGGCTCAAAGAGAGAATAACATACACACTCAATTGAGTAAAGAAATCTGTCTTACCCTACAGGAAAGTAGGAGGGGAAGGGAATAAGAGAAGGGGGGAGAGGGTAGTCAGAAGCAAAAACATTTTGAGGAGGGACAGGATGAAAGGAGAGAGAGCATAGCATAAATGGGGGGAGGGGAATAGGATGGAAGGGAAAAGAGTTAGCAATAGTAACTGAAAAAAATTCAAAGCAAGTTTCTCTGATAAAGGCCTCATTTCTCAAACATAGAGAACTGAATCAAATTTATAAAAATAAGAGCCATTTCCCAATTGATATATGATCAAAAGATATGATCAGTTTTCAGATGAAGTAATCAAAGCTATCTATAGTCATATGAAAAAATACTCTAACTTACCATTGAGTAGAGAAATGCAAATTAAAACAATTCTGAAGTACTACCTCATACCTATTAGATAGGCTAATAGGACAGAAAATGTAAGTGACAAATGTTGGAGGGGATGTGGGAAAAATGAAACTTTAATACATTGTTCATAGAATTTTGAACTGATTCAACCATTCTGTAGAGCAATTTGGAACTATGCCCAAAGGACTATAAACCCATGTATATCCTTTGACCTAGCAATACCACTACTAGGCCTGTATCCCAAAAGAGATTAAAAAAAAAAAAGGAAAAGGACCCATATGTACAAAAATATTTATAGCAGCTCTTTTCGTGGTGACAAAGAACTGAAAATTGAGGGGATACCCATCAACTGGGGAATGGCTGAACAAGCTGTGGTATATAAACATAATGGGATACTATTGTTCCATAAGAAACGATGAGCAGGCAGATTTCAGAAAAATGTGAAAAGACTTATATGAATTGATGCTGATTTATATGAATTGATGCTGCGTCAACTGAGCAGAACTGGGAGAACATGGTAAACAGTAACAATATTTGCCATGATTGACCTTGATAGACTTAGCTCTTCTCAGCAATGCAATGATTGAAGTCAATTCCAAAAATGCAGATCGAAGCATACTATTTTCTCTCTTTTTTTTCTTTCTCATTGTTTTCCCCTCTTGTTCTGATTCTTTTTTCACGACATGACTAATGTGGAAATATGTTTAATATGATTGTACATGTATAGCCTATATCAGATTGCAGGCCATTTTGGGGAGGGGGGGAAATTTCTTTTTTTTTTTTTTTTTTTAATTTATTTTTTATTTACTCATTTACTTTTAATTTAC
>CM053588.1:54985422-55024164 GCA_028646515.1 Pseudochirops corinnae
TCCTGTGTTCTAAGGGCCCTCCCAGCTCTGACCTCCTGTGTTCTAAGGGCCCTCCCAGCTCTGACATCCTGTGTTCTAAGGGCCCTCCCAGCTCTGACATCCTGTGTTCTAAGGGCCCTTCTAGCTCTGACATTTGTGTTCTAAGGACTCTTTCAGCTCTGACATTCTGTTTTTAAAATTTTTTCCAGGGAAGAGCAACCCTGTGTGACTTTGAGATTAAGTGCTGATCCTGTAATAGGGGTATTCCCCCAATAGGCTATTTTTTTCCTTTCCCAGCCTCCTTGCTAGCTGATTCCTCCTCATTCCTATAGCATTTGGCGACATATGTGTGTCTCCCACTCAATTTTCCATTTACACTGTGTCTCCCCAGACATGATATTTTTAGCTGTGTGGACTCTCAGAGCTAGAAGGGACCTCCAAGGTCAAGTAAGCCAGCCACCCACCCAGTGCAGGCATCCCCTCTGCAGCATCTCTGACAGGTTGTCTCCCTTCCTTAGTTTGAATACCTCCAGCGACAGGGAGCTCACTAGCTTTTGGCCCACGTTAAGTTACATTGAGAGGAGGGGAGCTTCAAGATGTCATTCTGACTGTGGCCTTGCCTCTTTGCAGGTCTAGTCTTAAATCATTCCAGAAAGATAGCCACCTTGTCATCTCTTAAAAACAACAGGGAGGGAGCCTCTGGTCTGGTTTTGGATCCCAGCAGTGGTGTGCCATTAGTAGCAGCATGACCATAGACAAGGAGTTTATTCTCCAAGATTCTGGCTGTTGATTTTTTTTTCTCCTCAGATCTATAAACGGGACTGCGCTTTGAACTGTCTTCCTAATAGCTATTGTAAAGAAAGACCCCAGTGGCGTTTACAGATGGACAATTGCCTTTTCTCATCAACAGGATTCTCTTTTACTCATACCTCACATGGAAAGTCACCTCCAATCCTAGAACTGAACTTGCTAGATGAATGAGTGATGGATTATCTAGTCCAGTCCCCATATTTTACAGGTGAGGAAACTGAGGCCCATCGCAGGGAAGCTACTGGCCCAGCCTGACAGCTGCTAAGGAACAGAGTCTGGATTCAAACCCAGATCTTTTCCAGGTCTTGGCAGGGAAGGAAATACTGTAATGACAGTGCAAAGAGTGACAGTTTTGGATTCATGTGTCTTAAGTTCGAACTGAGCTGTGTCACTTATTACCTGTGGGACCTTCGGGATTACTCAACCTCTCTAAGCCTCAGTTTCCTCCTCTGGACAATAAAGGGATTGGACTGGGTGATCTCCAGAATCCCTTCCAATTCAAGAGCTGTCATTTTAGGACAGTCTAGTGGTCCCCATATCCAAGGTTCTTTTGCAAGATGATGTTCCTGCTGTTATTACTAACACTCATCATGGCACAATTAGATTTGTTCTGCTTGGGCCAAAAGATGAGAATGAACAATGGAGGGAGGTAGCCAGAGGCAGATTTAGGTTCCAACAAGGGAAAAACTTCCTTTCAAATTCACAAGTTCACATTCTAATTGAGGGAATGAAGTGATAATAGGAAGTTTCAGCAGCAGGGCAGATGGGCAAGGCCTGGTGGTCTGGAGGGTTCAGCAGCAGGGCAGTTGGTAAGGCCTGGTGGTCTGGAGGGTTCAGCAGCAGGGCAGTTGGTAAGGCCTGGTGATCTGGAGGGTTCAGCAGCAGGGCAGATGGTAAGGCCTGGTGATCTGGAGGGTTCAGCAGCAGGGCAGATGGAAAGGCCTGGTGGTCTGAAGGCTTCAGCATAAAGTAAGGCCTAGTAACAATTAGAGATGACCAAAAGTTATATGGGCTACTTCAAGGGAGGTCAGGAGTTTACCTTCTTTGGAAGTTTCAAGCAAAGGTTGTTTGATCACTTATTGGGGGCATTCTAGAGGGGATTCTTTTTCAACTACAGGTTGAACTAGCTGGCCTTTGAGGTCCCTTTTCTGAGATTTTGTTAACTCTGAATTCTAGCTGGGAAATTCTACTTAGCCTCAAGCCTTGCTCCTTGACCATTGAATAAAGTTTTAGTATCATGGAAAGGGGGAAGATAATGCTTTGAGAACCATTTAACAAGCATCTATTAGTCACCCACTTTGATTAAGTCCTGAACAAGGCACTGAAGAAGATACAAGTTAGAGGGAAGATAGAGAATAATGATGTGGTCCTTGTTTTCATGGACCTTACAGTCTAATGAGAGAGGTTAGATTTTATGTTTAAAAAACCTATTACATAGAGTTGAGTAGCTTAAGGGAGTTATTATCATTCCCACGTTACAGAGAAAACTGAGCATCAGAAAGGGAAGTGACTTACCCAAGTTCATACAGCTAGTAAGTATCCAAACTGAGACAGGAATCCATTTTTTTCTGACTATAAGTCTAGTGGACTTTCCCATCAGTGCTGTGCGCATTAGGAAGGGAAAGAACTTACTTCTAGGTATTTATATATATATCTGGGGGCTTTATGGAAAAAGTGGCATTTGAGCTAGGCCTTTAGAGAGGGGCAAGATTGTGCGGCAGCTAGATGGTCTTCTAAAGGGGATTTTTTTTCAAGTATAGGTTGGATCAGCTGGCCTTTGAGGTCCCTTCCCTGAGATTTTGGGGAGAGATCGGGCTGGCCAGACTTGTTAGAGCTCTTGGAATGCCAGGCTGAGGAGCCTGGAAATGAGATTCAGAGGAAACTGGGTCAGCTAATGGTGTGAATTGTTGACACCCACAAGTGCATAGGGTTCCTGAGCCAGTCCTGCTCTAGCCTCCACTGAAGGAGTAATCCACCCAAGATCAAGTAACTCTAGGCTGCAGAGAAGTGAAGCCCTTTACACTGTGTTTTGCTGGACTCTCCTTCTCTGGGAGGGAGGGAGAGGGGTGGTGTTTGGGGATTTCAACACCATCCAAGCAAAGCCATGTTCTTCCCTGCCCGCTCAGCCAATTTTCCTTCGTCCCCCAGGGTTCTTCTTCGAGACTTGTTCCCAGAGAGTTCACATTCCATTTCCCAGCTACCCTCTGGATGGGGCTGATGGTCCCCAGTTCCCCAGACCAGGCCATTAACCCTTCTTGGGCAGATGGAGATACCATGAAAAGCCTATAGGATTCTAGGGACCTTTGAGGCCATATAGACCAACCTCCTCAATTTACAGATGAGGAAACTGAGTTCAGAGATTAAGAAGCTTGTCCAGAGTTACACAGCTAGTGAATGCTGGAGCTGGGATTGGAGCCCAGCTCTCTTCCCTTCATGCCACAGGGCCAACTCAAATAGGATGAAATCCCCAGTGCGGGATGGCGGGTCCTTGCATTCATATGTTCCCCTTTTTTGGCGTGCTCATTCTTCAGCTGCCTTATAAAGTAGCACAGAATGGCTAAGGGACTCACCTGACATCACACAGCATGAGTCTAGCGTAAAATACATTAGTAACTCACGTTTCTTTAGTGCTTTCAAGTTAAAAACAGCTAAGATTTATACACACCTACTGTGTGCCAGGCCCTGTGCTCAGTGTTTTACAGATGTTTCATTTGACTCTCACAGCAATGCTGGGAGGTAATTGCTATTATTATCCCCATTTTATAGATGAGAAGACAGAGGCATTCAAGGTTTTCTTGGCAAAGAGCCTGGAGTAGTTTGCCATTTCCTTCTTTATCTCATTTTACAGATGAGGAAACTGAGTCAGACAGAGGTTAAATGACTTGTCTAGGGTCACACAGCTAGCACATGTTAGAGGATTTGAACTCAAGTCTTCCTGACCTCAGGCCCAGGACTCTACCCATTGCTACAGTTAGGGTTTCACTACAAGGTGGCCATGTGGTGCAGTGGACAGAGTTCTGGTTCAGGAGTCAAAAGATCTGCTCTTTTTGATCTCCTTCAGACACGGTACCTCACTTTCCTGGACCTCAGTTTTCTCAATTGTAAAATGAAGAGGTTGAGTTGAGGGCTAGACTTGTCAGCCTCAGAGGTCTTTCCACCTCTAGAACTTGGATCCTATAATGCTGCAAGGTTAGATGTCCACATAGTGCAGAAAGGCTGTGAGCTACCCACTCACATAGCAGGGGGGGCTAAAAGTGGGGATTTGAACCCAAGACTGTCTGGACTCCAAGTTTGGTGCTCCTTCCATGCTGCCTTCCCTGTACTTATAAACACCTAAAGGTTTACAAAATAAACTTGTGAGATGCATAATGGAGGAATTGTTACCTCCATTTATAAGAATGAGTCAGGGGGTCATGGGTTCAAGTCCTCCACTAGACGTGTCTCTGGGCATGCTTTATAAGTTGCACCTGCTTTGGGGAGAGAGTTCCTCATTGGCATCTCCCTCTACCAATGAAATCACAAGTTCATCCTTATCCCCATTTTACAGATGACAAAACTAAGCCTCAGTGAGGTTTAAGTGATTTCTCTTCCCACCCACACATACATTAGCAGATAAATTCAGGTCCCGATGCTGTTCTTGATATACTGCCCCGCCTCACAAGTAAGGTGTCCCAAGCCACAGTCCTCAGTTCTGGTACAAGCAAAGACTCGGAGGTGGGAGAGTATAGAGTGTGTTCAAGAAGGGTAGGGTAGAGGAGATGAGCTCTGCAGTTGGCTGGATTATAGAGTACATGGCACAAAATAGTATGATGTGAGAGGGAAACGTAGGCCAGAGCTAGATTCTGAATGGCCTCGAATACAGAGGCAGTAGGGAGCCATTGAAGGTTCTGCTGGAGCCAAATGTTGTGTAACCTGGCAGCTCTCCCTCGCTCCCCAGGAGTCCCTTCCCCACACAGCTTGGCCCAGAGCTAAGGACGGGGCCACCCTGAGAGTGAGATCATCCTAGGGAGCCTAGGACAAATACATCGGAGGGACAGAACAGTCTGTGGAAATAGGGTTCCAGGTGTCTTGTGGAAAGCCCCAGGTGGGTGAGTGGGGCCAGAAGGGTGAGAGGAGGGGCCTGGAGCCCCAGGCAGAGGGAAGTGACCTTTCGAGAAGCCAGTGCTTGGAACCTGAACTGTCCTCTCAGGCAGGGTCTGCCAGAGGCCAGTTGTTGGTTGTAGGATTTACTCATGTTTCCCTTGCAGAACTGGAGATGGACAAATTGTTCTGTTTGGAAACTTTATAAATAACATCGATACCTTGTTTCACCAGCAGAATCAGGGCAGCTGCAAGACTGGGGAAGGAGAGGCTTGGGAGCTTCCCATCTGACTTGGCTCTGGCTCTCACTCAGGGGCTTCCAATCACAGAGATCGCCACCCTCCACTCCCACTTTCTGTTTCCCCTAGTTCTCATTGTTCATGCTGTCCCTCTCCTTGGGAGAGAATACTGACTCGGGGGTCAGAGGGCTCTGGGGTCAAATCCACATTCTGCTGCTTATGACCTCAGTGATCTCCTTGAACCTTCGTTTCTTCATCTGTAAAATAATCCTATAGATGGCCTCTGAGGTCCCTTCCAGTGCTAAGTCAGTGATCCTATGACTCCCCGCCCTAGCCTAGTCTCCGTTAGAAATCCTTGTTGTTCAAGACCCAGCACACAGAACACTTCCTCCCAGCAGCCCTAGGTGATCTGAGGTACCCTGGTGCAAGAACCGCCTCAGATTTCTCCTACCTCCATGATCTGGCTATCCCTGATATCACAGGATTTGTGTGATATCAATTCCATTAGATGAAAAAAAAAATCACTGATGGATATTCTGCCTATTTTCTAGATATGGAAATTGAGTCTCAGAAAGATGCCTTAGTTCACACATCTAATGATTGTTGGGCCTGGGATATAAACTTTATGTCCTATGCTTTTTGTTGTGTTTTTGGCTGTAAGTCTCTGCTACCCAACAAGGTCCAAAGGAAGAAGAGAGAGAGATCTATGTAAGACATGGTCTCTTTCTTTAAAAAAGATCTTGAAGTCTTTAGAGAGCAGTGTGGTATAATGGATATAGACAGCCTGAGGATCGAAGTTAGGGCAGGAGCCTATGGTAGGGACATGCTGAGGCTGTGTGACCCTGGACAAGTCACCCCACCTCTCAGGGCTCTAGGCAGTTCTAAAACTGTCACTTGCAGAGAAGGTGCCATCTGGTTTTGGTACAGGGCATGTCCTTACCCACACAGATGTTCCCTAGGACAATCTAGCTCCTATCTCTGCCTTATAATCTAATGGGAAATAAGGTATATAATGATATTGATAACCCAGATAAGAAAATATTAAGTGACTAGGAAGGGGCTGGGCACAGAGGGATTCCTGCCTGTTAGGAGGCTCCAGCAAAGCCTGAGCCTAGGAAGGGGAGCGACTTCTGCAGGAGGAGAAGGGCAAGGGGGGGGGGCAACCAAGATAGTAAAGGGGGCCCTTTAACCATCAAGGTTTAATCAATGGGAGGTGCCTTTATCGTCCCCAGTCTAGCTGGAGACTCATCCTCAATGCACAATCAAACGACCAGTGGGAGACTCAAAGCCCACAGGATTCTGTAGAAACCAGGTCTGGGAGTGGGGGAGAGCAGTGTGACCCAATACCAAAGGTTACTGGAGCAGCCCTTCCCTACTTCTCTTTTTTTCCTTTCATCATTTCCTCTGGTCTCATGTTTTTACACAGTGAGCAGAAGTGAGGGATGAGGGACGTTGCAAATGACTGCTTTCCTATCAAGATTGGTGTGGGGTATGGAGGGAAGGGGGGGCAACAGGAACATGGTCACTTTCTTTTTTTAAATAATATCTTATTTTTTCCAACTACATGTAAGAACAAATTTTAACACTAAATTTAAAAAAAAATTGAGTTCCAAATTTCCTCCCTCCCTCTCTTCTCCCTAAGACAGTAAGCAATTTGATACAAGTTATATATGTGCAATCATGTAAAACATATTTCCATATTAGTCATGTTGTGAAAGAAGAAAGAGACCCAAACAAAAAACTATGAAAAAAATAAAGTGAAAATAATATGCTTCAATCCGCATTCAGACTCCATCAGCTTTTCTTTGGATATGGAATAGCATTTTTCCTCACAAATGCTTTGGAATTGTCTTGGATCATTGTATTGCTGAGAAGAGCTAAGGCATTCATAGTTGACCTTAGTACAGTAGTGCTGTTAATATGTAAATGTTCTGGTTCTGATCATTTACTTTGCATCAGTTCATATAAGAGTTTCTAGGTTTTTCTGAAATCTGCCAGCTTATCATTTCTTATAGCACAATAGTATTGCATTACATTCATATGCCACAACTTGTTCAGCCATTCCCCAATTGATGGGCATCCCCTCAGTTTCCAATTCTTTGCCCCACACAAAGAGCTGCTATCAATATTTTTGTACAAGTAGGTCTTTTTCCCTTTTTTCTTAAACTCTTTGAGATACAGACCCAGTAATGGTATTGCTGAATCCAAGGATGCACATAGTTTTATAATCCTTTGGGCATAGTTCCAAATTGCTCTCCAGAATGGTTGGATCAGTTCACAATTCCACCAACGATGCATTAGTGCCCCAATTTTCTCAAATCCCTCATCCAACATTCATAATTTTCTTTTCCTGTCATTTTGGCCAGTCTGATGGGTGTGAGGTGCTACCTCAGAGTTGCTTAAATTTGCATTTCTCTAATCAGTAGTGATTTGGAGTATTTGTTCATATGACTATAGATATATTTTATTTCTTCATCTGAAAACTGCCCATTCCTGTCCTTTGATGAACGTGATCGCTTTCAAAGAAAGTGTTGCTTGCCCAGAAGGGCCCGATAGTTTTTTACCACTCACACTTTAAATCTGGGATGACAGGGAAGATGTGCGCTCTACCCCAGATTTCCTGTGAGACTCTGAGCGAGTCTCTTAATTTCCCCATGCTCCAATTCCTTCATCTGTAAAATGAGGGAGTTGGGCTGGATGCCCTCAAAGGTCCCTTCCAATGATCCTGGGCCCTCTTCCATTGTATCAATGACCCTGAAATACCACCTCTTCTTTGAAGCCTTCCTTGATTGGATATAAGGGCTTTCCTTTCTCCTGCCTGGGCAGACTTCAGTCTCTCCTAGATCCCCCTGTTTGCTATTCATCTTGACTCCTGTTCCCACTCTTCAGTTCCGTGCATCCCCTGTGAAAATTCACTTGCTCACCCCTGCCTGGCCATTCTTGCCTGCCACATCTGCTGAGTTATGCCTGCGTCTGGCCACACATATATGTTTCCCATCTCGGATGGTTCAGTGTCATGGAGAATGTCCTGGATCACAAGTGGGAGGGCTTCCTTTGAATCTCTGCTCTTCCTCTGATGGAATGACTAGGAGCAAATCGTTTCCCCTTTGGAGCTGTAGTTCCTCATCTGTATAATGGGGACAAGGACACTTCCACTCCTATGACACAATGATTTTGAAAGAGGGATGTGAACTTGCAAGTGACTATGACAGTGTGAGCTAATGTCATCATTCTTTAGATCTGGGAGGGCAGGGACTCTCTTCCTGTGAAACTCAGGATTGCAAATAGACATTTTATAAAGACTCTAGGTGATGGTCATGCTAACCTTTCTCTTCTTGTATGATCTCTGCCCATGAGTGTCAATGGTGATTGATTCTGAGCCCAGGTCAGCTGTGAGTTGAATGGGAGACACTCCACAAGGAAGGAGGTGTATGAAACAGCAGTTATTCCCCTCCCCCCCCAAATATCTGAGATGTTGGTGTAGCGTTTATTACCTCCTAGATTCACAGAATGTCAGAGCTGGGAAGGCTCTTAGAACCCAGGATGTCAGAGCTGGGAGGGTCCTTAGAACACAATATCAGAGCTGGAAGGGCCCTTAGAACACAGGATGGCAGAGCCGGGAGGGTCCTTAGAACACAGAACGTCAGGGCTGGAGGGTCCTTAGAGCAGAGAATTTCAGAGCTGGGAGGGCATTTACAACAGAGAATAGCAGAATGAAAAGAGAGCCTAGAATAGAGGATGTACAAGTGTCCCTTAGAACACAGAATGTTAGCGCTGGAAGGGGACTTACAATGTAGATCAGAACATGGAATGTCAGAGATGGAAGAGAAGATGTCAGTTTCAGTGTCTGTTCAAAAGAGATATTTGAATGGCCTAATTAGGACACAGGATGTTAGATCTGGGGAGGGGGGGGTCTTAGAAACTGTTTAGTTTAAGGCCTTTATTTTACAGATGGGGAAACTGAGGCCCAGAGCTGTGAAGTAACTTGCCTGTAGTCACATAGTTAGTGGTGTAACCATGACTAGAACCTGAGATCTAGCTGCAGATACAGCAGCATCATGGCGACCACTTCTGAGAGAGAACACATACACACACACACACACACACACACTCATACTCCCCTTGACAGAGTATGGGGTCTTCTCCCCTGATTGAGTCTCCTGGTTTCAGGCCAATACTGACATCACAGGTAAACACTGACACTAATGTTTACAGTGTAATCTTACTCCTTCTGGCTGTCTCCCTAACACTTGGCAGAGGTGAGGCAGGAGGGAGGGGGTCTGAGGAAGGGATGCTCCCCTGCCTGTTGGGACTAGTGCCTCTGCTCACACACACTGCAAAAAGATCCTTCCCTAGCCACCCACTCCACTGCCTGGTGTTTGTGCCCCAGGGCAGGAGGAAAGTGGGGGGAGAGCATCCCACAAATCTTGGGCCCCCTCAGGAATGACTGGGGGAGGGGACTGCCATCGCCTCAGCCCAGTCAAAGAGTTGATCCTCCAGTTCCAAATCAGTCACCACCATTTGTGCTCCCTAAGATCCCTCCCAGCTCCCTAAGATCCCACCCTGTGATCCTAGCCTTAGAGCTGGGAGGACTTGGAACTTGGAGGTCTTCTGTGCCAACCTTCTCTTTTTACAGACATAGATACTGAGGCCAGAGATGTCTAGTGATGTGTACTTGGCAGGGCCTGGATATGACCTATGACCCGAATGCATCAGGGCTTCCAGTTTCCCCATTACCTCTTTGCGATCTCCCACCTCTAAAATTCTGTGCTGACATCCTCATGTTCTAAGGGTCCTCCAGGCTCTAAAACTTTTGGCTTCTACAACATAGGCATGTATTGGTGCTGGCAGGAAGTACCTCAGCAGTTCAGAGAAGGGGATCAGTGAGGAAGGGGGTGGCAGAATAAGGATGAGGTAGGTCCATTTTGGGAGGCAGCTAAGTGACTTAGTGGATACAGTGCTGGGCCTGGGGTCAGGAAGACCTGAATTCAAATCTAGCCTCAAATACTTACTAGCCAAGTGATCTTGGGCAAATCACTTAATCTCTGTTAATCTAGGAGGCAGTTGAGTGGCTCAGTGGATAGAGCATTGGGTCTGTAGTCAGGAAAACCTGAGTTCAAATCTGGCCTCAGACACTTACTAGTTGTGTGACCTTGGGCAAGTCACTTAACGTCTGCCTTAATCCGTCGGAGAAGGAAATGGTAAATGACTACAGTATCTCTTTGCCAAGAAAATCTCATGAACAGTGTGGTCCACAGGTTTGAGAAGAGTTGGACATGACCGAACAGTAACAACAAGGCCCATCTTGGCCTCTGCCCAAGGAAGTTTCTTTTTGAGGTTACCTGAAAGGCCTCTGTCTAACATTCTCTGCCTCAGGCCCCCTGTTCCCCTCTGAGGGACAAGGCTCAAGCCTTTGTGAAAAAACCTCCCTACCCCACCCCCATCCCCACTTCCAGGAGGTCCCTCCTTAGAGAGAGCCACCCAGGGTCTGGCCTTGTGGGAATATCAAATCACAGACTCCCAGGCAATTCTGCAGAGCTCTGGAGTGGCCAGGCCCCGGGCCACTGTCCAGCATCCCTGCCTGCATTTCCGTTCCAGCTCCAAACACAAATATCCGATTGCACTCTTTGCTCCTGGGAGGGCGGCTTCTTGAAGGGAGGGAGAGCTACCCGATATCGAAATAGCAGTGACCTTGGCACCCTGGTCCTGGATCTGGAGGGTCGGGGAGCTAGGAGAGAGACGGAGGGACAGACACAACTTGGTATAGTAGAAATAATAACAGCAGCCGCTTTTATATGGTGCTTTAAGGTTTGAGAGGCACTTACAAAGATCTCATTCGATCTTCACAACAACCCTGGTAGGTAGGTGATATTGTTATTCCCATGTTCCCGAGGAGCCAAGTAGAGGGTGAGCCACTTGTCCAGGGTCATACAGGTAGCAAGTGTCTGAGGCTGGATTTGAATTCTGGACTTCAAAAAAAATAAATAATCTAATGCTCTAACCACTGTCCCACCTAGCCAGATTGTAATCCAGGCTCTACCATTGGAGACTTCTTTTGAAAAGTCTTTCTGTCACCGAGTGTATTAAGCACCTACTGTGCCCCAAACAACATGCTGAGTGCTGGGAAGGGGGAGGACACAGGAGTGAAGAACTTTCTGGGGGAAGGAGTGACATTTTTTCTGGTCTTACATCTCCTTCCAGACTGCAGGGAAGAAGACAGTTCTGCAGCACAGGGCAAGACAAGGCCCTGGGTTTTACTCCGAGCCACTGGTAACAGGGTGTTAGAGCCCCATATGAAAGCAGTGCTTTGAATTCAGGCTGAGTCTCTTTCCACTAAATGGTTTCTGTTAAAATGGCCTCCCTGGGGGATTTAGGAATAGTGAGGAAGGCAGCCTGTCAGAGTTCATAAAGACAGTATGGAAAGAGGAGAGGATTGGGAGGCAGCAGACCTGGGATTGTCTTGGATGATATAGTGAAGTTAGAGGACCTGGGCTCAGATCTTCCTGCCAGTGACCCTGGGTAAGTCACTTCCCTTCCCTGGACCTTACTTTCTTCATCAAGAACATGAAGGGGCTGGGCTAGATGGCTTTGAAGTTCCCTTCCAGCTCTGGGTCCAGGTGAAATAAGTGGGTTGGGTGAGCACGGTGGCACATGCCATCAGGAGTAGCTGATCTGGGGTCTGCACTGAGATCCTCATTGGCTTGTGGGGCCCCTGGGATCAGTGGGCCACCTGGGGCCTAAGGAAGAGCAAGTCTGAACTCTTGGACTCAGCTCTAGGGGGATCAGGTCTATGAGGAGCCCCTGATCAGGACATCTGGTCAAAAGAAAGAAGAGGAGGGAGGGAGGGGAGGAGGGAAGAAGAAAAGAAAGGAAAAGGGAGGGAAGGGAGGGAGGAAGGAAGAGAAGGAGGGAGGGTGGAAGGAAGGAAAGAAGAGAGGAAAGGAGAAAGGAAGGAAGAAGAGAGGAGGGAATGGAAAGAGGGAGGGAGGAAGGAAGGGAGGGAAGGAGAAAGGAGGGAAGGAAAGGAGAGAGGGAGGGAGAGAGGGAAGAAGGAAGGAAGGAAGGAAGGAAGGAAGGAAGGAATGCCTGGTTGGTGAAGGCTATATAATTATAAGGACCAAGCTTGGCTACAGAGAAGGATTGAAAAATCGGGCCTGACTCCTCCTTTGCCAAGATGGAGGACTCTGTGTATGAAATATTGTATTTATTCTCAGATGTGGTTCATGTGTTTGTGAACTCTTTTACTCAGCTCCCTTTTTCTTTTTAAATCTTTGGCTCACTGAGTAGGAGAGGTGGGGGAAGGACCGATTAAATAATGAATGTGAAGCAAAAACAAAAGGTGTTGAAAATTTGTTTAATGAGGGGTTGGACTAGGAAGGTGATTTCTGAGGTACCACTTGGGTCCTCAGATGTGTCTGGGGAAGCACATTATATAACATCAGAGCTGGAAAAGACTTTAGAAATCATGTATTCAACCCCCCCTCCCATATTATAATGAAGGAAACTAAGGCTCAGAGAAGTGACTTTGCCAAGGTCACTGGTGTGGCAGAGCACAGGCAGCTTCATGCCCAGGCCCATGCATTCCTATATACCATATTGCCCAGTCTTGAGAACCTGAAGGCACAGAGTTGGGGAAAAGACAGAAAGAGGGGACTCGCCCTGTAACTTGCCAAACAGTCTCTGTCACAGAATCTGATGAGCTTGTGTGAGGGAGGCGCTCCTTCCCTGCTGGCCTCCCACCTTTCAAAACACCAGGCTCCCAAGCTGACCCTTTTGGGTGACACGATCAGCCATGAGAGGCCTGTCCCAGCTACATGGAGGTCGTGTGGGTTGGTGTGGGGGTGGAAGGGAGCCACAGCCCTCTGACCTCCAGCTTCTTTCCCTCTGACCTCTCAGCGGGGTCTGGGGCCCTGTGAGGCCACAGAGCAGTAAGCCCTGCAGCGAGGGATCCTGCCCTTCTCTCACTTTGAAATATTTCAAAGGAAAATATGGAGAAGGGAAACAAAGCTGCATCCCACAACCGTCTGCCCAGACTCGATTCTTGGTAATAGATAAATAGTCAGGACTCTGTGTGTGTGTGTGTGTGTGTGTGTGTGTGTGTGTGTGTGTGTATATGTGCTCACTTTGGGTGTGTTTTGTGTGCATGTGTATGAGTTTGTATGTTTGTGTGTACATTTGTATGCATGTGTTTATATGTGTGTGTGTTTGTGTATAAGTATACGTGTATGTGTTTGTGTGTGTATGTTTGTGTATATGGGTATATTTGTGTGTGTGTTTGGAGGACAGGAAAAGTCTTGGGCTAAATATGGGAGCTATTTCTTTAATTTTTTTTCTTTTTTCTTTTTAAATTAATTTATTTATTTTCTTGTTTACATCATTCATTTCCACAGGATTTTGAGGTACAAATTTTCTCCCCATCTTTCCCCTACCCAACACCCCAAAACAGCGATCCCACTATATAGCCGCTCCCCAAATTCGCTCTCTCCTATGTCTTTAATTTTTTTCTTATGAACTTTAACATTTGCAAAATTGGACATTTCTGCACATACAGAACAAAATACAAAAAGATGCTTGATTGTGGATCCATGAATCCCCATTTTATGCATGTCACATGCCGGGTTTTACAAGCCACTGCCCTCTTCAGAGCCCAGGAAGGTAGGGAGCGTTGTGAACTCCCATTGTGTAGATGGAAAAATCAAGGCTCACATTAGGGGAAATGCTTTTCCCAGGGTGACAAAACCACTAGGAGTCCTTTGAAAGGCTGAAGCTTGAACCAGGAAATCTCCCACCTCCGCGGCCACCATGCCCACGAGCTGGGAGGCCAGAGAGGCCAGGAAGACAGCAGCTCCTGTTTGGACAGTGCTCCGAAGTTTCCAAGGGACCCGGCCAAACTGCAGGTGCCAGTGATCTCCTGAGACGAAGTGTGAGCTTCTTGAAGATAAAAATTGTTGGTTTCTTTGTTGGGTTTTTTGGTAGCACACGTGTGCCTGGCACGTAATAAATACTTGATTGGTCAGTGATGAAAAAGAATGCCAGGGGCCGGACTTGTGATTTCATGATTTCACTGATATGGGGAGCTCCTGGGCAAAGTGATTGTAATCATGATAGCTAACATTTATATGTATGGCTAAGGCTGATATGATACATGGGCATATGTGACCTTACTTAATCCTCATGTTAACTGTCTCCATGTTTCAGATGAGGCTCATTAAGGACTTACCTGGAGTCACACACCTAACAAGGATCAGAAACTAGGTTGAACTTTGGGCCTTCCTGACTCCAGGGCCAAGGCTCTACCCACCGTGATGCCCGGGGCCACCTGACTCCCCTGCTTCTGATAGTCTCAGAGAATTGCCCTCAGCATGGACAAGTGACTTGCCCAGGGTCAAGTCATCTGTGTAGCTGTGTAGAGCTAGTATAGGCATCAGGAGGTAAGACCTGGGTTCAAGTCTGCCCTGGCATGTATTTTTGTCATTGTTGCTCAGTCATTTCAGTCTGGCTCTGGCTCTTCGTGACCCCATTCAGGGTTTTCTTGGCAAAGACACTGGAGTGGTTTGCCATTTCCTTCTCCAGCTCATTTTGCAGATGGGAAAACTGAGGCAAAGAGGGTTAAGTGACTTGCTCAGTATCATACAGTATCCATGGCAGAATTTGAACTCAGGTCTTCCTGAGAACACTGGGAGGTAGATCAAGGAAGGTCTTATGTAGGAGGTGGCCCCTGAGCCATGCTTTGAAGGAACCGAGAACCACCATAGGCCCTAGAACTAAGAGAGACATTATAGACCATGAAGTCCAATGCTGTTATTTTACAGATAGGGAAATTGAGGCCCAGAGAGGTTAAGTGACTTACCCAGGGTCATATAGCTAATATGTATCTGAGGCCCAATTTGAACCCAGATCTTCCTGGTTCCAAGTTAGTGGGAAGACTACCACACTTGGGAGGATCAGTTGTTAAGGGAGAGAGCTAGGAGCTGGGCCAAATTAAAGGAAATGGGGAGAGAGCGAGCGAAAGGGAGTAATGTGCAGAATGCTAGAAAGGCAGATAGATGCCACGTTCAGTCAAGCAATGAGCATTTATGGAGTGTCTTTTATGTTTCTGGCACTGCGCTAAGGGCTGGGAATACAAAATAAAAATGAGATCATCTCTGTTATCAGTGTATCAGAGGGCTGTTACGTGGAGGCTGTTAAATGCCAGACTGAGGATTTTGGTTTTCATCCTTGAGGCAGTAGGGAGCCACCCCAGGGTTTTGAGGGTATGTGTGGGGGGAACATGCTCACATCTGTGTTTGAGGAAGGTCAAGTTTGACAGCTGTAGGGATGGAATAGAGTGGAAAGAAGGCAGCAGTTAGCAGTATTCAAGGGAAGAAGTGCTGTGGGCCTAAGTAGGGCAGAGGTTTTATGGATGGATGCCAGAGAATTTTTGAAGGTTTGCCCTTAGATTTGGCAGCTGATTGGAGGGAGAGGGTAAAGGAAGGATGGCTTGAAGAATGATTCTCATGCTATGAACTTGGAGTAGTGAGTGTCTGCAGCAGGATTCGAACCCAGGTCATCCTGACTTCAAGTTCAGTTCCCTCCGGGTAGAGACTGGGGGAACCATCTGTGCTAAGGGATTGAGCTGGGATCTCATGGACTATGGATGGTGGTGCACTCAGATGTAAATGGGGAAGTCCGGAGGAAGGATGTTTTTTGGGGGAAAGTCGAAGATTCATTTTAGACAGGTAGAATTGGGGATGCCTATGGTCCATGCTCTAAATGTCCCCGAGAGGAAGGCAGTACATTTATCATTTATTTATTTATCAGTTACCAGTATTTATCATTCCTGTATTCCAGACAAATTAGTCTTACTTCCTCGGAATCACAAAGCAAATCATTGGTAGAGCTGGGCCTCCAATCCAGGTCTTCAGACTCCAACTACCGTGTCTTTTGTCTTTTGAAAAAATTGTTTATTGATTTTTTTGCTTTCATATTTATTTTACTTACAAATTTGCCCCCTTTTCCCTTCCCCAAAGAGCCATCCCTTAAAACAAAAGAATGGAGAGGGGGGAAAAGTCAAATTTCATTTTATTGTAGTTCTTTTCATTCCATTTGCACTGTTATAGTCATTGAGTATGTTGTTTTCTGGGTTCTGCTGAACTCACTTTGCATCAGTTCTTATGGGTCTTCCCATGATTCTCTATGGCGCTCACAGTCATTGTTTCTTACAGCATAGTGTTATTTCCACCGTGTTCATGTGCCAGAGTTTGTTGAGCTATTCCCCAGAAGCAGCTGGTGATGAATAGATGGAGCACAAGGTCTGGAGTCAGGAAGACCACAGTTCAAATCCAGGCTCAGACATGTGCTAGCTGGGCCAGTCACTTACTCACTGTTTGCCTCAGTTTCCTCAGCTATAAAATGGGAGGGGGTGATAATAGTAGCGCCTAACATGCAGGGTTATTGTGAGGACCAAGTAAGAGAATATTTATAAAAAGTGCTTAGTACAGCCCCCTGTACACAGTAGGCACTACATCAGTGCTTATTTTCTCCACTCCCTCCAGCCATGGACATCTCTTTTGTTTCCTAATACAAAATGGGTTCAGTGCCTTTTCTGCTGTATTGCACAGTAAGTTACGAGTGTCTCCTTCATACCTGAATCTGTATTCCAAACTTGGCACTTTCTACAGTGCCTGGTATATGACAGGTGCTTAATAAATGTTGATTGATTGATTGACTCACCTCATTTCCATCATCTGCCAGAACTGTACTGTAGTTCTGCAAGGCAGTCTTTTGTTAAGTGACTCAAGTAATTTCCCTGCTTGGCATTTCAGTGCAACAAAACAGTTTCTATTGGCTTAGAATATTTCAAAAACTTTCAGATCATTTTTTATGCAACCCCCTCTCTCATTTTAGAAATGGGGAATTAGAGGCAGAGAGACAGACAGAGAGAGAGAGAAACAGAGAGAGAGAGAGAGAGAGAGAGAGAGGAAGAAGGAGACTGAGACAGAGAGACAGAGAATATGACTTTGTCAGAGGAATCCTTGAAAGATAATGCCAGTCTTTGCACTGGGAAGTACATTATTAAGTACCTCCTGTATACAGAGCACTCACTGTGCCTGGTGCTGGAGAAAACACATTAGACCCTCAGGAAAGCCATGTGAAGTAGATGCAAATATGATCCCCATTTTATAGATCAGGAAACTGAAGTTAGAGAGGTCATATGCACTGCTAGTAAGTTTTGAGGAAGAATTCAAACCAAGGTCTTTCTGATCCCAAGTCCAACTCTACTTACTACAAAAATGAAAACTAGAGAACAAAAGAGACTTTCCTAAGATCACTCTGGCAGTAGTTGGCAGTGCCATGATGCTGAGCCCAATCTGACTTCTTACTCTCTGACCTCTCTGACTGTAGGATGAAGACCTCCCTTTAAACTTGAGCCACGTAAGTTCAAGACAAAAGGAAGGATTGCTTTTGACATGAGTAGTACTGGAGTGTGACAGGATGGTAATAGAAGTAGATTGACTAAGGATTTGGGCCAGTTTCTGAACCAAACATGGCTTTTAGGTGACATCTCAGATTCTCTTTCCTTTCAGGGTTGAGGCAGTCATGTATAGTAAAAAGCACACTGAATTTGAATGTAGAAGCCCTTGATTCCAGTCTGGTTACTGCCACTGAACTAGCATTGTGACCTTGGGCCAGTCTCTTCCTAGATCTGTACCTTGATTTCTGCATTGGCAAAATGCACAGGTTGGTCTAGAAATCAGGAGTTCCTAAATTTTTTTTTAAATGGACCCTTTGACAGTCTGGTGAAGCCTGTGGCCCCCTTCTTAGAATAGTGTTTTTAAAATTCATAAAATAATGTGTATACTCTTGCAAAGGAAGTCAATTTAAAAAAATACAATGACTAATATCTTTTTAAAAACAAGTTCATGGGACCCCAGGCTCAAAACTTCAGGAGCAGATGATCTTCAAGGCCCCTCCCACCTCTGCCATTCCAGATTCTAAGGGCCCTCCTAGCTCTGCCATTCTAGGTTCTCAGGGCCCTCCCAGCTCTGCCATTGCAGGTTCTAAGGGCCCTCCCAGTTCTGCCATTGCAGGTTCTGAAGCCTCTCTCAACTCTGCTGTTCCAGGTAATAAGGGCCCTTCCAGCTCTGCCATTCCAGGTTCTGAAGCCTCTCTCAGCTGTGCTGTTCTAGGTTCTCAGGGCCCTCCCAGCTCTGCCATTGCAGGTTCTAAGGGCCCTCCCTGTTCTGCCATTGCAGGTTCTGAAGCCTCTCTCAGCTGTGCTGTTCTACGTTCTAAGGGCCCTCCCAGCTCTGCCTTTGCTTAGCACAGTGCCTGGTATTCAGGATGCTTTAGAAATATTTCTCCCCTTCCCTTCCCTTTGTGTTCCAAGGGCCCTCCCAGCTTTGACACTCTTGAGTTCTGTGACAAATAAGCGGTTGCATGTTAAACCCCTCACTCCCCTGCACGGAAGGTATGTTATCCAGGCCCTATTCTCTCTCTCTGTGTCTTTCTCTTTGACTCATCCCTTCTGTTGGAGCTTTGTTCCTTGTCCCCGGGTGGTGGTGAGTCATTGGCCGAGCTCTTGAGGGGAAGGGAAGAGAAATTTTTCTCTTTGGTCAGGCTGCTTTGGGTAACACTGTGTGATGCACTTTAAATGTCTGTTATTTGAGAGAAGGGCTCCTCATCCTCCCCCAGATTTCTGTAAGCCCGTGGGCGTCCACCAGCCTTCTTGCAGCCCCTCAGAGTCTGGCCCTCCCGAGAGGGAGGTGGTGATTTATGAATAAGCCAGTTTCTGGGGTCCATAGAATGCTAGCCTGTTTTTCCTTTGGAAGATGAATCACTGTTCAGGAGCTAGGCTGTTTCTTTTTTGTCCTCCCATCTAGAGAATGAGTGGTCAGACGAGAGCAGGGTGGCGGCCTCCTCTTCTGCACCCCCACCCCAACTCATTCCCTGTGTTTACAGAAAATTCTGGCCACAGGATAAAGGGGGATCATGGAGAAGCAGTGAAATAGAAGCAGCCAGTTTCAGGCCTTACTTGATAAACCACAAGAATGAGAATTATCTGAGATAGTCTTAATGTACGGACTTAGCTCCCATCCATCTACAGTGACTGGAGAGAGCTGGGTGGGCTCCCTGGGGTGTTTGGGCTCTCTCTTCCAAGTGTGGATTACCTCCCTTGTAGGTTTTGTGTAGGAACTTTTAATCCCAGGTTGGCATCCTGGAACCCACCTAGCAGGTTCAGGGTCTAGAAAGTCATTTTAACATGTTCCTGAGTCAGGTAGTGCAGCAGATAGAATGTTGGGCCTAGAGCCAAGAAGACTCCTCTTCCTGAGTTAAAATCTAGCTTCAGACATTTACTAACTGGATGACCCTGGTTGAATCACTTAACCCTATTTGCTTCAGTTTCCTCATGACACTTGCTGTGTGACCCTGGGCAAGTCACTTAACTCTGTCTGCCTCAGTTTCCTCATCTGTAAAATGAGCTGTAGAAGGAAGTGGCAAACCACTCCAGTACCTTTGCCAAGAAAACCCCACATGGGGTCATGAAGAGTCAGACAGAAATGAAATGACCGGACAAGAGGGATTCTAAGAGGTGGGTGTGAGGAGGGAGAACATTCCGCATGCAGAGTTAATGGCCCCTCTAAGCTTAAGTAGGTCCCATTCTTTAGCGGCCCCCCTCTGTGATGAGTTTCTTTCCTTTTGGCTCGGCTGGTCCTTCCTTGGTTGGGCAGAAGCAAGGCCTGTTGTTGAGTCTGAACACAAAGACTTTATTTTTTTAAAAAAATTTTGAACTTAACAGACATCAACATGAACATTTTCATATACAAAAAGGATTTGAAAACAAGGATTGTACAAAACTGGAAATCTGTCACATAAAGCTTGATTTGGGGAAAATGTTCAGTTGTCTCTGACTCCTTGTGATCCCATGGACCATGCTGTTCGTGGGCTTTTCTTGACAAAGATACTGGAGTGGTTTGCCATCTCCTTCTCCAGGAGATTAAGGCAAATAGAGGTCAAGTGACTTACTCAGGATCACACAGCCAGTAAGTACCTAAGGCTGGATTTGAACTCAGATTCTTTCCAATTCCAGCCCCAGTGCTTCATCCACTGAGTCACCTAACATGCCTCTTTTGAGACATGACTTCCTCTTAATGCCCTCCAGTACTTCTGTGTACTGATAATGTTTCATTGATGCTCGTTCTACCACTACTCATCCAATCGTTGTCTTTTCCTCTATAACTATAATCAAGGACAACAAATTCACACGTTAGCCATGCCTGAAAATGTAGGCTTCTCTGCATGTTTAGTCCATCCCTTTTTAGTTAGAAGGTGGGTAGCGTGCTTCATTACCATCAGTCTTCTAGGCTTGTGATCAGTCATTACTTTGATCAGAGTTCCTAAAGCTTTCAAAATTGTTTTCTTTTAAGTTACTGGATCACACAAGATCTTATGTAAACCTGTTAAAACCTTGCATACACAAAGCTGTTATTGAGGGAGACACCAAGTTTAGATAAGCTGTGATTTCTCCCCTTGTTGACTTTGTACCAGAAGAAGTTAGAATGTAAGCTCTTTGAGGGCAGGAACTTTTTCATTTTTATCTTTATGTGCCCCAAGGCTTACACATAATAAATGCCTTTGGACTGGAGGGGAGCCTTCGGTGGAGGAAGGCAAATCCACAGTGTTTATGATCTGGTGAAAACAGTAACTTGAATTACGCCTCATTTTGCAGTATAGGGAGTGCTTTTCTCACAAAAGGTCAGGATTTTCTTTTCCCTTTTGTAGAGAGAGAGCTACGGCTCTGAGAAATTACTTGCTCAAGGTCACAAAACTAATGCAGAGTGGGGGATTCTAATCCAGCTCTTCTGAGTCTGAGAGCAGAACTTTTTCTACAGTGTCACTCATGTTACCAAGTTGTCCATTGTGGTTGCTTTCCAGAATGTTACTCCAAGGAGTGGAATAATGAACAGCTGGGCAGAAGGAGTCTTGGGGATGTAGAGAGGGAAGAGGGTATTATGCCCAACAGCAGAGGAGTCTTCTTGCCCCATCCCGGACCAGTAATTCCCAAAATATACACAATGGTTCTCAGATCTAGTTACCCAGCCCTCCAGCTCTCTCCCGAGCGGCAGCCCCTTCTTAGCTGCCTGCTAAGTTAATTCTCCCTTTTCTGTTAGCAATTCTGCTATTTTTAGACCCCACAAGAACATCATGCCTCCCCACAGGGTAAGAGGATCGCCTGAAATCTCATCCGCCATGCCATAGATTCTGTTTCTGACTCTCAGTACCTTCTCAACTTCCTCTGTTGCTTCTCCCCTCTGATTGGAGGACTGGAAGGTGGAGCAGTAAACTCCTCCCAAAGCCTTCCTTTATAGAACATTCAGAATTTTCAGAATTTCCAGGTAACTCTCTCTATTTGCCATCAGCAGCTCTGTTTGGTTTGGACTCCAGGGAACATCATTCTCCTACACTGGGTACTCCTGCATGTGCCTCTTCCCACTATTCAGCTGCATGTTGACTTCCTCCATTAGATCGTAAGCTCCTTGAGGGCAAGACTGAGCTATTTGTGTCTTCACTGCTTAGCACAGGGCTTCAATAAATGTTTATTGAATTTAATCTAGTTGCTCTATATCTCCATCTTGACATCCCGTAAACATCTTCTCTTCCTGCCTAAACCCATTCCCATAGTGGAGAGTACACCCCCATTCTTCTAGTCATTCCATTTCGTCATAGCTCAGCATCATTCTTGACTCTTCCACTCCAGTCAGTCTGGTCAGTTCTCCCTAAGCAGCCACTCTTCCATTGATCCCTTTTTCTTTACTCATATAGCCGTCACCAGATTCTGACCCTCATCCATTCTTACTTGGCCTATTGTATCAGCTTCCTGATTGGACTCCTGGTTTTTGTGTGATTTGCCTCTTCAATCCTGTCACCCCACAAGACCGCCAAAGCAATCTTCCAAAAGCACAGATCTGACCAGGTCACACCATCACTCAAGAACTTTCAATGTCTTCCTATTACCTTAAGGATCAAATACAGACTCCTTTATTTGGCATTTAAAGTCTTTCACAGTCTGGCTCCCTTCTACCTTTCCAGATTGATTTCATATTATTCCCTCTTCATGCCCTCTAATTTCACCAAAGCTGGACTACTGGCTGTTTCCTAGGCTTTGACTTCCCTCTCCCACCTTCTTGTATAGTCTCTTTCCTGTGCCTGGAATGCACTTTTTCCCACTCTGCCTCTTAGAATCCTCAGCCTTTTTCAACATCCAACCCAGATACTATGTCCTTTAGGGAGTATTTCCTGATCTTCTAATTGTTAATACTACCTTCTTCCTCACGTTTCATATGCATATACACATACATATAGATATATGTGTGTGTGTGTGTGTGTGTGTGTGTGTGTGTAGTTGTGTGTCATTTTTCACTCTACAGTAGGGCAGGATCTGTTTTGTTTTGTCCTTATATCACTAGCAGTGCCTTACACTTAGACTGAGAGGCAAAGAATGAAGACTTTCTATGTACTCTGGTATCAGAGTAAACCTTTTTTGGGGTTGTCTATTCCCCTACCCACCATCTCCTGCTCACCCCAGGCTGCCCCTAAAATGGTTACTTGGGCATAGATTGGGTGTTTTCTTTGGCACTGGATCATAATGTAGGAAGGGTCATTGCCCATCTTCTGGTAAGGAATGATTGCATTCAAACTAATCTGTCAGAGGGCTCTTTTTTTTTTTTCCAGAAGAAGACACTTCACTGCCTTTTAGGGGGTAACCAGGCAAATGGGATCCATGAGTGATTTGGGGTGGGGAAAGTGGAGGCTTTCTGACAAGTCTGTAAGAGATAAGGAGTTCCCTCTGTTCAGATAAAATCCTGCCCTTGGACAAGTCACATCTTGTCTTGGGTCTCTGTTCCTCATGTAAAAAAAGAAGGTTGAACTAGATCATCTCTAAGGGCCTTCCCAGCTCTTTCTCTGTTCTAAGGTCCTTTATAGCTTGGGCATTCTGTATGCTAAGGCCCTTTCCTGCTTTTCTGTTTTGTATTTAAGTTCCTTCCTAATTCTGACATTGCACGTTCTAAGGCTCCTTCCAGCTCTGATCTCTGTTCTAAGGCCCCTCCCAATTCTGATGTTTTGTATTCTAAGGTCCCTTCCAACTCTGACAGTCTGTGTTCTAAAGCTCCTGCCAAGTCTGATACAAATCTCTTGACCACCTAGTGTAAGCTGTATCTGAACTGGAATCCCTTCCACTACATCTGCCAACAACTCCTTACCTCTCTGAGCCGCTCTTCCCAGTTCTGGACAGCTCTCACTCTTAGGAGGCTTGGGCTCTCTTTTTCTTGTCTTTGGGGAGCTGAGACCTGCCCCTTAGCAGCTTCCAACCACTAGTCCCTGTTCAGCTTTCAGGGGCCAAGCAAAACCGCACTAATCCCTCTCCCAGTGACAGCCCTTCTGGTCCTCAAAACTTCCCATCATTCTCACAATTCCTGTGTTTCTCTTTTCCAGGTTAAAAGGCCTGTTCTCCCAGCCTCCCAGGGGCACGGTTTCTAGTCTCTTCATGGTCATGATCACTGTCCTCTGGATGGGCCCCAGCTTGTCAGTGTCTATCCTTGGTATTTCTGGAACTACATAAACATAATGTAACAGGTGTGCTCTGATACCGAGCCACATGGGGCCATCACTTCCCATGTTTTGAACTCTTTGCTTCTATTATGGGCAGCTAGGTGACTCAGTGAATGGAGTCAGGTAGACCTGAGTTCAAATCCAGCCTCAGATGCTAACTAGCTGGGCAAGTCACTTCACCCTGTTTGCCTCAGTTTCCCTATCTGTAAAATGAACCAGAGAAGGAAATGGCAACCACTCCAGCATCTTTGCCAAGAAAGCCTCAAATGGGATCACCAAGAGTTAATTAATGTACCCTGAGATTCCATTCACTAAGTTGATGACTATATCATAGTGTTCATGTGCATTGAGCTCATAGCCCACCAAATACCCCGTTCTCTATCACATGAACTATTAATTACTTAGCCTCCTCTAGCCTGTACGGCTGATTTGTTTATATTAAGCATAAGACTTTACATTATCCCTTCCATATCACGTCTTTCCCCACTGTGTAGCTTGGATCAACATAATAATTTAAATGGGAATTTGGGGGGGGGTGTGTTTTGCGGAAGCTGCCAATGACAAAGGACAGCAGATAACACAGAAAAAGTTTAGAAACTCAGAAATGCATAAAATACATGTATAATATAATATCAACATATCTTTTTTTTTTCTTTTTGTAGGGGGAAAGCAGGGCAGTTGGGCTTAAGTGACTTGCCCAAGGTCACACAGCTAGTAAGTGTTAAGTGTCTAAGGCCGGATTTAAACTCAGGTCCTCCTGACTCCAGGGCCGGTGCTCTATTCACTGCATCACCTAGCCACCCCAGTATCTTACATTTTAATACCATAATAATTCAAACTTCTTCTCTGGTACAAAGGGAGGGCCAAAAAATTTTACAGGATTTTCCAGATTTTGGGAGGGGCTGTGCCCTTAACCCCTGTGATATGGAAGAGATAACTGTATTCCTTTTTGATTTCCCCTATCCCTAAGTCACAGAATTTGAGAGTTGGAAAGGACCACTATGGCCATCTAATCTAACCCACATCCAAAAGAAACCTGGACTGTGACATAGCAAGTACTATGAATACCTAGCATTTCTGTAGCTCTTTGAAGTTGACAAAGCATGTTACATGTATTATGTCACTTGATCCTCACAACAGCCCTGGAGGGGAGTAGCTGTTATCATCCCCATTTTACAGATGGGGAACCTGGGGCAGGTGGAGGTTAAGTGACTTGCTTAGGATTACACAGCTAGAAAATGTCTGAGACTAGATTTGAACTCGCCTCTTCCTGCACACTGTGTTCTGTGGAGCCAGTGTGATAAAGTTAGGAGGCTGCCCTTGGACTGAGCTTCAAATTCAGGCCCTGATACTAATTTACTTGTGTGTCTTCAGGCAGGTCCCTCTTGGGCCCTGAATTTCCTCAACTGTCAGATTAGGAGGTTGGGCCAGAAGACTTCTAAGCTTCCTTCTGGCTCAAACTCTCTGCCCTTCTGACTCCTTCAGCTCCGATCATCAGTCCCAAGGTTGCTCTGTGTTCTGAGGGCCCTGCCAGTTTGGATAGTCTGTGCTTTTTCTTGGGATGTTTGCTCACTGTAGTTCTTGGTTTGGAGGCTTAAGGTGAGGGTGGAGCCTGGAGAGGCAGATGTTACAATCACGGGATAGAATTTGGGGCCCTCCCTGTCCCCTAAGGAGTACTGCCCCTGAACATCTAATTCTTCCCTGAGGCCTTGGATTAAAGAAATTGGCTTTGGCTCCCTTATTTGACCCCCAGAATAGCTCTGTTTTCCATTCCTGAAGACCTTTCCACTGAGAAAAATGTAGCAGTATACCCTGACTGTCCTAGAACAAAGTGGCTGGGGGGGTGGGGTTGAGCTCTCCTTTGGGGTTTGTAAATGAGGGGGTTTACCTGGCCTGGAAGGATCATCACTAGACCAGGAAGGGGCCATCAGCTCTGCAGTTTCAGAAACTCCCTTGGAAGGATTTACTCTAAGACCATTGAGAGACCTCATGGAAGGAAGGGATTTTTGCAAAGCCTCCAATCAGCTCTCATTTTGGAAATGAGGCAGTGAAGATCCAGAGAAGGGAAGTCATTTGCCCAGGGTCATCTGGCGAGTTCAGAACCTAGATCTCCTAAATCCTTAATCTGGGGTTCATTACTCTTTCATGTCAATCTGGTGACTCATGCTTCACCCCTCTCAGGATAAGGCTGTTAAACTGACCAGTACATTCCTGGTGTCTGGTCTGGTTTTTTTCATTCATTTTCAGTCGTGTCCAATTCTTTGTGACCCCATTTGGGGTTTTCTTCACAAGAGATACTGGAGTGGTTTGCCATTTCCTTCTCCGGCTCCTTTTACAGATGAGGAAACTGAGGCAAACAGGGTTAAGTGATTTACCAAGGGTCACACAGCTGGTAGGTTTCTGAGGCTGGCTTAGAACTCAGGTCTTCCTGACTCTAGACCCAACACCCTGTCCATTGCACCAGCTAGCTGCCTTTATATGCCGGCTGGTCAGGGCTCTCCTTTAAAGCCTGTGGATAGAACTCTGGGACTGGAGTCAAGAAGACTAAATTCAGATCCCACCTGAGACACTGGCTGTGTGGCCATGGGCAGATTTCTGTCAGCCTCAGTTTCCTGGTCTGTAGAAATGGGGATAACAATGGTACCCACCTCCCAGGGTCATTGGGAGGATCAAATGAGATGATGTTTGTTGAGTTTAGCACAGTGCTCGGCACACAGTAGGCTCTTAATGAATGCTCGTTTCCTTCCCTCTTCCTGTGGATAGTGCTGAACATACCTGGGCAAGCTTTTCTTTTCTAAGTACTCTAAAGATCACAGGTTCCTAAAGTATGAGGATGATGAGAGCTCATACATGGTACTTTAAGATTTGCCAAGTGCTCTAGCAGCAGCCAAGGCAGCAAACATTTATTAAGCACTTACTATGTGCCAGGCATTGTTTGGAATTCTGGGAATACATGTAAGCCAAAAGAAAGACGGCCCATGCCCTCAAGGAGTTTTCAGTCTAATGGGGGAAGACAACATGAAAAGGGAGTCAAAAAGGGGCGTGGTGTCCAGATCCAGAAAGCCAGGAGGAGGAGGGGGATTATGTTATCTGTTATCTTCCACATGTATTATCTGATTGTTCCTCATCAGAATTCTTTGAGGTCAGTGCTATGATTTTCATTATTTTAGAGAAAGAACTCTAGGCTCAGAGAGGTTTACATTACTTGCCCAGACTCCCAAAGTTAATTAGGCTCTGAGGCAGGATTTGAACCCATATCCTACTGGCTCCCAGGTCTACTGTTCTAACCAGCATACCATCCTCCCCTTTCTTGGCAGCTGGAAAGGATCAGAGACCTTATCTGGTCACAGAATCTCAGGCTTGGAA
Organism: Pseudochirops corinnae; assembly: GCA_028646515.1. NCBI lineage: Eukaryota > Metazoa > Chordata > Mammalia > Diprotodontia > Pseudocheiridae > Pseudochirops > Pseudochirops corinnae. The sequence continues at coordinate 55,012,488 of CM053588.1, forward strand.
GGGACCTCACAGATCTCTAGTCCCACCCACACCTACATAAAAATTTCCTCTACCAGCCGTATCCCAAACATGGGTTTGTTTCTGAGCTCCATCCTGTAACCATTTGAAATGTCCGTATAATTCTGTCCCTTCGTTTTGTGGGGGAGGGAGCAGGTTCAGAATGGTGAAACCACTTGCCCTAAGACAGACACATAGGCAAACGCTTCTTCTGTTTCCTTTCTGAAAGGTAGGTTAGTGGAACAGAGTAGAAGCACAGTTTATAGCAACAAATGGGCACAGTAACCTTGTGTTTGACAAGTATAAAGACTTGAGTTTTGGGGAAAGAATTTGCTATTTGGCAAAATCTGTTGGGAAAGCTGGAAAGCAGTCTGGCAGTGATTGGGCATGAACCACTATCTTATACCAGATACCAAGACAAGATCACAATGGATACATGACCTATTCCAGAGGTGTCCTTAACTCTTTTTTTTTGTTGTTGTTGTTTTTTGCTTTTTGGAGGGGGGAAGGTAGGGCAGTTGGAGTTAAGTGACTTGCCCAAGGTCACACAGCTAGTTTTTGTATTAAGCGTCTGAGGCTGGATTTGAACTCAGATCCTCCTGACTCCAGGGCCAGTGCTCTATTCACTGCGCCACCTAGCCACCTCATGTCCTTGACTCATAACTCTGTGTCTTCTTCTATTCACCATTTCCCATCTGTCCTTTATATAACTTGTTTTGTATGTACTTGTTTGCCTGTTGTCTCCCCCTTTAGATTGTAAGCTCTCTGAGGGCGGGGGCTGTCTTTTGCCCCTTTGTATCCTCAAGGCTTAGCAGAGTTGGGCACATAGTAGGTGCTTACTAAAAGTTGATTGATTGATCTGTGTGTGAGTGTGCTGGAGGAGGAAGGAGGGAGGATCTCATTAGCCTATCCCCACACCTCCCCCTCACCCCACCCTCCCACCCCCTCCCATCCCAGTTCCTGGCTGACTGGGCCAAATAGAAGGCATGTCATTTATCCTTGATTTCACGATTCCAAATTGGCATCCTTGAGCTGTTTGGTACTTCCAGCCATGACTGGGCTTTCTTGGCCTTGGTTAAATAGTATCCATGAGGCAGGAGAAATGGAAAATGAATCTTGCCTTATAAGCACAGTTATTAACATCTGACCATCAGGGCAAGAGTGTGGTTCCATCCCTCCTCTGATCCCTGTACAGCTTTCAGCAAGTGGTGAGCTCAATTTCCCATAATCCCTTTGGATCTCAGTTTCCCATGATCCCTTTGGATCATGTCCCCTTGACATTTTTGGGGCAGATTTGAGTTTGATTTTGGGGCAGAAATCTGTACCCTGAGGGGAAGCAGGAAGGGGGGGACGTGGCAGAGAGTAGACACAGGTAGAGGGCAGTACCTGCATGGGTTTCTAGCCGTGATTCTCCAGCATTACCCCTTCCACAAGTTCTCATTGTTTTGACCCAGAATGTTACTGCTGACCGGGCAGCCTGCCTTCCTCTGGGTCATACAGGGATCAGGGTGTTGCTAAAACTGTCGTCAGAGTTTAATTGGCCTTCTTGCTTTATGCCGATATCCTAATGACTCATAACTTAGGCTGCCTTCATCTGGGCAGATTCCCACCAGCCCCTTTGGTCTCGCTCTGGAAGTGACTTTTGGTCAAATCCCCGGATCTTTTAAATGAACAGAACCGTGCGGCATGTTGAAGCTGGGAGGGACCTTAGAGAGTGTCTGGGCCCATCCCTTTGTTTTTCTGAGGAGGAAGTTAAAACTCAGATAGGTGATAAAACTGGGGGCAAGTTATTGGCAGACACCAGAAAAGAATGTGACTCTGGTTTCACTCGCCAGACACTGAATGTTCCAGTTGTTCCACTGCGCCAGATGTGTTATGACTGGGTTGAAAAGCCTGTTGAGGGAAAGGACTGTGTGTTGCATTTTAAGTCAAAAAACGTTTATAAAGAACCTGTGCTTGGTTCTCAGAGAAAGAGTTTAGTGAAGATGATCCTGCCCTCATGAAGCTTATAATCTAGCAGAGAGATAGTACATGAAACATGGTAAGTGTTTTAGAGAGGTGCAAATAAAGTTCTGTGAGGTCTGAAATCTTCACTGAGGAAGACGAGGGAAGCTTCATGGAGGAGTACATTCACAAGGAGTACATTAAGGCCCGGCGAAGCTGAGTAAGCAAAGGCTTGGAGGCAGGAAGACCCAGGCCATGTTTGTTGGCAAAGAGTCTCAGATCTGCTTAGGAGGATGGTGGTGAAGGGTGGGAAGGGGGTGGCCTTTTGAAGGCCATGTCAACAAGCTACAGCTGGTCTTCCTGACTTTGCTGCTCTTCAGGTTTGGGCCCAGTGGAGCTGGAGTGTAGAGTGTATGCAGGGGAAGCAATATGAGATTTGCTCAGATATTCCTATTTGTGCCTTCCCTCTGTTGGTTACCCCTAATTTATCCTTTCTGTAGTTGGTGCAGAATTGTTTTCATGTTGTCTTCCCCTTTAGACTGTGAGTTCCATGAGGGTAGGAACTGCCTTTTACCTTTCTTTGTATCCCCAGTGCTTAGCACAAGGTCTGGCACCTAAGTAGGTCCTTAATAAATGCATGTTGACCTGACTTAATGAGGGAAAGTTTTCTTTGGGGTGAAGGGTCAGGATGTGGGGGGAGTAGTGATCATGATGCCAAAAATAAAAATAAAAAAACTAGAAAAATGAGAATTTTTTTTAAATACACTGAAAAGAACAGAGGGTGGTTTAGAAGTAAACATGGACATGCAAGGCAGTGTTGGTACTATCAGGGAGTCCCAAAAGTCTTAGTACAATTATAAGCTTTCACTCTATATACTTGAAAGAAAGCCAGGTCATATGTAATCAAAATTCATGGCTTCATACCCTACCATTTATTCTCTTTTTCTGTTCTTTGTTTATATAAATTCTCATGTTTGAAGTTTGTCAATTTCATAATAATAATAAAAAGAAATAAAACTGGAAAGGTAGCCTGTGGGAGCCAAAATGTGAACTCTTTTGCCCTCCCAGAATTCATGCCTGTCATCTCTGGAGCCTTGTGAGGTAGGCACTATCAGGATTATGGCCCTTTTGCAGGTGAGTGCACTGAGGCTCAGAGAGGCACATTAGCTTATCACAAGATCATAGATTCAGAGCTGGGAGGGACTTCAGAGGCCTTCTAGATCAATCCTCTCATCTTTAAAGATAAAAAAAACCAAGGCAGGCAAAGTGATTTTTACAAGTCACACAGGTGACATACCCTGTATAAAAACTGAGAGTGATGTTTGTTCTTTGGAGTGTTTTCTTTCTCATCTGTTTCATGTGTCACCATGGCCAAAGGATTACTTGATCTGTGGCCAGCTGTCTGGGCAAGAACATCTCCAGCCTTGGCTAAGCTGGTTCTTAGACAAGAGATGCGCAGTACGAGTCTCTCCTTGAAGCCTTTCAAGCCACATGAGACATGGCAGGCCACATGTGTGCTCTCCTCTCCCAACCTTGGAGGGTCCAGAGGCCCTGTATTCCCTAAGGAAACATCAAAGCAGGAATTTGAGGGAGGGAGGGATGGGGGGGGGGAGAAGAGAGAGACAGAGAAAGAGAGAGAGAGAGAGAGAGAGAGAGAGAGAAATTTTCCTTTCAAGATCTAATTTTAGGGGTACAGCCTATATTTGGACCAATGTGTTACTTTTTAAGATTGCTTCATCAGCAAATCCAGTGGGCCCATGAGATAACGAACCATCCTGAGGCCTGATAAAAGGGCATGTAGCTTGTTTCTCCACCCAGGATTGTCAGAGTGGAAGGATATACATGGGGAAAGGTCTCTATCTTTGCCTCACTTTTGTCTGTACTCCCTATCTGTTTTCATTGCGGGAGTTGTGACCCTTGCTGATAGCTGTGTGCATGAAAAGGTAGACTTGTGATACTTTAGAAAAGAACAATGGATTGAGAGTCAGAGAACCTGGAGTTTGAAGCCTGACTCTGCCACTAATTACCTGTGTGATTTGCAGCAGTCACTTTGCCTGCCTTGATTTCCTATTGGTCCAGAAGGCCTCTAAAGTCCCTTCTAGCTCTGAATCTATGATCCTGTAGTAGGTTAATGTGCTCCTCAGAGCCTCAGTTCACTCATCTGTGAAATGGGCATAATCCTGGTAGCACCTACCTCAACAAGGCTATTGTGAAGATCAGAGGAGATAAGAGGTCATGAAGTGTTTTTGCAAACCACTTGATGCTGTATAAGTGTCAACTCTTACTGTTATTTTTAAAAATGCTTTTATTCACAACTGAGTTTTCATTCATGTGAGGGAACCCCCAAAGTGCAAACTCTGTCCACCCGTGCAGATCTGTAACTTCAAATCTCAGAGAGTTGCTTGGGCAGCCGAGGTGCATGGCTCGCCTAGGTTCACATGCTGTGTGCTGTCAGAGGCAGGACCTTGAACTCAGCCCTTCCTCACTCCAAGACCAGCCCTATCTCCATTAGGCTATGCTCTCTTTCTCCTATGACTATTAGGATTATGATTGTTGCTGTTGCCTTTAGAGCACTTTCTGGTAGAAAGGCACTGTGGTAGAGAGGAGAGAATGCTGCTTTTGGAGTCAAAGAACTTGAGTGCAAATTGCTTTTTTTTCTTTTTTTTAAGCAATTGGGATTAAGTGACTTGCTCAGGGTAACACAGCTAGCAAGTGTTTGGGGTTGGATTTGAGCTCAGGTCCTCCTGACTCCAGGATGCCTGCTCTGTGCACTATGGCACCACCTAGCTTCTCCACAAATGCAAACTCTGTCACTGACACTGGGTTTCAGTTTCCTCATCTGGGAAATGATGGGATTGGACAAGATGGCATTTGGGGTCCCTTCTAGCCCTACATCTCCCATCTTTTAAAAATTTGCAAAGCAGTTTCATTACAATAAGACCAAAAGATTGGCAAATGAAGGATCCTTAAGCCCATTTTAGGGATATGGAAATGATGTCTTAGAGAGGAGAGATGTATGTGGAGCAACCCAAGCATGAACTCTGATCTCCTGATTCTCATCCTGGTGTTCTTTACATTATTCCACACTGCATTCTGTGCTCCCTAGGACTGTGACAGGATCTGCACCTCTTTTGCTGAGGACCCTGGAATTATTGAGCATAGGAAGACCAACCTGATACCAGCTTTGTTCTCCCAGATCTGATTCATGGGCCTCATGTGTACCCTTCGTACCATGTACTTACTGAAGCTGTGATGAGGTCCACCCAGCCCGCTTTCTAAGGGTATGACCAGGAGTTCCAGGGAGAAGACCAGGAAATGAGAGGGTTATAGAGATCAGGTCAGCATCAATCTTTATCCTCATGACCACCTCTTTCCTGACACTCAATTTAATCTCTTCTGGCCTCAGTTTCCCCATTTGTAAAATATGACTGTGGAGGTGGTTTTCTTGCCGGTGCCAGTGCTGGAGCTAGGCCTTGGTTAAGGACCAGTTTTATGAGATGGGACTGGGGATCATGGGCAGCAAAAAAGATGAATCACTGGGCAGAACTTTGAAGCTGGAAGTTATTTTCCCAGCCAAACCTTGTCTGTAGTTCCATAAGAAGTCCTATGGCTAGGTACCCACTGCCTCACAAACTCTACCCTCTGAATCTTTTCCTTTTTCAATTTCATTTATTTTTGGCTCTTCCCTTTTCCAGCGATCATGGGATTTAAAGCTGCATGTGAGTTTAGATTTTAATCCAGAAGGAACTTGAGAGATCATCTGGTCCCATCCCCTTCATTTGCCAGAGGAATCTAAGACCCAGAGAGATTCAGTAGCTTGCCCCAGGTCACATGGCTAGAGGGCATCAGAGGTGGGATTCGAACCCAGCTGTCCCTGACTCTAAGCTCAGTGCACTTACCACTGTTGAACAACAGCTATCATTGTTGTTCAGTTGTGTCTGACTTTTCTACAACCCCCATCTGGGGTTTTCTTGGCAGAGATGCTGGAGTGGTTTGCCATTTATTTCTCCAGGTCATTTTACAGATGAAGAAACTGAGGCAACAGGGTTAGGTGACTTGCCCAGGGTCACCCAGCTAGTAAGTATCTGAAGCTGGATTTGAACTCAGGTCTTTTTGACTCCAGGCCCAGTGTTCTATCCACTACACCACATCATCAACTGCCTTATTTTGTAGAGTAGGAAACTTGATCAACAAGGGAGGAGGTGACTTGCGGTTTTGATAAGAGAGCTCTAATGGGGCTTCTTTTGGGATTTAAGTTGGACCAACTGACTGCCAAGGTCCCACATAGCTCCTGGGTCCTGTGATTCTGTGATTATGCCCAAGGTGGCCCAGGCTCTCAGCATCCATGACCTCTGATGCCAAATCCATTGTTCTTCCCTGTTCCCCCAATCAAATTCAGGCAGTGTTAGAAACTAATCTGTGCTTGGTACTGAGGATACAAAAATGGAAGAGGACAAAGCCTCTATAGGATCAGTCAGCATTTATTAAGCACCTGCTCTATGCCAGGTGCAGTACTAAGGCTACAGTTACAGCAGAAGGTAAAAGGAAGCCCCTTTCCCCAAGGAGCTCGTGGTCTGTCTAATGGGGGAGCCAGCATGTAACAGCTATGTACAGACAAGCTATAGACCAGATAAACCAGAGGTAACCCAGAGAGGGAAGGCACTCAAATTAAGCAAATAGAGAAGGCATCTTGTAGAAGGTGGGATTTTAAGGGGAACACAAAAGAAGTCGAGGGCATAAGGAAGCAGAGATAAGAAAAGAGAATCCCAGGCATAGGTTGAGTCCATGAAAATGTCTGGATTTGGGAAAGGGAGTGTCTTGGGGAAGGAGCCAGGACTATGGGTCACTGGATCCCAAGGCCCAGGGGCTGGGCAGGGGCAGGGAGTGCAATGCGGAAGAAGCCTGGAAAGGAAGAGGGGAGGGGAGAAGGGGCTATGAGCAACAGAGGGCTGTCTGTTTGATCCTGGGGGGCCGGGAGGAGGGGAAGCCGCTGGAGTTTACAGAATAGGGCAGTGACGTACTCATATTGGAGCATTAGGATGGACTGGAGTGGGGAGAGGCTGAGGAAGGCAGACCCACCAGCAGTGGGTTCACCAGCAGAGAGCGATTGCAGCTTTTGCAGTTGGAACATTGTGAGGTGATGAGGATGTGTCAGGGGAGAAAAGGGGGCATGTGAGAGAGATGTTAAAAAGAATTTGGTGACTTGTGTGGGGGTGCAGAGGGTGGGGAATCAAGGGTGATGTCTAGATTTTGAGCCTCAGTGACTGGGAGGACAGTGGTACCCTTGAAAATGATAGGAAAGTTAAGAAAAAGAGGGGATCTGGAAGGAACATTATGAGTTCAGTTTTGAACATGTTGAATTTAAATATCTATGGGCCATCTGGTTCACAAACAGGAAGCATATTATAGTGGATAAGTTATTGAACTTGGAGTCAGGAGGTTTGAATCCTGCCCCTGATGGCAGCTCGTATGTGACCTTGAGCAAAGCACTAGCTGCTTCAGGTTGGACTCAGTGGGTTCTAAGGTGCCTTTAGAGCTTGGAAAGGATGTCAGAGACCGCCTCGTCCAAATTGCTCTTGAAGAGCATTGAGTCGGGAAGAGATGCGAGATGGACCTTGCTAAGTATGATGCAGAGTAGATGTTTTGGTTTGGGTGTTTGGAGAAAATTAGTGTTAAGTGACTTGCTCAGGGTCACATAGCTGGTGTCTGAGGCTGGATTTGAACTCAGGTCCTGCTGACTCCAGAGTCGGTGCCCTTATCCACTGCACTACCTAGCTGCTCTTCAGAGTAGAAGATGTTAAAGGCAAAGGAGAACCATCCAAAATGCTCTAGAGAAACTCAGGGATGACAAGGTTGCTTTCAACTGATAGTGGGGAATTGGGAATCAGGGCAGGCTTCGTGAAGGAAAGAGCATTTTGAGCTGAATGTGAAGAAGGCATCTCTGAAGGTTGAGATGAGAAAGGAGTGTATTTCAGTCATTGGGGATGGGGAGATGCCCTGTGCTAATACCTGGTTAGAGAAAGGCAGGTTGAGATCAAACAGCTAGTTTGGAATGGAGCATTATGTGAGATGAGGTTGGAAAGCTTAGTCTGTGCTAGGTTGGGGGTGGCCTTGAGTGACAGGCTGTGGAGTTTGTAGCTTATCCTGGAGGCAGGGTAAAGCTTGTGGAGCACAGGCAGTGGCATGGAAGAGCTGCAACATGGGAAGATTGTTTTGGCAGCCATGTGAAGGAGAGATTGGAGAGGGGAGAACCTGGAGACAGAAAGACAGGTGGCTGTGACAGCGGTCTAGGAAGCAGCTTGGTACAGTGTGAAAAGTATTGGCTTTGGAGTCAGAAGCACCGGGTTCAAATCCTGGTTCTCACCAGTTTCACCCTTCTCTTGTCCTCACTTGTCCTTAGTTTCTCCTATCTGTAAAACAAGGCAGTTAGGCTAGATGATCTTATTCCTTCTAGTTATAAATCTGTGATTCCAAGAGTTGATGAAGGACTGAGCTATCCCCTCTTACTCCCCCCACCCCTTTTCTGTCTGTCCTGCCTGGGCTTATGCTTGCTCATTGTACTTATGTCTAGGGAAGTGGGGGTTGTGGTTAAAAAAAAAAACACAAAACAACAAACAAAACAGACCACCCCCTCCAGATGTTCTCAGACTCCAGGGGCGCCAGGTGGCAAGAGATGGCTGGAGGAGGTCCTGCAGCCCCTAGCTCTCTGTTCCCATGGCAACAGAGACCTTTATGAGGTCCAGATGAGATGGTCAGGGAATTCCTCTTTCAGGATTCCTAGACTTGATCTGGGGGAGGGCCAGGGAGTGGGGGGCAGACACTGCCCTGAGGTCAGTTCTAGGAAATGAAACCATTTTGCAGGTTGGGTGGAGACAAGGGATGGAAAAAACAGCTCATTCTTTTCAGTCAGGGCACATCAGTAAAAACAGGGCCTGGGAAGGTCTGGGGGGATGTGGGGGTGGAGCCCAGACCAGGTACTGAGCCTCCCTCTCCTTTTCTATTGGGCTTGGATCCCCTGTCACAGGAAGTCCTGCTCTCAACCCCCCAGCCCATGGGAAGGTTTCCAGAGCTGACTTTGACAGCAGGCTTTAGCCAGAAAGAAGAGTCACCTCTGAACCTAGGAGGAAGACATCATTGTGGGAACTGGGTGGAATGGCCTCCCTGCCCTTCATCTCCTGTTGATTTTCTGCCCATCCTTAAAACCCGATTAAAATGCCACCTCCTCCAGGAAAACCTCCCAATCCCTCTGCCACCTTGCCAATAATGATTTTCCTTCTTGGATTTCACTTTGCCTTACCAAACTCCTTCCTGCCATGGTAATTAACTGTCTTATGATTCTGTTCTGCCTCTGTTTATCTCTCTCTCTCTGTCTCTTTCTGTCTCTGTCTCCCTATCTTTGTGCATCTGTCTCTCTGTGTGCCTGTCCATTTCTCTCTGTCTGTTTCTCTCTGTAGCTCTGTGTCTCTGTCTCCCTCTGTGTCTCTCTCTCTCTGTCTCTGTGTCTGTCTGTCTGTCTCTCTCTGTCTCTCTCTCTCTCTGTGTCTTTCTCTAAGGTACAGTAACTATAGCCAGTCTCTGTGAGGACAAATGAAGCTGGAGTTATCCAGTTATCTATGTATGTGCTATATCTCTCTCCCGGTGGCAGGGAATATGTTAGGTAAACTTTGAATCTTCCTCTCTGTCAGATATACCTAATACAGTGCTCTGCATGCTATAAGCACTTAATTAATGTTTATCGAGTTCAAATTTGTATAAATTTGAAGAGATAAGAAATGTAAAGATTCAGATCATGGGATTTTAAGAGGTAAGAGGGACCTTAAGAAAGGTCCGATTTCTCTCCTTTCTTTGCAGACCCCTGCACAATCTTGCCCCAAGATAGCTCCCCATCCTCAGTTTACATTGGTCCCCTTTGCTCACTCTCTATTCTAACCAAACTGGAGTGAGATGTCCCATCTCCCACCTTGGTACATTGGCGCGAGCTGTCCCCCATGCCTGAAATACAGTCTCTGCGTTGCTGCTGTCTCTCCGGATCCTCATCTTCCTTCAATGATAATAAAAATATCCGTGATATTTATATAATACTTACAAAGTATGTCAGCTCATTTGAGCCTCAGGCTGACTCTGTGAGGGAGGTGCCATCATTGAGGAGACTGAGATTCTGAGCGTCAGGACCTGCCCAGGCCCACACAGCTGCTAAGTGGCAGGATTCAGGTCTCGGTCTTCTGACTCCAAGGCCAGCATGATATACATTCTTCCAGGTGTGACCTCCTTTGTAAAACTCTCCCTGAATCTGCTCCCGCCCTTGTCCCCCAATTGTTTGGGTTTTCTTCTTTCTCACATTATTCATCACTTCCTTGTCTGCCCACCTGTTATCCCTCCACAATAGAATGTTGACTTGTGTTTTAGCGGCAGCACATTATATATAGTAGGCACTTAATCAATGTTTGTTGAATTGGATTGGAAGTCGTCTAGTCCAGCTCCTTCATATTATAAATGAGGAAGTTGAGGCCCAGAGAAGGGCAATAATTTGCCCAAGGTTTCATAAGGATAAGAATAACAAGAGACAGAATTTGAATCCAGGTCCTAAAATTCTATTTATATTCTGCCGTGCTAACTGAGGAGGAGATCCCAGAAAGATGAACAAAGTTGGATCTACTCCCAGACAAATGACCTAAACATATTAGATTGTAAGCTTCTCAAGACCAGGAATCCTGTCTTATTTCCCCACAGGGACTTAGAGCTTAGTAGATGTTTCTTGAATGAGTAAAGAAGTAGACCTCTTTCTCCTGGGCACAAAGGAGCCCAGTGACCCAAGTCACCCGACTTGGGCCCTCCTCAGGCCACCTCCTTAGAGGGCAAGTGTTGGACCAGATTAGGACAAATGCCTCCATATCAGGCACCGGCAGTTGGGGGAGTCATCGGTGACCTTTTTCCTGATGGGGCATTCCTCTGGGGATTACTCATGAAGATTTCCTGAAAGAGAAGCAGAATCTTTGTTGTTGAAAAGACCCCAAACTGATAGGAATTCCCATTCCCACTGTTTAGGCATGCTCCTCCCGTTAGAGACTGTATCTGGAAGGCCATGATAAAAAACAAAAACTGAGATTTCCATTGCACTTGGACGTCAGCAAAGTTCTTTGACCACGATCCTGTGAGGTATTATTATCCCCACTGCACAGACAGCATCTCAGTTTCCCCAGGTGGCTCAGCCTGGGTCACTCAGCTAGTGTCAGAAGACAGAGTCTCCTCAGGCTGGTGTTCTTGTAGGCCTGTTGGGCCACCTCTCTGCTGGGCGATGCTGGGACCAAACTGACATGTCTGTCTCCCACCCTGGGGACAGAGGCCAAAGACAGCCATCCTTCTGTCCTCCTTCATTCCGAAAGACTTGTGGAACCGATTTTGCGCAGACCCGCAAACTAGCCCTAAACATGAGAGCAGGAGATCTCTGCCGAGGTCAGGACCCGGGCACTTGATTCAGGTCTCAACTTAGGGTTTGTTGGCTGGTCCCTGATGAGCTGCTTGTGACTGGGAGGATCTGTTTTTCATCCATAAAATGTCAGAGCTGGGAGGGCCCTTAGAACATGGGGTGTCAGAGCTGGGAGGCCCTTAGAACACAGGATGTCAGAGCTGGGAGGCCCTTAGAACACAGGATGTCAGAGCTGGGAGGGCCTTAGGATACAGGAGGTCAGAGCTGGGAGGGCCCTTAGAACACAGGATGTCAGAGCTGGGAGGGCCC
>CM053588.1:55024264-55038638 GCA_028646515.1 Pseudochirops corinnae
GGATGTCAGAGCTGGGAGGGCCCTCAGAACACAGGATGTCAGAGCTGGGAGGCCCTTAGAACACAGGATGTCAGAGCTGGGAGACCCTTAGAACACAGGATGTCAGAGCTGGGAGGCCCTTAGAACACAGGATGTCAGAGCTGGGAGGGCCCTTAGAAATCTTACAACCCAGCCCTCACATAACAAAGATGAGGACCCAGGCCTAGACAAGGGTTGCTTAAGGTTCCATAGTAAGTGACCAGAACAAATAGAGGTTGGGTGCCAGGGATACAGAGATAAAAAGCACATGAACGCGGCCCTGGAGGAGCTGGGGAGTTCTAACACGTGCACAGAAGAGCAGATACGCAATGAAGAGGTCTCCTGAGGCTCTTAATTTAACTCAATGTCTCTAGCCCCTCCTGTGCATTTCTGTATAGATAAGAAATAACCTCTGTCTCTAGAAGTGATTATTACAGAAAGAAAGTACATAAATGGCTGTGATAAAAATAATAATTGTTAGCACTTCGGTTGTACTTAATAGTACGTTAAATATATTATCTCAGTTGATCCTCTAAGATAAATATTATTATCCCCATTTTACAGGTGAAAAAACTGAAGTTTGAAAGAGGTTAAGTGACTTGCCGAGGGTCACATAGTTAGTATACGTCTGAGGCAAGATTTGAACTCAGATCTTCCTTACTCCAGACACAGCATTTTATCTCCTGTATCACTTAGGGGTCATAAAGGAGAGGACTAAAATCCTACCTTTTAAAATCCCAATCCTTTTTTCCATGTGCCTTTCAATTTATTCCATCTCTAGCTTGTTTTATATATATATTTGTTTGCATGTTGTCTTGTCTGTTAGACTGGGAGCCCCCAGAGGGCAGGGCCTGTCTTTTGCCTTTTTTTGTATCCCAGTGGCTTAGCACAGAGCCTGATGCCAAGTGGACACTTACTAAATGTTCATTGATTAAGTGAAGTGATTGATTAATCATTTCCTATTTATCCTGTATATAACTTGCTATATATATATATATATTTGTTTGCATGCTCTCTCTCCCCCATTAGACTGTAAGCTTCTGGAGGGCAGGGACTGTCTTTCTCTCTTTTTTTGTCTCCCAAGGGATTAGCCCAGTGCCTGGGATGTAGTAGGTGATTAATAATTGCTTATTGACTGACTGACAGCTGGATAACTCTATGGAAAGTGGATTGTACTGGAAGCAGGCAGGAGTTGGGTTTGAGCCCCCTGCGAGACTTCTAGCTTTGTGACTTTGGGCAAGTCATGTCCTACCCACATCAGGGCCTCAATTTCCTTCTCTGTAAAATAGGAATAATATTTGTAATAATAGCATGAGATTGTTATGAGAAGTAGACTTTACAAATGTTACAGTGCTATATAAATGTGAATTTTATTATTCGATAAGGCTGCCAGGCAGAACTGGAGGCCTAGTGGGGAGCAGTGAGAAAGGGGACTGGCTGTGGCTAACAACCCCAAGGCCACTGACTGACCACCCCTGGAATAGTAACTGGCCTTTTCTAAGTCTCACCTTTTTCTTCTGTAAAATGGGTACATTTAACCTTTGCACTCTCTTGGTTCAAGCCAATTGTACAGATGCAGCATGGCGCAGGTCAGAGGACCTGAGTTGCAGAACCTCAGTTTCCTCATCTGTGAAATGAGGAGGTTGGGTTAATGACCTCCTAGGTCCTTCCTGGCTTTCAGGAGGGCCTTGAATGCCACAGTTGTGATCCTGTGTTTTCTACTATACTATGGCACGAAGCATAAGCCTATTCTCCCCCTGACATCCAAGCTCTTCATCAGTCCTAGACTCAGTTCATGTTAATGTTGACTCAAGTCCTTTCCTGGATGGGCCCAGGGACTTCTGGGTGAGTAGGAGAGTGAACGCCTGTTCTGCTGTATGGTGGGGATTGCTGTGGGGTTCCTGGGCTCAGAGGATGCTGTGGATTTTTTGGATTTTTCTTTTTTAATAAATGGATTATTTATTTATTTTTGACATCTTCTTTTTTTTAATTTTAAGACCCAATTCTCTGTCTCCTTCCAGCCAGCCCCTTCCCCACCCACCGAGAAGGCAGGCATTATAATATCACTTATATGTATGAAATCATGCAAAACAAATTTCCATATTAGCCATGTCTCAAAACAAGCAAGGAAAACAAAGTGAGAAAATTGTATTTCACGTTGCAGTCAGAATTCATCATTTCTCCCTCTGGAGGTAAGTAATGTTTTGAGTCATGAGTCCTTAGGAATTGTCTTGGTTCATTGTATAGATCAGAACAGCTAAGTCTTGAACATTTGATCATTGCACAGTATTGCCGTTACTGTGTACAGTGAGCTCCTGGTTCTGCTCACTTCCCTGCTGTGGATTTTTCCTAAAAGGAAGAAAAAAAAAGGCTGCATTCCAGTAATTTACACCAAGTGTTCAGGAGGGCCCAGGGCAGGGGAAGAAGGGGGGGAATGGAAGAGGCAGGTGGAGTCCCGACTGAAGAATTTCATTTTGCTTACAATGAGACTTCCTGCCAGCAGAGCCATGTGGGATTTAGTGATTAGAGTCGGCTTGTCTCTTGATGAGAAACTGTTCCTCTCACTCTGATCCCTCTGACCCTTCCTCTGTCAGACTCCTCTAACCTTAAAACAAAATTTTGTGTTGATAGAATGTCAGAGCTGGGAGGGCCCATAGAACTTGGAATGTCAGAGCTGGGAGAGCCCTTAGAACACAGAATGTCAGAGCTGGGAGGACCCTTAGAAGCCCGAATGTCAAAGGTGGGAGGACCTTTGGAGCACAGGATAGCAGAATCTGTTGATTTACAGATAGGAACCCTAAGGCCCATGTGGGAGATGCGATTTGCTCCAGTCTTCCTATTTTACTGTTAGAGAAATTTAGACTGAGAGAAATAAAGTAGCCAAAGAAGGACAAGAGTCAGGGCCTTCCACCCCAGCCCAGACCTCTTTCTCTTGCTCATTGTGGCTTCATTGGCCCTCTCATTCCTCAGCCCATGGAGCATGTTGTTCTTTCAGAAGGCCAGTGACCCCATTGGTAGCACTCAGCCTGCCCGCTGGGTCCTTCTCCTCTGTCCTGCGTCACTCCAGGACACTATCCCAGGATTCACTGCCTTCCCTGAAAGATCCTGCTTTGGAGCCAAGGGAGCTATTCCAGATGCCTGGGACAGAAAGAAAACAGAGCTGCTGCTAATGCCTATAATTGCCTGGTTCCAGGCCTTCCTGGCTTCTGAGTAGGGGGAAATCAGGAGCTGGTTGTGCATTTCAGGCAAGGCAGAAGCTATAGTAGTGCCCTCCTACAGGCCAGGTGGCACTTCTGGCCTGGCCTTAGCCATCCTGAAGCAGCTGTATCAGATGCCAGGCAGAACTGGAGGCTTAGTGGGGAGCAGTGAGAAGGGGGACTGGCTGTGGCTGATGACCCCAAGGCCACTGACTGACCACCCCTGGAACAGTCACTGGCCTTTACTAAGTCTCACCTTTTTCTTCTGTAAAATGGGTACATTTAACCTTTGCACTCTCTACCTCATGGGGTTGTTTGTGCTTGGTTAGGGCTTAGAAGCTACTTTGTCAACTTTGGAGTGACAAAAATGAGAGACATTATTATAATTGAGGAAGCAGACATTTTCTTTCTTCTGGGGTTCCTAGTTTATTTTTTCTCAGTCAGTCAGCTAGCAAGTATTTTGTTAGAGCTGGGAGGGCTCTTAGAACCCAGAATATCAGAGCTGGGAGGGCCCTTGGAACACAGGATGGCAAATCTGGGAGGTGCCTTCAGGATCGTCTATTCCAGCAATTCTCACCTGTGGGTTATGTTCAATTTGCAACAATGAAAATACATCCTGCATATCAGATATTTACATTACAATTCTTAACAGTAGCAAAATCACAGTTATGAAGTAGCAACAAAAATAATTTTATGTTTGGGGGTCACCACAACATGAAGAACTGTATTAAAGGGTCACGGCATTAGGAAGGTTGAGAACCACTGCTCTAGTCTATTGTTTCATTTTATAGATGAAAATAGTGAGGTCCTGACATGACTAGCTCAAGGTCACACAGAGCATTAGGAGCAGAGCAAAGCTTTGTCCTCCTCTTGCTCCTTTACCCTGCCCTCCTTGGGGATGGGGATCAATTTGGTCCAGTATTCTGCATCTTTTTCTGTCTCTTCTAACTTTACCCAAACCAGTATTGCTGAGAATGAAAACCTGCAGCCTTGTCACTTCCTAAGTGATGCTCGGTGTGATCTGTCTACCGCTACGTTCAGAAGGGCTGTCGACAGGAATTGGAATAAGTTATTTTCTAGTTTAAAATGGTCCATAGCCGCGAATTCCTTCAACATTCTTGTTATGATTGAGGTTGTAGGGAACTTTTTTGTGATAATGGTATTTGTATTTGTGGCTCTTGGATTTGAGTCTGTGTGTCTAGAGACTTATCTGCAGCTGTGATCTCAGCTGTGAGGTGAGCTTCCTGGGCCTCAGTTTCCTCATCTGTAAATGTGGATGTTGGCTGTGCATCAGCTAGGAAAAGGCTGAACAAATTAACATGGTATGAAGGTGATGGAGTGAAGAAAAGCCATTTTGGAGAAATCTGGGAAGTCACGTATAAACCAACATCAGTGTTGTTAAAATGTTGGGCAGCTGGGTGACTCAGTGGATAGAGCATTGGGTTCGGAGTCAGGAAGACCCAAGTTAAAATGCAGGCTCGGGTGCTTTCTTGTCACTTAACCTCTGTTTGCCTTGCTTCCCTCCTACCTCCCAGGGTTGTTGTGAGGATCAAACAAGATAATGTGTGTAGAGTGCTTTGCACACCTTAAAATGCTCTATACATGCTGGGGGTTATTAATGAGCAATTTTGAGATCAATGCAGTGATCAGTCATGATTCTAGAAGACCCAGGGGGAAGCGTGCTCCCCATCACCTGGAAGAGAGATGAGCAGCTAATGTGCAGAATGAGACACATTTTAGGACGTGGTTTGATTATGAATATTTGTTACAAGATTATGTTTGTTTGTCTTTTGTTTTTTTGTGAGGTGGGAGGGAAAAAAGTAGGTGTTTGAAAACTGAAAAAGAAATTTATATAAATAAGTGAAACAAGAGGGTTAGATTAAATGGCTTCTGAGGTACCTTCCAGCTCTAGATCTGTGAGTTGGAAAGTGGCATAGTGAATAGTTCATTGGACCACGGAGTCAGGAAGACCTGAGTTCGAATTCCATCTCAGACAACCTACCAACCTACCAGACCTTGGGAACCTCATTCAGCCTCTTCTGGGAAATGAGGATTATAATAACACTAATTTACAGGGTCATTGGGAGATCAAATGGGATAATGTTTGAACAAGGCTTTGCAAACCTCAAAGCACTGTTGAAATTTTAGCTGCTAGCATGATTGATATTCTGTGTTATGCTGTGACCTTAAGATGTTGCACCTGCCCTCAAGAGGCTTATTTTCTAAACACCATACTTTAGCCTGCATGGCATCCCAAAAGTCTTTGTGCTGCATCTCCTGTCCACCATCCCCAACAAGTGCTCAAGCAGGCTCCTTGAAAGCCTCCAGGAATGTGTAAACCCTTATCTGCTGGTCTCCTCCCTAATCACATAGGCTATTCCAGTTTGGGAGAGCTTTCAGCACTTACTAAAAGCCAAGCACTGTGCTAAACAATGGGGATAGAAAGAACGGAAAGAAGGAAGGAAGGAAAGAAAGAGAGGGAGGAAGGAAGGAAGGAGGGAAAGAAAGAAGGAAGGAAAAAAGGAAGGAAGGAGTGAGGGAGGGAGGAACAAAGGAAGGAAGGCAAAAGAAGAGTCTCTGCTCTTAAGGAGTTTGCAATCTAATGGGGAAGACAACATGCAAACAAAGAAGTCCAAGCAAGCTATAGACAGGAGAAATAGGAGATAATTAACAGAGGAAAGGATCTAGAATTAAAAGAGGTTGGGAGAGACTTAGAGTGCTAGGATGGATTCACTTGGACCAGACAGGAATCAGCCTCTTTGTGTCTTCCATCTGTTTCTTCTTATTGTGTCCTGTGGGGTCAAACAGAGAAAGTTTCTAATCCATCTAAGCCACAGGAAATATGGCAGCCCTTCCAAATTTTTTTTTTGTTTTGGGAAGGCAATCGTAGTTAAGTGACTTGCCCAGAGGCACACAGCAAGTAAATGTCTAAGGTCAGATTTGAATTCAGGTCCTCCTCACTATAGGACTGGTGCTCTATCCATTGGACCATCTAGTTGCCCCTAGCCCTTCCAGATCTCAAGGACAGCTAAATCAGTCTATTTGGGTCCAAGTCTCATTTGGGTACAGCTCACCTTGGGCTGGTCACTCCCCTTGGAGTTTCAGGTATTCCCTCAATAAAATGTGCATTAATAACTCTGAAACTCCTTACCTTGCCTAGTGTTGTGAGGAAAGCATTATATAAACTGGAAAATCTTACAGAATCAGGAGTCCAATGGTGGAAGCCTAGGGAAAGGTGAATAGCCTGCCCAGCCTGAGGTCATTAAGAAGGGTAGCACTCATTTTTCCCCTCTAGGCACCCTAGATGTCTCTCTGTCCCACAGGGACTGAAACACGTTGCCTTACCTCAGTGAGGAGAAAGGGCTTCCTAATAGCTAATTGTGCAATTGGAAATTGGCTCCTGAAGAGATGGCAAGTTAACTAGAGAAAGAATTGCAGTGGAAGAAGAAGAGAAGGAGGGAGGGTGAGAAGAGGGGGGAGAGAGCAAAGAGGAGATGGAGAAAAACCACTAAACATATCTGGCCAGATTCCAGAGTTGAGGTTTTGGGAGATTGGGGGTGGGGATAGCAGGGGACAGTCACATTACTTACAAGATCACAGAATGTCAGATCTGTGCAGGGGTTTTAGGACATAAAATACCAGAACTGAAAGTGACCTTATGACATAAGGAAACATGGTTTTCTTTTAAATAAAAATTGTTTTCAATTAACAAAAATATTTTTTCCCTCCTACCTTCTCTTCTATTAAAATAGAACTAAAATTAATTAAATTAAATTTTAATTAATTAGAATTATTTTTTCAAGTGAAAATGTTTATATTTTATTTTTTGCAATTACATGTAACAATTTTTAACATTTTTTTAAAAATTTGAGTTCTAAATCCTTCCTCTCCCCCCTCATTGAGAAGATAAACAATTTGATATAGATTCTACATGTGCAGTCATGCAAAACATATTTCCATATTAGCCATGTTGCGAAAGAAAACACAGACCAAGAAAAATAAAGTTAAAAAAAAAGTATCCTTTGATCTGCATTTAGACTCAATTAGTTCTTTCACTGGAAATAGTTAGCATTTTTTATCCTAAGTCTTTTAGCGTTATCTTATATCATTGCATTGCTGAGAAGAACTAAATCATTCACAGTTGATCATTGCACAATGTTGCTTTTACTGTGTACAATGTTCTCCTGGTTCTGCTCGCTTCACTTTGCATCAGTTATATAAGTTTTCACAGGTTTTTCTGAAACCACCCTGCTCATCATTTCTTATGGCACAATAGTATCCTGTCACAATTATATGCCACAACTTGTATAGCCATTCCCTAATAGATGGGCATTCCCTCAGTTTCCATTTCTTTGCCACCACAGAAAGAATTGCTATAAATGTTTTTGTACACATAGGTCCTTTCCCTTTTTCTTTGATGTCTTTGGGATACAAACTAGCAGTTGTATTGCTGGGTCAAAGGTATACACAGTTTTATAACCTCCAGAATGGTTGGGTCAGTTCACAACTCCACCAGCAGTGTATTCGTGTCCCAGTTTCCTTACCGTATAATTTTTTTTCCTGGTCTGCTCACTTTACTTTGCATCAGTTCATACAAATCTTTCCATGTTTCTCTTAAACTATCCCTTTCATTATTTCTTATGGCACAATAATATTCCATTGCATTCATACATTGTAATTTGCTCAGCCACTCCCTAATTGATTAGCACTCACTTTAGCTTCTGGTTTATTGACATAAAAAGAGTTACAATAAATACTTTTGTACATTTGGGTTCTTTTCTATCTCTTTATACTAGGTGTAGGCCTAGTAGAGGTAAGCACGTAGAATGTCAGCACTGGGAGGGGCCTTAGAACACAGAATGTCAGAGATGGGAGGGGCTTTAGATTAAAGCTCAATACGTCAGTACTAAGTGGGATCTTGGAACACAGACTGTCAGAGCTAGAAGAGGTTTACAACACAGAATATTATAGCTGGACAGGACCTTAGATATCATCTAGCCCATCCCCATTTTACACATGGAAAAACAAGCAGAGAGAGGAAGCCCAAGGTCACATAGCCAGCAAATATGTTCCAGAGCCAGAATTTGAACCTGGGTCTTCTAATTCCACATCCAGGTGCTTTATTCTGGATCATATTATCTTTCGACATCCCAGGAGCATGGCTTAGTGTCAGGGGACATTGCTGCAATCTAGCTTTCCTCTAGAAAAATCTTCCTCACTAGTCTGGTCTCCATCTTCCCTGATTGTGAGAGGTCTCAGAATGACCACTCCATTCTATCTGAAAGGAGTCCTCTCGTCCCATGACCACGGTATCAGTAGAAATTCAGGTTGCTTTCCAACCTACATATTCCCCAATAGCTCCTGAAAAGAAGTAGGAAGAGTACAAAGTTGTTGGCCCTCAAAGAATTCCTTCCTTGGGTAATCAGGTCAGTGTTCTAGTCCTGGTTCTGGAAGTAGGTCTGTGTAACCCTAGTCAAGTCATTTCCCTTTTGGGGGACCTTTTCCTTGTGTTTCCTTGTCTACCTTTCCGTGTAAAATGAAGAGATTGACCTAAATGACCTCTAATATTCTCTTTCCGAGATCAGAGCCTTCCATCTCTGACATTCTGTTTTATTGTTCCTTCTAGCCCTGACATCCTGTTCTAAGGACCTTCTCAGTTCTGACATTGTGCATTCTAATATTCTATATTCTAAGACTCTCCCAGCTCTAACATTCTATGATTTAAGGCCCCTCTCAGTTCTGACTTTCTGTGTTCCAAGGTCCCTCCCAACTCTAACATTCTGTGTTCTAAGGGTCCTCTGAGCTCTAAAGTTCTGTGATTCTCTATGGATACATCTGGTCTCCTTAGGGCAAGACAGGCTTAAGTCAGTCACTCTGTAATGTCTCTACCACTCTACCCCAAATTTGGGGACTTCTCTGGGTGTTGGCTCTTGGTGACATGGAATAAACTTGTCATCTCTCTCTTCCAGCCACAGCATTGGTCCCCAGCTGTCAGCCAAGGACCCTGGCCCCAGCCCCTTCCAGCTAGGCGTTTCCTCCCCATGAAACTGCCTGCTGAGCCAAGACACCAGGCCCATGGTGACACATGCATTTTTTAAGGGGAAATGATGGAGCAGAAATCCTCATGTGGTGTAGAAAGGAGAAAAGGCTGAGTACAGTGTGGGAGTCATGAACGCTGACATTCCTTGTCATGGCGGCAGCTCCCACTTCATTTCCAGGCCATCCTCTGGCATGGGTAATTGTCCACTGTGGATGGTGTGGGATGGGAAGGAAATGTTCAAGAGTGTCCCTGTTGGGGAGGTGATGGGGGAGGGAGCTGCTCAGCAGCCCCCAGCAGTGGGAGGAGACCAAGTGGAGCGGGTCAACGGTGCTGGGGAGGAGCACTGTGTACCCAAATGGAATTTCACATTTCAAGAAGGAGATTACTGAGCAAATTCCACCGACCAGCTCTGGCTAAGTTGAATGGGAATAGACCTGGGATGTATATGGATGGGTTCATTCATTTGTTTGCCTTATTAAGGCAAACTTATTAAGCACCTTCGGGGTGCAAATCCCTGTGCTCATTGAGGGGACAGATACAACTTTTTGCCCTCAGGAGATTCCTAGTCCAGTAAAGGACAGTAATGCATACACATACAGATAGAAATGATGCCAGGCAGTGTATGGTGACTCTGGGCAAGGCTTGTGGCAGGTCTGAGGGTGAAGAGTCCTTACTGACCTGGGCATTCAGGAAAGTGGCTCATAGAGGAGGTGGGTCCTGAGTTGGGTTTTAAAGGCCAGGCAGAGAGGGGAAGGAAAGACATGTCAGGCACAGGGAACAAGCTGAGCAAAGACAAGGAGATGGGAAAGTGCAGGCCATGCTGTAGCAGCAGAATAGTGGTTTGATTGCCAGAGTGGCTGGACTTGGGAAGAGAAAAGAAAGTATATTTAGTTGAATTATAGAATGTCAGAGCTGGAAGGGGCCTTAGAACACAGGATGTCAGAGCTGGGAGGGCCCTTAGAACACAGGATGTCAGAGCTGGGAGGACCAGAGAGTGTCAGAGCTGAGAGGACCCTTAGACCAGAGAGTGTCAGAGCTGGGAGGGCCCTTAGAACAGAGAATGCCAGAGCAGGAAGGTATCTAGATGTCAGTTTCCTTGGACATTTACATACAAGATGTTTCAGCTGCTTTTCCTGGGATTCCTCTGGTTCCCCTTTCCTAAGACAACATGGTATCGAGTATATTGATGTGATCTCAGTAGTCCACAGTACTACTCAGTGCTGACTCCATGAGAACAATAAAAGACAACTTTACTAACCACAGGAAAATTTGTGGGCATAGACAAGTCAGTATTTTGCTGAGGTTCAGTTTCACAATCTCTGAAATGGGTATAATAATCTTCCCAGGCACAGTTTGACTGGCTGTAGAGATGGGAGTCCTGAGGGGGGATCTTTGGATTGAGAAAGGTGTCAAGTGCTGGTAGGGAGGAAGCTGGAGCCGAGCTGCCATCTGGACCCTCCCAAGCACTTTCCAGCTCACTCCTGAATCATAACCGTCTCCCCTCTATTGTACTTAGCAGGCAGGCAGCCAGGGCGTCCTAGTGTGTGGTCCCTCAGAGTGGAATCTCCTGCTACATTGTGAGCTCCCAGAGGGTTCAGGAGATTTTAGAGCCAGAAGGGGCCTCACACACCATCGGTTCCAACCCTCTTGCTTTTACACAAGGAGGACCTGCTGCCTGAAGACAGTAAATGACATGGCCAGAATCATGCAGCCCGAGAATTTGTTTTGCTGGGATTCTTGCCTCACTTTCTGCCTCCAAATCCAGTATTCCTTTCTCTACTCTGAGTTGCTGCCCCACGACCATGTCCTGTCTCCATTGTACACCTCCCCGGGTGGCTCCATGTTACAACAGAAAGAATGCTGGATTTGGATTCAGAAGACCTGGCTTCGAGTTCTGCCCCTGCTGCTTGCATCCTGTGTATGACCTTGGGCAAGTTACATAACCTCTCCAGGCCTCAGTTTCTTCGTCTGTAAGTGAAGGGATTGTACAATGTGGCCTCTGAAGGCCTTTGCATCTCAAGAACTGTGAACACTCTGATTATAAGACACCTAACCTTTCCAGGTCTCAGCCTCCTCCTCCCTAAAATGGGAGCTTTGGATTGGATGACCCCAAGGGTGTGTGTGTGTGTGTGTGTGTGTGTGTGTGTGTGTGTCACACAACATACGCAGCTAGGTGGCACAACAGATAGGACCTGGGCCTATCAGGAACTCAGAAAGACCTGAGTTCAGATCCAGCCTCAGTCACTTAGCTCTATGTTCCTAGACAAGTCACTTAACTTCTGTTTGCCTCAGTCTCCTCAGCTGTAACATGGGTACAACCATAGCATCTTCCTCACAGAGTTGTGAGGGTTAAATGGGATAATATTTTCAAAGGACTCAGCATAGTGCCTGGCACATAGTTTTTGTTCAGTCATGCCCGACTCTTCACAACCGCATTTGAGGTTTTCTTGGCAGAGATACTGGAGGAGTTTGCCATTTCCTTCTCTAGTTCATTTTATGGATGAGGAAACTGAGGCAAACAGGGTGAAGTGACTTGCCCAAGGTCACACAGCTAGTAAGTGTCTGAGGCCAGATTTGCCCTCAGGTCCTCCTGAGTCTGGGCCTGGTGCTCTCCCCACTGCTGCCTCAGCTCATGATTGGTGCTGTATAAATACTTACTCCTTGGCCTTGTATACTACACACACAGCAGGTGGTTAGTGATGGTAATGAGGGCCACAATGATGCTAATATTTATATAGTCCTTAAATATTTGTCTAGTGGCTCTTCCAGCACTGTGAGTTCTGTCTTGCCCCAGGCTTGGCTGTGAGTGAGGACAGCTCTGGGCCTTCTCAGGGGGGAATCCCTGGGTTCCTGAGACAAAGCAGATGAGGAGAACACCTCAAGATCCTGCCCCAGGAGGCAAGAGTGTGTCCCTGGCTAGGCTTCCTTCAGAGGATTCTCTGTGATTCTTGCATGATTACTTAGTGAAAAGAGGCTTGGATTTGGAGGCAGAGGACCTGGGTTTGAATGTCACCTCTGTCACTTACTATATTTGTGACTGTAAAAAAGCCCTAACTTCTCTGAACCTGCTTTCTCAGTTTGAAATAAATAATCTCCAAGTCTCCTTCCAGCTTTAAATCTCTTGATTGTATTAATGTCTAGAGGGTTTGGGGGGGTAGAAAGGGGGATAGAGGGGACTTTTGCTGGGCCAGATCATAAGCTGCAAGCAGAGGGGTCTGCAGCTTTAAGAGGCTTTGGCCAGGCTCCCAGGAGCTGGGAGTTCCCAGACTTCTCCCAGGAGGGAAAGGCCAAACTGGAGCTGGGTTTGGCTAGGGTGGAGTGACCTTTGAGGGATCATTGCATGGTTTTTGTTATTGCCACATCAGGCCCAGCACTCAAGCCCAGATTTTTCCCCAGCTCTTATATGTAAACTCCAGCCCCTGCCCATATGTAAATCTGAAGCTGCAGAGGAGAACCAGTCACTCATCCCATGGGCCCAGGAGCCAGGCATCAGGAGCCTCTGCAGACCTAAACCCAGAGAATTTCAAAAGGGGGAGGAACCTGGTCATTTGTCATGATTGTGACAAGTCATGTAGTCTCAGAATTACAGCTCAGGATTCATTGCTGAGGAGCTAAGTACTGTTTGCTTCAAACCCCATATTTTCCAAGGAAAACTGAGGCCCAGGAACATTATATAATGTGCCCAGGTTCTCATAAATAGTAAGAGGCAGAGCTAGATTCGAATCCGGATCCTCTAACTCCAGATCTATTGTGTTTTCTACTCTATTCCTTTGCTGTGTGGTACTTTGGGTTCAGAGGACCCGAGTTCAAATCTCAGCTCTGCCATTTATGACCTGTGGTGGCCTGGAGCAACTCACTTGCCCTCTTTTGGCCAAATTTCTTCATCTGTAAAATGAGGGGATTGAACTAGGTGACTTCTATAAGACTCTTCCACCTCTCTATCTGTGATGAGATCTTTTCTGAGTATAGAATCCTGCCCGAATTTAAGGCAACCCATTTAAAAGGAATTTATGGGATTGTACAGACTTTGTAGCTGAAAGGAAGCTAGAGACCATTTAGTTCAGTCCATTTTGCAGATGGGAAAACTGAGGCCTAGAAAAATGAAGTAATTGCTCCTGATCACACAGCAAGTGTCAACTGAAACCCAGGTCAACTAATACCTCGTCCATTGCTGTTGACATTCTCTTGCCCAATCCATCTATCTGAGAGTCCAACCAGAGGCTGCTAGGGCTGGAAATGTGATGCTCATCTGAGCTTTAAGAAACTTCCCTTGTAGATAGGGGTGGTGAGCAGGGATGTGAAGTGGTCCAGACTTGTTTCAGTGTCTTGGTCCTCTGTCCTAGGAGAGATTTGCCCTCTTATCAACTCTTTCCCTTGGGCTCAATTGCATGAGCCTGGCAGCCCACAGCATTCTTTCCCACCTCTAAATTCACAGCACTATGTGCCCATGCCAGGGCTCCTAACCCCAGCTGTGTCTTGTGGGCTGGCAAGAGAACTCAACCCTCCAGTGAGTTTTGCTTAAAGGAAAGACTTTTTGTTCCATCCTTGTGACCTGTCTCAGAGATATGTGTTGTTGGTCACGGAGGAGGTGATGTGAATGTGACTTGCCCAGAAGTGATGTGTTTGGGTTGAACTCAGGCCAAAGACACGGCTTCTGGGAAAGTCACATCCCCTCCCTTAGCCTCAGTTTCCTCATCCGTAAAATGATGAAGTTGGTCTTGATTCTCCTTTCCAGCTCTGACATTCCTGGATGATGTTAAATGTCCTCAGTTCCAACTCTGACGTTCTTTGTTCTAGTATCAGATGATGCTTAATGTTCTTGGTTCCTCCCAGCTCAGATGTTCTGTGTTGAAGGGCTCTCCCAACTCTGACATTCTCTATACTAAGATCTTTTCTAGCTCTGACAATCTGTATTATTAAGATTCTTCCTTCCTTCGGTGATCTGGGACCCTATGATTAACAAGAGTTTCCTAGGCCAAGCCCCATTTGGTCATTGTTTGGACCTTCAAAAAGGCCAAGGTCTCCGAGGCCATCTCCAGTAGCCCTGATTTGTATCTTGCCACTGGACCCAGATGGCTCCTTTTTTTTTTTTTTTTTCCTTACAACCGGTAATATAGGA
>CM053588.1:55039138-55059809 GCA_028646515.1 Pseudochirops corinnae
AGAGCTGGGAGGGTCCTTAGAACACAAGATGTCAGAGCTGGGAGGGTCCTTAGAACACAAGATGTCAGAGCTGGGAGGGTCCTTAGAACACAAGATGTCAGAGCTGGGAGGGTCCTTAGAACACAGGATGTCAGAGCTGGGAGAGTCCTTAGAACACAGGATGTCAGGGCTAGGAGGGCCATTAGAACACAGGAGGATGTCAGAGCTGAGAGGGCCTTTACAATAAGATGTCAGAGTTAGAAGATCAATTTCAACTACCTTGTTTTGTACCTTGTTTGGAAACTGAGTTCCAATCCTGCACCTGAGGCCATCTGGGCAGCTGAATGTAGGGCACCTTGACCAAATGATTCATTCACATATTGACACATTCACAAGGTCAGCACATTCCTCCAAAGTCTCCCACAGAGCCCCACTCTTACCAAAGCTGACCAAGGGGAGAGAGACCTCGAGGATCAGAATTAGGTCAGAAAGAATCCAGTTCCAAAGGAGACACAGTATCCAGAGTTCCAGGGACCCAAGAGTTCCAGCCATGGACCAAACTCTCTGCATATCTCTTTGGATTGGATAGTGAGAGGCAATCCAATCCACCTAACATATCTAACGTATTTTTATGTCTATAAATACATAAGTCCCCTGCTGTGTGTCAGCCACTGCTAAGTATTGGGGAACCAAAGAAAAACAAAGACAGGTCCTGCCCTCAAGGAACTCCACTCTAATGGGGGAGACAATATACAAACAAAATTATAGATGTGCATATGACATCTATGTAACTACAAAGAATGAGCATTAATTAATGAAACATTAGCATTAAGGAGGAATTGAAAAGGCTTTCTGTAGAAGTTGAGATTTTATCTGGGAAGCCAGGGAGGCCCAGAGATGAAGGAGAGAATTTATATATGCGTCTCTATACACTCACTAGCTTACTAGTACCAGACACATATTAGCTGGATGACACTGGGCAAGTCACTTAACTCTGCCAAAAAAGAAAAAAAGGCGAGCTTTGAGTCCTCCGTGTCCTCATCTGTAAAATGAAGCGGAGAAGGAATTGGCAAACCACTCCAATCTTTGCCAAGATAAAAAAAAAAAAAAGATGCTAAGAAAATCCCAAATGGGATCACAAAGAGATGGCTATGACTGAAAAAACTGAATGAAAATTCCACTATGGTTTACCAATCGGCTGAGACAGAACAACAATGAAGTTGGAACCATTCCCCATAGTCTTCCAACAACGGAAGCAGAAAGAACAAAACATGGCACCTGGATGTTACCTAACTCTAATGGTCCAGTTTGGCCCCCAAGAAGGGTTCAGAAAACTCACCCCCTCCCGTTCATTGCAGAAGTGAGTGGCTGCAGGTGCATCTACGTCAAACGCATTAGAAGGGTTGGCTTGTTTTCCCAAACTGCTTTTTTCCCCTTTCTTTTGAAATCTTTGTTACCAGGGATGGCCTTACGGGTACAGAAAGTGGGGGGTGGGGATAAGAATGAGATGTAAAGACAAAAGGCATCTATATAAATAAACCTGGCTCCTACTCCTGGCTCTGGATGGTATTGGCGGACACAACATCATAAAGAAAGGATAGGACGAGGCAGCTAGGTGGTGTGGTGAATACAGCACCGACCCTGGAGTCAGGAGGACCTAGTTCAAATCTCAACTCAGATACTTGGACACTTACTAGCTGTGTGACCTTGGGCAAGTCACTTGCCAAAAAAGATACAAAGGAAGTCATAAACCGTGACTCCAGACGACCAATGATAAGCCATGCTATCCCCTGTTTTTTGGACGTGACCAAAGCAGAAATTTGTTTTGCTTTAACATTCATGTTAGGAGCTTGGTTTTCCTTTTTTTTTTGGTTTTTGTTCTTCACTTTTTGGAGGGCAATTGGGGTTAAGTGACTTGCCCAAGGTCACGCAGCTAATAAGTGTTAAGTGTCTGGGGCCAGGTTTGAACTCAGGTCCTCTTGACTCCAGGGGCAGTGCTCTATTCACTGCACCACTGAGCCGCCCCTTGGTTTTTCTTTCAGTGTTCATTTGTGGGGTGGGGGGCATAAGTTCCTTTAGGTAAGGGATTGTCTTTGGTCTTTCTTTGTATCCCAGAACTTAGCACAGTGCCTAGGATGTATGTAGTAACTGTCTGCTACATACATGTTGCTTTGTAGTGGTTTAAAATATTACTTTCTTAAGCCTGGAAAGGGAGGTTAGAGCAGAGTGTTGCTTGCTGGGGGTCTTTAAGCAAAGGCATAACAAAATTGCAAATTCAAGCAAATTCCCACATTGGCTATGCCCAGTAAATGATCACTTGTCAGTATGTCAGAGGGGAGTCTTATCCAGGTATAGACTGGCTGAGCTGGATAACCACTGAAGTCCCATAGCCTGCAAGCACCCTCATATTACAGAGGAAACTGAGTCAGAGATCAAATAACTTGCCTAAGGCCTTTAGAGACCTGGCAAACAGAGCTCCTTGTAACCCTATCCTCACAACACTAAGGTGTCCAATCTCCCACCTACTAGTTGCCCATTCAGTTCCTTCCCCTGTATTCTCTCCTCCAGACAAAAGTCTGCAGAGAACCGTGGATGGTGTGTTTCAGTTTCTGCTAGCCTGTAATAACCATTCAGATGGCACCCTTCCCAACATGCACTCTAACCCAGGCCCAGTTGGAAGGAAGCCATCCAGGAACACTTTCCATCACTCTGTAACACCCCTTTGCACACCCCTCAGGGTCAGAGATTCAGCCTCTGCCCAGCCTCCAGCATGCCATCACGGGATGAGACAGTGGGCAACTCATTTACAATCTCTGTCTCAGTGTTCTTATCTAGAAAATGAGGGAGTTGGACAGGATGACCCTCTCAGGTCCAGTCCAGTGCTGGATCTGAGCCCATGCACAGCCACTCACACTTGGCTATCTGTGCCAAGACAATCAACCATCCAACCATGTCAGGTGATACCCAGGTCAAATACAGCAAATGTTTGTCTTCTTGCCTTGAAGGAGTTTACAATAAAGGCAGAGGGCCCTTGAACCAGAACACAGTCAGGAGGTAGAATGGCAAAGAGGATTCCTTTAAGGCAGAGAGTACTGCAAGTGACCATAAAACACGGATGTTAAAACTCAGAATGGCAAACCTGGTGGGGCCCTGAAAGGGGCCTTGGAATATAAGAGTGTCAGAGCTGGGAAGGCCCTTAGAACCCAAAATCTCAGCACTGGGAGGGCCCCTAGAACCCAAAATGTCAGCACTAGGAGGGCCCTTAGAACCCAGGATGTCAGAGCTGGGAGGGTCCTTAGAACACAGGATGTCAGAGCTGGGAGGGCCCTTAGAACACAGGATGTCAGCTGGGAGGGGCCTTAGAACCCAAAATCTCAGCGCTGGGAGGGCCCCTAGAACCCAAAATGTCGGCACTAGGAGGGCCCTTAGAACACAGGACGTCAGAGCTGGGAGGGCCCTTAGAACACAGGATGTCAGAGCTGGGAGGGCCCTTAGAACACAGGATGTCAGCTGGGAGGGGCCTTAGCACACAGGATGTTAGAGCTGGGAGGACCCTTAGAACAGAGGTAGGACACTAGAATACAAGGTAAAAGTAGATCCTTAGAACTTTCATCACTGAGAGAGAACTTACAACAACCTGAGAAAACAGTCATAGAGATTAATGGAGTCTTGGAACACAGAATGTCAGAACTAGTGGAAGCATATTTTTCTAATCCTTTCTCCCTGCGTCCCATGGACATGTCACAATCTGGGCCTTTCTATCACTATACTAAGATTTTATGCAGATTTTTTGAGCCAGATACAACTCAGCATCTTCAGGTTGGATGCTCCTTGTTCCAAACACATTATACCTGAACAAGAAGAATATCCAGATTACCCAGACCCAACTACCTCCCGAGGAAGCCCACTCCATGTTAGGAGGCCTTTCCTAAATCAGCATTTGGGCAGAAGCAGAACATGCCTGAGCCTGGCATTGTGGTCCTGGCTCTTCACACGTGTGGCCTGTGACCTTCCTCTTTCAGACTTGTTCTTCAGTCTAAGTTTCTGAGGCCAGATTTGAACTCAGAAGACTCATCTTCCTTAATCCCAGGGCCGGCGCTCTGTCCACTGCACCACCTGGCTAACCATTCCCAATGCCTTTAATGTTCTGTTGATTTCAAACCCCTTCCCATTCCTGGTCACCCTTCTCTAGAGGCTCTCAGGTTCATCCATGTCCTTCCTCAAATGTGCGCACCATATTCCAAATGTGGTCTGACCAGGAAGAGGACACCTGTTTTCTTTATGGATTCTCTTAATGCCAACTTACAATTGCATTGTTACAAAACACCCATTGTTGTTTTGTAGATGAATTGTGATCCCTAAAAGATGATTTTTTGAACCTAAATATAAGCCTTTACATTAATTTCCATTGCATTAAAGGCACTGAGGTGAGGTAGTAAAGGATCATTGGGAAGCTGGGAAGACCACAGTTCACATCTAGCCTCTGACATTCACTAGCTGTGTGATCCTGGGCAAGTCACTTAACCCTGTTTGCCTCAGTTTTCTCAGCTGAAAAATGGGTTGCTGTCAGTTTCAAATGAGATTTTCTTTGTAAAGTGCTTTTCAAACCTCAAAACACTGTCTAAATGCTAGCTATTACAATATAGCTCCTTACTGTACTAATTATTATACGCATCCTAACATTCTGTCTTGCCATTCCATCTTGGATCCCTCACAGTTACCTCTCAATTTGAAAGCACAGAACAAGGAATATTAGGACTGGAAGAAACTTTAGAATGAAGAATGCTCTAATTCTGGATGTGAGAGCTGCATACAAGTCCTGATCTTGACCCTAACACTGACTTGAGAAGGAAGTAGTCAAGAGACTGGGTTCTTTATTTAACACTTTTCACACTTTTCCAAACTGGTATGAAGAGCATTAGCTCATCCAACCACCCAGGACCTTGTAATCCTTGGCCATGAATCTGGACTACACCACTGGTTGGATGAGGGTGAAAGGGGGATGGGGCCTGGGAATAATCAAAGATAACTGTTCATAGGGAGTCACTCCACGAGCTCAGAAGGCCCTTCCTAATGAGTCTTGGAAAAGAACATTCAGTCTGGGGTCTTTCTGCTCTAAGACTACAGTAGGGGATAAGGCAGCATAATATATCAAGCTGTTGAATGTGGAATCACAGTCTCATTGCTAAGGGAGAAGAGAGTGAGGTGCTCCTGTGGCCCACCGTTCCCCCACTTTTGAAGGAGATAACCCAACCTGCAGAGAAAATATTGATCTACATTAAAGGGAACTTCCTTATCTGGAGTTCCTTACACCAATTAAAATCACAGGTCATATAGCACACATTTAAAGGTTTACAAAGTGCAACCCGGTAGTGCAAAGGATAGAGGACCAGGAGTGCCAGGCATGTGGAATCAGGAAAACCTGAGTTCAAATCCATGCTCAGACACTAGCTGTGTGATCCTGGGCAAGTCATAATCCTAGTTGCCTCAGTTTCCTGAAAAAAAAAAAAGCAGCTGGAGAAGGAAATGGCAAACCACTCCAGTATCTCTGCCAAGAAAATCTCAAATGGGGTCATAAAGCATTGGACATAGCTGAAAGAAGGGAACAATTAAAAAAAGTTTATTTATATGAGCTCTTTTGATCTTTGTGAGGAAGGTACTATTACTGTCTTACAGGATTCTCCACCTGTAACTGATTGCCTCCTTTCCTTCACCCCCTTTCCTTTCCCAGGAATGTTTGCATTCCACGTATGCTCTTCCAATAGGCTCCAACTAAGAGTGAACTCCAGACAACCATCTCTGGGGAAGCTTGGTTTGAATGTGCTGGGGCCTGTATCAGCTGGACCCCTAGGGTGCCATACAGCAGGGTGCTTGGGTGACATTGGAACAGCCAGTGCAATGTTGAGCCAATGTTTCCTGGGGATGTGATGTTCCTTGAGATAAGGCCCCATAACTCTGCTCCACCCATCCCAGAGCCACACAGCATCACCATGGGACTGGATAACCTGCCCAAACCAGAGCTGAAGTTCTGACGGTAGAGAAAAAACAGACTGGGGAATGAATAGCAGACTCCTTTGGGGGGTGGGATGAGGGTAATCATGCAATCAGTTTACCTAAAGAACAGAATGTAAGAGCTGGAAGGCACCTCAAGGATTGTCTAATGTGGAGATTGTTAACTGTTTGAGATGAATACACAGATACACAGGGAAACTGAATTCAGTACAATTGGCTCCTTTGTAATCCATGAATTTGAATTTCAGTGTATTTCAATACAATTTTGTAATCCTGTGTATTTATGCATTTAAAAACATGACCCTGACGTGCTCATATGTGCTCATATTTGTGTCTAACGGTAGGCATCTCTAGAGGGAGGGGTCGGGAAGAAAAAAAGGAAGAAATTTACATAATAATGGCTGTATAGTTGAAAGGAATAGCAAGTTGCCCATAGATTTGTAGTTTCATGTGCAAACATATTTAGTAGTATAATAATGTATATTATTATTTATATTACACTATATATAATTCATATTATGTAAAGTATAATAAAGTTGTAGAAATGCTTGCTTTATTTCACAAATTAAAAATAAAATAAAATAACTTTTTTAATCATTCTGAGAAGGAGCCCATAGAGGCTTCACCAGACTGCTAAAGGGGTCCAAGTTATGAAAAGTAAAGAATCCTCGATCTCCTTTATTTTAGAGCTAGGAAAACTGAAGTCACCCAAGGGTTCAAGTTTTCCAATTCTGCAATTGCCATTTAGTGTCTTCCCAAGGTCCATTGCTGGGGTCAGTCCCTGGCAAAGTCAGGACCAGAATTCAGGGATCCTCTTCCTCCCCTGAAACTCTCCTGCTTGTGGGGTTTTTTTTCCCTTTTTTTTGGAGGGGGGAAGGCAGGGCAATTGGGGTTAAGCGACTTGCCCAAGGTCACACAGCTAGTTTTGTGTTAAGTATCTGAGGCCGAGGTCAGGTCCTCCTGACTCCAGGGCTGGTGCTCTATTCACTAGAGCCACCTAGCCACCCCCATGCTTTGCTCATCTAAATGGTTGATATGAAAACATATGGACCAGAGAGCATAGGACCAAAAACAGCTATGAGCATAATCAAGGAAGGACCGTTCACTCCATGTGCAGGCAATCTGTACTCTTGTTCCTTAATCGGGGATCCCAAGGAATAAAGGAATGAGTCTGTTTCTTGAAGACATAGGGACTCAGAAGAGCCATGGGAAGATAACTCAGAAACATGCTGAGGCAGAAGGAACATCATCTGGGGATTAAATATGTCTGGTTATTCCACATTTGGCTACCTGGGAATTACCTGGTGAATTCTGTCTATCCCAAGGTGGCTTATCCAAGAGGCCTGGTGGGCAAGCTATCCCATGGTAGAAAAACAATGTGCTCATTGAAAAGTACGTGGAGGGAAGGGCTGATCCAGCCTGGCTTAGTGAAAAACTTCCATAAAATGATGTTAGAACTCTGACATCCCCTTCAGCCCTGACATTCTGTGTTCTACCTAATATGGAGTCAAGAATTTTTGGGGGGGCTTTCTTGGCAAAGATACTGGAGTGATTTGCCATTTCCTTCTCCCAGCTCATTTTACAGATGAGGAAACTGAGGCAGGAAGGATGAAGCTATTTGCCCAGGATCACACAGCTAGTATCTGAAGTCAAGATTTGAATTCAGGCCTGGTACTCTATCCATTGAGCCATTTAGCTACCCTGGAGTGACCTCAGACACTTACTAGCTGTATGACTTGGATAAGTCACTAGCTTCAGTTTCATCATCTGTAGAACAGGAATAATAACAGCACCTAACTCCGAGGTCTGTAAACAGGATCAAAAATGCTTAATAGACCTTAAAGTGCTCTATAAATGTCAACTATTATTATAACTTCCAGAGAATTGCCTGGAACACAGTGTGACCAGACTGTAGATACCACCTCCCCAACACAGATGCTGTTTTATTGTTGACTTTGCAAGAAAGGTCAGAAAACCTAATCCTGTTTTGGCAAGAAAAGATTTACTTTTACATCTCCTTCCAAACCCTTTCCAGTCAATCCTCATTTCCAGACTCCACACTTTTGTCTGCCCCGTGCCTGGAATATTTTTCCTCTGCCCCTTGACTTAAATCCCACCCTCTAGAAGACTTTCCCTCTCCTCCCCCTCTCCCCAAACTAGTCCCCCACTACCTCTTATATTTTATATTTTACCTTTGTGTGCCCAGAGGAATAGCACTGCCCCTCAGAATATATTATAGCATAGAAAGGCTTATTGACAAGGAACAGTTGTTTTCTCCCTTTTGGGCCTCTCATATTTTTCACCCTTTCCAAAGATTTTGCAACCAACCCTACCCTTCCTTACCCTGGGAACAAATTCCCAACTGCTGGTTATCCTCTTAGTCAGATGGTTCCTGGTACGCCAGACCTGGAACTCAGAATATCAAAGTTCCGTCCTCAACTTTAACCCCTCCCAAATCCATGCCCCTTCACCCCTCATGGAAATGGGGAGACAGTTGCAGGAAGTGGAAAGCCAGTGGGGTACTTTGTGATTTTAAAACTATATCATATAATCTTTAGCAAAGGGAGCCACTATTCTAATTATGTTGTTGTTCAGTTGTTTTCTGTCTGATTCTTCATGGGGCTTTCTTAGCAGAGATACTGGGGAGATTGCTATTTCCTTCTCCAGCCCATTTTACACGTGAGGAAACTGAGGCAAACAGGGTGAAGTGACTTGCCCAGGATCACACAGCTACTAAGTGTCTGAGATTCAGGTCTTCCTGACTCCAAGCCAGGTGCTCTATCCACTGAGTCATCTAGCTGCCCCATCTTCTAATAGTATCTTTAATACGAACAATTGGCTGACAAGACTTCAGCTAAGAAAATAAGATATTTAGCCACACTCAGTGGATTGTCCCAGTCAAAGGCCCCTCTGCCAACCCTTAAGGGATCAGTCAGACATAGGAGGGGATGCCCTCTGTAGGTACCAGAATCTGGGAATATAATGCTGGCCCTTGACTCCCCTCAGGAACCCTCTACCATAGTCAGACTAACATCCCACTCAGCCGACTGGGCAGAGGGCAACAGCACAGGTCATACATTAATTATCCACATCTAGGATGGTTAGAGCCCAGCTTCTAGTTTCTCTCCTTTGTACCACTCACTTCTAGATCATCTGGGCTCTATTCCTACTCTCAAGACCCCTTAAACCATATCCAACTCTGTCATTGTTCTTGGAAAAGAACATACTCAACTAAGGCTCCTCTCCATTCTCCAAACTCACACACCAAATCCCTTGGTCACCACTCTTATTATGGTACTATTCCCTCAATTAGAATGTAAGTTCTCTGGGTCAGAGAATATCTCACTTTTTCTATCGGTATCCTTGGAGTTTAGCATAGTTTTAGTAAATTTAGTACATTTAGTGAATGCTTTTTCATTCATTCATTCATTTTTTTTTTTTAGTGTTACCAGCTCTTTGAATTCAAAGTGTCATTGACCCTACCTGGAAAGCCTTTCTAGTCCCTTCCCCTTTTAAACTCAGATTTTAATCTGTAGTAGGCAGAAAATCACATCATAAGATCTGCTCAATAGAGACCAGTGCCTCCACTTGACAGCTCAGGTGAAGTGATTTTCCCAAGGTTACCCAGGGTAGCAAGGGGCAGAGTTGGGATTCAATCCTGGTTCTTCTTGACTCCAAAACTCCAATGTTCCTTCTTGATCTCTCCCTGATACAATTTGTACTTGAGTCTTCCCTTGAGGGCAGGAACAATGCTATATTTCTTTGTAACCACAGTCAGTCAACAACAAAGCATGATTATAGGTGGATCAGAGGTAATCTAGTCCAAAAAAGAAATTAAGGCCCAGGAGATCAACTTGCTGAATATCATGGGTACAGTCATATTAAGAGGCAGAACCAGGTTTCAAATCCAGAGCTATTTTCATAGATGAATTTCAACTGCTAGGCTCATCAGAACTGTGTGTAAAAGAAGAGTTAATAGACTTTAAGTGAGTCCTAAAAGAAAAGGGTTTTCAAACATTTGGCACCTAAGTTGGCAGTTCTGGCCTTGCTCAGACTTCTTAAGTATTCTCCATTGAGTCTAGATAGCTGGGGTTACTCATAAGGACACCCAAATATTGTTATTCACTGTGATTTGTCAGGGAAAGCAGTTCAACCTGTTTGGTGACGATCACTGCTTTCTGTGTATACAAACAATTCTTGATAGTGGTGGGGAAGGTAAGAGTCTCACATTCAATACGACAGCCTTAAAAGGCTTAGCAGTAAGTACTGTGTAATGACAAGAACATAGACCTTAGATCGCGAGTCCGTCCACATGCAGACATGCCCAGATAAGCCCACATACAAGAGTATTAAAGGGTCGCAGCATCAAGAAGGTTGAGAACCACTGCCTTAGATGATCTAGGTTGGAGTCTAGGCTGATATGGCCTGTATTATCTTGGATCAATAAACTTCCTCTCCATGGGGGCAGTTCTCTTCATCTATAAAATAAGGGGGTCATAACTGGAGGCAAATTAGGTGGCAAAGTGGATAGAGTACTTCCAGGCCTGGAGTCAGGAGGACCAAATCAGGCCTCAGACACTAGCTGTGTGACCCTGGACAAGTCATTTCACCCTGTTTGCCTCAGTTTCTTCATCTGTAAAATGAGCCAAAAAAGGAAACCACTCCAGTATCTTTGCCAAGAAAATCCCAAATGTGTGTGACCCTGGAAAAATCAGTTAACCTCTGACTGCCTCTACTGGAGAACGAAATGGCAAGCCATTCGAGTGTCTTTGCAAAGAAAATTCATGGGCAGCATGGGTGTGATATGGCGTACTGGAAGTTGGACACAACACTTTTTAATAGAAGTCCCTTCCTCTGATTTCCTCCTATCAGAGAGAAAACTTCCCACAGTAGGTACTGCCAGGCCTCTGGAAACATGGGAGGCATGGGAAGAGACTCAACCTGTGGTGATAGTGGCCATTGGCCCACAGGGAAGTAGATGCTGTCTAAGCTCCCAGAATATAAGTCTTCTCACACCCATGCCAGCCATGAGGCCTCTCTGGGATGGAAATCAGCAAAGTAGCCATTGGGAGTAGGGTCTAATTGAGGTTTGCAGGGTAAGCCCAGTGGAAAGGGGAACAGGAGGGCCTGGGAAACCTGGCACTAATGTGCTATATACCCTTGTTTCCATCTTGACCTGTGCTCCTTACAGGATCTAACACATTCTGTCCAAGTTGGAAGAGACCTTAGAAGAGAGAACGTCAAAGTTGGGAGAGACCTTATGGCGCATCCAGTCCAAGGCCCAGGGTCAACGACTTGACCAAAGCCAAAAAATGCATATGGAATAGAGTCATGTTTTAAATCCAGAAATTCCAAACCCCACTTGTCCCTGCTAACTTTCCAAGACTCCTCCACTCTACTTCATGAGCTCTGGTCAATTTGGGCTGGCCTCTGGCCTTTGAATTTGTCCTACCCTCTCCTAGTCTCCTGGCAGAGAAGCTGTCCAGTCTATGGCTTGAGACAAGACTCCCATCTCATCTATGCCTTCTTTTTTTTTTTTGGAGGGCAGGGCGATTGGGGTTAAGTGACTTGTCCAAGATCACACAGCTAGTAAGTGTTAAGTGTCTGAGGCCAGATTTGAATTCAGGTCCTCCTGACTCCAGGCCTATGCTCTATTCACTGTGCCACCTAGCCACCCAACATCTACATCCTTCAGGGCCCAGACTTGGTGCTCCTTCCTTCATGAGGAAGGCTGAAATGAAGGGTCTGTCCCACCTTAGTATATGACCAGCCTGTGTCCTTTCTCTCAAGCACCCCCCTGGGCTCAAGGAGACAGAAGAGATTTTCTAATATTGTACTAAAGGATTTTACTTGGAGAAGAACTGGAAAGAGAATCAATGTTAGGGGAAAAGAGGGAATCCAGGAACTTTCTTACTTCCCCAAGACCTCAAAGCCCTTAGGGGAAAAACTGACCCAGATCTATCTGAAATAAAGGTAATTCAGTTCAATTCAATTATCATTAAGCAACTACTACCTGCCAGGCATTGTGCCAAGCGCTAGGCGAAAGACCATCCCCTGTTCTAAGGCGTTTATAATTGAACAATTAAAACAACATGCAAACACAAATATAGGAAGCTTTAAACAGGATGAATAGGGACTAATAAAAGAAGGTACTGGAATTAGGGTTAGGGAAGGCTATAAAACAGGTAAGCCTATGTAAGTGGAGGGGGGAAGCTGTTAACAAGAGCATTTTCTTGGCACACAGATGGACCTGTTGCTTAGCTAATATCAACCTTACCCAAATCCTCAAAAAGGGCCAATTCTAATCAATCCTAGGCAGACTTCAAGGACATTTTTACACTTAGCCTTGAACCACAGTGAACCTGGAAACCCAGAGTCCAGGGTTCTAGTCCAAACTGGGACCAATGTCTACACAACCTTATCTGTTCACAGGAAGGCATTTTGATCTAGCTGGTCTCTAAGGCTCCCTGCCAAGTCCCTACATGCAATATGATCCAGTCCCTTTTACATCTAACTAGCTCTTAATTCAAGAATTCTATTCAATTAAGATTATATATTTGCTGTATGCAAGATTCCAAAGACAGAGGACTAGCCACAAAGTGTTCAATTAGTTAGGTGAAAGTATAAAAACATGTCATTCTAATGATCAAGCTTGTCCCAGAAAAGATAAGAAAATATACCTTCCTCCTCTCTTTGTAGAGGTTGGGGCTTTGGGTGTGGACTATACTAACAGAGACAGTTGAAGTGCTGGTTAGTTTTCCTAAGATTTCCTGTCTTAGGAAACTTCCTAAGTTTGTTTTTCCTTTCTTCCTTTTTAATCATTGCTAGAAGAGACGGCTTGGCAATTGTGATAGAACATTAAGTATCACTCCTTGACTCTAGGACATCACAAAGCATTCCTAGACCGTGAGTGGCCTTATCCAGCAACTTCCCAGAAATGTACAAGGAATTAAGCCTTCATAAATGACAACCAACCCTACCTGAAATGAAGGAAGATAGTTAAGCCTCTAAAACAACTACAAACACTTGTTAACAAGAGTACCTTCCTTACAATGGCACACAGACGGAACTGTCAGTGAGAAATGAATGGTATCCATTAGTCATAGATATTGAAGAGACCGAAGGGAAGTAAATGAAAGCCCCAAAATATAAATGTTACAGGTGGAAGGAAATGAAGTCCGATACTAGTGTCTACCTATGTTCCTCAAAATAAAAAGTGTGGGAAGACAGCGGTGTAAAATTTCCATAAAGCATCTCTTCCACTGGTACTTCCATTCTAATTGACCAAATCAGCTTTAAGTTGGGTTTTTTAAAGCTTCAAAAAAATTCCAAACTCATTTTTAAATTTATGTAGGTTGAAAAGCAGTAGATGGGGGTCAGCTAGAATCAAGGACAATTCAGTTGCAGACCTGATTGAAAGTAAGGAGTCCCTCAAGAGAAAGAAAGCTTTGGAGGAGGGAAGATGAGTGTGTTTGAGATTCTGATTGTATACCCACAGAGGTGCCCAATCAAGATGAGAGGGCTAGGTCTACAGGCTTCATATGTATATAGAGTGAATTATAGAGTTCAACAACTGAGCTGATGGGAGAGAAGAGCCTTGGAAGACAGCAAACTGCTAAGTGGGCAGGAATGAATGAGGACTAAGTAGGGGTCAGATTAAGGAAGAAAGCGTCCAAGAAGAGGGAGTAAACGGCAGCATCCAAAGCCAGAATCTCAGGAATTTAGAAACTTAGAAACTAGAAATGAAAGATCCTTGGTAACCTTTGTGAGTCATTTCAGTTTAATAGTGGGGTTGGAGGCCACTCAGTGATGATCTGGCCCTTTACACTGGCTCCCTCTCCTCCCTAGAGTGTTTTGCCTCCATACACTTCGTTATCACCTCCTAGGCTCAGTTCAAGGACCACCCTTTATGAGACCTTTCCTCTTCCCAGTGGTTAGCGCTGCCAGTACACCTTCCTTATCTGTGTACATGGTACATCCACCAGGAGAATGTAAGACTATTTTGTCACTGTATCTCCAGCATCTAGCACTCTGCCTGTTGTACAGTAAGAACAAGTCAAGGATATGAGAAAGGAAGCAGGTGAGATCAGAGCTCTGCCCTACCA
This sequence comes from Pseudochirops corinnae, assembly GCA_028646515.1. Classification (NCBI taxonomy): domain Eukaryota; kingdom Metazoa; phylum Chordata; class Mammalia; order Diprotodontia; family Pseudocheiridae; genus Pseudochirops; species Pseudochirops corinnae. Next base: position 55,053,235 of record CM053588.1, read on the forward strand.
TGTTGTACAGTCCCTTCCAATGCTGACATTTCATCTTGTGAGGTCACTTTCAGCCCTCAAAATTCTAGGATTCTATGTTCCAGGGATTTCCAAAAGGGCAGTTAAGAAAAATTATCAATCACTGATGTATTAATTAATTAATGTATGTTTAATCAAACCACAGATGAATTCAGAATGGGATGAAAAGAGCTTTCATGTCTCTCCAGGGAAATGGTTTCCCCAAGTAACAGAGCTGATTTCCTTCAATCCCTTCTGTCCTGTCTTGTGGCCTTTCTGGTCCCTCCTGCAGCCTTTTCCCTCTCCTACTATTCTCTGGGGTCCCTTTCTTCCCCCCACTCCAGTCACAGTGCTCTGGAAGAATTCCCTTTCTAATAGATTTGATAAAGTAGTAAGGCATTCATCATGGAGGGTCCAAAAGCTGGGGGCGGGGGGGAGGGGGGGAGAAATGAAGGGACATGGGGTCCTTGCAAGAGCAGCATCTGGTGAAATGGTCCTCTTGAGACAAAAATGTAGGATTGGTCAGAGATGAGAGTTTCTTTGATCTTTTTTGGGATCATTTCCTTTGAGTCAGCAATAACACCATTACTATGTCTATAAAAGAAACGTGTTTTATAGCCCTTTGAGCATAGTTACAAATTGTTCTCCAGAATGGTCGGGCCAGTTCATAAACTCTTTATATCAACAGTGTATTAGCGTCCCTGTTTTTCCACATCCCCTCCAGCATTTGTCATATTTCTTTCCCATCATGTTGGCTGATCTGATGGGTTTAAGGTGTACCTCAGAGTTGTTTTAATTTGTGTGGTGATTTAACGCATTTTCTCACTACCAGAGTCAAGAGCTATTAGGGAAGGGTGACTGAAGCTTTATCCCAGAGCCCAGATAATTTAGAGGGTACTTGTACTTCTCTAGTTTATACTTAGTTAACAAGAGTAATTAGTTAAGATAAGCTAAAGAGAGGGTGCTTCAAGGGCTCTGCCCTGGCCTGGCCCAGCCTGCTTCCTAGCTGTGGCCTCCCTGAAACTCCAAGCCCTCCCCAATCCATACCTACACCACCCATTCCATCCCAGCTGAATGTGAGGGATGTGAGGGAGCATCTTCTGCTGGTCACAGCACTGTTACAGCTCTGGTCTCCGGTATTGCCCAGATGAACCACAACGAAGCTGCCTTTTGCCTGGGGCATAGTATAAAAGTACAGCCAAAATTGCCTCCATGGATTCCTTTAAAAGCTGCCTTAATCCTGTTCAAGAGGGAGTTTGAGTCACAGTGGGCCAGTCTCAATGTGCTGACTGCCATCAACAGGCTCACATTTAGGGTTCATGTCTCCTAGTCCTGGGTTTTAATGCCTTTTCAGTGGTCATTAATTAACTTTTAGGTAGCTAGAAAATGCTGTTTCTTTCTTATTTAAGTGGAACCTAACTAAATAAAGGGAGAAATCCCTCCTCAACACAGGGGTGATAACTGGCAGGGAGAGAGGGGAAAACCTAGGGTTAAACTGTGGAAAGGTCTTGCCAGTGCCGATGTTTAAAATATTGACTGGCCAGTGCCAGGACTGGCAAGTTGGCCTCCTTCCCCAAGGAACAGGAGAGAACTGGAGGTGGCAACACCACGATGATTATTAAATACCCACCATCACAAAACCCTGTGCCAAACACAATGATGCCAGTGCCCAGGACTTGGGGGGTGGGGAGGGGGAGACTGGACAGAAACAAAAAAAAATAAAACAAGGAAGATGACATAGGAACTTCAGGCTGGCAATCCGCTGAACTGGATCATTCAAGGAAGAGAACAATGTGAAATAGAAGGGAAAAGAAGGTTAGCCGATTGAGAAGGTCTAGCACGTTTTCTATTGGATCCCAGAAGCCATAGGCAGGGAATGGATGGGGCAAGGTCTGGGTCAGCTTTGTGGAGAAGGGATTGGAACCAATGAGACTGTTAGTGTCTAGAGGAGCTAGGTAGCCCAGTGGGCAGAACCCTGGGCCTGGAGTCAACAGAAATTTGTTAATCAAACACAAGTTTACTACTATAATCATTTACTGTGTTTTGCATACCACAGATATACCATTCTGTTTCACAGCTACGCGGTGCCATTGTATACAGAGCCCTAGGCCTGAAGCCAGGAGGGCTTGAGTTCAAATTTTACTTACTAGCTGTGTGACCCTGGGCAAGTCACTTAACGCAGTTTACCTCAGTTTCCTCATCTCTCAAATGAGCTAGAGGTAATGGCAAACCAATCCAGTGTGCCAAGAAAATTCTAAACAGGGTAGAAGTAGGCTATCAGTAACATTAACCCATTTCCTTCTGACTTTCTCCATATCAGATGTCTACTTGCCTCTTGACTTCCAGTTCTTGGAGAGTTCTCCAGGAAGCCCTCAAAACCAGATCAGAAAAGCAAAGAAAGCCCTTTCCCCAAATTGAGGGGACTACCCACTAATTCTTTCTGCTCACGATTCTTCCTTTCTCTCCTCCATCCCTGCCAACCCCAAGAGCTAACGTGGGATCCAGGTGCTTGGGAATAAAGAGCAAGATAACTGTTTTGGAAGTGCTCCTGGGCAGCTAATTGGACCTGTGAAGTTACTTGGGAGGGAATGCTGCCCCAGCCCATAGTGCTGACACCACCCCTGCCTCACAAGGCTGGATGAGGGCCAGGCTAGGAGACATTTGATTGTCGGAAAGATATAACCACAAAGGAGGAAGGGAAACAGCTTCCTCAGATAGAGGGAAGCGGTTGCTACAACCTCAGAGATTAAGTTCAAAAAGAGGAAGCTTTTGTGCCAACCGATGTTTGGGGCCAAGTTCTTTCGAAAGCAGGCTGAGGTTGTGGCATTCTCTCCCTGCTCTGGGAACCAAAGATAAAGTCTGTGTCCATGCAGGCCAGGGGAGAAGACAAGAGTAAGGGCAATTATTCAGCTGATTCAGGAAGCAGGTTTCTGGGCTCCAATTATCCAAATTGATGGTTTCTGCAGAGCAGAACACCCTCCCCCCCCTGGAGTAGGTAATTGCTCAGATCTCCAAACAGAGCCAGCTTGTGTCCTCAAAGTATCTACTGCTATAGGTGGTGTTGTTCAGTTGTGTTTGACTCTGTGACCCCATCTGGGGTTTTCTTGGCCATGATACCGGAGTGGTTTGCCATTTCCTTCTCCAGCTCAGCCGCCTGAGGGGAATTAGGTAGATTATGGAGATATCAATCCTGACTCCCACTCTACTGCAAAAGGTTCACTGGAACCCTTAATTTGTCCTGTAGTCTCTGCCCCTCCCCAGGCCATCCCCACCAACCTTGCCCATAGCCTTACCTAACCCTATTACTTCATTAATACAGCTAAACTCATGAGGAGTTTCAATAAATTCTTGGATGATAATACCCCAACAATCCCATTTCCCTGCTCTTTCCTTGTAACAACCCTAGGAGACAGAGACCACAGTAGCCATCTAGTTCAACCTCATTTTATAGAAGAGAACCGAGAGGGGTGAAATGACTTAGGGACCAGTAAGTAAAAGAGCTGGATTTGAACCCAGGTCTCAGGACACTGGATCTAGAGCTGGAAAGGACTTTAGAGTTCATTCTTTTTGTCATTAGAACATGAGCTGGAAGGGACTTTTAGGGTCTGATGCCTTTGTCTTAGAGATGAGGAAACTTGAGTCACTTGAGAGAGTCAGTGAGTTGTCCAGGGTCACGCAGCTTTTAAGTGGCTCTCCATTTCAAGGTCCTCTTGAGACTCCATGTCCAGCAAGAAGATTTCCTGTTTCTTGCTGCCTGAGTATTATTTTACAGAGGAGGGAACTGAGGCCTAGAAAAGGTCATGGTGATACCCCAGAACTTTCAGTTCAGGATTCTTTTAAATCGACCAAGCCCCTCACTGACAGATTTGTGGATGTAGAGGACATAGCCCTGACCTTCAGAGGTAGATGACTAAGAGGCGAGCATGGTTTCCTCCAGAGCACTGCTCAGTGCCTCTAAGACAGTGGTTCTCAACCTTCCTAATGTCATGATCCTTTGATACTTGTATGTGGGTGTATCTGCATGTGGGTGGACCCGCCTGGAGACGGATAGAGGAGCAGTGTCTCGGTTCCTAAGACCCTTGGAAATGTGTTTTCCGATGGTCTTAGGCGACCCCTGTGAAAGAGTGGTTTGACCCCCAAAGGGGTCACGACCCACAGGTTGACGGCCACTGCTCTAAGCAGACACTGGATCTACAAGGCCTAGCATCTTGGCATCATTCTCACCATCTGGGTTTACCATAATCATCTTTGCCCTTCTAACATTAAACAAATTCCAAGCAACGAGGGACACAGAATTCTCTCGTCTCCAAAAGGCCTGGAATCAAATTCCAGCTTGGTTAGGTGAACCTGGGCAAGGAATTATATCTGGACCTCAACTGGCTAAGGGGCTGGACTAGATGAAGATCCTGAAACCTATGACTGTGCCTCTCAGACAAAGGTCCCAATGACCCACTACAGTGGATTGTCACTTAGGAATGCGCACCCAACATGAGCTGTGCACGAGAAGAACTAGATTCTTCTGTCCTGTACTCATGAAAACACTCCTCAGCATCAACACTTGGAGAGATGAGGAAGAAAACTTACTGATGTAGTCTAGGAACCCTACCTGAAGTTCCCCTGATGCTGTTCCTGGTGAAATGTTTCCTTGTTCCAAAAGGCAATACTCACAAAACTATACGCATGGTTGGAGAACAAAGGCCAAAAAACCTTCTTGTTTTTGTACAGCTAAGTTTGCCAGCCCTGGTGTAGGGTGATAGAGAGCACTGGGCTCAAGTCAGAGGTTTGAACTTGAGTGACCCTGAGCCTCAGCTCCATCATCAATAAAACGGAGGTGCTAATAGCACTTACTATCCCAGGTTGTTGTAAGGATCAAATGAGAATGCATTTAAGACACCATGCAACCTTTTAATGCACAACATGAATGTGAGCTGGATTACATTATTTAAATGATCTAATGCAACGAATATATACTTATGTACTATGACTTAGCCATGCTCTAATTGCTTGGCTGTGTATATGGGGTCTTTCTTTTTGTCACTGACTCCTTGGAGCATATGTTTCAAGGAGATCTCTGAGTCCAAGGTAGGGCCATTTTAGTCATGTTCAATCCATGTTTTCCAGAACGGTTGGACCAATTCCTACAGCTCCAATGCCACCAAGGATTTATTGTGCACTGACATGTTAGGTGGTGCGTAAACAAATACAAAATGGAGTCCCCAACCTCAAGGAGCTTACATGTTATGGCATGTTATAGAGACCTGCTGGGAGGAGGACCTCCCTAGCCCAGTGCCTGGCACATTGTTCTCTGACTGACTGAAATGCTTATTGAAACAAACCAGTAAGAGGCCCACAGATGGATCTTCCACTCCTTTCATGATACAAAGAGGAACCTAAGGCCCATAGCTTTGTCCTGGATCACCCAGGTAATAAATGACCGAGCCAAGACTTGAATTCATTTCAGCTCTAGTTCAACCACAGTTGGATTATTAACAAAGTTAATAATTTTCTTAGTTTGACCACGTGCTGAGCAGACTGAATCTGAATGGCTACCATGGACAGGACCCCATATACAGCAGGAAAAACTCACAAAGATCCTGAGGATGATGTTCAAGAGAGAAAGATAAGACCAAGATGTAAAAGTTTTTAAAACTTTAATAGAGTAGCAAATTTTGAGAAAGCAACAAGACTAGACTGTAGAAATCTAAGGACTAGGTCCTAGTCACTAGGACAGACACACACACACATACACACACACAAATATAGACCCAAATCTGTATCTATATGTATATGTGATTGGCTTCCAAATGAAATAGAAAATACAGGCTTTGAGTATGTTTTTTAGTAAAAGTTTCTCAAAATTGCATTAAGGATTAATAATTAATTAATAATTTGCATTAATAATTGTAAAGAAATTTTTAAAATTCTCTTTCCCTATTTTGAGACAGAAGGACTCATTTTCCAAGTCAAACCTTCATGGATCCTTTTAAGATTTTTTTCCTTAAACTTATCAATGACATTGTCCTTATAAGATATACAGGAATCAAGTAAAGCTAGGAAACAGCTAGAGGTATATAAAAACTGAAAGTTTCAGGTGAATTATGGACTCCTAATTTAATGTTCTTATAGCTCTATTGTTAATAGGATTATATCCATAAGGTTTTGAACTGGTTTTTGCCACATCAGCTACTTACTGGAAAACCAAATTTAGAAGGGTGTGCCAAATTGTATTAGTCTTATTACTGGCAGATTTTAGAGACATTAAGTAGGAAATCTTCGAAAGAGATTTGGAAAAGGACCCATACGTACAAAAATATTTATTGTAGCTCTCTTTGTAGTGGCAAAAAACTGGAAATATAGGGGATGCCCATCAATTGGGGAATGGCTAAACAAGTTATGGTACATGAATATAATGGAGTACTATTTATTGTGCTATAAGAAATGGGAAAGAGATGGACTTCATATGTACCTGGAAAGGCTTATACAAATTGAGGCTAAGTGAGAAGAGCAGAACCAGGAAAAATCTGTACATAATCACAGACACATCATATGTGTGACGACCAGTCTTGATAAACTGGATT
>CM053588.1:55059909-55073766 GCA_028646515.1 Pseudochirops corinnae
ACTGAAGCAATATATGCTATTGTTCTTTTCCATGTTTGGTTTTGTTTCTTTTTTCCCATTGTTCACTCCATTGGCTACAACCCTTCTATACAACCAGACTATTGTACAATGTGAAAGTATTTGCAGATCTTATACATGATTGCATTGCCACCATGGAGGTGGGGGAGAACAGAGGTGAGAAAATTTGAAACTCAAGGGATTGTGGAACTGAATCTTGTAAACTAAAAGTAAATAAACAAGTCAATGAAAAAAAAAAGAATCAGCCTAAAAAAGAAAGAAAGAGACTTGGAACCAGAGAAGCAGACCTGCTAGGAGGAGCCCCCTTTGGAGCTGCCCTATGACACTCATTCTGCACAACTAATATCGTTGGTCCAGCAACAACAGTGGTGCTTTAATTGAAGCCTGCCAGAAGGCAGCATCTAATTTGCTACCATCTACACAGCTGCTATGACTTTGGTGTAGTGTATGACCGGACAGCTCTGGAAACACCAGGGATTCCTTAGTGCCCTGGGATACCCATCTTTCTTCCATGCAAAAAGCAGTTTTGCTACCCTCAGACCTTGCTATATGCACTGCCAGGCCCACTCTTTATCTAACCCTGTGTCTCGGCAGCAAAAGTTGCAGCTCTCAGTGATCACGTTTACCCTCTTCAATTTCCCCTTCCCCTGCCTTTGTCCAACTGCATGTTCACAGCTCAAGCAACTGTCTAGGACCCTCAACAGCCTTTCTGGACTGCCTATCTCTGTCTCTGTCTCTCTCCCTCCTCTTTCTCAAGTCTAATGACTTTGGGTATCCTTGGTAGCCTATGTGATATCAGGAAATCTGCTTGGTCATATCTAATCAGCCAGCTGATCCCGTCCAAATCTCCTTTGGCCTAAATCGTTCCCCCTCTTTGTGGTTTAAGCACGTATAAGCTCTGCCTTTTTGTTCCTTACAGGAGTCACTCAAACCTCAAACCAAGACAAGTATGATATTCTGGGATCCCATTATTCCTGCATCACCCACAATGTTTGTGAAAGGAGGTGACCGATCCTTTACTTGCTATGTGACCCTGGACAAGGCCTTCTCTGGGCCTTAATTTCCCAATCTGTAAAATGAAGGAATAGTTGGACTAGCTGTCCATTCATTCAAACAGCATCTTTTTAAGTGCCTACTATATGAAATGTACTGTAGTAAGTGATGGGGGAAATTATCATTGATAATGAATTCATTATTTAGATCAAAGGAAGAATGAAAAACATTTAGCGCTTACCATGTATCAGAGCCTTGTGCTAAGTACCGGGATACAAATCCAGCAGAGAAATGGCTCCTGAACACCAGGAATTCAAGTGCCACCTCCATGGGAAAACTTGCTCTTCTCCCTTGGGTCAGTAAGGGCCTCCCTTCTCCCTCCTCTCCCCCTTCCAGAGCTCTGGTATTTGGATGTTCCTATTGTTTTATAGTTACTGCTCTCCTTGCTAGCTAGATGAGCTCCCTCGGGGGCAAAATTACAGCTTACTTAAAAGGACATTTTTCATTCTTTGGTCCAGGCTTCCATCCAGAACCATAGTTGTGTACAAGCAATACAGCACAGCACTTGAACTAGCCAATTTCCTCAGTATTCTTATCTACCAAAATGAGAATTCTCCATTGAGAAATACCGCCAGAGTTAGAGAGCCTTACCTTTTTGTAAAACTTTTACAATGCCATATGAATGTCAACTAAATTATTTCCTTTTTACTCCTTTACAATCTTAGGAACCTTTACACAGGACATACCACCTATGACATTCATGCCTTTGCCATCCTGTATGTCAGTAACCTATGGGCATCTAGGTGGTACAGCCAGGCTTAGAGTCAGGAAGACTCACCAGCTGGGTGACCCTGGGCAAGTCACTAAACCCTGTTTGCCTCAACTTCTTCATCTGTCACATGACCTGGAGAACAAAATGGCAAACCACTCCATTGTCTTTGCCAGGAAAACCCAAAATGGGGTTATGAAGAGTTGGCCTGAATGGTGGAGTCAACAACATCAATAATCTGCTTCCTTCTCATTTCTGCTGCTTAGAATCCTTCAACTCACCTCAAGGGCTTCCCTTCCACAAGAGGCCTTCCCCTTAACTGTTAGTGCCCTCCCTCCCCCAAATCACCTGGCATCTATTTTGTGTATATCTGGATACACACTGGTTGGATTGTTTTCTTTTTATCCCCAGTGTCTGACACATAGTAGGTGCTTAGTAAGTGATGAACATGGGGCCCTGAACAGTGGCACCTTCTTCACTCTTGATCCCCAAGTAGCTCCCCAAAATTAAATGCTGACCCTTGTCATTCTCTCAAGGTTGCATTCTAGAACAGTTCTAGAACTACCAGACCACTTTTGGCCTCACTAGATGCCACACTCCAATATTCCATTAGCCTGGGGAGCAGGGGAGATTTTTGTTGACTCTTAGCCCAGGTGTACTATCCATTTGTTAGTTCAATAGTTCAAACGCCAAACATGCTCCAGAAGCTGGGAAGATCCCAGTCAGTTTCAAATTTAACCCAACAGGCAGAAGGGTACACAAAATACCTATGATAATGGACAAGTGATATATATGAGAGCAAAGGAGAGGCCTCTTCTAATAAGAGAAGGGTACACAAAACGCACAATGAAATCAGGTACAAAGGACAGTGGAATGAGCACAAAGGGAAAAACTGGGCAAAATACCAAAAGAGAAATGTGAGAAGGAAATGTTACTTGTAGACAGTGGGTGAGGGGGTGAAGCAATCGTCCATGGAAGGTGGGCCCAGAAGGCCAGAGCAAGAAGGTTGGAATGAGTAGAAGAAAGGCTTTAAGCCCCATCTCTGACAATAGGAGGCTAAGGGCTTGGGGAAATTCTGTATCTCAAGATTCCTCTTCTGAGGGCCATTGCTAGAAAGAACGTTGGAATCCTCAAAATGCTTCAGCACAGACTTATTTTGTTTAGTTAGTTATAGCTTGTCTCTACCAATAGGCTGTAAGTTCCTCTAAGTAGGGATTATTCATATTTCAATATCTGGTACGTAGGAGGGAAAATAAATACTTGCTGATAGATTGCCAACGAGAATTATTTTTATGGTGTTTAGGGGGAAGTGTACTCCAGATATGAGGGACGAACATAAGCAAAGGTGTAGAGGTAGGAAAGGGAAGGAAGGGATCCTCCCAAGTCTGGAATGTTCTCCCAGTCTAGCAAAACCCCTGGCTCCCTTCAAAGCAAGCCACTTCAGTATCTCTGCCAAGAAAACCCCAAATGGAGTTGGATACAACTGAAAAAAAACCCTAAAAATGACTGAATAACAAAGGTTAGGGTGGAATAGATGAGGTCTCTTTAAATCCTAAAGTCTTACTGAAATGTAGAACTTTGAATTGGTCCAGCCATTCTGGAAAACCAATTGGAGGTATGTTCCCAAAGTTACTAAAACCGTGCATGGCCTTTGACCTAGCAATATCACTTCTACGCTTATTACCCAAAAAGGATCAAAGAAAGAAAAGTCAGGAAAATATTTTTACATAGCAGCAAAGGCCTGGAAATCAAGTGGGTGTCCATCAAATGGGGAGCAGCTGAGTGTGTAATTATAAGGGAACACTAAGGTGTTGTAAGAAATGGTGTAAGAAATGTTGTAAGAATCCCAGAAAGACTTAATATGAACTGATGCAGGAAAAAAAAATTATGCACCAAATGCATTACAAGAACACGTGATTTTGAAAACTTTGAAGAACATTAGTTAAATGCAATGACTAACCATGATCTCAGAAGAACAATGAAGCACGCTATCCACCTCCACAAGGGAGGGTATAAATTCAAGATAAAGAATTTATCACATTTTTTGGATAGGGCCAATCAATGCCTATTTGCTATAAGGATGTTTTTCTCTTTTACAGTGGACAAATTAAATATTTGATTTTAAAAGCAATATGAGTTTCTCATTGATTGTACAATTGTGCAATGTGCATTTTTATTTCTCCATGTGCACAAAATGATCACTAGCATGGCACGGTGCTAGGCACATAGATGTTCAGAAAACTCTTGGTGAATAAATGAATGAATCAAAATATTTTTATTGAACAGAGGGCTTGTCACGAGTTATGTGATGATGAAAAATGGGGAGGAGGAGGGTTGGACGCACTAAGATCCTGCCAGCTCTGACTCTCAAGATCCTAGGATCCAGTGAATTGAGCCTCCCTGTCCTAAATTTGAATTCATCTCTATAAATTGTTTTCTTCTATTTGGAACCCTTGAGGGGGAAGGGGAGGGCAGGACTGAAGCAAAGGAGCTGGGCAGGGCTCAATTATTCCCTGCATAGAATAAAGGGCAAGGACATAGAATTCTGATATTGAAGACACATCCACAGAGATAACCTCTAAGGTTCCTTTCAGTTCTAAATGCAATGCCTCTGCCTTCTCAGCCTCTTGACCTGGAAAACCCCACCCTTCCGACGTTGTTTGATTCTCTTGGAAGCCCTTGGGGTCAGCATAATTCCAATGCCCAGATCCTGAGGTCCCAAATGAATGTAAAATAATAATGATGATGATAATAATGAGGAGAAGGAACTAAAATCCATGCCAACCCCAAAGGAACACTGCAATTTTGAGTCAAGCCAGAACTCAAGTTACTGGAATTCAGCAAGCGAGCTGGCTTTCCTTGGGCTGCTGTAACCACCATCCTACAGTGAGACAAAAACACATCTGGTTTGACTTCTTGTTCCTCATCTCCCCCTTCCCCCCAATCCTAACCCTTCAAGTTTTTCCCCTAAGTTGGTAAAGCGCAGAGAAATGCAAACAAAGGCTTATATATCACATTGAGGCTGAGAATTACTACATGGAAAACTTGAGCATTTCAGGAGCAAATGTGTGCATTGAGTCGTCATGAGATGGATGAGGGGAATAAGCAGGCACCACCAGCCAGCTAATGGCCACCGTATAGGAGCCAGCGAGTGAGAGCAGTACCAGTATGTGGCCTCAACCAGCCAGCCCCCAAGACCTTGGACATAAGGAACAATGAATGTCGGGATCATGTTTAAAGATCAAGGGGGGAAATAAGTTGAAAAAAATAAGGGGGAATTCCAGATGTGTACATGCCAACTCAGCATTCCTGTGGCAATCTCTTAATTTCCTTACTGAGATTCTGAGTCTTTTCTCTTCCTTTCCCAGGCTTCAGGTTTTACTCCAAAGAGGAATGGGGGTAAAAGACTGATCTTAAAATACCTGAGCATTCCATATACTGCCTACTAGATACCTACAAGCTGTGTTACCCTAGGCAAGTCACTTTAATCTCTATCTATCTGCCTTAGTTTCCTCACCTGTAAAATTGGAGGATGTGGGCTCAGATTTAATGGCCTTCCTTCAGGTCATCCATCCAGTCAATATTGGTCAAGACTAGAACACTACCCTCTCTACACTGACCCTGGTACTCTTTCTACCATGCTTTATTACCCACAGAAGGAAGGGACCTTGATATGATTGGCCAACTAAAGCTTTGTTGACCACCCCTTCCATACTTTTCAGCAAGTCAGATTCCTCTTGTCAAGATCCCCTTTGCTAATGAGAAAGCAAAAGCCAACTGCCATTATTCAGGGGTTGGGGTGATCAGGAGGCCCTGCTTTGTGAGCAAAAGGACCCTGGGCTCTGCTTTTCCACATTTTGGTGGCTTCACTGCCTATTAGAGCCTCCAGAAATGGGAAGTCAGATGCCAAGGTGACCTATTGAATTACTTGTAAGGAGGAGGCTGAAATACAGCCAAACATCATTAAATAAAGTGGGGGTAAGGGAGCAAGAGAAGCAGTATTTTGTAGGAGCCAGAGGAAAAACGAAATTGTAGAATGAATGGGAGGGGAGGGGAGTTTTGTGATTTAAGGGTTGGACACCAGAAGAGAAAAATGGAGACCAGTCAATTCACGAAGCCATTACTGAACATTCATGATAGGTCCAGGTCTACTTTGAAATCTGAATTTCTAAGTAGTGCTCAAGAGTTCCAAGGATTTTGACCCAGAAGACCCTTAGGGGGGCAGTAGGAGTCAGTGGTGAAAGGGCATTGGCTTTAGAGAGTCAGAGGGGCTGGCTTCAAAACTGACACTTATGGCCTGTGTGAACTTAAAAATCTCTCAGGACCTCAGATGACCTCAGTTGTAAAGTAGAACTAGACTGAGTTCCCTTCCAGCTCTCGGATTTCTTATTCTAGTCTAACAGACCCAGGATCACACATGAGAAAGCACAAGATTTAGGTGAAGGGATTTGTCAGAGCTAGGAATTCGAACCCAGGTCTGGATTCCAACTGCAGTGCTTTCCATTCAACAGGAATCCTTTCTGGTGGATCCTGCCTTCTAGTGTGTGTTGAATATTCAATTAGCCACCAGAAGCTGTTGGGGAGTGGGAGAAAATTGGGAAAAATGGGAAAGAAGGGAACTTCCAGTCCTGGAGCTGCATTGTGTCAGAACTGTTCCCCTAACTCCATACCTCAACAGAAATCCCCTGAAGCCAAAATACAACCTGCAGTTGTCCAGTCTCTGCTTACGAATCAAATGAATGAAATTTTACCATATCACCCAGTGACATGTTCTTGTCCTGGTTTCTCTGTGCCAGCTAGCTTAGGCCATCTCATTTGGCACAAGGTTGACTGAAAGAATTCAGTGGCAAAAGCTGTTTCCTTAGCTTGCCCCTGGCTCAAAAAACTCCAGGTCCTAAATGAGGGTTTCCTGAGTTCACTTTTAGGTCTTTGGGCATTCAGGGTATAGAGGTTGGGGTAAGGGGTAAGGGGTGGGGAGAAAAGGGAGGGTGGTAAGGGCTTACAAAGGATGTAGAATGAGAGAGGAGAAATGCCCAGGCAATAGAATTGCCAGAGCACAGGGAAGGAGGACTGTAAGTCTGGCCTGGCAAGCATAGACAGTGATGTCCAGGAAGGAGGAGGGGATTATAAGAGAGACACAAAGGGGGTTCCAGACATAGGGGGGGCATCCATCCTTTATCTGCAATTTCTTTCCATTCTCTCAGTCAGATGGTCAGAAGAAAGATGGTGTCAGTTGGTGGGGGAACTTGTCTTCTCTAAAATCCTAAGGAGAAGAGCTTTTAGAAGACCTGCTCCTTTCAGTTCCTAAGGAGCCCTGGGGCCTCAGTAACAAGCATTTATTAAGCACCTACTGTTCAATAGGAACTGGGAGGTGGGGATACAGATAAAAAAAATTAAAACAATTCCTTTTGTTAAAGAGCTTACATTCTATCAGAATATGAAAAGAGCCTTGGATTTTAGAATCAGAAGACCTAAATTTGAATACTGGCTCCATCAAGGAGACAAGTGACTTTCCACTTTCCCCACCCAAAATAATAGAAACAAAGCATCCAGTCTCCCATACCCACTCATCTCAGACTTAATCTACCTGATGACACAAAGGGATTGACTAATTGAGAGTTCTGGTGGCTCCAGAAAGTGGAGTTACTAAACCCTGAGCTCCAGGGCTCCATTTCTAATCCATTCTGCTCCATACTTATTAACTGGTATCTCTACCCTCAAATCAATTCAGATAGCTGTTCCCACTAAGTAGATACTAAATACCTTTGTTTCTAGGCCATCCCCACCCTCTAAATTTCAATGCCCTGGGTCACTAAATAAAACAATCTGATTCTCAGTATCTTCATCTATGAACTGGGAGTAATATCTCTAGTATTCACATTATACAGTATGGTCATGAAAAGTGCTATATGTCACTTATTTCAATATTCCCAACTTTTTCTTAGGATACTGAATGTTATATAGACTGGAGATGCCTTAGCACACAGATTGTCAGAGATAGCAAGGGTATTAAGCAATTCTCCGGTCCAATCCTCTTGATTTTCAAGATGAAGAAACTAAGGTCCAGTCCCTCTGGGACTAATATGGCAAGAGGAGGAGGAGGGTGGGGGTGGAGAGGAAGGAGGAAGCAGGAGAGAGGAGTTGGCTGCCTCCCGCGGGGAGTTCAACTTGGCCCTACCTTCCAAGGTAGCCTTAGGGAAGGTCCTGTTTCCTCCCAGGTTGATCGCTTCCTCCAGCTGGTCACAGAATACACAGCCCTAACCTAGACATTCTTCATTAGCACTGGCTTCAAAATCGAGAGCTAGAAGGGACCCCCGAGGTCATCTCCGTCACCCTTTTAATTTTACTGTGCCTTTTCCTACAGCTTTCTCCCATCAAGGGACTTGGGACTCATTTGGGGGACAAAAGATCGCTGTGCCAACTACAACCTGCCATTGCAAAGCACCAGTGACCCCCCCAAGGGGGGTTTGATTGAGTGTAGTGGGAAAAGCCCAGCGTTTGGAGTCGGTGAACTCGGATCGGATCCCGGCTTTGCTACTTACTATCTGGGCCTCAATTTCCCTAAGTGTAAACTGAAGTAGGTGCTCCAGCTAACCTCCAAAATCCTTTCCAGCTCTGCTCTCCGCGGTCTCTGCCTCTCTATCCTAGACTTCGGCCCCTGCGGCCCGTTCACTCTCCCAGCGGCTATCCTCTGGCTCCCTCCGCCCCTCGGCTCCCCACTCCACACAACCCCTCCCCCCCCCGGCCCCAATCCTCCCCTCTGGCTGCCTCTGGCGATCCTTGCCGTCGCGTGGCCACCTCCACGCCGCCTAGCATCGTCCCTCCATTGATCCTTTCTCTAGCAGGGATACACACACACACACACACACACACACACACACACGGACCCTGCTCCCCAAGCTTACTTGTTCTTGCCAGAGTTGGACGCCGACCTCGTGCAAGTTGAAGAGTTCGAGCCACAGTGGGAACCGGGAGTCCTGGGTTCGGAGTTCAAAGTCACTCTTGGCGCTGAGCTGCACGCCACAGCGGATGACCCCAGACCGGCCTCCCCCGCAGCTTTTAAAGGCAGCAGTCCCAGGGGACGGGAAAGCCGCGCGGCCCCTCTTCACCCTTCCCCTCCGCCCCCTCCTCCGCCCCCTGCCCGCCCCCCAGGCCGGAGGGAGGTGCAGAAGGAGGAGGAGGGGGCGGAGAGGGAGAGGGAAAGGAGGAGGAGGACACGGAGAATGAGGAGGAGGACTAAGAAGAGGAGGAGGAGGAGGAGGACGACGACGACGACGACGACGACGACGACGACAACGAGGATAGGAGCCCGGGAGCTGTCCGAGCCTCGCAGCTCCGAGTGCCCCCTGCCGCCTAGAAGCAGGGGTGGCGGGCCGGGGAAGGCTGGCTCGGAGCCCCGGCCAGCCTCCTGTCTGGGTCCTGCCCAGGGCTGCCGAAGTGTCCGTACACCTCACCCTCCATCCCTTCATAGGACCGTGTCTCCCGCCTTAACCCTGAGCCCCTTCCTCTCCCCCCACTCCACAATCCACCTCCCACTCGTGGCCCCCCCCCGCCCCTTCCCCTCGCACCCACCCCCACCCCCGTCTTTCCGTAGCCACTAGTGTGGGAATGACGGTAACTAGTCGTGACTCCGTACTCGGCTGTCTGTGAGATGGGGGAAAATCAGCTCACCTCGAAATTCTCTAGGATCTCTTGTAACCCTAAATCACATGATTCCCCCCAATCTTACTCTCGCCGCCTCTCTGCCCATTAACAACTTTCGACCTTTCCTCCCCTCCCGATTCCGATGCCTCACTCTCAACGCTCCTGCTTTCTTCCTCCATTCAGCTTCCTTCAGCCTTCTCCCCCCCCCCCCATTTCCTCCCTCTTTTCTCTCCCCCTTCATTTTATCGTACACACCACCCTCTCTTGGGGGAAAATCAAGTTTGGGGAAGGTTGGAGAGAAGAAAGTTAGGACATCTGAAAACCAGGACAATCCCTCCCTCAAACTCAGGCTCTTTCCTCCTTCTGTGGTACCAAGAGAGGGAAATCATAGATTTAGAGCTGGTTAAAGGTCATTGAGTCTAGACCTCTGATTTTACAGAAAAGGAAACTGAGGCCCAGGAAGGTCGAATGATTTGCTCAGTCACACGTAGTTGGTGACCGAGGCAAGATTCAAGCCTGACTTCTGACTCCAGGCACAATACTCTAGTGCCCTACAACAGGTTGCCGGGAGTAAGAGTTCATAAATCACAGAATATTAGGGCTGAGACCTTAGAACATAGGATGTTTGATTGTAGAAGGTACTTCAGAGATGACCAAGTTTAGTCCTCCTTTTACAGACCCAGAAACTATTCAGAGACACAGTGAATTACCCAAGCTCATAAAGTTAATAACTAGTACAAGGATTACGGCATGATACAGTGGAAACTGAAGTCTATATGGGTTGATAATAATAGCATTTGTACATATATGGTTTGGAATTTTGTTGTTGTTCAGTTATGTCTGAGTCTTGGTGACCCCATTTGGGGTTTTCTTAAACAAAAATACTGGATTAGTTTGCCATTTACTTCTTCAGCTCATTTTTACAGATGAGGAAACTGAGGCAAGCAGGTTTAAGTGACTGGGGGGGGGTTAGGAGGCTTCTGAGCATCTGAAACCGTATTTGAACTTTGGTCTTCCTGATTGGGGGGGAGCAGAGGGGGCAGTTCATCAACCTGTAGGTGCCAGGGGGAGGTGGGGACCACTTTACCCACTGTACCACATAGTTTCCCTTATTGTTTGGAAAGCACCTGATAAACATCTTATTTCATCCTCAGAACAACCATGGAAAGTAGGTGTTCTTATTTTCTCCATTTTACAGGAGAAGAAAATTAGGCACTGATATGGCAAGTGATTTGCTTAAGGTTACATGGCTATTAAGTCTAGAAGCAGTATTTGATGATCTGACTTGAAGTTCACATCCTTCCACTGCACCAAATGGCTTTGTACTGTACTAGGTACTAACCTAGTGCCTTCCTTGCATGCAGTTGGCCATTTAGTAAGTATTTGTTGTTAGACAAAGAAGAGACTAAGCTCTCACTCTTTGCAGATGATATGATGATATACTTAGAGAATCCCAGAGAATCAAGTAAAAAACTACTTGAGATAATAAATTTGGCAAAGTTGCAGGATATAAAATAAACCCACATAAATCCTCGGCACTCCTATATATCGCTAATGAAATCCAACAGCAAGAGAAACAGAAATTCCATTTAAAGTTACTGTAGACATTATAAAAAATTTGGGAATCTACCTGCCAAAACAAACCCAGGACTTATATGAACACAATTACAAAACACTTTTCACACAAACAGTCAAATCTAACTAATTGGAAAAAAGTCAGTTGCTCATGGCTGGGTAGAGCCAATATAATGAAAATGACAATTTTACCTAAATTAAATTACATACTTAGTGCCATGCCAATCTACCAAAAAATAACTTTATAGAGCTAGAAAAAATAGTAACAAAATTCATTTGGAAGAACAAAAGGTCCAGAATATATTGGCAATTAACAAAAAGAAATGCTAGGGAAGGTGGCCTAGCCATACCAGATTTTAATCTGTACTATAAAGCAGCAGTCATCAAAACTGCTTGGTACTGGCTGAGAAATAAAGTAATGGATCAATGGAATAGATTCAGTATACGAGATGCAGCAGCCAATGTCTATAGTAATCTACTGTTTGATAAACCCAAAGACCCCAGTTTTGGGGCTAAGAACGCAGTATTTGACAAAAACTGCTGGGAAAACTGGAATAGAGTATGGCAGAAACTGGGCATAGACCAGTATCTAGTACCATAAACCAAAATCAAGTCGAAATGGGTGCACGATCTAGGTATAAAGGCTGATACTGGAAGCAATCCTGGGAGAGCAAGGAATAGTTTCCTGTCAGATTTATGGAGAAGGGAAGATTTTATGACCAAACAATAATTAAAGAGCATTATAAAATGCAAAATGGATAATTTTGATTACATTAAATCAAAAAGTTTCTGTACAAATAAAGCCAGTGTAACCAAGATTAAGAGGGAAGTGGGAAATTGAGAAAGAATTTTTACAATCAGTGTCTCTGATAAAGACTTCATTTCTAAAATATACAGAAAACTGAGTCAAATCTATAAGAATACAAGTCATTGTAAGTGAATCTAATCCTATTATTTTATAGATGAGGAAACAGGCCCAGAGATGTAAAGTAAATTGAACAATGTCACACAGGTAATATCATATTTATATGATAAATGGCCAAAGGATATGAACAGGCAGTTTTCAGAGGAAGAAATTAAAGATATCTATAAGCATATGAAAAAAAATGCTCTGAATCACTATGGATTAGAGAAATGCAAATCAAAACAATTCTGAGGTACCACACCTCACTGGCCAGATTGGCTAAGGTGACAAAACAGGAAAATGCTGGAGAGGATGTGGAAAAATTGTAACACTGATGCATTGTTGGTGGAGTTGTGAACTGAACCAACCATAGTGGAGAGCAATCTGGAACTATGCCCAAAGGGCTGTAAATGAGTGTATACTCTTTGACCCAGCAATACCAGTTCTAGGGCTGTATCCTGAAGAGATCAGAGAAGTGGGAAGAGGATCTGTATGTACAAAAATATTTATAGTAGCTCTTTTTGTGGTGGCAAGGAATTGGAAATCAAGGGGATACCCATCCATTGGGGAATGGCTGAACAAGTTGTGGTATATGAATGTAATGGAATACTATTGTTCTATAAGAAATGAGGAGCAGACAGAATTCATAATAACCTGGAGAGACTTATATAAACTGATGTTGAATGAGAAGAGCAGAAGTCGGAGAAATTTGTATGACACAATGTATATGTGACAACTAACTTTGATAGACTGGGCTCCTCTCCGCAATGCAAGGTTCTAAGACAACTCCAAAAGACTCATGATGGAAAGAGAGATCCACATCCAGAGAAAGAATTATAGAGTCTGAATGCAGATTGAAGCAAACTACCTGCTCTCTCTCTTTTTCTTGTTTTGTTTTGTTTCCTCTTTCTCATTGCTCACTCCATTGGTTATAATCCTTCCTTACAATCTGAGTAATGTTTAATGTGCAGGTATTTGTAGATCCTATATTTGATTGCATGCTGCCATGGGGAGAGGGGGAGGAGAGGAAGGGGGAAAAAATTCAAACTCAACAGATTGTAGAACTGAATGTTGTAAACTAAAAGTAAACAAATAAATTTAAAAACAAAAACAAAAAAGTCAAGAAAAATAAATCTAAAAAAACCCAAGTATTTGTTATTAGTGATAAACAGAAATTTTCTTTTTTTTAAACTTTTATTTATTTTAGTTTACATCATTCATTTCCACGAGATTTTGAGTTACAAATTTTCTCCCCATCTTTCTCCTACATACCACCCCAAAACAGCCATCCCACTGTATAACCCCTCCCCCAATCTATCCTCTCCTATGTCCTCCCCTCATCATCCCTCTGATTTTCCGGTATGGCAGGATGGATCTCCCTACCACAGTGCCTGTGTATCTTAATAAACAGAAATTTTCAAACAAAAGTTGAAGGTTCACTGTTGAATGATAGGAAGAAACAAAGTTGAATTGATATGTGGCCAGGATAAAACATCCTGTTTCTAGTGGAGAAGACCCTAAAAGGTCAAAAATATAGCTCCTTGTTCCTGATTTAATTCTCTTTCCATCACAGCAAAGATTTTATTTTAATTTTAAAATGTCAGAATTGGGAGGGGCCTTAGGACAGAGAACACCAGCTGGGAGAGATGTTCAAGAGAACTTTAGAGCTGGAAGGCTCCTGAGACACCACTTAGCTCAATAGATGGTCCACCAGGCCTAGAGTCAAGAAGAGCTGAATTCAAATCCACCCTCAGACACTTATTAGCTGTGTGACTCTGGGCAAGTCAAGACCTCAATCTCCTCATCTATTAAAAAAAAAAAAACTGAACCAGAGGCCAAAATAGAACTTGAAAGAATTCACCGATCACCTCTTGAAAAAGATCCCCAAAAGAAAACTCCTAGAAATGTTATAGCCAGGTTCTGGAATCCCCAGATCAAGGAGAAGGTATTGCAA
>CM053588.1:55074266-55102659 GCA_028646515.1 Pseudochirops corinnae
TGGGGGAGGGGGGACACACTGGGATGGCTGTTTTGGGGTGGTGGGTGGGGGAAAGATGGGGAGAAAATATGTAACGCAAAATCTTGTGGAAATGAATGATGCAAACTAAAATAAAATTTAAAAAAGAAAACCTGGGGTAATAATAGCGCCTGCTTCCCAAGGTTTTTATTTTTAATCAAACAAAATAATAAAGGTCTATAAATTTATGTAAGTGCCTGACGGTGGACACTATATAAATTTTAGCTATTATTATTCGGTGAAGCCTACTATGATGTTTAAAAAGTTAGAGAGATATAGTCTCTGGGTAATTCTTTTATTAATAATTAACAAGGCTAGCATTTTATTAACAAAAAGGAATAGTCATTTCACTAAGAATCTCTTCTCAGAATGTTATTTTTCAATAACTGAAATAAATGCTGAATTTCAGTTTTAGGTTAATGAAAATAAAGATGTAATTTTTCTGCATGTTGTCTCCTCATTAGAATATAAGCTCCTTGATGGAAGGCACTGGTTTTTTGCCCAGTACTTGACACACAGTAGGTGTTTAATAAATGCTTGTTGATTATTTCCCATTTTTCTTCATGGAACCTGTGGAATCCAGCCAAGAACCTTTTTTTAAAGTAACCCTGTTTCAATCCAACCTTCTAATTTTTTTTTTTTTTTTTTGCTTTTTGGAGGGTGGAAGCAGGGCAATTGGGGTTAAATTACTTGCTCAAGGTCACATAGCTAGTAAGTGTGTCAAGTGTCTGAGGCCTGATTTGAACTCAGGTTCTCCTGACTCCAGAGTCAGTTCTCTATTCACTGTGCTACCCAGCCGCCCTGCAACCTTCTAATTTAACTAGGGCCCAGGCAATGTGGTTAGAGTTAGGGGTGCTTGAGACCCCAAAATACCAACACTACCAATACACTGGGTCCTGCCAAATGAATTTGACTCAAGTTTTCTCTCAGCCAAAGAAAAGTAAAGTTTATTAAAAGTTCACCATATTGGGCAGACTCTTAAGGAGCCTAGGTATCTGTAAGGCTTGATTGGGCAAGCGGGCCAGAGCAAGTCTGGCACAGAGTAAGTCTGTGGTAGGTCATTCTATGGCACTCCCACACCACATGGAGGGAAGATGGGGTCTTATATACAGAAAGATTGTGTGAGGAATCTAGGGGTGGTCTAGAGGAGGAGTTTGGGGAGGGTCTCCAGGAGGAGTCAAATGAGGTCAGACTCCAGTAATGAATGATTAAAAGTGTAAAGTTGCTGGAGGTACCTGGAGAGGACAGACAATGGTGGGCTAGACCAATTCAAGGATGGAACAGGAAGATCAAGGGTGGGAAATTGCTGGACAAAGGAGGGCTAAAGATTTGGGAGGAGCCACAACTTAAGGCCCATATCCTCAAGCAAATGCCTTACTGGGGAAGACTCCAGGAGAGTTCAAGGGGCTGCCAGAGCCTGTACCTCAAAGATTCAAGGAGAGCTCAAGGGGGCTCCCAGAGCCTGCACCTCATCACAGGGAGTGAAGGTGATTTGCTTCAGGTCAAAGCTAGTAAATGATGTTAAATCAAAGAGTGACTAGAAAAGCCCTCCTGGTCCCAATCCTCCCAAAGCCAGCCGATTGAACAGACAAAACGACTATATTAATCCCAGCACCCACCCTTGGTCAGTCTATAAGCATTGATTAAGTACCTATCAAGTCCCAGGCTCTGTGCTAAGTGCTGGAGATGCAAAGAAAGGCAAAATATAGTCCCTGACCCCGAAGAGAAAGGAAATTTG
Organism: Pseudochirops corinnae; assembly: GCA_028646515.1. Taxonomy (NCBI): domain Eukaryota; kingdom Metazoa; phylum Chordata; class Mammalia; order Diprotodontia; family Pseudocheiridae; genus Pseudochirops; species Pseudochirops corinnae. The sequence goes on from CM053588.1 coordinate 55,076,023, forward strand.
CAAATAACCATGTGCAAACCAGCTATATACTTGATAGAGAAGACATGACCAACAGAATTAAGGGGGATTGGGAAAGGCTGCCTGGAGAAGGTGGGACTTTAGCTGGGACTTGAAGGAAGGCAGGAGGCAGAGGTGAGGAGGGAGAACATTGCAGGCATGACATAACCCATGAAAACTCCCAGAGCTGAGAGATAAACTGTCTTGTTCACAGAACTGCAAAGAGGCCTTTGTCACTGGATGGCTTAGTATGTGTGGGTGTGGGTGTGGGTGTGGGTGTGGAGGAAGGGGTATAAAGGAGCCACTGAAGTTTATTGAGTGGGGAGAGGGCCGGACCTGATGAAACCTGTGCTTTGTAGATAATGTTAGTAGAGGAATATATTCACCCTCTTGATTTGCTTGAGCCTGCTTACAATCCAGGAGAAAGGTGAAGTCCTGGAAAACTCAGAACCAGCCAATTAGAGCCTGCTCCTGCCTTACTTACCGTCAGTGATCCTTTTGGAGACTGTTGTTGAAACCACAAGGCTGAACTTATTACCAAGTACCTGTACCTAGAAACTGCAAGGCTGATTCTGTAATTAATCTAGAATAAAGTAACATTGTCATTTTTAGCTTTAAATACTTGGATGTAACCCCTTTCCAGAGAACTCTCAGACTAGCTCTGTTGCGGTTCTGCTTGTAAGCTTTTCTGGAAATAAATTCTAAATAGTTGGATCACCTCTGACTCTAGACTACTGGTCTTTGGTCCCTCATGGGGCTCAAGGCTGGATCTGGGAAGTTGCCACATTGGTCAGTCAGCAGTTGCCACATTGGATTGGGGAGACTTGAGGTAGGCAGACACCCTTCCTCCACATCCCCCCCCCCCATCCGGTAGCTATTGCAATAATCCAGGGGTCTCCCCTGAGTCTTTTCTTTTGTAGATTAAACACCTCTATTTTCTGGGTCCTTGTGCTAATTACCCTTCTCTGGATGCACTCCAATTTCTCCATGTCCTTTTAGAACTATGATGCCTAGAACTGAACCCAATACTATACATGTGAAGATCTGCCCTCCAACAGGGCAGCGGCCAGAGGGCCTCTTACCTAGAAGCTATGATCCTCAGTGGAGCCCGAGATGGCATTAACTTTTTCACAACATTAACTTTTAATGAGAGGAGAGCTGGAAGTGGGCTTAGAACATATACGATTTCAACATAATATGTTCCCTTGACTATTGGAACATGGGGATGGAACCTTAGTGAACATTAGTGCAGGGGTCTTTAACCTTGTCTGTATCCTAGTGCCCTTGGTCAGTCTGGTGAAGTCTATAGTCAGGCTCCTTCTCCAATGAAGGTTTTTAAATGCATAGAAGAAAATTGTTTCAATTATATTGAAATATAACCAGCAAACTATTTTTTAAAAAAGACTAGTCCAACCCAGTCATACTATAAAGAAAGAAACTAGTTGCTGGGGAAGAGATATGGGGAAATGACAATATTATGTCACATAACCAGTAACTGGCAGTGTTTGTTTGAATACTTTAAGTACACCCAGCTCTTTTGTAATAAAGAAGATGACAGAGTTCCCCACCACCCTGGAGCTTCTAGATTCGTGAGGGAGAAAATATTACTAGCAGGAAACACTTGGAACAAGACACGACTTAATAACATAGGAGTGATCTCTTTAAGCAACAGAGGAGCCATCTCTTTAAGCCACAGAGGAGCCATCTCTTTAAGCCACAGAGGAGCCAGGAAAGGCTTCATCACAGAGAAGATGGGTCTTGAGCTGTGCTTCGGGCTAAAGTAGAAAGAACGTTGTCTTTGGGAACTGAGTCCTTGAATTTCAATCCCACCTCTGATACTCTACATGCAAACTTGAGTAAATTATTGCTCCTTTCCTCAGTTTGCTCATCTGCAAAATGGGAAGGTGTGACAAAATGGTCTCTGACAGGAACAGGGGGAAGTTGAGTAGGCAGAGAAAAGGGGGAAGGAATTCCAGGGAATTTTGGGGAAATGGAGGATGGGGGGGGTTGGGGAGGGAGTGAACAGCTCCAGGAGAAATAACAACTGCTAACATTTTACAAATGAGATCACAGGACTGGGCAAGATTTAAACTCAGTGGGGGAAGGTTGACTCTCACAATCCAATTCTGACTTCATTTCCCATGGAGACAGTAGGACCCACCAGGAGTAGATTATTGACTGACTCCCTAGCAATGTTGAGCTACAAAGGGTAGTACTATCAGTCAGTAGGATTATATATTCCCTGTGGGAATGGGGAGAAGATTTTCCTGACTATCTATGGGCTGTGACATGAGTCTATTAAATGGGTTTGTTGAAGGTGGTGGTGGTGGTATTGAGCTAAATAAAGTCTGTACTTATATAAGCTCACTGTCTCAATTGACTAAATAATTAAAGGAATGCCCATTTTTGGACACAAAAATGAGCTAGCAATTTTTCATGAGAGATACATCAAAGGCAGATGCTTCCAAGACGGAGGCATGAGCCAAAAAATTTTTGTGAGAGATACGCCCAAATGTCCACTGGACCATCAAGTGATGTGGGTCAGAAAGCACATTAACGTTAATTATTATTTAACCAATGCCTTGCAAACAGTGGGTACCTAATAAATATGTATTTAATTGAAACATACATATATATGGTAAAAAATTGTGTGAGAGAATAATAGTTGCCTGTCTTTTTTTTTTTTTTTTTTTTTTTGCCATGCATTAAGTGGTACTAAATGTAATCTGAAAGAGTGGATGGAGCTCTCCCAAGGTGACTAACAATACTTGGGAGCAGTTATACATGAACAGATATGATTCAGCAAGTATTCTTGGTATCCACTGTATGAAAGGCAATACTTCTCCATGTTTTTGAAATAAAGCAATTGTCTTGAGTGCCCTCTCAAAAAAAAAAAAGATTTAAGCTCAGGTCATTTCGATGGCATATCTGCCATGATAGTAGTTGGCTACCCAGCTGCTTCAAAAGCACATGATGGCTTTAGGGATAATCAATACTAGTGAATCTCTGTCTCTCACCCCTCCACAGACTTCATCCTGGTACATTTTCTCTCTCTCTCTCTCTCTCTCTCTCTCTCTCTCTCTCTCTCCCCCTTCCTTTCTCCTCCTCTAAGATCTGTCTTGAATCCAAATCTTCCTGACTCCAAAAGCCAGTCTTCTTCTTCTTCTTTCTCTCTTTTTTGTTGAGGCAAACAGGGTTAAGTGACTTGCCCAAGGACACACTGCTAGTAAGTGTCTAATGTCAAATTTGAACAACAATAAATCTGACCACTCCTCTGCCTCATTCTCTGGATCTTCCTCCTTATTTAGCAGTAGATATCCCTCAGGGTTCTGTCCCGGGTCCTCTTCTCTTCTTCCTCCGTACATACTCTTTCACTTGGTGATCTCATCAGCTTCCACAGATTTAATTGCCATCTCTATGCTGACAAGTCTCCAGTCTTACCTTTCCTGCCCCAGACTCTCTGCTGACCTCCAGTCTCACATCTCTAATTACCTTGTAGACATCTTGAAATGGATGTCCAGTCGATGTCTTAAATGCATTGTGTCTAAAACAGAACTCATTATCTTTTCCCCTAAACCCCACCCCCAACCCTACCTTCCCTATTACTATGGAAGACAACACCATCCTCCCAGGCCCTTAGGTTCCCAACCTAGGAGTCATCTTGGATACCTCACCTTCTCTCACACACCCCTCCTCCCATATCCAAGTTGTTTCTGTCAATTTTACCTTTGCAACATTTCTCAAATAAGCCCCCTTCTCCCCTCAGACACTGTTAATCATCCTGGTGCAGACTCTTATTGCCTCATGCTTGGATTATTGTAACAGCTGCTAGGGGGTCTGCCTGCCTCAACTCCCTCCCTACTCTAACCTATCCTCCGTTTAGCCATTAAGTGATTTTCCTAAATCACAGCTCCAGACACATCACTCCCCACCCAGCAAACTCCAGTGGTTTCCAGTCACCTCCAGGACCAAATAGAAAATGTTCTGTTTGGCATTCAAAGACCTTCCTAACCTAGCCGTCTCCCATACCTTGGTCCCCACCACTATTCTTTGATCCAATAGCACTGATCACTTAACTGTTCTATGAGTAAGACACTATCTCAGCTTGGGACATTTTCTCTGGCTCTCCCCCATGCCTGGAAGGTCCTTCCTCCTGCATTCTGACTACTGACCTCATAGGATTCCTTCAATTCCCAACTAAATCCTACCTCCCTCAATCTCTCTTAATCACAGTGCCTTCCAGAATCTTATTTCCTATTTATCTTCTATATACCCCTGACCTGTGTCTTCCTTAGTTCTTTGATGTCAATTAATAATAAACATTTATTAAATGACTACTACAATCCTGGCACTGTGCTAAATTCTGAGGATATAAAATTAAGAATGAAACAGTCCCTGCCCTTAGGGCAGCTAGGCACAATGGATAGAGCCCTGGGCTGTAGTAGGCCAGACTTTCTTGCTCCCCCTCTTCTATGAGGCAGATATGCAGAAAGAGTATAATCTTGTTGGGTGGATGCTTTCACTGGATCTATGAATGACTAAAGAAAGTTTCTGGGGAGTTAATCTGCAAGTCTTCTTTGTGACTCCCTGTTTGTTTGTGTCTCTGGACACAGTCCTAGGATTAAGTCTTAATATATAATAGCCTTGGGTTAGGGTAAGGAGTGGTCAGGACTAAAGAAGCGTCCTGGGATTTCAATTACCTCAGAGTCTCTGCTATAAGATATATAAACCCTGTGATTTTCTTGTACTTTGGCTCTGTATGAAATGGTTCTGTAATAAACAGACCATCGAATACATCCCTCTCTCCTTTATTCAGCTGGTTGCTGGGCCATATTACTGTGCTGGTCACAGCACTGGGCCTGGAGTCAGGAAGACCTGAGTTCAAATCTAGCCCCACACACTTACTGGCTGTGTCACCCTGGGCAAGTCACTTAAGCTATGCTTGCCTCAGTTTCCTCATCTGTAAAAAATGGAGATAAGAATAGTACCTACATTTCAGGGTTGTTGTGAGGATCAAATGAGATAATAGTTTATTGTTGTTTAGTTGCTTCATGATCCCATTTGGGGTTTTCTTGGCTAAGATACTGGAGTAGTTTGCCCTTTCCTTCTCCAGCTCATTTTACAGATGAGGAAACTGAGGCATATTGGGTTAAGTGACTTGCCCAGGGTCACACAGCCAGCAAGCATCAGTCTGGATTTGAATTCAGTTCTTCTTGACTCCAGGCCCAGGGCTCCATGCATTTCCTACCATATATATATATATATATATATATATATATATATATATATATAAAACGTAGTAAGCACTATGTAAATATTAGCTCTCACTATTACTATTATTATTTGTTGCTCCTCTGCATCCTCCTTTGGTCTACATCACTTCATCTGTCTTCCTATGGTTCTTGGAATTCCTCATAGTCATCATTTCAGCAGACACCTCTATAAATTATATTGTTGTGCAGAGAATAAGAGCCAGTAGAGACCTGGGTTCGAGGTAAATTTAGGTAGGTATGAATTTATTGATCAAGCACACAGCTACCGGAATATAAACTCAAATGGGAGCCCTGATTGAAGGTACAGACAGTGTTTAAAAAGGCTAAAACCACAATCAGGGAGAGGAGCTAGCAGAAGCAGTGATGTATAGAAGTCAAGAACAGGCATTGGCTAGATCTATAGCTCAGGGCTAATTTGGGAATATGGAGCAAGGGTACAAGGGTGCAACCTTCCAGAGAATAAGGGGGTCCCTTCTAGAATAGGGTGGACATCACAGGGTGGAGGGTCATTGAGTAAGGGGGAGTGGAGAATAGTCAATTCCTCAAAATAGAAGGGTGTGGGGACCCTGCTTGGTCAGCAGAACAGAACAAGGTGGTCTCTACATAAAATAATCTTGCACCATAACCCCAGGGCTAATCTGTACACTATGCTGATTCAGGGAGAATATACAGAATGCTGATTCAGGAAGGAGTGGGTCAGGGGACTACACCTTGGGCAATACCCAGGACTATGCTTTAAACCATTTCAAGCTATTACAGGGTGTAGGATAGAGACAAAGACAAAATATAGAGGGGCTTAATGGTGGGCCACAAATCAGGTGGTGTGTAATGACCTGGGATTTGGGTTTGAGCACAACAATATACAGAAAAAATAAAAAAAGAATACAAGGTGGTTTTGGGAGGGAGGGAACTAACAGTTGGTGGGATTTGTAGGGGGAGGAGGAAGAAAATACACATATACTGAGGCTGCCTGATTGTTGTAGATTTGGGCTGCTCAGACTTAGCCAAGGGAGCAGACCAGTCTGGGCAGAGAAGAGTAAAGACCAATTAACAGAGCCAAGCACAGGGACCAGAGCCGAAAGGAGGAACAGTGAACACACAGAGAGGACTTGAGTCTCTGGGAGAGGCTGTATGACCTAGGACAAGTCACTTAACCTAATCTACTTAACTAAACAACCTTCCTCCAGAGAACTTCCAAGCCTCAAAGATGGTGTCCTGAGAGAGAGGCAATGGTAGAATCTCTGGACACAAGACAATATTGTCAAGAGGCCAGCTTAGACCCAAAGGGCTTGAAGAACTGAGTATTAGAGAAGTTCCTTCAGAGGGAAGGAGGATACGGATAGCCCTAGAGCTAAAGGGACAGCAAGGCACCTAACCTAATGAAGAATCCCTTTATGAGGAGCCCATTGGTTCAAACCTGGTAGGACAATGACATGATAGAATATCCATTGTAAATTGAGATAATACAATATGGATATTAAAACAAAGCCTCCAAAATTGATAGCAGTCTCTTTCCTTAAAAATCTCTAAAGACACCTAGTAGAGATTCCTATCCTAATGTCTCCAGCCTCTGGTATTTAGGAGGCTTCCTGCGAAGGCAGACTTTACAGATGATGGGTACTCGGGAGTATCTAGGGTCACTAGGGTTACTGTCTGGAGAAGGCCTAAGAACAGTCTGGCTTTAGGTGAAGGAAATACTTTATAAGTTTGTTGTTGTTGTTGTTCATCCTTCATGCTCAAAGAGGACCCTGACATCAGGGAGCTGATACCATGACATGCAAGTGAATTGGATTTAAGTGAGGAAGGGCTCTGCAAAGTCCCCAGCCTCACTTTTTCCTCCAGAGACATATGGGTCCGGTGGCAAGAAAAAGATCAAGGACAACTGCAGATGGCTCAGGACGAAGTGAGAGACCTTGGCCGTTTTAAGCTAAGGTCTGAGTTTGAATGAGATAATGCCCCATCAGTGATTAAGTGAGAAAAGACCCCGAAGATTGCCGGCCAAAACAGAAACAATTGCTATTTACATTTACTCTGAGGCAAACTGGGGCCCAAACACTGACCAGGTGGGGCTTGGCCTGGGACTCGTGTTTCTAGGAAGAATAAACTGGAACTAATTGATTTAAGTGTATTTTAATTGTATTATCAGGCACATCAGCTTTTCCCACCCTGGAAGTCTCCAAAAAAGATCAGTAAAACAGGAGTATGCCTTGAGCCACTCGAGAACCATGGCTCGTGAATCATATTGACTTCCTTAGCCAAAGGACGGCTAGGTGGGAAGTGAATGTGAGTTCAAATTTGGCCTCAGATACTTACTTACTAGCTGGATGACCCTGGGCAAGTCACTTTACCCTGTTTACTTCAGTTTCCTGCAGTGTAAAATGAGAAGGAAATGACAAACCACTCCAGAACGAGAAAACTCCAGATGGGGTCAGGAAGAGTCAGACATGGCTGAACAGCAGCAGAGAGGACAAAATTAGTTTTAAGAGAAGATATTTAATAAAATGACAGTGAAAATTTAAAAAAAATTCCCCAATAAATCACAGATACACACAGTGTCAGTGAGAACTGGATATAAGCAGGGAACGTGTGTGGAGGGCATAGAGGTAGGTAGCTACCTAACCCTAACATAGGCCCTATGAAGTCCAACTTTCCCAGTCCTAAATCCAGCTGTCAACTCCAATCTCAGTCTGTTTCTCCCAGGCTCCATTTTTAACCCTAGCTCCCATCCTAATCTAAAGACAACCCCAGCCCCAAACCCCAGATTTAACTCATCCCCATGCCTAGTCCTAAATCCAGCCCCAGCCTCATTCCCATTCCTATCTTCAGCTCTAAACCCATCCTGGGTCCTCAACCCGACTAGAATCTCCCAATAATTGTCCCCATTCTTCACTAGCCCCTATCTCCCAGATCAGCCCAAGCACCAGCTCCAACCCAAGAGCTCCTAGCTCTAACAGACCCCCGGGGCTGAGGCTCCTCCTACCTCCCAGGCAGTCCCTCCAGAGTTCACAAAGCTTGTCACAAAGCTTTAGCTGCCTATTAAAGGAAGTTATTTTTAAAATGCATTGGAGAGCCTTCCCTATAAAACCCCATTGTCCAGGAGAACAATATTCCCATTTTGTCCAGCGAGGAGCTCAGAGCATGGCCAAGGCCCATTCTCCTTGCTTCAACCCCGGGAGGGAAGCATGTTTCTGCCTATCTCCCAGCTCTGGGGAGGGAGCCAGGCAACGGGGAGAAGGTCAAGGACTGTAGGAAGTGGAATCCGGCCGTTCCAAGGGAGTTATCAGTCTGACGCTGGTTTCCAGGGTGGGGGAAAAATGCAACAAGAAAGGAGGGGGGTCGTGTGGAAGGAACCCCAGCCATGGCTTGACCAGCCAGAATGGGGTCTGGCGGCCACTCCTGCTCACCCAGAGGCCTTGGCCACCCAGGGGGTTGATTAGGGTTAGGCTCAAAAAGCCTTCTTAACTATTCATAGCTCTCTCCTTGTGAAGAAACGCCAAGCTGGAAGGAAGGAGACAGTCAGGCAACACACAAACCCTAGCTAGGACTATCTTTTTTTTTTCTATCCTACTGAAATCGATAAATAACAACAATAACGATCACTCATGTGGGTTCAGTTCCCCCCCCCCCCCAATTAACAGGGGTCTCTTGGGCTGCTTCCGGATAAAAGAGGGAACAAGAAAGCCACGGGGAACTCAGACCTACAGAAAAAAGCCCAGTGCATTATAATTACTACCATTTATAGAGCAGGTTAAAGTTTGCAAAACACTTCAGAGACGTTATATTTTAGACTCTTTTTAGAGTAACTCGTCCACCTTCTGCAGAAGACCTTTCCTGCTTATTGCCAAAGACAGGGATGGCTTCCTGCCATCTCCTCATCTGGTACTCATTTTGTTTATACTTCTGTGTGTCTATGTTATAGAATGTAAACTCCTGGAAAGCAGAAAATCGGGTTGTTTGTTTTAACCTTTGTATCCATAGTAGGTGGTTCATAAATACTTATTGATTAATTAATTCAGCCCCTTAGCAAGAATAATTTGTTCAGATAGGAAGCAACCAGATACTACTTCCTTCCCCAGGCAGTTGGATCCGATTCAAGCTTTTTCCTAGTATGGTCCCACCCTTAACTCCAGTCTAGAATTCTGGGGTCTCCTATCCCTCAGCCTCCCCATTAAACTGAATTTAAAAGTCGACTCCAGTGGCCATTCTGTGAAACTTGCCCCAGGAACCAAGATAGTTAGCTATGGCTCCATCCTCTCTACCACATCAGGGACCAAGCATGATTTGCTGAAAGTCAGTCAATTGTTAGACCCTTCTTGGCACAAAAGGATCCAGATTCCCACTAACCTAGCTGCGCCAAGACCTGTGGGAATCTTGTTAGAAGGGCAGCCAGCCAATACCCCTCCCCCCCCATTCCTCTACACCCACTCAATTCACCAGGAAGTGAGAACAAAGGAAATGGGAGGGGTGGGAGGAGAGAGAATTGTGGAAGATGCCAGCCCTGTGGTTCCTGATTCCTAGAGAATTCTGAATGTTTTGATCCCTATTGGCCCTTTGGTTCTTCCATCAAGGCCGGGCCAAGAGTGACTGGGAAGAAGGAAGGAGGAAAAAAAAAGACCTAAAGAAGGGAATTAATTGGCCAAGTATCAAACCGATATAAAATGTAAGGTCTAGACTTAACCTGGGTCCTGTGACTCCAAAGGGAATCCTTTTTTCACTCTTAACACTCAGGCCTAACAAAAGTCCTTTGAAATGAAATGACTCCTAGGCTCTCACCTAGGAGATTTGCTTAAGGCTCTGGCTTCACTCATGGAGAAAACCTTTCCCTGGCTGCTGAGACGTTGGTTCTAGGCCTTCCCTTTCACATCAAGCAACTCTTCAGATTGCTTTGTGGAATTAGGAAAAAATAATCTCGAGGAACAAAATTTGGTCAAGAATCCCAAGGGAAATCAAGAGGAAAAAGTGGGGGGGGGGTCTAGCAGTAATAGACCTCCAGCTATATCACAAAGCAGTAATCATCAAAATGATTTGTGCTGGTTAAAAAAGAAAGAGGCTGAACAGTGGAACAAATTAGGCATAAAACATATAGAAAGCAAATAAACACAGCAGCCTTGTGTTTGATAAACCCAAACTCCAAGATACTAAGGAGTCACTACTCAACAAAAACTTCTGGGAAAACTAGGAATCAGTCTGGCAGAAATTAGGTTTAGACCAACACTTCACACAATATACCAACGTAAGCTCCAAATGGGTGTGTGACAGACATAAAAAGGTGATATTATAAACAAATTCGGGGTATAAGAAAATTCCATTTTGCGTTTGTTTGTAAAGAATTTATGAGCAAACAGGAGATGGAGAGGAATAGGCAGTTTTTATTATATAAAATTTAACGGTTTTTACACAATCAAATCCAAGGAGGCTGAAATTAGAAAAGTTAACTGGGGGGGAAAAAATCTCAGCAGCAATTTTCTCTTATAAGTATCTCATTTTCAAAATATACAATGAACTGGTGCAAATTTATAAGAATAAAAGCTATCCACCAAATGACAAATGGTTAAAGGATATGAACAGGCAGTCCTCAAGTGGGAAAAAAAATCTATTAAAATTTGTTGTATTGTTCAGTCAATTTGATGAGGTCTTAGGCGTGTTGGGAACCCCAGAATTCAAGGGCAAATGACTTGGGTCCTGCCTCAAATGAATCTGACCCAACTCTTCTTTCAGCCAGAGACAAGGTTTGTTAGAACACCATTGGAATGGTAAAGATTTTAAGAATCTGAGCATTTGCATTACTAATACAATCAGGTCAGATTCTTGAGGAATCTGAGCAATTTAGTGGGAGGCAAAATGGACCTTATATACAGTGGTCCAGGATTGGGTCTAGATGGAATCAAATCTAAGATGGATCAGGTGCAGACAATGAGGGCCCCAGTGAAAGGGCAGTTAAAAGGATTACACTGAAATGAGCCTCAGGCAAACACCTGGGCCAAGCAGGAGAGTTCAGGGGAAAGGTGGGGGGGAGGAGAGAAGGGTTTCCAGGACTTATACCCTGTCATTTTCAGTCATTTCTTTTTGGAATTTTCTTAACAAAGGTACTGGAGTGGAGTTCATTCTACAGATGAGGATGCTGAAACAAAAAAGGTTAAGTGACTTGGACAGGGTCATATAGGTAGAAAGTGTCTGAGACTGGATTGGAATTCAGGTCTTCCTAACTCTAGGCCTGGCACTCTATCCACTGCTCCAACTAGCTATCTATAGCTATATGGGGGGAATGCTTCAAATCTCTAATAGAGAAATGCAAATTAAAGCAACTCTGAGGTTCTAAACTCTACATACTCATCAAATTGGCAGAATTCTCTCTCTCTCTCTCTTTCTCCCCCTCTCTCTCCTCTCTCTCTCTCTCTTTTTCTCTCTCTCTCTCTCCCTCTCACACATACACACACACACACACACACACACACACACACACACACAAAATGACAAATGTTGGAGGTGCTGTGGGAAAACAGGCACCTATTGCCCAGTTGGAGGAGCTGTGAGTTGGTCCAGCCGCTTTGAAAAGCAATTTAGAACTATGCCCCCAAAGTCACTAAACTGAGCATACCCAGCAACATCACTTGGTCTTTTTCTCCCAAGGAGATCAAAGAAAGAGGAAAAGGACCCTTTTTGTATAAAAATGTTTACAACAGCTCCTTTTGTATTTGGTAAGGAACTGAGAACCAAAGCCCATCTGCTTCTCTAATTTTTTGGGAATGAAAGATCTTTGATTGCAGAACATCTTTCTTTTATATTTCTGTCCCTAGCACTTAGCATAGTCCCTGGTATACAGTAAGCACTTAATAAATGTTTTTTCTTTGATTAAATTATTTTATTCTTTTGATTATTTGATTCATTTGCCTCCCCTCTACCCTCAGCCCCACTCATGAAATCCTTCCCTCCTTTCAAAGAGGTACCCCTTCCTCCTTTTGGCCTTTCCCTGACTTCTCCCTTCTGTGTTACCTTCTATATTTGACTCCCTCCTAATCACCCATTACATTCTAATTACACCTAATACACTAATTTGTTTTAAGTTTGTCTATCTTCTACATCTTACACCCTAACTAAACTGTAGAATTGTCAGATGGGACTTGTTTTATTTCTCTTTCTGTTTTCTCTGCTAGCACCCAGGTTGTAGGATTCACTTGGGTATGAACTCCTACTGTAAGGCCTTATGAGCCCCCATCAGTGTGCTGCTAGACGCCATGATCTGATGAGGCCATGAGGAAGAGAACAAAGAAAGAGAAAAGTCCTCAAGGAGTAATCTCTTTAAGGGACAGGCTTCTTTGATCTGACAGCAGAACTAGCAGCTCAGCCTCTCTTAAGCACCCTGAGAGTATAACCAATGAGACAACTCAAACTGATTCAATCAGAGAGAGATGGTCACACTCTATAAGGAGATCACAAGGTGTTAAAACCTTGTTTACACATTGACACCTAGTGAGCTATAATTATATCAACTGAGCTGGGAGAAGGGGGAAGGAGTAGTGTAGATGGAACTAAATCCTCTCCCATTTATATTAGGTGCCAACTCTCTAAAAATCTATTATTTCATTAGTATGGGGACGGCTTTCAAGGAAGAGAAAGAAACCACAACTCATTTATAACTTAGTAGGGGGTCTTTGAGACTATCCCTCTGCAGCCAACCTGGTGATAAAGAGGAGTTTCTCTGAATTTAGCTAACTTAATCCTTGGACAACAAAAGTCCCTCACTGGGTCCTATTGGGACTTGCCAGAGCTAGGAATCAGGCGATGGAGTTACCTCAATACCACAGGGAGGAATTAGAGAAAGTATAATGAAAAGACTCAGGATTTAGAGCTGAGACAGATGTTAGAGATGTCTAGTCTAGGTATTCTTCACCTGAAGTCCATGAACTTCATAAAAAAAAATTCTTTAAAAATATTATGAAATTGTATTTCAGTAATATTGGTTTCCTTTGTAACCCTCTGTACTTATTTTGTGCATTTGTTTTCGCTGTTCAGTCATGTTGGACTCTTCATGACCCCATTTGGAGTTTTCTTGGCAAAGATACTTGAAGAAGTTTCTCATTTCCTTCTCCAGCTCATTTTACAGATGAGGAAAATGAGGCAAAGTTAAGTGACTTACCCAGGGTCACACAGCTGAATGATTAGGGTGCCATTACATTTCACAAAGAGCATTTTATAGTTAGATTCATATAGGGTGGATCTGGGTGGTAGTTGTTTGGTGATTTCAATCATATCTCACTCTTCGTAGCCCCATTTGAGGTCTTCTTGGTAAAGATACTAGTTTGCCGTTTCCTTCTCCAGCTCATTGTACAGAGGAGGAAACTGAGGCAAACAGGGTGAAGTGACTTGGTCAGGGTCACACATCTAGCAAGCGGCTGAGACCAAATTTGAATTCAGGTCTTCCTGACTCCTGGCCCAGGGCTCTGTCCACTGTGCCGCCTGTCTTGTGAATCTTGGTAGATACATCACCGAATATCTAATAGCTTTTGAATGAAATTTCTCTTTCTAATTCTTCCTTCTGGTTTTTGACGGTTTTATATATAGGAATGTTGATGATTAATATGAATTTATTTTATATCTTGCAACTTTGCTGAAATTATTATTTCAGTTAATTTTTAGTTGACTGTAGGGTTCTCTAAGTACCACATCATATCCAAAAAAGTCAATAAATTTGGTTTTCTCTTTGCTTAAACATATTTCCCCAGTTTCTTTTTATTGTCATGTTGTTATAGCTAGCCTGCCTAGCACTATGCTAAATAATGTTGGTGATAAGAGTATCTTTGCTTCACTTCCAATCTTATTGGAATGGCCTCTAATTTTTCTCCATTCCATACAAAGTCAAGAAACATTTCTTAAGCATTTACTATATGCCAGCCAGGCACAGTGCTAAGCACGGGGAAGACAAATACAAGTAAAAAGAAAGACTTCCTGCCCTCAAGGAGTTTACACTTTAATAGGGAAGACAACATATAAAAGGAAGTTGAAGAGTTTGAGGGGGAAGAGGAGGTATCCAGCCCAGGGCCATGATGGAGAAGTCCAAAGTAGTTAAGACTACTGAGAAAAGTTTGCTCTTGGATTTAGAGCAACTTTATTTATTATATTAAGGAAAGATCTATTTATCCCTATGATTTCTAGAGATCTTAACCAAAAAAACGATTATTGTATTTTTGTCAAAAGTCATTTCAGTATCTTCTGATATCATCACCCTTCTTATTATTCAAGCAATCATCATGGTAATTGTTATTATTATATTGAACTGACTCTGCAATTCTGGTATAAATACAACCTGGTCATAGTGAATGTAACCATCATAATATGTTATTATAGTCTACTTGCTAATATGTATTTTTAACGTTTTTTAATGTCCATTAGGAGTATTAATACGTAGTTTGTTTTGTCTCCGCATGGCATAGCTATTAAAACCACATTTGTATCACAGATAGAAATTGGAGGTTTGTGAGTTATGCTATTTCTTTGGCTTTATCTTATACAAATCCCTTCCCCACTCTTTGTTTTCCAGCCAAATTGTACTACTCTGAGCCCTGAGTGTGCCCTGTACCCTCTCTGCCTTTCCCCACCCTGTTCCCAAGGCTCATAATCATTCCTCTACTTCATTTGTCCATCCCATTCCCACCCAGGCGTTAAACTCCAACTCCCAATGCTCCTAGTTCAAAGAAGCCTTTCCTAGTCATCTAAATCATTAAAGCACGGCCCTCAGAAGTCACAATGCACTTCTGTTGTTGTGTCTTCATTTTTGAAGAGGACTAACAACATCACAGAGGTGAACATTTCATGAAAGTTCAAGACCCACTATAAGAACTTATCTAGCTAACTATCCTTACGTGATTTATGTAAAATATCAAGGTGATTAATACTAATTGGAATAGAGTAGGGGTCCAAATGAATTATTTCTCACACCCCCTTAGACTCTCATTCTTTGTTGCCTCAAAAAGATTGATAAATATTTTTGTTCATCCTTAGCATTTGTTTTAAGACTAAACTCTCTTAGTATGCCCTCCCACTAATCCCTCCTCCCCATTCTCCTCCCCTTTCCCTCCTATTTCTCAGCTGAGTAAAATGTATTTCTGTACCCAACTCTGTGTGTGTGTGTTTGTGTGTGTGTGTGATCTTTTGATCAGTTCAGATCAGAGTGAAATTCAAGTGTCAGCTGCTTCCACCCATCTGGTCCTTGTTTAGTAAGATGTTTATTTGTGTACTTTAAATACATGAGACAATTCCCCCTAACTTTCCTTTCCCTTCCTCTCCTGTGTATTCCTCTTCTCTTCTTTTTACATTTTTTTCTTAAGATCATCAAGATATAACAGAACCACTGTCAGGCCTCATCTAATTGGATTGCCTCTATAAACCCTGAGGATAATAAGGTGCAGAGGGGACACTTTTTCTATATTTAAATTAGGAAACTTATCCTTATTTGGTCCTTTATGGAACTATTTATTTGTGTTTACCTTTTTGTGTTTCTGTGTCTGCACTTCAAAGTTTCTTCCACAGCTCTGGTCTTTTCATCAGGAATGTCTGGAAGTCCTCTGTTTCATTAAAGGTACCATTTTACAACCTCTCCCCCAACAGGAATGCATCAGCCTCATTGGACCTAGGTATCCATCTGCATTCACTTGATTATTCTGCTGCTTTTGGGAAGCTATAAAAATGTATATAATCAAAATTTCTTTTGGTGCTTTAAGTCCCTAATTTTGTGCCAAGCAAAACCTCCCAGGAGTAATAAAGTCCACCTATAATTCTCCCTATATACCTCATCAATCATAAGCCTCCTTCCTCTTGACCACATTTAATCTAGCAGGGACACCCACAAGTTGGAACTTCATTGGATGCCTCCAGTATTGTAAAGACGTCCATTTCTTTTCAAGTAAGTGTGATTGTTAGACACAACTAATGTGGAAATTTATTCTGCCTGACTATGTATATTTCCTATAAGGATCTTTGTTTTCCCCAGTGGTGGGGAGGAGGAAAAGTAGGAAGGAGATAAAATAAATGCTTATTGATTTACAAAACAAAATTTAATTAAAAGAAAATAAAACTAAAAGAAATGGTGAAATGGCAAAAATAGACCTGTAAGAACCAAGTCTTGGGGAGATAGGTTCAGTGCTTTCTCCAGTAGAGTTTAGAAGTCAGGGTGATGCAAGGACTGAGATAGCTAAGACACCCCCAATTGTGTTCTCAGCAACAGAAATGGCTTCAATCCATTTGGGGTCTGTTCAGTGTGACTTCCCCATAACTAAGTGATGGTCTTGATCTTACATCTTAACCATTTCATTCTTGTTCAACTTGCTTGTACCTTCCTCTGAGGTGCTTATCCCTTATTATATTTTTTTTATGTCACAACACATTTAAAAAAAATTTTGTAGGTATCTCTTGTTTTTTACATCACCAAAATTCCTTCGGTATACTTTCCTCCCTCCAGTGCTTAGCACACAGCCTAGCGCATAGTAGGTGTTTCATAAATACTTATCGAATTGGATCTCTATGAGAGTGTCATTCCACATGAGAAATAAAATTTTTAAAGAAAAGAAAAATCGGCAAAACTAATCTATGCAACAACAAAAAGTCTAAAACTATGTGTGATGTGCCACATCAGTGGCCTGCCCACTTCTACAAAGTCATGGCTTGGGGAGTGTCATCTCAAACCTCTTCTTTGGAGCCATATTTGTTCTTTGTAATTTTGCAACATTCACTTTTGATCATCTTGTGGTGTCTGGTTGTCTCATTGACATTGTTAGAGTCATTGTGTATATTATTTTCTTGGCTCTGCTTACTCTACATTAGTTCCTGTAAGTCCAAGGAAGGGGAAGGAGCAAGGGTGTAGCCAGTGCCAGCAGCCAAATGACTACAAAGGAAAGGCCTGTTACCCTAAACTAAATATAATCATGAACGGTGGGAGCTTTGTCTGGTTGACTAACCAACTTACTCAGTGAGATGCCAGGATAGAAATTTGTGGTTTTCTTGACTGTCTTTGCAACTGGTGAATTTTTCCCCTTTTCTCTTCCTCCCACTACCCTGCTTCATTATTGCCTAGCAAACTCATTTACCCTTAAATATAATTTATTTGTCGTATATATTTTTATAATAACTTTTGTGACTAAGTAAAGGTGAGCTGATTTTCATTGTCTTTCTTTGCATCTCCAGCATTTATCACAGTGCCTAGATCACAGTAAGTGCTTAATAAATCTTTGTTGACTGGCTAACTTTGATCAAGTGTTTGCCATGGAAAAATCGACCCCCACAAACAATCGGGGAAGGAATTGATTGTATAGGTGGAGGGGCTTGCCTTGGCCAGGAGTAGGACCACCTCTTCTTGTCAGATGGGTGAAGGAGAAGCTAGTGGCAGAAGGCATCTTAGTGTATGAGATGAAAGAGAGGAGAAGAGGGAACTCTTGGAGATTGGCCTCAATTTCTTTTTGGATAAAATATGAGGCAAGGTTCTCATCTGAGAGAGAATGATGGGTGGGGAGCCATGAAAGGTTTGAGGAGGAATGTTGAACTCAGAGGAAGGAAGAGGAGCATTCTGGAGGTATGTAGACAACAGCTACCAGGATTTTGATTGGATGGTAGATATGAATTACATGAACCTCAAAGAAAGAGAGGCTATTGAGTGATGGAGGTAGGGGGAGAACCTGTAATTAGCAATGGAGAGCAAGGAATATTCTAATTCTCCCACCTTAACCTTTGAACTGAGAGAAGTGAGTCAAAGTCTAGCCAGTACTGGAAGGTATATATAGGGAGGCTATGTTAAGGGAGGTGGGGTCTGGAGAAGTCTTGGTGATTGCCAGAAGATGGAAGGAGTGGGAGAGGAAAAGATTGAAGATGAAGACGAGTTTATTGCCTTTGTAACAGATATTCCAGAAAGAACAGAGGAACCGGTAGATAGCATTTGATTGGGGCTTTGTAGGTTGGGAAGGCTAAGGAGAATGAAAATAAGAAAACAGATGATAGGGGACAGAGAATGGGGTTTGAATGATGACCTACAGGGGTTCAGAATCACTGAGAAGTGTAGATATGACCAAGTATTTCATCATTGAATAGAAAGTACCATTCTTCTTCTCAGAGAAGGCTGAAACTCAGGAACAAGAGGAAAGGTAAAGGATCAGATGGAAGGCCATTTCATCTTATCTCCTTCAATGGATTTCCCCTCTGTTATCCACACCCTCTAATTATCTTTAGTCTCTCCCTTCTACTGGTTCTGTCCCTACTGGCTACAAACATGCGCCTGGCTCCCCCATCCTCCAAAAGTCCTCACTTGATCCTTCCATCATCACTAACTGGCATCCAGTATCTCTTCTGCCCATTTTGACTTAACTTCTTGGAGAAAAAAGTGAGGCTGGTGACTTTGCACAGCCTTCCCTCACATAAATGTAATTCACTTACACATCATGGCAGCATATCCCTGATGTCATGGGCCTCTTTGAGAATGAAGGACAAACAACCTCTGTGAGTAGTAGTAGGAGCTGCATCACTGGAGACCCAACTGGAACTGGCTAGTTAAGCAAAACAGCTCTTTTCTCTTCTTTTCTCTTCTCTTCTCTTCTCCTCTCCTCTCCTTTCCTCCCCTCCCCTCCCCTCCCCTGCCCTGCCCTCCTCTCCTCTCCTCTTCTCTTCTTTTCTTTTCTTTCTCTTTCTCCTCTTTCTCTCTTTTCCTTCCTTCCTTTCTTCTTTCCTTCCTTCCTTCTTTTCTTTTTTCCCCTCCCCTCCCCTCCCCTCCCCTCCCCTCCCCTCCCGTTCCCTCCCCTCCCCTCCCCTTCCCTTCCCTCCCCTCCCCTCCCCTTCCCTTCCCTCCCCTTCCCTTCCCTTCCCTTCCCTTCCCTCTGTCCACATAGGTTATCATACCTTTACCTGCAGGTGCTCTACCCAGAAGAAAGTAAATTTTGATCACTGAAACCTATCAAGATATCTTGGGGTTTACAGCTTAGATTTGTCTCTCAAGGACCTTGCCTTAAACCCAAATCACTCTGGCTCTTATTGATTGATCAACAATAGGTCCCAGGCCAAGCTCCCTTGATCATTGTTTGGGCCCTGATTTTTAGCAATTGTTTCTGTTTGGCCAAAAACCTTGAGGGTCTTCCCCTCCCTGATCGATTTTTTTTTTTGACTAGGTAAAAGAAGGCATTCTTTGCCTCATTTCTTATCTAACCTTAATCACTGAACGGGCCTTGCCTCAGTCAAACCATGACTTGTTAGACCTTAGTTTAAAAAGGCCAAGATACTGCGGTTGGGAGATCCATCCTGCCCTACCGAAAAGTGACATAGGAGAGAATAGACTGGGGGGGGGGGGACACACTGGGATGGCTGTTTTGGGGCGATGGGTGGCGGAAAGAGGGGGAGAAAATATGTAAATCAAAATCTTGTGGAAATGAATAATGCAAACTATAATAAAATTTAATTTAAATTAAAAAAAAAAAGGCCAAGGTAAAGGGGCAGCTAGGTGGAGCAGTGAATAGAGCATGGCCCTGGAGTAAGCAGGTCCTAAGTTAAAATCTGACTTCAGGCACTTAACACTTACTAGCTGTTTGACCTTGGGCAAGTCACTTAACCCTAACTGCCCTGCCTTCTCCCCTCCAAAAAATAAAAAGGCCAAGGTCTCCCGCTGTGTCCTGGGCCATCTCCAGTTGTCCAGAAGAAAGTGAGGCTGGTGGCTCTGTATAGCCCTCCTTCACTTAAATCCATTTCATTTGCATGTCATGCATCACCTTCCTGATGTCAAGGACAAACAATAACAACTCCTTGAGAAGGTCATCTGCAATAGGTCGCTCCTCTTCTCTCACTCTCTTCTTACGCCACCTTCAATCCAGTTTCTGACTTCATCCACCCCTCTGAAATTGCTTTCTCCAAAGTTAACAAACCCTGATTACCAAATCCAAAGACCTTTTCTCAATCCCTCTTTCTTCATGACCTCTCTGTAGCCTTTGACATGGTTGATCACCCTCTTTTCCTTCATATTGTCTTCTCTGTAGATTTTCAGGACACCAACCTCACTTGGTTCTCCTATCTGATTGCTCAGTCTCCTTTACTGGGTCCTCGTCCAGGTCACACCTTCTAATCATGGGTGTCCCTCAGGTTCTGTCCAGAATTTTTTCTCCCTCTATATTACTTCACTTGGTGATTTCATCAGCTTCCATGGGTTTAATTATCATGTCTATGATGAGGGTTCTAAAATCCACTTATCCTGTCCTAATCTCTCTGATGACCTCCAGTCTCTCCTCTCAATTGCCCATTAAACATCTTGAAATGGATGTTTCATAAGCATCACAAAATTCAACATGTCCAAAACTGAACTCATTATCCTTCCCCCCAAACCCTCCTAACTTCCCTATTAGTATCAAAGACGCCCCCATCCTCCCAATCCTACAGGCTCAAAATGAATGTATCATCCTCACACTCTCCCAAACCTCCATATTGCATCATCCTCAATTCCTCACTGTCTCTCCCCGTATTGTATCATCCTCAATTCCTCACTGTCTCTCACCTCCCCCATATTGTATCATCCTCAATTCCTCACTGTCTCTCCTCATATTGTATTATTCTCAACTCCTCACCCTCTCTCACCTCCCCCATATTGTGTCATCCTCAATTCCTCACTGTCTCTCCCCATATTGTATTATTCTCAACTCCTCACCCTCTCTCACCTCCCCCATATTGTATCATCCTCAGTTTCTCACTGTCTCTCCCCATATTGTATTATTCTCAACTCCTCACCCTCTCTCACCTCCCCCATATTGGATCATCCTCAACTCCTCACCCTTTCTCACCCCTCCCATATACAATCTGTTTCCAAGAGTTATCAATTTCACTATTGCAGCATATCTTTTTTTAAAAAAATAATTTATTTCAAACTTATACACAAATACAAATACAAAATAAGAAAAGAAAAAAAGCATTGCCGTGTATACAACAGAGGATTCAAAATATACATCAATAAATTTCCATTTCAAGAAAGCCTATATAATAAATACTATACTTTGTATTCAGAGTTGTCATCTTTTCTTTACTCCCTTGTAAGTTTTCTTTTGTTCTTCGCTGTGCACCTTTTACTTGTTTCTTTTTCACCCCTTCCTCTCTTCCCTTTCCTCCAAGAATGTACAATGAAGCACAGCTATTTATATACATACATATACACACACACAGAGATATATTTAGATATATACATCCACACATGTATCCATATATACATATATAAACCTACAAACATATACATACAAAGATATAGACAAGCATGTACACATACATACATATACTTCTATACACATACATATTCTTACATATCTACAATCATAGTCATTTATAGACATATATATTCATATATATGTGAGACCATACTATACTTATTTGTCCTTGGTTTCTCTGAAGGTAGATAACTTCTTCCTTCATAAGTCCAAGTGAGTTTTTCCATATTTTTCTAAATCCACCAACTCATCATTTCCTACATCGCAGCAATTATTCCATCCTTATACTGTCTAGTTATTTTAAATGGTCTAAAATAATATAGATTAATATGGCTGACATAGAGTGTAGTTTCCATATTTTTCTCTTATGATTAATTTTGAGATCATGATTACTGTCCCTGCTTTTTTTTCCCTAATAAATTCTACTCCTGATCTTTATTTTATGTTTGTGCATCTCTTATTTCCTACCCTTCCTGACTCCTCTACTTAACTTCTACCCACTACCTAGCCCTCCTATTACTTAACCCACCCCTGCTCCAGGATCCCCCTCTTATCCTCCCATTAATCTAAACACCCTACCCACTTTATCCTAGTCGCTTGCCCTCCCCTCTAGAAATCCCTCCCTTATCCTCTCTCCCCTCCCTATCCCCTTAGCCTTTTATTTCTTTCTGAATTTATAAGACTTTTTATACCCTTCCTATATCTTCTTAAACCCAATCCCCATGAAGGTAGAGTTCTAGAACTACCAGCTCTCCTCCTCCATCTAATTCTTCTTGGATCTCATTTGTAAAAAATAATTACTCTTTTTACCTGTTCCTAAATCAGTGGTTCTCAACCTTCCTAATGCCGTGACCTCTTAATACTCGTATGTGGGCGTTTCTGCATGTGGGCGGACCCACTCGAAGACCAATAGAGGAGTGATGTCTTGGTTCCTAAAACCACTGGAAATATATGTTTTCCAATGGTCTTAGGCAACCCCTGTGACCTCTGTGAAAGGGTTGTACAACCCCCAGAGGGGTCGCAACCCATAGGTTGAGAACCACTGTGACCTAAACGGTTTTACTTTTAAAAATCATACCATACGAGAGTCTACCCCAATCTTTCTTACCAACTGCCCAACTGCTAATAAGAATCTCAGACATACAGTTTACATTTCCTCATATAAAAGATAAGCAGTCTGTCCTTATCGAATCCCTTGCAGTTAATCTTTGATATGTACCTTAAATTTTTCTTGGATCTTGTATGTCAAATCTTCTATTAAAATCAGGGTTTTTGTTTTTTGTTTTAACAAAATCCTGAAAGTCTGACAATTCATTAAATATCCTTTTTTTTTCCATTCAAGATTATGCTTAACTTTGCTTTTTGTGATATTTTCAACCCTAATTTTTTTGCTCTTTGATATATAATGTTCCAAGATACTGTACTTTTACTGTAGCTACTGCAAGGTCTTGTGTGATTCTAATTGTCACACTACCATGAGTGGGAAAGATGAAAATTTCTCAGTCTATATCCTAAAATCTAATAAGGTTTCTTATGGAAACAGGCCTGAGTTTTGGTTTCACCCTTCCCCCGTCTTTACTACTGTCAATCAGCATTAAGCCCTTTAGGAATCTCTTAGGACCCTTCCCTCTTCTTTACTTTAGCGTTTGTCAAATAAGGATATGCACACTTGGATTGGCTGTACCCTGTTTCCTTGTTCTTTGTCTTTTTCCTGCCCAGACTGTAAACCCACCTCCCAGCCACTGAGGGGTAGTGACAGGCTTCTTTCTTCTTTATCATTGGAGAAGATTTCATGCTCAGATTGTAAGCCTGCCTCCCAGTTAATGGGAGCAAGGGCTAGTAGTGGAAGGTGGCTTGACTGCATTAGGGTATAAAGCCTTGCTTTGTCTTCTGTAATATGCTTCATTCCACTGGTCTGCACTAGTGGAAGGGATGCTCTTTTCTGGTAAGAACTGAATAAAAATTTCTTGTTCTTACCTGAAGACACCTCTGGCTTTTAATTTTTGGGCAAGGGATTTTTGGGGTCCCTGTACCCCACACAACCATATTCAAATTGTTTTTTTTCTTGTTGCTTGTAATATTTTATCCTTGAAGTGGGAGTCTCAGAATTTGACTATTAAATTCCTCTAGATTTTCTTGTAGAATCTTTCAGGTGGTGATTGGTGGATTTTTTCTATTTCTACTTTCCCCTCTTGTTCTAATGCTTCAGGATAATCTTTCATTATCTCTTGTGAGATTCTTTTTTTGATTGTAACTTTCAGGGAGTCTGATTATTCTTATGTTTTCTCTTCTTGATCTATTCTCCAGATCAGTTGTTTTTCTTATATTTCATATTCTCCTACTTTTTCATTCTTTATATTTTGTTTTATTATTTCTTGGTCTCCTATAACTTCGCTGGCTTCCCCTTGCCCAATTCTAATTTTCAAGGAATTCTTTTCTTCCTTAAGATTCTGGATCTCCTTTTCTAGTTGGTTAACTTTCTTTTTATAATTTCTTTGTTTTTCTTGGATTGTTATTATTTAAAAAAAAATTTCTTCAATCTCTCATTTGCTTTTAAAAGACTTTTAAAAATTCTTCTATGAAATCTTTTTGGGTAGATGACCATTTAACATTATTCTTTGGGGTGGAAGAGGCTTTTTATGCTTCAATGGCCTTCTCTGAAGATGAACTCCAATCTTCTCTATTCCCATAGTAACTTTCTATGGTTGGATTCTTTCCCCTTTGTCCGCTCATTTATTTTTTATTTGTAACAGCTTATTTTTTGTAATCACCTCTAGTCCTAGGGTATGGGGAATGGTGCCTCTGGCCTCAGATCCTCCTTCAGTTCTCCCCTGTAGCTTGGAACTAAAACCAAGAATTCTGCCCCTCTGTAAGTGCCCATAGCCAGTGATGTCCCCTCCCTATGCCTTCTGTACCCACCAGGTGTGTACAAGTTCCTTCTTGCCCAGGGCCACATCTCAGCAGCACAGTTGAGGTTGGCATTCTTTATCAGCAGAGATTCCCTCAATCCTCCCTGGCTCAGACACACCAGATACCCAGCTCCCCACACTGTTCGGGAAGTGAAAGTTCCTGTGAATGGGGCTGAGGCCACCTCCCAACCCAGCTAGCCCCAGGGCTTGCAGCTTTTTGTTTTAGCAGAACTAGCCTGGAGGTGTTTATTCTTCCCAGGGATCAAACCTCCATCTTGGTATTTTTCTTGGGATCTTTTCCAGATTGTCCTGGGAGAGCCACTGTTCTACCCCAACTCAGGTTTATTTTTAACCCTCTTTGTTTGCCTTGAGGTACAAAACTGGAGAGCTTGGAATTTTCTGATCTACTCCACAATCTTCCCAGAATCCTCTCCTGCAATATATCTCAAATATAGCCCTTTCTCTCCTCTAACACTCCTACACCCCCTCAGGCAGGCTCTCCTTGCCTTTTGTTTGGACTATTTCAATAGCCTGTCAATGGGTCACTCTGTCTGCCTCTTCCAATTCATTCAGTCACCAAAAAGATTTTCCTAAAGCATAGGTCCAACCATGCCACTCCTACTCAGTAAACTCCAGTGGCTCCCTATTGCCTTCAGGATCAAATACCAATTTCTCTGTCTTTTGCAGCTCATCATTGCCTGGCATCCTCCCGCTTTTCCAGTCTTATTCCACTGTACACTCTGCAAACCAGTGACACTGGCCTCCTGGCCCTTCCAAGAACAAGACCCTCCATCTCTTGGCTCCAGGCATTTTCTCTGGCTAGTCCCTTTGCCTGCAATCTCCCTCCTCATCTCCTCCTGGCTTCCCTGGCTTCCTTGAAGTCCCAACTGAAATCCTATCTTCTACAGGAAGCATTTCCCAACCTCTCTTAATTTTTTGTAGGTTATTCACTATTTATCCTGTATATAACTTGTTTGTATATATCAGTGGTTCTCAACCTATGGGTTATGTTCAATTTGTAACAATGAAAATATATCCTGCATATCAGATAGATTCATGACAGTAGCAAAATTACAGTTATGAAGTAGCAACGAAAATAATTTTATGGTTGGGGGTCACCACAACAGGAGAACTGTATTAAAGGGTTGTGGCATTAGGAAGGTTGAGAACCACAGGTATATGTATTTGCTTGTTTAGGTTGTGGGCTCCTTGAGGGCAGGAACTGGTTTTTGTTGTTGTTGTTTGCTTCTTTTTGTGTCAAAATGATGGGGAGTGTCAAGGAGTTCAGGGAGTCCAGGCACCCCAATAACCAGGATCCCTGGAAAGCAGTCTGGAATGAATTCATAGACTCAAGCATTCTCCAAATCAAGGTGGCAAAGATTTATTGTTATGCTATACAGTGTGCAAGAGTTCTAAGAGAACCTGCAACTTTAGAGGGTTCAGTTAAAGTTTATATAGGATAAATTATAGTGAAACTTGTGCCAAATATGCTAACTAGGTGAGTCAGGGTGGGATTAGAGAGGAGTTAAGGAGTGGTCAGTTCTTAAAGGAGCATGCTCTTTTAATATCTACTGTGCAGGCATATTGCCCAGAATTCACTGGGAAATAGCCCAAGGAGGGCCGCCTGGATGTGTGGTTTTAGGCTTGAAACA
The DNA here is from genome assembly GCA_028646515.1 of Pseudochirops corinnae. NCBI lineage: Eukaryota > Metazoa > Chordata > Mammalia > Diprotodontia > Pseudocheiridae > Pseudochirops > Pseudochirops corinnae. Next base: position 55,102,062 of record CM053588.1, read on the forward strand.
TCACTAAGTCAGCTATGGTCAGAGCTAACCAAACCACCACCCATCAATGTCATGTTTGACGAGATAGATGTTAGGAGTATACATATGCCCCAAGCTGAGGAGGGATTCAAGATGTACATAATGAGCTAGGGAGTTATTTACAGATAATCTAGCGAAGGTTTCATAGGTGCAGCTTGTTATTGTACCAAGGGGAGATAAGCATTTGGCTGGGGCTTGTTCATGAATGGTTACTAGGCAAGAGTACTGGCAGGGGGAGAAGTGGGCAGAGATAATGCTCTGAGGCTAGGGAGATTTGAGGCTAGGGAGAAATGTGATTTTACAAACTGGGGTTCAAGCACAAGCATCCAAGCACCCCTAGTGCATAGCATAGTGTATTAGCAAGCACCCTAGCATATCTAGGGCAGCTACTAGCACAGATTCTTAGATCTGCTTTTCTAAAGGAAAGCAACTCAAAATGGGTTAACAACCTTACTTTAATCAAACATATCATTTACCTAGTTCAGGGGGAAAAGTCAGCACCTTGAACTTCAGAGAATACAAACAGAAGTTACAAACAAACAGAAAAACAGATCAGCAGACGGCTTCCAGCGTCTGATCA
>CM053588.1:55103159-55125770 GCA_028646515.1 Pseudochirops corinnae
CACGTGACCACATTCAGCCTATTAGGGAACAGAGTATACTTTCAAATATCCAAGGGTCCCCAGAGTCACGTAGCCACTTTAGCAAAGGGCCTAGGGGCAGGGAAGATCTTCAGATTCCTATAACACATAGTGCCTGGCACTACTATGTTTATCGATTTATTAAATGTTTATTGATTGAAAAAGACTCATAACACTATGCTTATCCAGGAGACTTCTGAACAACTCATTTGCATTTTTTTCTTTCTCTCTCTGGAGATATAAAAGGTTTCATAAAGTTCAAATGAAATAATGTATGTACATACTGCACATTTGAAAGCACTATATGTGTTAGGAACAGCTAGGTGGTTCAGTGGATAGAGCACTGGGACTAGAATCAGGAAGACCTGAGTTCAAATCAGTCTCCAACGTTTACTAGCTGTGTAATCCTGGACAAGGGACTTAACAGCTATTTACCTCAGTTTCCTCATCTGTAAAATAGAGATCATAATAGCACCTACCTCCAATGGTGGTTGTGAGGATCAAATGAAACAATAACTGTGAATCATTTAGCACAGTAGCTGGCACATAAAAATTATATGAATGTTAGCTATTATTATCAGACATAAATGCTTGCTTGACTGAATTAATACAATTGAGCGGAGGGGAACTAATCATGAACCATTTTTTAAAAGCCTCCTTTTTAGGAAAACTGAAAATACTAAAAATAATAATTTTCTCTAAAGTTCTTTCCAAAATCCTTGGGAAAACAGGTGATAGGCAGAAAACAAAAAAGCTTTTCTAAGGAAAAGGATGGTAAGCAACTTTTTCACAAAGAATAACTTGCTTATTATGTTGCCTTCCTCATCCTTGGAGAGTTTCTCCTTTATTTACTCACCATTGCTATCACCTTTGCGATAACACTCTTGGAGTGAGAGGAGTGGTTCAGGAGGGAATGGGATTATTACTCAACAATTCTGGAACATTCATCTAAACCCTTCTCTGAACTCCCAGGCATTTTCACTGGTTCTCCTCCATGCCTGGAATTCTCTTTCTTCTAATTCCGACCATCTGGCTTTCCTGGCTTGCTTCAAGTCATAGCTAAAATCCAACCATCTGCAAGGAGCCTTTCCCAGTCCTCCTTAATGTTAGTGCCTTCCCTCTGAGTTCCCTTCAATTTCCCCTGCCTGTGTCTTACATGTACATAGTTGTTTGCATGTGTTCTTCATCCATTAGAATGTGAACTCCTTGTGGGCAGGGGCTGTTTTTGTCTTCCTTTATATCTGCTGGGCTTACTTAGCACAGTGCTTGGCACATAATAGACACTTAATAAGTGTTTCTTGACTTGACTTGATTATGTTTTTATGTATTGTGATCTTTTCCTTGTTGAAGATTCCTATAAATGTTACCTAAAATTCCCTTGGAGCAGAGACAGACTATGGCAGTTTGGACATTTCTCCAAACTAGAAATGCTTGGACTTTAGACTAATGTTAAGTTAAATAAAATTGTTTCTCGCAGATCTTAGCCCACAAATACAGATTACAATATTAATATTAATGTCTTATTTGACATCTTCTATCAACTATTTCACAAGTGGAGGTAGAACATAGCTATTCTTTTTTTTTTGCTTTTTGGAGGAGGGAAGGTAGGGCAATTGGGGTTAAGTGACTTGCCCAAGGACACATGGCTAGTTTTGTGTTAAGTGTCTGAAGCCGAATTTGAACTCAAGTCCTCCTGCCTCCAGGGCCAGTGCTCTATTCACTGTGCCACTTAGCTGCCCCTATTCTTTTTAAAATAAATGTTTATTGATGTCTCCTGTTTTTCTATCATCTAAATTTCTCCCTACATCTGCCCCCTCTCTGCCTTTAGAGAGATGTACATATAACAAATAATATGTTTTTAAAAGAAAGAGTACGAAAATCAGGGGAAATAATCAATACGTTGAAAAAAAGACTAAAAATGCATACAACATTCACAACCCCTGAGCCTTCTACCTCTGCACAGGTGTGGGGAATAGTGTCTGGCCATCTTTGGGGCCATGCTTACTCTTTGCAATTTTGCAGCATTTCCTTTATCTCTCTCTGTATTGGTGGCTATCTTCATTTACATTGATGTAGTTATATAAACTGTTTTCTTGGTTTTGTTTACTTCACTCTGTATCAGTTCATGTAGATATTCTCATACTTTTCTGTATTCATTATATTCTTATTTCAGCACAATGATATTCCAGTCCATTCATGGAATCTAACTTGTTTTGCCATTCTCCCAATTAATGGGCATCAACTTTGTTCCCAGTTCTTTCCTACCATGAAAAGGACTGCTACTTGGCAAATATAGGTACTTTCTTTTATTTTTTTTAATCAATGACTTCCTTGGGATATAAGCCTCATGGTGGAATCATGGATAAAAGGGTATGGATGTATTAGAAATTTAACTTTTCATAATTACAATGATTTTTTACTAATTCACAGTTCCACCAACAATGCACCAGTGTGCTTATTTTCCCATAATGCTTCCATCAATTTCTGTTCCCATATTTTGTCACCTTTATAGTTTCTAAGATATAAGGGGGAAACCTCAGGATTATTTTGATTTGTATTTCTTTTATTTTTAGTGATTTGAAGCATTTTCCCCTATGGTTGTTAATAGTTTGCAACTTTTTAAAAATTTCATGTCATTTGGACTAATTATCTCTCAAGGAATGGCTTTTAGTCTTACACAGTCCTTACCTATTAAAAAAAATTATTGATAGTTTCCAATTTGACATTTATATGAAGATTATTTCTAAATCTAGCTAATTTCTATTCTTTTCTCCCCCAATTTCACATTTAACTTCACCCTTTCGTGGTCTGATCATGTTATCCTCTACACTTTATTACTACTAGGATCAAATATAAGATCTTCTTTCTAGCATTTAAAGCTTTCACAACTTCACCTTCCTACCTTCGTAGTATACACTGGAGTGTCTTATACAGAGGCAGCTAGGTGGTTCAGTGGATAGGGCACTAGGTCCAGAGTCAGGAAGACCTGAGTCCAAATCTGACCTCAGGCACTTATTGTGTGACTCTGGGCAAGTCACTTAACCTCAGTTTAACCCTTCTGTGACCAATTGGTGGCAATTTGTGCTCACCTAGTTAAGGTGTCTAGGGCAGTTAGATGGTGAAATAGAGCACCTAAAATGGAGTGAAGTGGTTTTGACCCCACCCCTACATCAATATCACTTTATGCAGGAGCTCTTCCCTCATCTCTTGAGCTGCTAGTACCTTCCCCTCTGAGATTATTTTCTATTTGCAGTATATCATCCTATATGTACTAATCCCTTGCATGTCGTCTCTCCCAATACAGTGTGAGCTCCTAGCAAGCAAGGACTCTGTTTTTGCCTTGCTTTGTAACCACAGCAGTGGTAAGCATAGTGCTTGGTAGACAGTAGGTGCTTAATAAATTCTTGCCAACTGATTGACAGGGCAGGAAAGGTCTTCTTACATGAGAAGAATACAATTTTCCTCTCTTCTTTCCCTCTCCCACCATAACGTTCCCAACCTTTAAAAAATATGTAAAACTTCAATAAAGTTAAAAATAAAACAAAACCAGAACCCTCTCTAAGAGATAATAATTCTGGATTGAAGTCCCATCTGCAAAAGCAGGTGGTATATGTCCCTGAGGACATAGGGAAAGAAGTCAGAGAGAAGGAGAGAGAGAGGAAGGGAGCAAGGAGCACTGGAGAGGCTTAAGAAGAGTCAGGTTTGTAGGAGAAGACAGCTGGTTCAGGAGCTAAAGGAGTATTGGAGCTGTACTTGGAAAGTAGGAACTGCTACTGTGAGCCAGCCAAGCCCCACCTCCAGGTGCCTCATGATGCCAGTGGCTACACACACAACTGAGAAAGAACCCTGGGCTCAATGTTTGATATTCCAAAGATCAGAAGGAAGGGAATGTCCGTAATCTTTGATCTCTATTCTAAACTCCAGGGAGAGTTGGAGAGACCATGGGAAGGTCAAAACATTCCATTTCAGCCTCTTGCTTCTCTATTTCATGCCCAGACACCAGAAAATCTAGTATCTGTGAATACATATGTTTATATACTTAGAATGAAGATGAAAATTCCAGTAGCACATTAAAGTTATAAGGTTCCTTGGAATAGAGAAGGTTGGACCTGGAAGTAGACTTAGAATATAGAACATTAGAACAGGGAAGAACCTCAGAACATAGAATGTTAGAATTGGAGACCTTTGAGTTTGCCTAATTTGATTCCTTCATTTTACAGATGAATAAATTGAAATGGGAGGGAGGGGGAGGTTATCCCATTTTCCTCAACCTTCCTTCCTTATGAACTCAAAATTATCACATTCCTTTTGTCTGATCTTATCTACAAGAAAAGTAGAAAAAATAGGGCACCTCTTTTTGTCCACCACCAAGATGTTGTATAAACCATTCCATACCTATATCATGAGAAGTAGTATAATATAGTTGAAATAGGATTACATGTGGAATCAGGAGACCTAAGTTCAAATTCCAGCTTTGTCATTTACCAGCTTTAGGATGTCAGTCAAGTTACTTAACATGAAAGTCAGTTAAATGTTAAATGTTAAATAAAAGCAATACTTTTATTTTCCAGAGGTATCTTTCATAACTATGGTTAGGAGGAGAATTCTTCACCAAACAAGGAATAGAGGAGGTTACAAAATATAAAATAAAGCTTTTAAATGACATGAAATTGAAAAAATTTTGCACAAATAAAATCAATGCAGCTAGGATAAGAAAGGAAACTGATTGCGGAAAACATGTTGCATCAGACATCTCTCATAAGGATCTAATAGCCAAGATATATAGGAAATGAATGCAATTATACATGACTAAGAATCATTCTCAGTGTCTACTATAGTGCCTGCCACATAGCAGTCCTTTAATATGCACTTGTTGACTGATTCATGGGTACCAGAGCAAGACGTGGATGGTCGTCCATCCATATTGACTTGCTTGTTTTGAAAATGTGAATTTTAATATCCAGTCTTAGTGCCCTTGTTCTCATAATATTCCTCCTTTCCTCTTCCTCTTAGAATCTCTTTATTTCTTCCAATATTCAGGTAAAATACCAGTCAGTAAGCACTATATTGGAAGGAAGAGAGGAAGAAAGTAAGGAAAGAAGGAAGGAAAGAGGGAAAAGAAGGAAGAAAGAGAAGGAAAGGAGGGAAGGAAAGGAAAGAAGGGAAGGAAAGGAAGGAGGAAGGGTGGGAGAAAGAAAGAGAGGGAGGAAAAGAAGGAAGGAGAAAGGGAAAAGGGAAGGACAGAAAGGAAGGAAGGAAGAAAAGAAGAAAGGGAAGAGGAAAGGAAGGAAGGAAAGCACTGCAACTATCTAAGCTTAAATACATATCATAACAACATGTATGATCATAATGCAGGTAAATCAGTTGGAATCATGTCATTGTGGTCCTAGTAATAAGTACTCTTAGATATATAAGATGGATTTATTTATTTATCTATTTTTTGCATTTTGGAGGGAGGGCAAGGCAATTGGGGTTAAGTGACTTGCCCAAGGTCACATGGCTAGTAAGTGTTAAGTGTCTGAGGTCAGATTTGAACTCAGGTCTTCCTGACTCCAGGGCTGGTGCTCTATTCACTGCGCCACCTAGGCGTCCCTAAGATGGATTTTTTAAAAAGTATAAGATACAGGAAGTCTTTCTCAGTTGTCCCAGCTGCTAGCACCTTCCCTCAAAGATTAGCTTTCATCTTCTCTGGGCAGTCTATGTCCTAAATATGTATGTATGGTATCTCATCCATTAGAAGGTAAGCTTTTTGAGGGTGTTAGGGGGGTTTCTCAGCCTGGGTTCCTGCATAGCCCAGGGAGGACATCACCCAGCAGTTAAATCTGCTGACTGGAGGTCGAATAACCTGAAGAGCCAGACTGAAAAGGAAAAGATGGATCAGAGTGCTAGGAAAACTGCAGCTTCCGCTTCTTAGGGTCCAGTGTGGTCTTTATAATTTTTCACATCCACTGAGAGTGCACAGCCAATCAGCAGCAATCTATGGGCATTTGGCATAAAGTAGCACCTTTCACAGGAGAAGGAGGAGTAAAGGAAGGGGGAATGAAACAAGGAGAAAAGGAAGTGTCTGGGGTGGGGGCAAGGGATATTTGTAATGTAACCTGCAGAATTTCTTATCAGAACAAGAAAACAGCCTCTATTTCTAAGCAGAAAAGAATAAGGGGCGGGGCAGGGTGACCGAGTGCTTTTATGATTATTTTTTAAGTTAATTTAATCTAAGACAGTTAAAGTAATGATTAAGAGACAGCTACAGGTGCCTTCCACCCAAGGACAAATATTTTTAATAATAATGATGAGTGAGACCCTCTCCTTTACTGCATCCTTGTATAGTTTATTATATTTGATTTCTCTTTCAAAGGCAGGCGATGTTTCAGCTTTGTCTTTTTTATCATCAGAACTTCTACACAGTGCCAGATACATAGTAAGAGCCTACTAAATGGTTGTTTTTGACTTGTCCTGAATCCTTGGCATGTGCTTGGCATGTGACGAAGGCTTAATAAACACTTGTTGATTAATTTCTTGGTTGATTTCCCATTGGATAAGTAGGTAAAAGATATGAACACATATTTCTTTTTTCCCAATCAACAAACATTTATTTTCTCTCCCTATCCCCCTCACAGGGAAAAACTCAAATCCCTTGTAACAAGTATGCATAGTCAAGAGAAACAACAAACAATTCTTTTTTAAAAAAATTTCAGTCTGGTAATAACTAGATGAAAGAATGCTTAAGATCACTAATAACAAGAGGAATGCAAATTTAAAAGATTCTGAGGTTTCCCTTCTTACCTAGTCAATCAACAGTCATTTACTAAGTGCTTACTGTGTTCAGATATCAGGGAAAAGGGCTTGATAAGATTTTGTCTAAAAATTGTCTGTTGGAGATGATAATTTAATCCATGAAAACTGATGAGAACACCTAGCAAGATACTATAGATGGAGAAGAGGACCAAGGGCTGACCATTGGGAGATACCCACAGTTATCAGGTGTGATCTAAAGGAAGATCCAACAAAGGGACCTGTGAAGAAGTGGTCCTGTATGTAGAGAAGAACCAAGAGAGAGGGGTGTTACAACAACCTAGAGAGGAGATGGTGTCCAGGAGGGGGTCGTGGATATTGTCAAAGACTACAGGGAGCTCAAGAAGTATGAGGACTGAGAGAAGGCCACTAGACATTAGCTTTGGTGATTAAGAGATCATTGGTGGCTTTGACAAGAGCAGTTTCAGTTGAGTGATGAAATCTGAAGGTGGACTACAGAGGGTTAAGAAGAGAATGAGGATGCATTGGTAATACCCGCTGTGGGGAATCTCTTCACCTGATTGCCAATGAAGCAAATGTTGTACCAGGCATTGTTGATAACTAGAGAATTGGACCCCTCCTGTACCAATGCCGTGATGCCTTCTATCCATCTAAACAACCTCTATGTGCAAAAGGCCTTACACATACCTGAATTTGTCCCATGCTAGGACATGTGCAACTATGTGATGAACAATAACTATCAGCATGTCTATCAGACATGAACGAGCAATACCTCAAATTTTTCAGTGCCCAGAAATACTGTGTCCTGGTCTACAAGTGGGATGTAGACATGGCTTGTAATTTCATAGGGGATGAGTAGTTTGTGGATTCCTTAAATCAGAAAGTGGAGATACAGAATTGGCCATGGCTAGGGTCTGACGTTAATGGGGAGCAAGATGCTGGCTTTGTGAAGGAGTTTGCCAGCATCATTGTCCTCACTATGGAAGGAGCTGGCTGCATGGCCCCAACAACAAGCCCCTGGCAGCTTTAACCATATTCACAGGATTCCTATACAAGGAGTCCTTCTAAATCTCATCTTGCTTTGCAGCGAGGGACAGAGGAGAGCCAACGAGCCAGAAATCCTTGCTTCCTGCCTGGGGATGAGGCCTGACCCTGCTTGGCTGAAGTCTCTCTGGCTGGCCAAAGGGAATCCCTTGGTTGGCCAGTATCAGGTCCAGGCCTGCAAGAGGGAGGATTCAAAGTGTACCCACATTTCCTATGTGGAATTAACCAGGGTTTTGAATAAGGAGATTAATTGGAGCTAATTGAAGGGGTGAGTTGATACTGGTCCATTCCTTAGGGTAAACCTTTCTGGGGGTGGAGGTCTAAAGTATTCCCTGCAGGCTACCACTCACCATGCACTGTTCCCTACCCAATGTTGAGCTCAGGACTATGCACATGTCACCTCTATAGGAATTGGAGTTGGGGGAGAGAGGAGAGAAGGGCAGGGCTTGACTGTAACTATGGGAATAAGACTGTGATTATAGGAATAAATGGTTCACAGGCCTCCCTCCCCCAAAAAGAAGAGAATGTAAAGGAAGAGAAATGGAGGCACCCATTATAGACTACTTTCTAAATGAGTGTTGCTATGAAAAAAGAAGAGATATGGAATAGTTGGCAGGGACAGACTGATCAAGTGAGATGTGGTAGTTTTTGGTTTTTGTTAGTTTTTTTTTTAAGAATGGGAGCAACATGGACATGTTTGTAGGCAGTAAGGAAGCTGCCAGTACATAAGGAGAGATTGGAGAGTAATGAGAAAGGGTGGATGACAGAGGTTGTGATTGGTGGGAGAAGACGGGAGGGAATGGGATCAAGGGTACATGAGGAGGGTTTGCCTTGGCAAGGAGAAGGGTAACCTCCTCAAACGAGACAGGGTTAAAGGAGGAGATAGTGATCCACAAAATAAGCAAAAGAGATGGAAATAATCAATGCTACAGAATTAAGACTATTGGTTTGAACTGCTATTAAACATCATAGTTAATTGGTTTCTTTTACTAAACTTTTTTTTCTTTTAAATTTTTGTTACAAAAATTGCTGAGAGAGTACATATTTGGAAATAAAGCTGATATAACAATAAAAAGCATCAGTAACAACAGTAAGAACAACAATAATAATAAAGTTTTATGTTCTAAGTCCTAAGGGATCTCTACGGGATCACCTCAGCTCTTCAATTCTGTGTTCTAACATTCTGTGTTCTAATATTCCTTCCAGATCTGATATTCTATATTCTAAGAGTCCTCCCAGCTCTGATAGGCTAGGTTCCAAGGGCCTTCTCAGATCTGACATTCTGTTTTCTAACATTCCTTCCAAACTCTGACACAGGTTCACTGAAGTGTCCACAAATGCAAAATAAATGTACACACATAATCCACAGAATGTAAACCGACATTAAAAAAAATCCTTTTACTAACCACCACACTAGATTATCGTGGAGAAACTGGTTTAGAATCCTTAAAAAATTACCATGAAAATGTGAGCTGTTATTACTAGCTCGGTGACCTTGAACAAGTTAAGTTAATTTATCTCACTGAGCCTTCATCTCTGCCTCTATAAAATGGGAATAGTAATACTTGCCCTACCTCCCTAACAGGGCTTTTGTGAGGATCAAAGGTGGTCGTACATATACATTGCCTTCTCAATAGAAAATGCTATAAAAATGTCCATTGTAATGACATCGAGCCTCCCAGAATCGAAGACTTTATGGATGTGGGTCTCCCTTATACCCATGGAGGTCATATCCCCTTTGTGACTTTGTAGATATTCCTCAAGAATTGCCAACCCTGAAAAGTTCCTCACCCTGTGGTCAACTAGGTAATGGTCACCTCATTACTGGGGTGTCCTTTAGAGGAAAACTTTGATGGGTGATTCTTTTCCTGTATTTCTGTCCAAAAAAATGTGAGGAGGGGAGAGGAGGAAATGTAAGTCCAGAGCTAGGATGTGAGACAACATTGAAAACAATCCTTAGGACGGACAGGTGGTGAATGTAAGATGGTATGTAAGGGCATTAGTTAGGATTGGGTCTAAATCAGCTGGAATATAGTCCACCTCCACTGATCCATAGCACCATGAGTGAATATTTCTGGGAGTAAGGCTGCTTAGAAGAAGGTCCTTTTGAGAAGTTTTGAAAGAAATAGGAAAGGGATAAATGGGCTGGATAGAGAAGGGAGCAAGATTTTTGTCTCCAGAAGCCTCGTTTTGTATGACAGATATCAGAAAGGATAAAGAAGAAAGCAAGCACAAAACCCCTAATGGGAGACTAGATTCCATGGTAGCCATAGAGAAAGGAGCAATTGAGGTGATAAAGTCAATTAGCACTTTTTTGAAAAGAGTGTCATAAATTAATTTCATTCAAATTAAATGAGTAGATGGGATGGCAAAGTATATTCTGAACCAAATTCTTATCTGGACTGGGGAAGGGAGGGATTAAGTGAGAGAAAAGAGAGAAAATAACAATAAAAGTAAATTTAAAAACTTTGGGCTAGAGCAAGGGAAAGGGGAAGGAGAAGGAAGAATCTGTGTGCAGTGATGGAGATCAAATGAAAGTAGCAAAATAAAATTCAGGAGCCAGGAGGGGGGAAAAAAGAAGGAAAAAAAATCAAATGTATAGTGGAAAGAGTGTGAGTTCTGCAGTTGAATTATCTGGATTAAAATCCTGTCTCTACTGTTTACTACTTTGGAGAAATACCTCTCTGAGACTTGTTTCCTCATCTATTAAATTAAGGGGTCAGACTAGATGGCCCTTAGGGTCCCTTCAAATTCTAAATCTTGGATGGCATGATCCTCTGAACATCCTCTGAATTAAATGAAAGGAAAACACAGACTTGATATTTATAACAAATGTGAATGGATCAAACTCCCCAATAAAAGGGAAGAGAATGATAAAATGAAGAAAAAAACAAACTGATAAGTACAAGAAATATGATTAAAACACAAAAATCCATATTGAATGAAAATGAGGGGCTGGAGCAAAATTTCCTATGCCTTGGGCAGATATTGCAACAATAAAAATGGACATGTCAATAGAGGGAAACAGGGAAACTATATTTTGCTTAAAGGTACTATAGACAATGAGATAATATCATTAGTAAATATTTCTGTCCCTTCAGGCCCTATGTGTGCATGTGTTGTGCAAGAGACAGTTCATGAATCAAGACTATGTCCATTTAAGGGCACCAGAAACTGCCAGTTGACACCACAACATGCCCCTTGTCTCATTTAAGAGCCCCTACCCTGGAGGTGCTCAAGATACAACTTGCCCTACAAGGCAAGAATGGAATACCTTCTCAGTGCCAACCTCCTGGATTGTGTTCATTGGCCCTTCTGATCACTCCCAGGATGTCCCTGAACTTTTCATAGGTATGCTCCAGGTAGGGTCCCCAGCTGAGCAAAATAGGGTCCCTCAGTTGGGTTAATAGGAGACCTGTGGCCCTTTTTCCACTCCTAAGATCCTCTGGGGACATGATTGCATTAGTCACTGTGGACCAGAAGATTATAGATTTAAGTACCTTAGAGATAGACTAGTCCTAATTTCCTTACTTTGCAAATGAGGGAACCAGGGCAAGGAAGGAGAAGTGACTTGCCCAAAGTGATATGGTTGTGCAGCTGGGATTCAAATCAGAACCTAAGACTCCAAGTCCAGGATGCTGCAGTCCATAACACCAGTCTTCCTCTTTCAGAACAAGACTGAAGTCCTGACCCCTGGGATCCTCTTTCAGGAAAGCCCCGGGATTCAGCTGCCACAGGAAAACTGGGAGGCTTCAGAAAGAAGCTGGACCTGTAAGATTTGACTGAAATATTTAAGAAACAAGGAGAAAGTAGACCAACATAGCTTAAAGGGATAACCAAGAACTTTAAGGTTTGGCATAGCTAGGTCACAAAATGGATAAAGAACTGAGCTTGGCATCAGGAAGACCTGTCTCAGACACTAGTTGTGTGGCCATGGACATATATTATTTCACCTTTTTCAGCCTTAATTTCCTCATTTATAAAATGACAGGGTTGGACTCTAAGGTCCTCTCCCCTCCTCCACCTATGACAAGCACATTTGTTCCCCAGCCCCAACCCTGTGAAATAAGAAGTACAAGTATAATTTAGACACAACTACCTAACAGCTGGCCAATGGGGATGCCATCACTTAGGCCCTCTAGGCCTCCATTTCCTCATCTGTAAAATGGGGGTGTTAAGTTCACTGATCTCTAAGGCCCCTTTTATCTCTAAATGCCATGATTCTCCATTTTGGAGAAAACTTAGGCTCACAAAGAAGAAGCATCTACATTCACACAGCTAGTAAGGTACAGAGATAGGGTCTGGATTCATGCCTGTTGACCCTAAGTTCTGATCTCCTTCCACCATAGCAATAACCTTGTGTAACCTGGTAGGTTTAGCAAGGTTAAAGAATGAAGTCTTTGTTCTGGCTCTGAAAATCTCTCTTCATACAAGGTGTGGATGACACTGGATGACACCGGATGACACTGGAATTGGGACTGGGATTATGTTTCCTTTATTGGGGTGTGACTAATGTCCTTTTCCTCTAGGTACTTACTACCCTCCAGGTACCTTTGTATCACACTGAGAATGACTGATCCAGTCCTGGCAGGTGTGGATCTGAGCTATGTCTTGAATTTAGGTTTAGACCAGAGCTGACAGCTAGATATAGAGAGAACAGAGGTGAAACAGTTAGGATGGGCCAAGGGAGCTTGAAGTGATGATAGCCAAGGGTAAGTGGGGGGCAGAGGGGCAGAGTGGATTCTCTTCCAACTCCAAGTGGTTTTCTATCCTACCTCATCCTCAACTGTCATTAGGGTTTGTATAACTCACAATAGATGGAGAGCAAGGTACAGCAATTCAACCAACATTCATGAAATGCCTGCTGTATATGAGGCACCAGAAGTGAAAAAAACCCAGGGAAAACACAAAGATAAATATTTAGGGGTGTCTAGAGGGCACAGTGAATAGAACACCGGCTCTGGAGTCAGGAGGACCCGAGTTCAAATCTGACCTCAGACACTTAACATTTACTAGCTGTGTGACCTTGGACAAGTCGTTTAACCCCAATTGCCCTACCCTTTCCCCTCCAAAAAGGGGGAAAAAAGGCAAAGATATAACTTTCTCTTAATGTTTGTTGAAATAACAAATGAATTTAGATGCACTATGACTGAATCAATTAGTTCTCAGTATGGCACTTAATGTTTATTCCTTTCCATATATGTGTGTGTGTTATACAGACATATATATTGTTTTATATATACATTTGTATGTATGTACATATACACACTTACTACATATATTATATGTGTGTAAAGGGTGTTGTGACACCGGGCAGGCCACTCCTTCCTTCTGAAGCTCAGCGTCCGTATTTAAGAGATGCGAATAACCACTCTTACACTACTTACTTCGTGAGATCATCAGATGGAAAGATCTTTGATTCTTAAGCAAGTTAGAAGACACCAGCAGCATCAGCCCTAAGGTACCAGTCAGGTGGTAGAGACAGGACATCTCCACAAGATTCCCTGAGATCGTCTCAAAATAGCATGGTGGCAATAAACCACCTCCACCTTGAATGAATCAAGACTTCAGCTCCCCCAAAGGGTAACAGGGAGATGGCCACGAGGATGGTGGAGGCCCTTGAGTTAATGCCATCAAGGTGGAGGGCCTCTAGTTAAAGAAACTGGGGATGGTTAGCCTGGAAAAGAGAATACTTAGGGGGCGGCTAGGTGGTGCCGTGAATAGAGCACCGGCCCTGAAGTCAGGAGGACCTGAGTTCAAACCTAGCTCCAGATACTTTGTACTTAACTAGCTGTGTGACCTTGGGCAAGTCACTTGATCTCAATTGCCTTGCCTTCCTATCTCCAAAAAAAGAGAGAGAGGGAGAAGAGAATACTTAGGAGACTCAGTAGGTATCTTAAAGTATCTGAAAAGCTGTCCGACAGTTTGCTAAAAGTAAGGTTAAACCATCAAATTGGCAAAGATGATAACGAATAAAAAGAACTAATTTTGATGGAGATGGAGAGAGTCGGTACAGGAATAATTTTCTGTTAGCGAGGTTATAAACTGGTATAATTGTTCTCAAAGTCATTTTGGAATTTTGAGACAACACTCATGTTCTTCGACCAAACAATTCCAGTACTGGGCATATCCCTTCAGGAAAGCAAATGACAGAAAGGACCTTCAGATCCCACAAGCCCTCACCCTCACTTGGGCAGCATCACTCTGTCCCATCCCCACTTCAGCTCTTCTCGGGTGGGATTTTCCATTTAGTTAATCCTTCAGCTCCCCCCTTCGATGGATCATTGAATCAATGAATCAATCAAAAAGTGTTTATTAAATCTCTCCTATGTATCAGGCACTACCCTAGTTTCTGGGGATATAAACACAAAAATGGTTTCCTCTCAAACTCTATACGTAGACAGTAGAATAAGTAAATGCCTGAGGCCTGACTTCTCAAACTAGATAGAGTCTTCCCCGATCCAACTAAAATTGCCGGTTCATTGCAAAGAATAATTCACATCCACATGTATTTTTTTCTTTCTCCCCATTCTGGGAAACTACATAAAATGAATCAATGAATTTATTCAGCTCGAGCCCCCAGCCAGGAAAATTGTACGTACACACACACACACACACACACACACACACACACACACACACACACGATGATAGATATCACATATAATTACATGTTAATATATAATGTTGTTAACTCATTTAGTTGTGTCTGACTGATTTCTTGGCAAAGATACCGGAATGACTTAATATTTCCTTCTCCAGGGTCCCTATTTTATTTTAGAGTTGAGAAAATGGAAGCAAACAAAGGTAAAGTGACTTGCCCAGGGTTATAGCTGGGGTAAATGTCTGAGGTTGGATTTGAACTCAGATCCTCCTGCCTTCAGGCTTAGCACTCTACTGCGCCCCCTAGCTACCCTAATATGTACTGTATATAACATATCATCATATATTATATTGATATTCATGTACTATATAATTGTAACTATTATATATTACTTATATATGTTAGAACTATATAATAGTTAATGATAAAGTAATATAAATTGCCTATTTTGTCATTAACTCTTATGTAGTAACAACTATAATATATACATATGTTATACATAATTATATATGTATATACAAATACACACACATACATAGTAGTTGTGAAATCTCTCTCTTCCAGGTATTCCTCCTTATGTCCTTTTCCCTGCTGCATCTGAGTAATGAAACACAAAGATAAGTAGCATAATGACTAGTCACATTTATCTTAGAGATATCTGATCTACAAGAAAAGGAGGGGGGAATCATACCACTCTTGGGAAAGGAGCATTAGGGAGAACAGGAAGGAGTTACTACTTGTCTGAGATCTGCCCCCTTGGATAAGTTCAGCAAAACCCAACTAACCCAACGTGTCTCATGGCCCCAGAGCCCAGCACCATAGACCACATTGCTCCATTTCCATGCTTATACAAGCTGCTGATATCTGGTGTGACTGGTTAAGATCTAGCCCTTAGAACGCATCTATGCTAAGTCTTAATGGACCCAGGATCCAGAGACCTGACGTCTTTTCCTTCCCAGTCACTTTTATGCTGTAGCACAATAGAGTTCAGTTTCCTGGCTCTCTATCCCTCATTCCCCATTCTTTAGTAGGCAATTCAGAGAATATACCTATTTCTATCATCCAGATCACCCCACTGCCTTGTCTCACTAGCAACAAGGCAATCTCTTGTGAATGCCATGTCAAAAATTTGTCTAAAAACTACATAAGTGTAAGCCCTGAACGGCACTGTATACCTATGCTGTTCCTCACTGGCATCTGTTGTCCCCTTATAACCACCATCCTCGTGTGCTACTCTCCCAAAACTGTTCTCTCTCCTTCTGCCTTGAACCCGAACTACTGCTCTCCCAGTCTTCCTCACTGTTACTTATCAGGGCTGTTTCTTGGGGGTACCTCCTGCTCTACTACTTCTCTCCTGTTTGATTCTGTGACCCCCACCATGAAGTTTTAGTAAGGAAATGTGTTAGCTCTACTTCTACCTCCTGCTTGGAGCATCAAGTTCCAGACCACTGCGCAGTCCTCCTAGGTGAGATTATCTAATCACTCCAAAGAATTTGCCTTAACTATTCACACAGGAAAAATCAAGTGGATGAAAAAAATGACCTTTGCCCAGATTATGATATACAGTTGAGTGGAGAGCTCATAGCATTAGTTAACTGATCAGTATACATATCTTAAGCATGACAAGGAGCTGAATCTATAATTTAACAAGGGGAGGAAAAGAGAGGAGTGAGGCCTGGGTTGTCTTTGAGAAATTGTGCAGGACCTTTAATAAGCCAAGGATTCTCCCTAAGACAAAGGCCCAATATCCATGAGTGGAGGGCAGTTGGTTGCTTGAACAAGAAGACCACTCAGAAGCCCACACCTAGTTGGCAAAAACCTTAAACTCACACCAGACAGAAAGATGATTAGTAATCCAATGAGAAGGGCTGTGTATGCTCCTCCCATGGGCTGGCCTAAGCACCAGTGAGTCCCCTGGAGACTCCAGGCTGCACTGGGTGCCTGAGCCACAAAGGGGGACCACATGCACCAAGACTTTAAGTGGGTCCTCGTGACCAGCCACATGCACACCACCATAGGGAGATCCTGGCCAAATATCCAGAATTAAAATCTTTGATGAAACCAGATTACAGCTTGATATGGATTGTAATTTTGATGGTCCTTGCACAGTTGGTTGCATTTTACATAGCAAAAAGACTTGGCCTGGAAATGGATTATGTTCTGGACTTATGCCTTTGGCAGCTACACTAGTCATTCAATGACTTCAGCTATTCATGAGATCTCTGACAGCCTTGCGTTAGCAACCACAAGGCTCTATGGAACCGGTGGTTTGGAATATTTGCAAATCTTCCTTTTGGCACTTCATCTTCCTTCAAGATACTAGAGGTGAAGGGGGCAGCTAGGTGGCACAGTGGACAGAGCAACCCTCGTGCCTCAGTTCCTCATCTGTAAGATGAGCCCAAGAAGGAAATGGCAAGCTATTCCAATGTGTTTGCCAAACTCCAAATGGAGTCATGATAATACTCAACAACATCATTTGTTAGCCAATCATTTATGCTTTTTGGTGACTGTGTATCAGCCACAAGCCAATTTCTTATTTGGAAGTTATCAATCTGTTGACTCAATTGAGTCTTGACATTGTGATTTATTATTCTTTCGAAATCAAATCTCTTGCCTGTGTGTTTACAGGTTCAGTAACTGGCCTAGGTTTGCACTCGATTCCTGGACATTTCATAGCCAAAGATCACATATGTATATATGTATTTTAAGGGTATTGCTAAAAGATGGCAAATATTGCGGTTTTGTTTCATTACCCATTTTGCAATGCTCTTTCATTTTATTGAATACTTAGACCATTCACATTTAAGGTTCTGCTTTTAAGTCTTGTATTTTCATCTCTTTATCTTTTTTTGTATTGATTTTTATTCCTTTCAAGTCAAGTCAACAAGCATTTATTAGGTGCCTACTATGTGCTAAGCATTATAGAATCAAAGAAAGGCAAAAACAGTCCCTGCCCTCAAGAAGTCCACAGTCCAATCCTTTAAGTTTTGCTCACATTATTTTGATATTTATTAGCCTACTCCCATACACTTTCCTCTTCCCTGTCTATCCTGTTTAATTGAGCTTATTCTGAATTCTTCAACATTACTGAATTACTAATTTCTCTTTCTTTTTATTTAATTCTCTTCTTTTTTATGATCTTTCTTTCTCTGTCCAACTAAGTATATAACTTGAAACCTTACTTCCCAACTCCAACTTCTTAGTTTAAGTAACATTCTTTGGCTATGAACTTTTCCAAAAAGTTCCCTTTTGGTTTGCCCTTTTCTAGTCATTTCTGAATTCCACTCTCCAATTTGTGGGCCATACCATTGCTTGCTCCTTCTTTATTCTTTCTGTGCCCTAGTCATGAGGTTAGCATTACTGAAACACCAAATTTGAATCCCTTCTTTTGCTATATCATATCTATATTATTGCCTGTATAGAGTTTACCTCATACTCTTCTTCTTTTTTTTTTTTTTTTGCAGGAGTGGGGGAGGTCTGTGTCTTAGAAATGCCAATTTAAAACAAAAGCAACCAATAAAGTCTAATGGAAACAATATCATGTGGTAAGTAAAAAAAAATGCAAATTCCATGAGATTAAGGATCATCTGTTTAGTCGACAAATATTTATTAAGTTACCACTACATAGAGGCGCTAGGGGATACAAAGAAAGGCAAAATAATAAAAAAATAAAACAACCCTGCTCTCAAAAAGACATCATGCAAACTGGAGATGAGCAACAGGAAAGTGCTAGCATCTCATTCTCCGTATTTGGCATACAATACAGGATCTGGCATATGATAGGTGCTTAATAAATACTTATTACTGAGTGATCATGGTAAGGAAAGCCTTTATAATTTAGAATATACAAAGGAGATGAGCCCTAATCTCAAAGAATCTATATTCTCTCACTCAGCATTCTTAAGGCCAGGTTATCTTATATGTTGGTCTATGTCTAGCCTGGTACCCTACATGCCAGGTGCCTTTAAGGATACATATTTTCTCTCTCCTGGGATAGGAAGATACAGTCCTCAAAGGAATGACCCTTTCTCAGAGGAAGTTGTTTCTCAATATGTAGATTCCCCCACGGGCTGGGCAGTGGAGACATTTTAAGGTTCTGTCTCTTACAAAAGATATCACAACCACCACCACCACTACCCCTGAATATCCTATATTGATTGCCTCTTTTTCCCCTTTCAGGCAAGACTCTCTCCTTCTACTACCCGCCCATCTCAATCTCTCTCTCTTTTTAATTGCTTTTATATTATTCTTTTAAAGCTATCTTTGTTAAGAATGATATTATTCCATTAGGTAAAGAATACTAGTATTTCACATATTAAGTGTTTTTCTCCAGATGGTTTGCAAATTTTTGTTTGCTACTGAAATTATCGAATACTCACTACATTCCTTGCAGTTTCAAGTGTAGAGTTTTTCTCTGGTAGCAATCTCTGGATTCAGTCAATTAGTTCCATGTATATTCAAAAGTTCTAGTCAGTATTCTTCTATTATTTAATGCAATGTGAAATTCAGGTCTTTGGATTTGTCATATTTTTCTGAGTGATTTATAATCCTTGATTTGTCTTTGTAAATTGATCAATCAATAAATATTTAAGTACCTACTAGGCACCAGGCACTATGCTAAGCACTGGAGATACAAAAGAAAGGTAAAAGACAGTTCTAAAAGACAGTCCCTGTTCTCAAGTGCTCTTAAGTCTAATGAGAAGATAATATGCAAATAATTATGTACAAAAAAATAATATATGTGATAAATGATCAACAGAAGGAAAGCGCTAGAAATAAGAAGGATTTGGAAAAGTGTCCTGTAGAAGGTAACCTTTTTATCTAGGATTTGAAGAAAGCCAGGGAAATTGGGAGGTAAAAATGAGGAGGGGGAGCATTCCATGCATGGGGGAAAGGGAGGGGAACAGATAGATTATCTGACCCAGGAAATGGCAGTGGGACCACGGTTACTGGGATAGGAAGAAGTTTGAGGAAGTTTGAGGAAGTTTGTTAATCGTTGAGAAAAGAATTCAAATTTATTTCTGTGATCCATAGGAATTTGGACTTTAAACAGGAAAAAAAGTACTTGGAATTGAAGGAATCATGTTATTCCCCTTCCTCCAAGGCAGGAGAACAGGTTGGAGACCTGGCCCAATGGAATGTTTCTTTACCTCCCTTTCTGTCAAAGCCCAGGTGCTTATATTGAGCATCTGGGTGTCCATTTAAAATTCTTATTTCTCTTTTAAACCTCTGAGGAGTTGGCAGAATTCTATTTTTGATAGGGAAGTTTTGATTCATTTTACTTTGAGGTATAATACTTTTCACAATGTTCTGTCTTCTCTTTAAAGTTTTACTCATTCTTTTTTTCTGTCTTTTTAGTAGGTTTTTGCTCAGGATTTCTCCCTTGACTTTGTGTGTTCCCAATTTCATGTGTCTGGTTCTACTCCTCGTTCTTTGGCTCTCCCTGCTTTCCACTGCTACATACACTCCAAAGCTGGATGTTATGATTATTCTCCCACTGGAAAGGTTTGGGTGCCCCTCCAGTGCCTAGTCAGGGGCATATGAGGACTGATTTAAGGTGGGTTCCAAGTCCTCTCTCCCTCAGGCATGGAAACTCTTTCCCTCTCTAGCTGGTTTTGCCCTGATCTTGTCTTTTACCTCAAAACTCTTCTAGATGATTCTGCTTTCTTTGAGGTGGCTAGACAGAAATGCTACTTCTTGTATAGCAAAAGGTGATTTAGGATGAGGTTTTGCTGTGAGAGGAAGGAGGCTCAGGGTCCAATGCTGAAGCACAAATCTGCAGACTGAGTTAGGCTGACTGTATCTAACAAACAGAGTGGGTTGGGGTCAGAGAGTTGGAGTTCTGAGTATTTAAACTCTGTTATTTAATGATTAAAAAAAAAAACTACTGTGGCATTTCTGCCTGATTATCTTGTGTATTCAGCTTTAATTGCTCCTTAACTGGCACATACTTTCTTTTTCAGAGGTTTGAGAGTTGGAGAGATTTGAAGAAAACAATTGTGGTCTTGTTGACCATAAGATCCCACAAGTTTTATTACAATAGAAGACTGAGGGAGAACAGTCTCCAGATCACCAAAAAGAAAGTTTGGCCTCTGGGGAGGAAGAATCCCTTGAAGATGTCTACACCCTGGGGACAAAACCTCAGTGGTCTCACACTAGTTATAATTCTGGGTTTTTCTACAATCCATTTCTTAGATTTTTGTCTGCTATGAATTTTTCCAGCATGAATAGGATTACCAAATGTCTGTACTAGGGGGAAATACTTCCTTTGATTTTTGAGGTCTTTCGTGGAAGACTGAAGAAAAGAGCATTGCAATAAAAATGCATTTTTGCTGATTTGCTCACCTTGATTTTATTTTATTTTTCACAATTATCAATCTAACCATCTCTCCCATGATCCTAGCCTTTGACTGTTAGACAAATTGCCCCCTTCTCCCTTTCCCTATAGTTCTAGATCCCTGATTTTTCTCCTTTTCAAAGGCCTCATTCAAAAGGAAATGTAAGCCCTACATTTGGACTGACAAGGAGAGGCACCAAGAGTACAGGCCTGGTACAATGAAGGCCACCAAGCAGTGTGGTGCCAGGGAACCTCCTGTTTCCCTATTCTGAGCCTCAGTGTCTGATTATGTAAAACTGGGGGGGGGGGAGAGTGATGGGAAGGGGAAAATGAGGATAGAATAAATGATCTTTTTTCTTTAAAAAATCTTTTTTTTGTTGTTGTTGATAGCTTTTGTGTTGTGCATTGCTTTGACTTGCAAATATTTGCTTCCCTTATCCTAGGAAACTCCTTATCCTAGGCAACTATCCCTTTTAACACAAGATACAAAAGAAAGGAGAAAAAAAAAGTAGTTAAGCAAAACTAGTTAATAGATCAAGTCTGATAGTATATGCAATATTTAGAATTTTTAATGCCATGGGTAAGTTCACTTACCTTGGCAGCAGATTTTCCAGAACTGTACACACTGATAATGAGATTGACATACCCCTTGTCAATCTCTTCTAGTTGTAATGTTCTATATTTTAAAGGTCTTTTCAGAACAAATACTCTACTCTCTCATTTCCTTCCCAGGGATAACACTCTATGCTGTAAAGTCTTTTTTTCTTTTAGCTCTGAGACCTATTATTCTAAGCCCCCATCCAGCTCTGACTGTCCCTCCCAGCTCTGACACTCTGTGTTCTAAGGGCCCTCCCAGCTCTGACATCCTGTGCTCTAAGGGCCCTCCCAGCTCTGACATTCTGTGTTCTAAGGGCCCTACCACTTCTGACATTCTGTGTTCTAAGGGTGTAAAGGTAATTACTTTAGCAGGTACTTGGTCCTTAGTAACTAAGGGCTAAGTACTTCTGTGAAAGAGGCAGAAGGTGTGAACTCTGTCTCCTCTGTGAAAGAAGCAGAAGATATGAACTCTGTTTCCTGTAGGAACAAAGGGCATGAATTCTGTCTCCTGTTGCTGATGTGGCAGGAGGGGGTTGGTTGAGACAGGAGGCCATTGTGTGTATATAAGAAGAATTCCAGAGACAGAGAATCAGAATCAGGAATGTTCTTCCTGGTGTCTCCTGGTGGAGGAAGAATTGGGGAGACTGAAGCCAGCTGTGAGAGAGAGAGAGAAAGAGAGAGAAAGAGAGAGAGAGTTTCTCTCCCAGCATCTGGAAGCTGACTGAGAACTGAGTTGGAATTTTTCTTGAGACCAGAATCTGGTGAAGGCTGAAATTGCTGCCTCCTGGAAGGCTGAGATTCCTTCTGGGTCCTAGGGTCAACTGAACTGCTGGAGGACTGAAGAAGCATAACCAGGACAAGCCTTTATTTCTTTTTGGCTTGGTTGATCTTTGAATTCCTGGCAACAGAAGTGGTGAAGGTTTTGAGATGTACTGGACCCTGTGAACTTCAGTGTGTAACAAGAACTGCCTGGAGGACTGGACAAGGACCTGGGAGCTGTCTGCCTCTGAATCCAGGTGACTGTTTGGTGGATTCAGTTAGGAGCTGGGACCATGGAAGGGGATCCAGGGAATCTGAGAGACCACCCCGAGTCAAGATGAAGAAAAGGCCTCTCCTTGGATATTTAACATGTGATGAAATTGAAGTTTACTAGACACCAAGGGGTGGAGGGTTTGTATAATTTTCTAATGACTGTATTTAGTGATTAATGATACTTAGTGACTGATTGCTTGATAAGTGACTGATTAAGTTAATCTAT
>CM053588.1:55126270-55143320 GCA_028646515.1 Pseudochirops corinnae
TGAAGAAAAGGCCTCTCCTTGGATATTTAACATGTGATGAAATTGAAGTTTACTAGACACCAAGGGGTGGAGGGTTTGTATAATTTTCTAATGACTGTATTTAGTGATTAATGATACTTAGTGACTGATTGCTTGATAAGTGACTGATTAAGTTAATCTATGATTGCCCCATGAATGGAAGATTGATTATTGTATTGTGAAATGACTGAATGATTAAATAAGGAGGGTTTCCCCCTTAGGGAAACCAGATGATTATTCTTTTGTTCTTTGTTTTAAATATCGTGGCCACTGTAGTGAAAACTATGTGGCCATCCTAATGTTAAGCTGTTGTGAACACTATATTGTGATTTACTGTGATAAGATGTAATGTTGTAAATATTATATTGTTTGTTGTGAATGTTTACCTTGATTTGTAATGGAATAAATGGAGTATTAATTATACTGTGTAATCAGAATCTTAAAAGCTATTCACATTAGCATTCTTTTGGGAAATCTGCTAGTGCATGGCATTACAAAGGGCCCTCCCAGCTCTGACATTCTGTGTTTTAAGGCCCCTCCCAGCTCTGACATTCTGTGTTCTAAGGGCCCTCCCAGCTCTGACATCCTGTGTTCTAAGGGCCCTCCCAGCTATAGGAAAAGTCTAAGTCCAAGGACCCCAGGATAATTTTCTCAAAGAAGCTCCTTCCTTTTGTCCCACTCAGACATGCCTGCAAGCAACCTGATTGTTCTTTCTTGTGAATATCAACCTTTGAGCAACCATATGTCCTCCTTGTTATAATTTCATATTTAAGCTATCCCTGCCCACTGGCCCCCCACTTCCCTCTACTCTGCCTTCTTTGCACTTACTTCCTCATTTCTGAAAAATGGCAAACTCCCATTTTATTTCTGAGGGAACAAAGTCCAGCAGTTTTCCATCTGGGTCATCACAGCTAGAAGCATTAAGGACAAATCCTTCACTCTCAACTCAAAGAGACTGAACTTCATTTTATCTATCTATCTATCTATCTATCTATCTATCTATCTATCTATCTGTTTATAGTAGTTCTGAACCAGGCAAAATAGATATATTATATATATGTATATACAATATATTAACACACATATATTAAGATGAGAATAACTATATAATTATTAGTCATAAATATTTATTCTCATCTTGGAAACACCATTAGCATTTCCGTGTAGAAAGAACAAATAAGCTTAATTGTCTATGAAAACCAAATCTCTATTACACATAATTTGTTTTTTAAGGCTATAATAAATTCAGCACTCATTTCAAAACTGCCGTAATTGTCCTTATCTTCCTCTGAACTTCTTTCTGTTCTTATCCACGAATTTTAAGAAATGCTTCAATGACTTCCCCCCACCCCCATCTTTCTGTCTCTCTGTCTGTCTGTCTCTCTCAGCATTACCTCACCCCCTAACCCTTAACCTCTCCCACAAATATGTGGTTTTTTTTTAAACCCTTAGTAACAAACAAGCACTGTCAGGGAAAAGAAATCCCTAAGTTGGTTATGCTTCCCAAAAGTTTGTCTCCTTCTGCACTTCTAGTCCTTCATCTCTGTCAGGAGAGGGGGAATTGTTTCATCAACAGTCTTCTGGAGTCATGGTTAGTCAGTATATTCATCAGAATTCTTATTTATTTCAAAATGGTTTTTCTTTATAATGTTGCAGTATATAATTTTTCTTCTGGTTTTGTAACTTGCATCAGTTTATATAAATTTTCCCAGATTTCTTTGAATCCATGCCTTTAATTTTTTATGGGGCAAATTATGGTACATGAATGTGATGGAATACTATTGTGCTCTAAGAAATAATGGAGGGGATGGTTTCAGAGACACCTAGAAAAACTTGTATGAATTGATGCAGAGTGTAGTGAGCAGAACTGGGAGAACAATGTATCCTATAGCATCCACATTGTAAAAACAAATAATTCTGAAAGATTTAAGAATTCAAATCAATGTAATGATCAAACTTGATTCCAGAGGACTGACAATGAAGAATGCTGCCCATCTCCTGACCATGGTGGCATGATGGAGAGGTATTGGACTAATATGAAGAAGAAGATATATGTTTTTGGTTTTTGTTTTGCTTGACAAGGCTTTTTCCTATAAGTGTTTTGTATTGCCTTGCTCCATCCCCACTATGGGGAAATGGTTGAAGTGTTTCTTCTTTGACTATGCTTATTCCATCAATGTCTTTTCCTTGTCTTATTGCTATAAGAGTTCAGCCCTACCCCTACTGGTATGGGTAATATTCCTAGAAATATTTTAAATAACACTGGTGATAATGGACATTTTTGCTTTACTCTAATTTTATTGAAAAGGCCTCTAGAATTTCTCTTTTGCATATAATGCTAGCTCTTGGTTTTTAAATAAAGACTATCATTTTAAGGAAAGGTTCATTTATTACTATGATTTGTAATGCATTTTTTTTAGCAGAAATTAGTGCTTTGTTTTGTTAAAAGTCTATTTTGCATATATCAACCATAATCATATGGTTTTATTATTATTTTTTCTCACTAACATGGCCTGTTTTGTCTACAATTTTCCTAACATTGAACTAGCACTACATTCCTGGCATAAAACCAACTAGGTTATAATGGATAATCTTTTAAATGTATTGTTTCTTCAATCTTAATCTTCTTCTCCTCCTCCTCTTCCTCCTTCTATTTCTTCTTTTTCTTCTTCTCCTTCTCCTTCTTCTCCTTCTCCCTCTCCCTCTCCCTCTCCCTCTCCCTCTCCCTCTCCTTCTCCTTCTCCTTCTCCTTCTCCTCCTTCTCCTTCTCCTTCATCATCTTCTTCTTCTTCTTCTTCTTCTTCTTCTTCTTCTTCTTCTTCTTCTTCTCCTTCTCCTTCTCCTTCTCCTTCTCCTTCTTCTTCTTCTTCTTCTTCTTCTTCTTCTTCTTCTTCTTCTTCTTCTTCTTCTTCTTCTTCCTCTTCCTCCTCCTCCTCCTCTTTCTCCTCCTCACCTCCTTTTGCTCCTCCTTCCCCTCCTCTCACCCAGGCTACAAGCCACTACTGATCCATATTGCAACTTTGATCCTCTCCATTTTTGAGCTGCCCTGCTGCTCCAAAAGATTCATTATATTGATGCCAGAGTTAGTGCAGATACCCAATCAACTTTAGTACCACTATAGTTCAGAACTCTTGAGCTCAAGTGATCCACCAGTCTCAGACTTCCTGGAAGGGGTAGTTCAGGCATGTGCTACCATACCCAGCCGTAGCTTCTTTTCTAATATTTTATTCAACAACCTTGAGTTGATATTTATCAGGAATATTAGTCCATAGTATTCTTTCTCTGCTTTGTCTATACTCAGTTTAGATCAGTGGTTCTCAACCTGTGGGTTATGTTCAATTTGTAACTATGAAAATACATCCTGCATATCAGATATTCACATTATGATTCATAACAGTAGCAAAATTAGAGTTATGAAGTAGCAAAGAAAATAATTTTATGGTTGGGGGTCATCACAACATGAGGAACTATATTAAAGGATTGTGGCATTAGGAAGGTTGAGAACCATTGGTTTAGATACTAAGGCTATATTTGTATCAAAGAAGGAACTTGGTAGGATCTCTTCTTATTTTTGCAAAAAAATTTAAGTAATATTTGGTTTAATTGGTCCTTGAATATTTCATGTGATCACACAATGTTTCATACATAATGTTTCATACATAAATTCATCTTTTCCTAGGGTTTGGTTTTGTTTTTTTCCTCTTGAGTACTTCATCAATGGCTTGTTTAATTGCTTTTTGTGAGGTTGGGTTATTTAAATTCTCTTTTTCTTGTTCTGTTCATAGTTCTGCGTTTAATATTTTATATCAATATTCCTCCATTTGATTTTTTTCAGTTTCGTTGCAATATAATTGGCAAAATATTTTCTAATAATTTCCTTTATTTTTTCTTCATTTGCTCTCAGTTTGCAGCTTTTGTTTTTTATCCTGGCAATTTGCTTTTCTCCTCTCTTTTAAAATCACATTAGCTATTTATCTAATTAATTTCAAAAAGTTGAAAATTTCATTCATCAACTCAGTAAGCTTTTTGCTTTTGTCTTCTTAATCTCTTCTTTGACTTTTCAGAATTTCTATTTCAGTGTTTATTACTCACCGCAGAAGCCAGTTGTGAAAGACACGAATGTGTTATTAGCTGTGGAGGATACCACCATCACCATGGCCACCTCCATTTCAGTTCCCACACACCTGACATTTTACCACTCACGTGACATTTTCACAGCAACCTCTATGAGAAGGAGGTAGTATAGGTATTATTATCCCTGTTTAACAGATCAAGAAATGGAAACTCAGACAAGTGGAGTAATTTTGTCACTATCACATAGCTAATAAAGTGTCAGATCGCAAAGTCTGTTTTTTGTTTTGTTTACATCACACTGCCTTTATGGTTGCTATCTTCTTTAAGCAATCAGTCAGCAAACGTTAATTAAGTACCTGCTATGCTCAGGGCATGGTGCCGGACACGGGGGAACGCAAGTGCAAATCATTGAATAATTTTTACTTTCAAGAAGCGGACCTTCTAATCCCACCATTCCCATCACCACAATCGCTATCGCCCCTGCCCACATTACCCTCACTGCCATCATCCTCACCACTAACCTTATTACCGCCATCAACTATCCCCAGCTCCATCCCTGTCATCAACATCATGGTCTTCATTAGCATCACCGCTAACAAGATTACTACCATCCGTATCACGTGACTGTTTCCGTCATCCTCATCCCGGTTACTGTCATCATGATCCCCATCCCTACCATCACTTATCCCCATCATTCACACCGCTAACACTATCATTGCAGTCATTATTAGTTACCACCCTAGAACTTCTCTCAGCATTTGGGATTTTCTCACACTGCAACATCCTTCCAACATAACAGCCCCCTTTTCCCACTGGTGAGTTCTTTTGGGGATTTCCACTTTGGGGAAAGGACCAGATAAACCACATTTCATTCCTCTCAGAGCTATCCTTCTGTCACTATAGACTTCACCACCCCCAGTACCTCTTATTCCCCCCTCCTTCTTTTATATGTTGTCTTCCCTCATTAGAATGTAAGCTCCTTGAGGAAGGGGATTATCTTTCTTTTTGCTTCCATTTGTATCCCCAGTACTTAGCACAGAAGACAGTAAGTGCCTAATAAATGCTTGTTACTTTACCCACACCACTATCACCAACTTTATTACCACTTTCACTGCCACTAACATTATCATTAGGCAGATCACTAAACTTCCCAGTGCCCCAGACAGTTCTCTAAGTCTATAAATCACAAAGCATCTGTAGACTTGCATCAATGAAGGGAGTTTTCCTCTTGAGACCTAACTATGCCAGTGAAATCACAAAAATTGGTCATCCCAAACACTATTTTTATCGTCTCTATCACCCTCATCGTGACCAACAGTATCAGCCTCCATCAATCTCACTGTCACCATCACCAGCATGATAATCGCCAACATTACACCCACCACTAAAACTATCATCACTCCTACCCACCCTCCCACCCCCTACATTATTTTTGTACACAGGCCTTCTATCCACATCTCTTACTAGTAATCTGCCCACTTATGCACATCACAAACCCATGCCAACTTTCCATTCGTATCTGTGGCCTATGGATAATACAGTAAAGTACCCAAACCCACATTCCTTCAGAGTTAGCAATGTGTGAATTGGGAAATTTTGTGAATTCCAGATGCATGGGCTCCAGATTATGGTCTGAACATTCTGTAATCTTAATAACATAGTGAGCATTCTGTTTACTTTAGTCAGGTTCTAAGTATTATCTCATTGTAACATGGGAATGTAAATAGATTCTACAATTATGTCTTCTTTCCTCCTTCCTTCCCATGTTTGTGTTTCCTGGGAGAATAAGAGGAGAATGAGAAAGGCATGTAAGAAACTGAGCACCAGAAACAAGGAAGACTGATAGATTCAAAGGGACCCAGAATTGCAAAGGACCTTATAATTTGGAATATTAGAACATTTAAAAAGTCAAATCTGGAAGGCACCTAAGACTCAGGATAAGAACACAGAATATTCTAGAATGAATCTGAAAATATAGAATAGCACAGTGAAAAGGAATCTTAGAACATAAAATGTGAGGAATATAAAATTCTATATTTAGAATATAGAATGTCAGAGTTCCTTAGAACATAGAAGGGACCTTAGAGCAAAGTGTTGGAAGGGATCTCAGTATACAGAATGTCAGAACTGACAGGGGCTTTAGAACACAGAATGCCAGAGATGAGGTGCAGTAGGGGAGGG
This sequence comes from Pseudochirops corinnae, assembly GCA_028646515.1. Taxonomy (NCBI): domain Eukaryota; kingdom Metazoa; phylum Chordata; class Mammalia; order Diprotodontia; family Pseudocheiridae; genus Pseudochirops; species Pseudochirops corinnae. The sequence goes on from CM053588.1 coordinate 55,132,544, forward strand.
TACCTAACACATAGAATATCAGACTTTCTTCCCTCATCCCCCAGACTCAGTTAATTGCCGATGTAATCTGTCACATCTGCTCCTTTATCTTTACTCCAATGGCTGTCACCCAAGTTCAGCTCTTCTTACCTGGACTGTTGTAATAGCCCTCTCTCTAATTGGTCTCGAATCTTAATTATAGAATCTTTGAGTTGGATGGGTATCACAAACCATCTAGTCCAAACCAGAACCCAATGAGAGAGAATTGCCCATCTCTTGAAACAGCCCATTTCATTTTTGGAGACTGCTATTGTTAAAGGTAGTTTTTCCTGATATCGATCTAAATCTGACCCTTTGCAGCTTCTATACTGCCATGTGGGACCAAGAAGAACAAACATAATTTCTCCATCCCTCTCTCCTTTTTCTCCCTCCCACATGGGGAATCATACCCTTACCTATGGGTGCTTTCCCCAAAGGAATAAATTTTGATCACTGAAACTTTGCAAGATATCTTGGAGTTTGGGGGCTAGATTTTTTTCCTTTTCCCTATTTATTTATGCTATCATTTTAAAAAAAAACCTGTGACAACTAACTCTTGCCCCATGTAATTTCATTTATGATTTCTTGAAACAGAGCTCTGGAAAACCAGACATCAATAAAACCCATCGGGATTTGAATGGAGCTACTTGACCATGCCTCACCTAAATCCAATTCACTTGCAAGTCAAGACATCGCCTTCCTGATGTCATTAGTGCTCTTTGAGAATGAAGGATAAATAACACTACTCCTGATAGCCCTCTGGGGCTGAGAACAAATATAATTTCTCCTTCAGGGGACAGCCCCTCAAATACTTTAATCAAACCACTATTATGTTCCACACATTCCTCCCCACTTTGTCTTTTTCAGGCTAAATAATTTCCTTTCCCTTTCTTCAATTGATTCCTCAGAATGCTGCAAAAACTATCTTCCTAAGACACATTCTAAACATGTCATTTCCCTACACAAAAATCTTCGGTGACATTTGATCCAGAGATGCCACTACAAAGTATATCCTCCAAAGAATTCAAAAACCAAAAGAAATAAGTCATAAACAATAAAATATCCATTTAAAGTACTCTCACTGTGGCATGAAAGATCAGGAAACAAAGTAGAGTCCCATTCATTGTGGGATGGCTAAACAAATTATATATGTTAATTAAATATAATATTATTGTGCCGTAACAAATTATTAATATGAGGAATTCAGAGAAATTCTGGAAGACTTAGGTGAACTGACTCAAAGTGAAGTGGGTAAAAGAGTAAAACCAGGAATATATATATGTGTATATATACACATATATATAATATACATGTATATGTATATAAAATCTATGTATACATGTCTGGATGTATATGTATTTGTATATGTGTGTGATATATAGACATGGAGATGTATACATATATGCCTCAATGATGTAAATGGAAAAAAAAAATAAAACTAAACTGAATCTGGTATCATCATAATGACCAAGCTTGACCCCAGAGAAGAGTTGAGAAAAATTACCACCATCTCTTCAACACAAAGGTGGAGGACTATGGGTGAGAAATATTGCATATACTATCAGATACAGTTGAGGTGTTGACTGTTTTTTCTGAATTTTTTTCTCTTTCTTTTCCAATATTTTGTTATAATGGAGGGCTTGTTAGGAAAGGGAGCAGGATGGGGTTAGGATGTATTTGTCAAACTGATAGGAGTTCTCCACTGAAATACTTTAAGGATCTCTGTTTGGCCCTGTGCTGTTTCATATCACTCCTAATGACTTGGATAAAAGCATAAATGGCATGCTTATTAAATTTGCAGATGACACAAAGATGAGGCTAGCTGTGTGACCTTGGACAAGTCACTTAATCCTGATTACCTCAGTTTCCTCATCTGTAAAATGAACTAGAAAAGGAAATGGCGAACCACTCCAGTATCTTTGCCAAGAAAACCCCAAATGTGGTCATGAAGAGTCAGATACAACTAATTGACTAAATAACAACAAAATGTCACTCATATGTGACTACATATAATCATATATACATATATGTAAGAACAGAGAGTAGGCAGGACCAGATTTGTGATTTCACTGGTATAAGGAGCTCTTCAATGAGAAACTCCCTCCACCAATGCAGATCTTCACTTTCTCTGAAACTTACGAGTTTAGAGAGTTGCCTAAAGCAGCACTTCTCAAAGTATGGTCTTAGAACTTGGGTGGATCCCAGAGACCCTTTTCATAATAATAATACTAAGATATTATTTTCCTCATTAAAAAAAAAAAACTCCCCGGGGTAGCTAGGTGGTACAGTGAATAGAGCACAGGTCGTGAAGTCAGGAGGACCTGAGTTCAATTCCAGCCTCAGACATTTGACACTTAATGAGCTGTGTGACCTTGGGCAAGTCACTTAACCCCAATTGCCTTGCCTTCCCCCCTCCAAAAAAAATTATTAAAAAAAATACTCCTCTCTTTTTCCAACTACCTATCTGTGCCAGGTCAGATTTTCTTCATATACTTCAACCAAAACATCCTATCACAATAGACTGACTACAGAAGCAGATAGGAGACCCCAGCTGGCTGCTATTAAATCAGACATCAGACTGATTTGCAGAAATGTGTAAAACAATACTACTCTTTTTACCAATTTTTTTTTGCTTTGGGAAATAAATTTTTTTTATTAAAAAATGTTATTTATGTTAACCTATAAAGAGTTTATTATTTTTATTTTTAATTAGTGAATATTTTAAAATTTTGCCAGCTTTAATTTCTAATGTGATATCTTTCTAATGGATAATATAAAGAGACAAAATCCACATAGACAAAAGCTTTTTGGGGTCTCCAATAATTTTAAATTTCTTAAGGGATCCTGAGATTTAAAAAAAAAGTTTGAAAACCTCTGGCTTAGAGTATTGATAGGTTAAGTGATTTGCCCAAGATCAAAAGCCAGTATGTTTTAGAGAAGGGATGTGGATGGCCTGGAATATTATTGTGCAGGAAGAAATAATACGTACAAGGATTTCAAAGAAACTTGGGAAAGTTTATATGAACCGATTCAGAGTGAAATTGGAAGAACTAAAAGTGATAATGATAAAACTGCAGATTTCTAAAAGGAAACCAGAACTCAGTAATTAGAAAAAGCCAATGATGATGGTCCTGGGCAACAGATACCGAAACTTACCTCCCCTTCTCGATACTGACCTGGGGCTGCGGGTGGGGAGGTAGCAGGGAGAAATAAGAACTCAGACAGAATGTTGCTTACATTGTTACACAGGGTAACTGTATCAGTTAGTTTTGCTTAGCTGTTTTTCTCTGTTAAATTCAAGATGGGATACATATCCAGAAATGACTGTGAAGTCAAAACAAAAGGCATCAATAAACTTATTAAAGGAAAAAAAATTAACTTTCACATATAATGCATATACATATACATGTATATATATATATATACACACACACATAGGTATTAGAAATTTAATTTTTAAGTTTTTGGGGAAAATTAACGTGTATGTACGTGTGTGTGTGTGCGTGCGTGTGTGTGTGCATGAAATGACCTGATAGAAAACCGCAAACTCCAGACTGTTAACAATTTGCTTTTTTTTAGTAAAGTGTATTAACTTGAATAAAATCATAACAAAACCGTCCTGTTTTTTCTTTCCTCCCATTGTGATCACTTTGGCCTGTGTATGTTTTTCTGGATGTTGCCACTATTATACTTTTTTAGGGCTTATAAAACACAATTCTGGCTCTAGGAGCTTTGTTTCCTGCCCTGGTTCAGGCCTTATTTGCCTTGGTGGGGAATCTAACCTGTGGGCTCGAAAAACTACGAGGTTCCTGGGAATGCTTTTGTATTGTCCTTGGCTTGTGTAAACCTACAATTATCTCAGTGGGCCCAAAATTTCATCCTTCTAGGCTGGTGTTTCTTTTTTCTTTTTTTTTTTCCACTCTTTTCTCAACAGTCTTTCACCAAAGCTAAGAAATCATAGTGTCATAGAGCTGGAAGCAGCTGTAGAGATTTTTCTACTTCAATTCCCTCATTTTACAGGTATGGAAACTGAGGCCCGGAAGAAGGGAAGTGACTTATTCAAGGTCAATCAAGGAGAGAGTGGCAGAGCTGGCATCAGAATTCCCAGAGATTCGTAAGCTCTACACCTGGAAGGTACCTTAGAGGGCACCTTGTTCACAACCTCTTCATTTTATGGATAAGGAAACTGAGGCCCAGAGATACAACACGTCTTCCCCAATGTCAACTCAATTCAACAAATATTGTTGTTCAGTCATTTCAGTCCTGTCTGACTCTCCACGACCCCATTTGGGGTTTTCTTGGCAGAGGTACTGGAGTGGTTTGTTATTTCCTTCTCCAGATCATTTTACATATGGGGAAACTGAAGCAAAGAGGGTGAAGTGACTTGCTCAGGGTCATACTGCTAGTGAGTGTCTGAGGCCAGATTTGAACTCAGGAAGTTGAATCTTCCTGCCTTCAGGCCTGGTGCTCTTGTACTGTTATTATTGAGTGCCGCTGTGTAATGGACCTCAGATTGGAGATAAAAAGACAAAACTTAAACAGTTTATATTCTATTGGGGCAGGGGGGAGTGATGGAACTAAAAATGTGTACAGATAAGCAAATAAATATAATTGTATGGTAGCTTGATCAGGGAATCCTTAATCATACAAAATAAATGCCAAGTATCTGTATTTCTTTTTTTCTTTTTTTGTTTTTTGGAGGGCAGTTGGGGTTAAGTGACTTGCCCAAGGTCACACAGCTAGTTTTTGTGTTAAGTGTCTGAGGCCGGATTTGAACTCAGGTCCTCCTGACTCCAGGGCTGCTGCTCTATTCACTGCACCACCTAGCCACCCCTAAGTATCTGTATTTCTAACAACTGGAGAAAACAGGGGAGATGTCTCAAAGGAGATGATACTTGAGTTGAGCCTGGAAGGAAGCTAAGAATTTATTAGGACCTAGAACCAGAGCTTGAAGAACCCTCAGAGACCCTCTAGTCCAACCCTAGGGTTTTGTAGTGTTGTATAGGGTCTTCAGGAGGACCAGCACCTCTGGTGTGAGGGCTGCTCATCCATCTTTGGAGTCCTTGGGATCCACCCAACTCTCATCTGTGGTTGTACCATACTCAGCAACCATACCTCAGTAAAATCATCTCAGTGGTTGGGCTAACCCAGGTTGAAAGTAACCAACAGGTTACTGTCAGTGAGTTAGGAGGTGTCTACCCCAAGGATGTGAAGACTTCCCCCAGTGGAATGGACAGATGAGAACAATTTATTCCAGTGGCCACGAAGGGAGCTGAAGCAAGCGCTTGGTCAGAGCATGGTCTGACATCAAAGACTCCCCTGCATCCTGGGCCATCAAAGATCATCCTGACTTTGTCTTACCACTGAACTTCGGTGCCTCTGGAAGAGAGAGAGAGGAAGACGGCTTTGTGCCACTCTGCCTCCCTGAAATCCAATTCACACATAAGTCAAGACATCAGCCCATGATGTCATTGGTCCTCTTTGAAAATGAAGATAAAAAACAACAACATCATGTTATAGATGAAGAGACGAAAGCCCAGGAGGTCAAGTGACCAGTTCAGGGTCAGAAGAGAGACTTAAACTCCAGCCCATCCCTAATAACAGTTGTTTGTGAAATACTTTCCATAGATGAACATTTTTAATCCTTACAACGTCTCTAAAGTGGATGGTAGAAGTGCAATTGTCCCCATTTTAAAGATCAGGAAACTGAGGAAGATGTGATATGTGCAGGCTCACACAATGAATTAGTGGTAGAGCTTAGACCAGATGCTCTGTAGTCTTGTACTAGCCCTAAGACATTCAATTTCGTTATCTCTGGACCCCCTACAGGGGTGACAAGCTGCTTCCCTGCAAAGGAAAGAGGAAGCAGGAGAAAGGTAGAGATGGAGGTAAGAAAGTAGAACCCTGTTCACACCCAGGGGTCCCACTAGCAGCCCCTTAGGGCTGCTTTTGGCCTCTGACCCTGGTCTCAGGCTGTGGGTGCCAGTGGGAGGCTAGGTATACAGAAGGCAGCTCTGAGAACTTTCTCTGGCTGCCCTCCAAGAACCTGGCTGGGAGACTGCCTTCCGGCCCCCTGCTGATCCCCTTCCTTCTCAGGGAAGGCCACTCCTCCGCCTTCCTCCTTCCTTTCCCTGGTCCTCTGTGAGGCATCCTGCCACAGTGAGAGGAAAAGCCCCTACTTTCTGGAGGCAGAAGGTCTGGGTCTCATCTCTGGCTCTGATTCTCATTTATATAAGCACAGAACCCTGGGAAATCCCTTAACTTCCCTTTTCTCATGTGTAATTGAGGCATTGGGCCAAGATGATCCCTGGGACTCCCTTAAGCTGTCAGACCCACAATCCTATTTCCTGGGTCCTGGTCTCTGACTCCATCCTGGCTCCCTCCAAGCTCCAGACTGCAGGCCTTCTGTTCATTTTCCCAAAGCAGAGGCTACTCTGAAAATTCAGATGGTGTAGTGAAAAGAAAACTGGATTTGGATTCAGTGGACTGGGATTTGACTCTAGGTTCTGCTGTTTATTACATCTGTGAACAATTGACTTCACCTCTTCGGGCCTCAGTTTCCTTGTCTGTAAAATGAAGGGAGCAGGCAAGATTGGCACTCCCAACCATTCCCTGTAATCCTTGGGTTTTTGTACACCTTACCCTGCTCCCTATTCAATAGAGCTTGTTTACTGCCTAGTCATGCCCCACTTCTCCTACCTGGCAACCTTTCTTTCTTATATGGTCCTTTATCTGGAACCTCCTATATCTGAAATCTTCCCTTGCAGACTAGAAACATCTGATGTCTCCCTAGCTGCAACCTGAGAGCCTTCCTGATACTCCTAGGCAACTATGACCTCTAAGATTTATATCCTGCTCTGAAGCATGGCATAAGGACCATACTGGACACCTTCATCCTATTATATCCCAGAAACCATCATATTCAGGTTATTGGGGGCATTCCTTTCCTGCTAATTCCACAATAAGGGTGTTCATGGGATCAGCATTCTAGAGCTAAAAGCTCTTCCCTTAAAGGTCACTGGATCCAACCCTCTCATTTTATAGCTCAGCAGAGCTCAGAGACCTGCCCAGGCCCACAGAGACAGCAAGTAGAAAGGTCAGAATTTGAACCCAGGTCCTCTGACCCCAAAATGTCCTGCCCTTTTCACCAACCCATGTTGTTTTTTATATGTTGGGGGTTCCCTGGTTTGGAGGTATAGGTGCTGGCCCCAGCATGAGACAGTCAATGGGCAGCTTTCACCCTGTTGTCCCTTGGGTGTATTACATTAAGCCTAACCTTTCTAGAGTATAACAGCAGTTAGTACTGGCTCTAGGGGAAGCTAAGTGAGGTAGTGAATAGAGCACCAAGCCTGGAGTCAGAAAGAATCCTCTTGATGAGTTCAAATCTAGCCTTAGACACTTGTTAGCTGTGTCACCCTGGCCAAGTCATTTAACCCTGTTTGCTTCATTTTCCTCATCTGTAAAATGAGTTGGAGAAGGAAATAGCAAACCACTACAGTATTGTTGCCAAGAAAACTCCAAATGAGGTCATGAAGAATTGAACATAACCTAAATGACTAAAGTACTATATCTTGTTTAAGTCTTTGTCAAGATAAGTTTGCGAGTGTTTTGTGTTTAGTATTTCTTTTGTCTATAGGAAGTAAATACCTGTCATATACCTGATTCATACCATCAGTGGAGTATTTTATACTCTCCCATACATACACACTTTGGAGAGATCTTCCTAAGAAGAGCCCAAACCTAAACCTTAGGCAATTTTCCCCATAGGGCATCAGGATGAGAAAGCATATGGAACCAAAGAATGTGAGATTCTAATTTCTCTTCTAGGGGGTCAGGCTTCTCCAGAGCTGAATCCAGCCCTGACTGTGTAAATGGGCACAAAGTATGAGGGCCCTTTGGTGAAAGAAGAACAAATGGTCCTGCCTCCTGGGTCCAGCCATGGTTCCTTCTATTGTTAAGACAGTCAATGAATTGTTTGCATATGGGGCATTTTGCATGTGAGATGTATAGAGGACAAGTGGAAATCACAAGATCATCAAGTTACAGTAGGAAGGTGCTTCAGAGGCCATCCAGGCTGATGCCCTTGTTTTGTGGGAGGATGTCCCACAGGTAATGCAGGACTGGACGTCAGGAGGGAGGTTTACATTTAGGAATAAGCTTTCAGGATTCCCCCATTCCCACCCACTTCTCCCCATCTTCAAACTGGTCCTTTTCTGGGACCCTCTAGCCTTAGCCCTCCCCCCCCTCCCCCATTTCTGTTGGCCGCAGTGCTCCCAACTCTCCTTGGTGAGCTGCTGGTGCCCCCTGCTGGCCAACATCAGTATTCACTGAGAATTTCCCAAACCCCGCTGCTCAGATGAGAAACATCTGTGGCTCATCAGGGTTTTTAATTCCCTTCCACTCAATCTTTTAGGTGAATAAATACTGAATGTGGTTCTTGGCTGTGCCCACAGTACATCAGTCTTCAGAAAGCCTGGCAGGAGCCAGAAAGGAAGGAGGCTCCTGCCAAGATGTAGTCCATAACACGCCCCACACGCTCACTCTCTCCCTCCTTCCCTGCCTGACACAGTCTCCCAACTTACAATATAAACATTCATGTGCACACTCCCAGGGTAGGCATCCACATTCACACAAAGATGCACAGACATTCTCACACCTGTTGTTCTTACCCCAACGCTCTTAAGCCTTTCACCAAAGCACAATTTGACACATAGTTAGAAATACTCAATCCATGTACAGACCCTTTGACACATGGTTTACCCCAAAGATACTTCTGCAGGCATCCTTGCTCATAAGACTCAGAGAGGGGCCAATTCTCCTATTTATTGAAACCTGGCCCAATGGCGTCTCCTCCAAGAAATATTATTTGAGCAAGTAGGCAAAAAGTTGAGGGACTCTGAATGAGCCCCCAGAACTGAGTCAGGCTCCTGGGAATAAAGAAAGACAATGATGTCACATTTGCAGTAATTGTTTCATTCTTTGGTTTTTATCCCTAGTGCCTAGTACAGTGCCTGGAATGCAGTAGGTGATTAATAAACGCTTATTGGTTGGTTCTTTAGGGTTTGGGAAGAGAAGGGAAAGGAAGGAAAGGGAAGAGAAGAGGAGGGAAGGGAAGGAAAGGGAAGGGAAGGGAAGGAAGGAAAGAAGGAAGGAAGGAAGGAAGGAAGGAAGGAAGGAAGGAAAGAAGATATATTAAGTGCTTTCTATGAGTCAGGTACTGCTAAGTACTAGGGATACAAATACCAGTAAAAAAAATTATAGTGATTGTCCTTAGAGTCAAGAAGACTTGGGTTCAAATTCATGTTCAGATTTGTGAAGCCAAATCACCTTGGATGAGTCACTTAACCATCATCTGTCTCAGTTTTCTCCACTGTAAAATGGACCTACCACTCAAAGCTGTTGGGGGGAATCAAACGAGAATATGAGATAGATAGTGTGTTACTATCCCAATTTTACTCAGAGAAAGAAAGTTACTTACCCTTACTCATACAGTTACCAAGTGGAAGAAGTAAAATTTGAACCCAGAGACTCCAAGTGCCACACTCTGTGTGATGCTCACCACGCCTCCATTTTCTCATCTATAAAATGGAAATAATAACATCTGTGGTTTCTACCTCCTGGGGCTATTGTAAAGCTTAAGGGGGATAATGTATGCAGAACACTTTGCCAGTGTTAAAGTGCTAGTAAGTGGTAGCTACCATTATGTTCTCATCCCATCACATCTGGTGTAATGTCCTACCCAGAGTCTGTCTACAAAGGCTCCTGTCAGAGGGAGAGTCATAGGGTCGATCAGTCAATCAATAACTGTTTATTAAGTACTTACTATATACCAACCAGGGGCAACGAGGTGACACAGTGCATAGAGCACTGGGTTTGGCATCAGGGAGACTCATCCTCAAGTATTTATAGTGAATAATTATTAGTCAATATAAAATTACTATTATTATTAATGTTTGTGGACTGATTGTTTGGCATCAGTACCTATCAGTTGAGCTTTTGATGGTCTAGGACTCTGATGATGTGTAAGGGAAACACCAAGTTCTCTGCTTGCAGTCTTTTCACTTAGCTAGACTCTACCTTCTGGATCAAAGTGTGAATCAATGTCAATCCTTCTTCTGATTCTCTCACTACCAAATTACAATACACAAATCTGTATCATATGCAAACATGATGCTTATCCATGCTTATCCATACCATATATTAACACTCCCCTTACCTACCCCACCTGTGACATGTCAATATGAGATTAGGTACATTCTGTCTGTCAATCCCCTTCTCTCATTAGGGCAAATTCTACAAAGTACAATCCCAAGGAGATTCCTTTGACATTCCAAACTATCAATGTGCTTCCTAATCTCTGATACCCAGGAATGTTTGAGTTAAATCAGATCAGAACAGAGACTATAGTAGGACCATCGTCTCCCATTTCCTTAACTCTAGACTGTTAAAGCAGTTTGCATTTCAATTCCATCCCCCACCTCCAAGTCTTTGCACAGACTATCCACTGCGAAAGGAATGAGTTCTGTCTTTATCTCTGCCACTTTAAAACGATTTATTTATTTATTTTTAGTTTTCATCTTTCACTTTTATAAAATTTTGAGTTCGAAATTTCCCCCCCGAGGTGGGAAACTGGGAAAGAATATTTACAACCAATGTCTCTGATAAAGGCCTCATTTCCAAAATTTACAGGGAATTAAGTCAAATTTACAAGAACACAAGTCATTCCCCAATTGATAAATGGTCAAAGGATATGAACAGG
>CM053588.1:55143820-55173152 GCA_028646515.1 Pseudochirops corinnae
ATAGATGGATGGATGGATGGATGGATGGATATATAGATGGATGGATGGATGGATGGATGGATGGATGGATGGATGGATGGATGTATAGATGGATGGATGGATGGATGGATGGATGGATGGATGGATGGATGGATGGATAGATGGATGGATGGGTGGGTGGATGGATGTATAGATAGATGGATGGATGGATGGATAGATGGATAGATAGACTGATTGATAGATAATGAGAATATAGGTTACATAGGTAATAACAGCTATCATTTATATAATGTTTTCAAGTTTGCAAAATACTTTCTTTATCTCATTTGATCCTCACAAAAACCTTAGGATGTAGGTGCTTTTATTATCCCTATTTTTCAGGCTGAGAGAGGTTAAATGACTTTCCTAGTATCATACAGATAAGGAAACTGAGACTGAGAAGTGAAGGGATTGGCCATGCTCATACAGTTAGTAAATGTCTGAGGCAGGATTAGAACACAGGACTTCCTTACTTCAATTCCAGTGCTCTATCTATTATTAAGGAATAAAGGAAGAAGGGAAGAAAGGGAAGGAAGGAAAGTAAGAAAGAAGAAAAGAAGAAGGAAGGATGAACAAGGGAAAAAGGAAAAAAAAGATAAGAGGAAGGTAGGAAAATAGATGGACAGACAGACAGATGGCTAGATGGATGGACGGAGCATTTACTAAGTGCTCACTCTGTGCCAGGCACTAAGTTAAGTGCTGGAGTTACAATACAAGAAAGTAAAACAGTCCTTACCCTCGAGAAGCTCGCTTTCTAACGGGGAGGACAATCAGTGAATAGAATTGGAAGGCTAGAAGTAAGGAGGATGGGTTCTTCAGCAGGGGCAATGGTCAGGTAATAAAGAAAAAGGGAATTTGGAAAAAGTCTAGAAGACAGGGAGATGAAACTTGACTGGGGTCCTTCCTAAAATGGTGGTCCTGTGGTGGGAGTCACTCAGCAGGAGAAGAAGCTAACTTAGGTCAGTGACTTCTTCAGAGTGGCCATGGGGCAGCCAAGGCGAAGGAGGACTCTGGAGCAAGAGTCCAGGAACGAGAACAAAGAGGCCTGGCTTTGGAGTCAAGAAATGTGGGTTCCAGTCTTTGCTCTGTCATTTACTTTACTCTGTCATTACTCTCAGACTCAGTTTCCTTTTCCCTCAAATGGGTGCCTCTTACCTTCTGGGGTGGCCATGGGGACCCAATACAATAGTCTGTTCAAAGGACTTTGTTTCTGAGAAGCCACAATAAAGATAAACTATTATTATTAGAAGGTCCTGTGTGGTCTCCCCAGATTCCTTAGATAGGCCTGGAGGAGTGGGAGGGACCCTGTCTTGCTCTCCTGGGACAGGACACTCTGACCTGGAGCTGTGCCCTGGCAGCTTCCCTGGCTTAGCCACTCCCTACTGGTCTTGGAGGTGGGTGACTGGGGGGGAAGTGGGAGATGAAGCCAATTGTGGATACCTATGGTATGTCCTGGAATCTGGCTAGGAGGTGATCCCAGCCTGGCTCCAAGGGGCACCCAGCCTTGGCTCAGGCTATCTCCAGTCTCATGACTTCTCCAACTACACAGGACCCCACAAGGACAAGGGGAAGACTGAAAAAGAAGACAGACATCTCCACCTCCTGCTCCACGTTGTCCCCTCTCTTCTCGCTATGCATGGGATGGCACTATCCGCCCACTGGGATGTGCTTAGAATCAAAGAACACTGGGCTGGAAGAGACCACAGGGGACTTATCTAGGCTTACCTCTTCATGTTACAGACTGGGAAACTGAGACCCAATTTGGGAAGAACTTTGCACTGGATGAACTCTGAGCTATGCCCCTGTGACCCTGTTTCAAACCGCTGTGGCCAGGGATCAGTAGGCATCCAGGAGGGTTAATGCCTTCCCGGTATGTTGACGGCCCAATTGCCCTTTCAGGGCAGAGCTACAACTCCAGTCATTTCTTCAGTGAGAGCCTAGCATGATCCTAAGAGTAACCAGCTCTCTCTGTTCACTGAACAAAGTAAATGGAGATGGGAAGTAGACCTGGGATTTCATAGCCAACTCCCAGGTGAGAAATCTCCCACTATTAATACAGGTCAGACTTTCTCTGCCATGTCTGGTTTCAGAAGGATGCTTAAAGCCCCACTTTTGGCCAATATCACTATTCCTAGATCCTTGTTGACCTGAGACACTACCCATCTCCTTAAAGCATTTGTCGGGATGTCTAGGGCAGTGTGTTCTGGCTTGCACTCAAAGTCTGGCTGTGTATACACTAACCATCTTGCAACTCATTTGTACCTGCCCACTCCAAAGCCAAGAACCCTGACCTGCTGCTATCTGTGAATCTACCATTTGCAAATGCTCAAGGTTCCTGGTGGCCAACATCTTCCAGGTACAAAGTTGTCCTCAAGCTATACAAACGTCACCTTGAATAAAGGCCTTGGATAGACCAGTAGAGGACGCCATGAATTCCGAGTGCTTTGGGCAGTCAATGATTCTCAGCAGTGGACCTGAACACAGCCAATATGCTCACATTTCTTTGGCAGAAGCAGACAAGGAGAAGATGGTGTTCTCTGTCCAGTGAGGTTTTGCTGATCACAGCCCACGTCCCAAGGGATTTCTGCATCCCCTTTTTTCAGAGGTTCAGGGAAATGTTGGTTGGGAATGCAATCAATTTGGTTAGTCTGGATGATTTCCACAATTTTAGTAAGATATCATTGAGTCTTTTTGGTGTCTCTACTGAAGCAGGTGACCTCAAGCTCTGAACCTGACCCTTCTTGTCCCTCTGGGAATTTCCATGTTCCTCTCTCAACTAGGTGAACAGTAGTCCAAGCAGACCTGATTTGAACCTCCTTGGAAAGACTGGTATGGTCTGGATTAGTGTCTAGTTCAGTCTTGAATGCTCTCCCCTAAGAATATTGTTGGGCCCCACGTGGAGTCAGTATTTTAGCCTGAGGTCTTCATCTGTCCATATGATCTGCCACAAGCCCCTGAACCAACCCCCTCATTTCTGAGCAGCTGGAGGTTGTCTCCGATGCCTACGTAGCAAGAGCCCATAATCATGTAGAGATCCACTGATCACTTGGGTCTTCCTAGGGTAGTTTGTATATTTCCTAATCACTACCCCATTCACACTGGGCCTCCATCATAGGCTCTGAAAAACCTCTGCACAAAGCCAAAGACCTTCTGCCTGACATAGATGCTTTCTGTGCTCTCAAGGTTATCTAGCCCACTCAGCCGTGTGAGCAAACCTCAGGCTGTGCCCCTCCATCAAAGGCATGAAACCTCCTAGGCTCTTCAATAATCTCCTATGTTCTTCTGCATCAGGCCTGGTCACTGCTCCTCTGAGAGGAGTGACATGTTGTAATCAGGCCTCAAAAGCCTTGCTAGTGAAACAGATACACCTCCTTGGAAGTAAATCTAGTCATTGTAAGGGGTCTATCCAAGACTGGACTGACAGCCTGTCTCAGAACCAAACCTATGGCCTAAGGACCCTCCCAGTTCTAACATTCTGTGTTCTAACACTCCCCCTAGCTCTCACATTCTGTTCTAAGGACCTTCCCAGTTCTGACATTCTGTGTTCTAACACTCCCCCTAGCTCTCACATCCTGTGTTCTAAGGCCCTCCCAGCTGTGACATCCTGTGTTCTAAGGCCCTCCCAGCTTTGACTTCCTGTGTTCTAAGGGTCCTCCCAGCTCTGACGTCCTGTGTCCTAAGGATCCTCCTAGCTCTGACATTTTATGCTCTAATGCCTCTTCTGACATCCTGTGTTCTGAAGTCACTGCCAGCCTTTAAATACCATGTTCTAATGTCCTTTTCAGTGCTAACAGTGTTCTAAGGCCTCTTCATTCTGACATTCTAGGTTCTAGGGGCTCTTTCAACTCTGACACTGATGTTTAAGGGTTCTCCCTGCTTTGGCATTATGAATAGGAATGAATTTACCCTCTCATCCTAAAGCACACTTTTTCTGGATATCTCTCTGGGGGTCCTGAGTAAGCCCCATGATCTCATAGCTCACACAAGGCAGAAGCTGCTTTGTCCTCCTTCCCGAATGCTTTTCTCAATTCCACACACCTCCTTCCCCCAAAGAATCCACAGCAGCAAGCAAAACTCCTTCCAGCAGACCCTCACCTGTCTCGTACTTGTAGGGTCTGCCCTTAATCGAGGGAACCAACCAACCCCCTTCCCCCAAGTACACTGTGGCTCAGAACTGCAGCTTTGAGTTCGTCTGATTCAATCCATGGTCCCTCTCTAACAATGATGTCTATGGCTCATTTCGCCAGCACCTAGGAAAATCCTGGGAATAACTGAGTTTGGCTCATTACTGGCCGTTCACCAGGCGTCTTTGGTTCTGCTGCAAGTATCAAGCTAACAATAAGCATTAAAAATGTGCATAGAGTAGAACAGTAACTCTCCTCCAAGTTCTAGACCAGAGCTACCCAAACTTATTGGGCCTACCTCCTCTTTTAAAAAAAAAATATTCAGCACCCCCCTTGGAAATCGACTTTCTTTAACCCTTTAACTTCTTTTCTCTTCTTTCTTTATGCTTCTACCACCCCCTTATTTTTATTTAATACCCCCTCCAATTGCACCTGAGGCTACTAGCAGCCCCCTGAATCGGTCCAGCACCCCCCCAGGGGTGGTTATTGCTCACTTTGGGAACCTAGGCACTCAAGACCAACTTCTGGTGAGCGCTGTTTCCTTTCTGTCCTGCAGATTCAGGCACCACCCTCACAAAACTCATGGCACCAAGTAGTCAAATGTCCCCTGTGTGCATTGCTATCATGGGTCCTGGGGTAAACCGACTGTCGACATTTCTCCTGCTCTCAGGATCGGCATTCATCCCTTACTCTGAGGCTTCCCCTCAGTGTGCACACACGTCTCTCAGGTCTCTGTTGTGCATCTCTGTGACACTCTACGGAGCCCAATTAGGTCACTGCTGCTCCCTCGGCTCCTGGCTTGACTGGTGCTTATCCACATTCACCCAGTATTGAGCACGTTTACCATTGGCTCCCATTCTTCAGTCATCATTCCTCCTCGTCGTGGCTCCCTCTCCCTCCCAGCAACCCCTGCTCACAGCTTTTTATGCTCACGCACCCTCAGACTTTTCTTGTGTCCTAGCAATCAGTCAATGAACATTTATCAGGTTCCTACTATATACCAGACATTGTGCAGGCACTGAAGTACAAAAGAGGCAAAAGGCAATCCCTACCCTCAAGGAGCTGGGGCTCTAATAGAATTTACACTCTATTCTTCTGCTTATTATTGTTATAACAATAATAATAATAGATGCAAACATCTATGTACAAAGAAGATACGTAGAGGGTAAATCAGAGATAATCCATAGAGGGAAAGCATCAGCATTAAGGAAGATCAGGAAAAGCTTTTTAGAAAAGGTTGGATTTTAGGTTTTTTAAAGTATTTTATTTTTTCCTCAGTTACATGTCAAGAAAATGTTTGGCATTCATTTTTACATGATTTTGCGCTCCAAAATTTTCTCTCTCCCACCCACCCCTCCCCTCTTCTGAAAATGGCAGGCAGTTTATACATGTGCTATCATGAAAAAATATTTCCATATTAGTCACAGTTGTGAAAGAAGAAACAGATCAAAAGGAAAAAAAAAAACAGGAGAAAGAAAAAAGTAAGTGAAAAAATATGCTTCAATCTGCATTCAGAGGCCATCACTTCTTTAGCTGGGACTTGGAGGAAGCTGGGGAAATTCTAGTCTTCCAGGGAAGCAGAAAATCCTTTCTGTGCATGGCTGCTGCACATGTATGTTAATAATTAGAATGAAAATTAATACACAATCATAAAAGTTTTCACACACTTTGTATTTTTCAGAGCTTTTAAAGGTATCATCTCACATGCCTTCATGATGACCCTAGGACATGGCCCAGATTATGCCCATTTTACAGATAAGGAAGTGAAATGACTCCTCCATGGGCACAGAGTTAGTAAATGGCGGACCCCAGGCTGGCACGCATATCCACTAGCTCTGAATCCATTGCCCTTTTCCCTACCTCCACTCTAAGCCTCAGAAAGGTGTTTTGAGCTCTTTGGAAAACAGTGGAGCTCAGATAAGCAAGGAGGTTGATTGGCATGTTGTGGCTGTTAGGAAGAAAACAGACCGATGAGTCCAGCCTTGGCTTCTTGAAAACACTGCATTGATCCAACACCTGGCAATCTCCATTGCTGCTGATCATCATTGAGCTCTGGACTTAGGGGTGAGCATGAAGTGACAGTCAGTCACTTTTATTAAATGCCTACTATGTGCCAGACATTGGATTGAGTCTGGTGATACAAAGAAAGGCTCATCCATGGTCCTTGTCATCTGGGGGTTCACATGCCAATGGGAAAAACAAGCTACACACAACTCCATATAAGACAGAAAGTGATTTCAGAGGGAAGGCGCTAGTGGGGTGGGGGAAAGGGGGGAAGGATGAGGAAAGGCTTCTCCTAGAAAACAGGAGTCAATCTGAGTCTTTAAGGGAGCCAGGGAAATCAGGAGATAGAGACAAGGAAGAATATTCCAGATATGAGAGATAGTCCAAAAAGGAGTATCAGATGTGAGGAACAATACAGAGACCAGAGTCACTGAGTACATGGAGAGGAGGGAAATATTAGAAGATTGGGAAGGTGGGAAGGGGCCAGGTTGTGAAGGACTTTAGATGCCAGACAGAGGATTTTCTATTTGGTCCTGGAGGTAATAGGGAGCCACTGGAGTTTATTGAGTGGGGAGGGGTGATGTGATCAGATCTGCACTTTAGGAAAGTGGTTTTAGCAGCAATGGGGAGGATGGGCTAGGATGGGGAGAGCCTGGAGGCAGGGAGACCAGAAGGCTGCTGCAACAGTCTAGGCATGAGATGGTTCTGTCTCAGGGCTCAACCTCAGGGATGCCTCTCCTCCTCTAAGTCACTGTTAAGGCTCCCAGTCACACGGTCAAACATGAGATGATAAGGCCTTCACTAGAGTGAATGGAGGAAGGGAGACATATGAGAGATAGTGTAAAAGTAGAAAGAAGACACGGAAACAGATTGGCTGTGTGGAGAGGGGAGACAAGAGAGGAGTCAAGGTAATGACCCTAAGTCATGAGCCTGGGCTAGGGGAGAATGGTGGTATAATTGATAATAACTGGGAAGCTGGGAAGGAGAAAGAGTTTGGGGGGAAGATAATGAGGCCAATTTGGAACATGTTGAATTCAAGATGCTAGGGAGCAAGATATCCAAAAGGTAGTTGCTGATATTGAGACTGGGGGTCAGGAGAGAGTTAGATCATGTAGATCTGATAATCAGTCACATAGAGATGAGTATCAGACCCATGAGAGCTGTTGAGATCACCAAGTGAGACAGCATAGTGGAAGAGAAGAAGAAGCCTAGGGCAGCCTCTTGGGGCATTCCCATGGTTCATGGACATAATCTGCATGAAGATCCAGCAAAGAAGCCAGAGGGACAGGTGGAGGAAGCAGGAGAGGGCAGTGTCAATAAAACCTAGAGAGGAGAGAGTGTCAAGGTAAAGATGATGATCAATAGTGCCAAAGGCTGCAGAGAGATTGAGAAGGATGAAGACTGGGGAAAAGTCACAAGGTCTGGTGATGAAGAGATCTTTGGAGACTTTGGACAAAGCAGTTTCAGTCAAAAGATGAGGGCAGAAGATAAATTGCATAAAGGGTTTAGAATGGAGTGAGAGGAAAGTGGAGTCTGTGAGTGTAGACAGCTTTGTCAAGAAGGTTAGCCAAGATGGGGAGGAAAGATATAGGACAAACTCTATCAGAGATGGTAGGATCAAGTGAGGGTTTGTTTGTTTTTCTCCTAAGGATGGAGGAGACATGGGCATGTTTGTATGAAGGTTCCAGTAGACAGAAAAAAGATTAAAGATTAGAAAAAGGTAGATGACAGAGGAAGCAATCTGCTAGAGAAGGCTGGATGGTGTGATATCAAGAGTACATGTGGAGGGATTTGCCTTGGCAAGGAGATGTCTGATCTGTGGCCTTCCCAGAGAGCCAACAGCTTCCCTGCTCTTCTGTGTTCACCTGCCAGAGCTTCGATAACTCTTCTCTGCCCCTCTGCTGAGGAAAGCCCTCAAGCCCCGACTCCTCTGGAGCCTGCCCAAAGGCCACGGAATCAGAGTCTTAGAATTGGAAAAGACCTCAGCTGCCGTCTAGTCTTAACCATTTCTAAAAGGTGTCCTCACTGTAATGGACTAAGCAGTGGTCTCACACTTCTGCTCTAAGTCCTCCTGTGAAGGGGAATTCACGGCCTCCTAAGGCAGCCTCATTCCCCTTTCCAACAGTTCTGATGTTTAGGATGTTTTTTTCCAACATTGAACCCAAATTTGTCTTGTAACTTCCACAAATTGAGCCTGGCTCTGTCCTCTGGTGCCAAACAAAATAAGCCTCATCTTCTTCTCCATAAGAGACTTTCAAATACTTCCACACAACTCTTATGTCCTTTGGGGGCCATCTTTTCTTTAAGCTGAAAATCCCTAATTCTTTCCACCAATCCTTATCCAACAGGAGCTCAAAGCTCTTCACGGCTGGATGATCTCCAGGTCATCAATGTTCTTCTTAACTATGGCCCCTAGAACTGAATGCAGAACACCAGATGTAGTCTGGCCAGAGGAGAATATGGAAGAGCTATTCCTCCCTTATTCCTCTCAATGTAGATCCAAATTGTAAGTCAAGGCATCAGACTTTTATCAAGTACCTACTCTTTGCCGGGCACTGTGCTGAGCACCGAGGATACAAGGAAGGCAAAATACAGTGCTTGACCTCAACAAGCTCCTAGTATAATAGGAGAAACAACTATGTATGAACAAGATGTAGGAAGGGGACAATTGGAGGCTATCTTAGAGGAAGAGAACTAGAATTTGAAACAAAATGACCTTTTTTTTGCTTCCTCATCATAATGTCGATTCATATTGAGACTATAGGTCCCTAAAACACCCAGATTTTTTCCAACTAAATGGCTGCTGTCTAAATGTTCCCTTTCTGTTTGCTTGGTCTTGGTGAAATTGATTTTTTTGAATGTAATGTAAGTCTTTACATTGATCACTATTGAACTCGGTCTTGCTCAATTCAGCCTATTAAGATTGACTGTCTCATCCAACATGGTATCTATCTGTTATTTAGATGAATCTGTGCCTCAAGCCACGTCATTAGCCTAGGACCAAGCACAACTGTAACCTAGAGGCAGTTAGGTGACACAGCGAATGGATTGCTGAGTCTAGAAACCAGAAAAGGCCTGAGTTCAAATCTGGCCTTAGACATTGGCAAACTGTATAATGCTGGGCAAGGATTTTTTAGTTTTAACTCCTTCACTTTTTAACTTTAACTTCTTTTGGCTCAGTTTCTTCAACTATAAAATGGGCCAGTTATAAAACAGGGTTGTTTTGAGGATCAAACGAGATTGCATTTATTAGCATAGTGCCCTGCACACAGTAGGCACTTAATCAACGCTTGTACTCTTTCCTCACCATGTATTTCAATTCCTCATCTATAAAATAAGGACATTGCACTACATGAGCCTCACCCAGTTGAAAATCTATGAACTGAGGTCATTGTTGGGTACCCCGGTGGGGAGGTAGCAGAGGGTGTAGAACACTGGGCAGGAAGCAACCTGGGGCTTGACTCTTGGATACTATCATTGTGACCTTGGATAAATCATTTCTTCTCTCAGGGATGCTATTTTTTCCTCTATTAAAAAAAAAAGTTGACTAATGGAAGGAGCACTGGATCTGGCATCAGAGGAGGTGAGTTAAAATTCTGTCTCTGCCATGTACATAGGGAACCTCAGTTTCCTCATCCATAAAATGAGAGGTTGGATTTAATGATAGTGAAGGTACTTGCAGGATCTGAATGCTCTGATCCTATGGTTTGAGGCTCTACAAGTCATGTCCAGTCAAGGCTTGGGTCACCGATTGGAGAAGCAGAGAACTGATGTGGGTCTCCTCTCCTGACCCTCCTGCTCTTCCGTCCTGGGGTGACCCTGGGGTGTCCATGGATGGGAGCAGGAAGGGGAGGAGGGTGTTCTCCCATCTAGACCTCTGCCCAGGCCCCTCCTGACATTCCCCCAAGACCAGCTGGGAGGGGGAATGGCATTTCAGGTCATCCTGTCCCCCAGATCAAAGCAGCCTCAGCCTGTTTCCCTTGTCCCAGGGCCAGCTGGGGTTCTGAAGGAGGGAAGGATGGACCACGATGTCCTAGGCTGGGGGGGGGGGAGGGGGACCTGCTCCGGGAAGCCCAGGGCTCTGCCTGGAAATAGTTTCTGTGGATGGAAAAAGCGACTCCCTTCTTAGCTCCCATAACATTAGCTCCCATTTCTTTAGTGCCTTGGGGTTTCCAAAATGCCTTCTTCACAGCCAGTCTGGGAAATAGGCAGTGCTGGTATTACCATGTCCATTCAGCAGCCGAGGGATCAGAGGCAGAGGGAGAGCCCAGGCCTCATCTCTGCCCTCAGGTCACAGCATTTGCTCCATCATCTGCCAGGGGACAGCTCTGCTGAGGACAGGCGGCTGGGGCTGCCGTCGCCCAGAGTTGAGTCCATGAGGGATAGTCAGGTGGTGCCAGAGGAGGTAGGTGGATGGTACCCACTTGGCAATAATTCATATGATTTAGAACTAGAAGGCCCTAAAACTTCTAGTCCAACTCCATAATTGCACAGAAGGGGAAACTGAGGTTCAGAGAAGTCATTTGCCCAAGGTAAAAATTTGAACCTAGGCTTCCTCACTGCAAATCCAATATTCTTCCTGTCATACTTCATTGCCCTCTAGAACTCAGGATGGGGAAAGGTGGCAGAACAGAGGAATACAGCATAAATTTGGTTGGGGAAAGCACTGGGCTGTTCCCTCTCTCCTGCCCAGGGACCCCACCCTACTCCACCCCCTGTGCCCGTTGTGCCAAAGGGACAGCCTGGGATTGTGCGGCCAGGGGAGCTCAGCCCAGCCTGAAATAGCTGCCTCTGGTCAGGGAGACTAATTTTAAAAGCCGCGCTGGCGACGCCATAGGCCTTTCTGGGAACCTATGAATGTCCCTATGTTTGCCCAGGGAGGGAGCCTTGCCCAGGGCCTGGGGGGTGGAGGGGCTTTGGCTCTCTGAATTCCAGATGTTGGACAGCTGGAGAGCATTCACCCAAGAGCAGAGGGGCTCAGTGAAGGCCCAGCCTGGTCTCAGCTATTAAGCATGGGCTGTGATAGACAAGGAGAGAGAAATGTTTCGGTTATTGAGTGCCCAATCCATCCGTGTTGAACCTCAGAAACATCATCTTGTTTTCTCCCTTCCAACACTTTGTGGTCCAGGGGGTATGGACTGAGAGGAGCCAGGGCAGGGCAAAAATACAGGTTGAGTCTGGGCTGCCTGGTATGACTAGCAAGGCCT
Source organism: Pseudochirops corinnae (assembly GCA_028646515.1). Taxonomy (NCBI): domain Eukaryota; kingdom Metazoa; phylum Chordata; class Mammalia; order Diprotodontia; family Pseudocheiridae; genus Pseudochirops; species Pseudochirops corinnae. Next base: position 55,155,174 of record CM053588.1, read on the forward strand.
TGAGCACAAGGATGGCCACTGCATGACTGTCTCAGGGACGTGTGGCCGTGAGAGATACAGGAAGCTTTGCCAAGAACTTGATGGGTGGCATTGGTCCAGTTACTTCCTCTCTCTAGTTCTTAGTTCCTCCACTTAGGAGGTATGGAACCTGAAAACCAGATATTCCCACTCCAACATCCCATGTTTTATAACCCCTTCCAGCTCTGACATTCCATGTCCCTTCTGCTCTCACATTCCAAGTTCTAAGGGCCTTCCCAGTTCTGACACCCTGTGTTCTAAGGGCCCTCCCAGCTCTGACATTCTATAATTTTCCCAAATGGGGGGATCTGGAGAGAATCTTTTCCATGCTTAGGGGAATTGGGTCAGGTCTGAGAGGGGCAGAGGTACTGGCTTAGCTCAGACCCTTGGTGAATCCTCTGCCTCCTTGCCACACTCCTTAATGATAATTACGTTGTTCGTGTTGTTTTTCTCTCGTGTGACCCCTGGGTCAGTCCTGCAGCTCCTGGGATGGGTTCTTTGGGCTGCCATGAGCTTTCAGGGGATTTAGCTGGCTTTCCTGGGACACCAGGGGTGAGAGCTCCCCACAGGATCTGACAGATGAGCCCTGGGTAGCCTGTGGGTGTGTCTGGGGTGGGAGGAGCTGTCACAGAACAGGCCAATGTCTTTGGGAAGAGGGAGTTAGGAGAGAGAAACCTGGAAGCTGCCAGTGTCAGGCCTGGCCCAGTGCAAGCTCAGGAGGGAGGGAATGGGATTTCATCCACCTTCTGTTCTCTCAGGGGTAGGAATCAAAGCTCCCTAGGTTTCTGCCCTTCAGGCCTGGCTGGCTCTCTGCCTGATGGGAGATGGCTGCTCTCAGCCTAACCCCAGGCTCCTGCTGCCTTGACACCTCTCTGGTTCCAAGCTGGCGCCAGGGCTGTGAGGAGTGGGCAAAGGAGGGAGCGGGTGGAGACACCAGCCTGGGGTGCAGCAGCAGGCTGGGGCTGGCGTCCCTGAGGCTCTGGGTGCGGGATGGAGCCACACCACCCCCCAACCCCAGGGCTCAAGCGACTGCCCCTATCGGCTTCCCCATGAGCCCTGGCTGAGGGAGGCAATAGAGAGAAAGAGGAAAAAGGGCTCCTCGTCCTCAGGGATCTCCCCATGCGAGGGGGAGGCACAGGTACTGCTCTTTGGCCCAGCACCCTGGGAGTTTGGAGGCCAAGAGGAGAGACTCAGCCCCTGTCTTCAGAGGCCCTTCCTCCCACCCACCCACCCCCAACCCCGGGTAACATCCGGAATTCCAGAGGAGCCATAGCCCTTGCCCTCAGGGAGCGTCCAGTCTAAACGGGAGGCACAGGGCCTGCTTTTAGGATCCCTCCTTGTAAGAGGAGATGCAGACAGAAGACCATTCAACAAGAAGCAGGTGCTGACCCCGCCCCCCAGAGGCTGCATGGTCAGTGCCAAGAACGGAGCTGGCTGTGCCTGGCTGTGAGGTGGTCAGTGCCCAGAGGCAGAGCTGGCACTTCCCTCAGGAAGGCTTTGCTGATGCGCACTCTCACCGATCCTTGGAATTTCCTGTCATGGCCACCCTGAGCCCCGAGCCGAGGCTGCCAGCAGCAGAGGGCACCAGTCTTGCCTTCTTAATCCAAATTTTTAAGTTCTTATTGAAAGAACCATTTGAAAGTTTACAAAATGCTTTCTCTCTTCTAAGCTCACTTTCCCACTCCAGGATCATGGATGGGCTCCGAGATTTAGGGCCCAAAGGGACCTTAGAGGCTATCAAGTCTAACCCCTTCTTTTTACAAATGAGGAAACTGAGTCAGGCTAAAGCTCAAGGGGCCTCATTGGCACTTATGCTGAGGTCTTCCTGCAGCTAAGATGAAATGACTCCCACTTATCCATACTGCTAAGTGCTGGATATGGGATTTGAACTCAAGTCCCTCCTGACTCCCAAATCCCAATCTTTCTTCCTTCCTTTCTTTTTCTTTCTTTCTTTTTCTTTCTTTCTTTCTTCTTCTTTTTTTCTTTCTTTCCCTCTCTCTCTCTCTTTCTTTCTTTCTTTCTCTGTTTTTCTCTAAATCGGGGTTAAGTGACTTGCCCAGGGTCACACAGCTAGTTAGCATCCGAGGCAGGATTTGAACTCAGGTTCCACTGACTCTAGGGCCAGTGCCCTATCCTGTCTACTGACTACACCCCTACCTGTCTCAAATTTTAGACTGAGCACTTACTATACATTATCTCATTTAAGCCTCCTTGTGAGACTGTGGAAAGAGCTCTGGTTCTTGGGACAGAGGACCCAGGTTCAAATCCCACTTCTGATATTGATTACCTGTGTGACCTTGGGCAAGCCCTAGCCCTCAGTTCCCTCATCTCTAAAATAAAGGGGGATGGACAGCAGCAACAAGGCCCCTTCTGTATTATCCCTAGAGTCTGCTTTTCCCAGTGTCAAAGGCTGGATTTGAACTCAGATCTTCCCAATGGTCCCTGCAGCCTTTTCTCCCCTCCCCACATGCCCCTCATTTAGCTCTTTTCCTTACCCTCCCCTGCAACCTATCACATACAGACTATATTAACAATCCTGATAGTACATAGTCCTGAAACGTTTGCAAACTCCATGGGATTGTCTCAATTTACTAATCTCAATAGCCCTATGTTATTGTTAGTCTCATGTAACAGATGAGAAAATTGAGACCGAGAGAGACTGCAACTTGTGAATGATCCAACAGCTGGTGAGGGTCTAAGGTGGGATGAGAAGGGAAGAGAATAAACATTTTAATAGTGCCTACTATGTGCTATGTGCATAAAACACTATGTGTGTACACTTTGCAAAGATAATCTCATCTGATCCTCACAACAACCCTAGGAAAGTCAGTGGGTGTCATTATTATCCCAATTTTACAGTTGGGGAAACTGTGGTAAACAGAGTTAAAATGATGAAATGACTTGCCAAGGTCACACAGTCAGTGTCTGAGGCCAGAATTAAACTCAGGTCTTCCTGCCTCCAGGCTCAGTGCTCTACCCACTGTACCACCTAGGTCTTACTGACTGGTCGTTGGGCACCAAAAGAGATTGCCCTCAGGGTTAGCGAAATAGAGCCCAGGCCCTTCTGAGCAAGCCCAGTGGGTTACTAAGCTGTCAGCACGGAGGATGGGTTGCAGGAGACTCGGCCTAACTGTCAGGCAGAGCTTGGGGGCTGAGCAATCAATCAATCCATCGATCTATTCAACAATAAGCATTTATTAAGCTAGACCTACTACACGCTAGCCAGGCAAGTACTGCGCTAGATGCAGGGGGAAAGACCGAAAGGAAACAGGCCAGGAAAACAAAACAAACGGAAAGGAAATGTGCCAGGGCACACTGGACAAAAGCCAGAGGCGAAAGATAGAACCAAAGTGTCCATCCCAGACCCTGAAGCAGGCGTGGCAGCTGTGGACATTGCCCGGCTTGGGGAATCCTGGGATTTAGAGCTGAAAGGTCCAACGCCAATACTCTTGCCATTCCCCTACCTATGACTGCTCCTTCTTATTGGTTTGTGGTGATTAGGTCTGGGAAGTGGGAGGCGAGGGCAGTCATGTGAATCCTTTATTCAGAACTGAGAACTGATCTGCCCTGCAAAGAAGAATTAAAAAAAAAAATCAGGGACTGCTTTGCCGGTGCTGGGGGAGATACAAAGATGACCTTCCTGTCCTCAGGGAGCTTACACCCTCGAGGGAGAGAAGACAGCCTACACACGCGTCCCCTGGGAGAACTCCTCATCTCCTGTATATTCCTATTGTAGCTACCTACAATGCTGTGTCCTCCATTAGAATGGAGCCTCCCAAAGGTCAGGGACTGTTCTTCCCTTCCTTTGTTTCTTGGTGCAGTCACTCAATAATAGAGAGCATAGTACACTGAATACGTTGGTTTTACTGTTGCTCGGACCAGATGGGCCATTTCCATCCGTGGAGGGCGCTCTAGGGGAAAGAAACCCTTCTGCCTACAAAGTTGCTCCCTGCTCTGCTCCTTACGATCTCACCTGAGAAGTTAAAGGACTCTAAAACAAGCCATACTTCCCAGAGGAAGGATGTGACCCCAGGTTTTCCTGACCAAAAGGATGGTTTGCTGCCCACCACACCACGCTGCCTTTTATGTCCCAACATATTCTTGGAAGCAAACAAAAATAACCATATTTTACAGGTGAGTAAACTGAGACTGCCAAAGGCACAGTGACCTGCCCAAGGTCATACAGCTGAAGTAGAATTCAAGTCCAGACCTCCTGACTCCAAAGGTGGGCTGCTTTGATTCTCCCTGACATGGATAAATTTTTACAAGCTGCGGTGAAGGCAGAAGAGAGCATTTCTAGTTGGACGGATCAGGGATGGCTCCGTAGGGCCGGCCTGGGAAGGCAGGCTGGATGTCAGCAGGCAGAGAACAGGGGGCATGGAGCTGGTGGGGGGAACACATTCCTCTAAGGGGCTTTGGGTTTCTGGGCCAGAAAACAGCCCTTGGATGTTCAAAGACCCTTTCTGTTGCTGATATGTTATTATGTTATGTGGGCTGATGGGGACTTGCCCGTTTTTTCCTATTAGTAACCAGGCCTATCTTAGCTTATGATGGGCTATGTCCTGGGAAGGAATAACACCATGTTTTTTTCCGTTGTTCTCTAATTGAGGGCTTTGTGAAGTTGGGCTGGCCTCCCCTGGTCATTCTGAATCAGCAAGTTGTTCCTGTCCAGCCTGGCCATTCCCTGCAGGGCTCCCAGGGGTGGTCCTGGTCCTCATTGAGCCACCCAGTGGCTCCCCCTTCCTGACTTGGGGCTGATGCCTTAAACACTGACTGGAGAAAGGAATCCTCTGCACCCCTTGCAGGCACATACCTCCCTTGGATTCCCCTGCCAGGCTGAGTGTGGTCCCAGAATTCCCAAATGGGGGATGCTCTTCTAATTGAAACCTTTGCAGGAGCAAAGTGACTAGCACAAGGTCACCTACATCCTGGCCATGTCCCCATCTGAGCCCTTCCCCCTTCCTCTCCATGGTCTGGCAACCAGATGTGGAAAGTGGCTGTCTCCTCCCTCCCCCCCCCCCCAACTGGCAAAGCCCCTTCCCCTCTTCCTCTGGAGGCCTGGGGTTCTCTTCCTTCTCTCTCCTCCGGCTCCTTCACCCCACTCCCCAGGAGATGCGGGGGAGCTGGCCTTTGGCCACTGAAAGCAGAGGTCTGCTGACAAGAGTCAAGGCAGCTGTGGTGTGGTGGGGTCCGATGTGTTCTGAGTCTGCTATCAGACTGTGGGACTTGCTAGCTGCGTGACCTCAGGCAAGACATCCCTACTTTTTGGTCTCAGTTTCTTAACCTGAAAGGTTAGCATCATGAAGGTTGCTCACAACTCTCTATGAGCTCTCAATGTGGAGGGTGGGTGGCTTTTAGCTTATGAAGCTGCTGGAAGCCCCAGGCAGAACGAGCACATACAAGCCCTCTCCTAGCTTCTAGTCCACCCCCTCCCCCACCCCCCCTCCACAAGCACTTGTGGCTTCCTTGTTTGTTCTGGAGATTCCGAGTCAGCTTCCCCACAAAGACAGAAAGTGGTTCCCTTTGGGCAGCTCCTGAGCTGGCTGGGCGAGACCACAGGCCAGGCTGGGCCTAGCCAAGCACCGGGAGTGGCCGCCAGCCCCACTGGGCTCTGCCAAGTCCCAGGCACTCGGGTGGCCTCTGCTCAGGCCAAGGGAGACTTCTGTCTCCTCTGGAGAGTCCTAGGGAACCTCAGTGGACTGAGACCCCGGTGACATGATAGAGGCCTGGCTACAGGTCAAGGGGAGGTTTGTGAGGGAAGCAACTGGCTGGGATTGGCCTGATCCTGGAAATGGGGTGGGGATGCTGCCCATGTCAAGTGGGCTATAGTGAGAGGCTGGGTTTGAGTCTGGGGGCCAAGACTGCCCAGCTACACAGCGCCCTGCAGAGACAAGTCTTCCTCTTCTGCAAAATGAGGCTGTAAAGTCTTTTTCTTTTAGCCCTGAGACCTATTATTCTAAGCCCCCATCCAGCTCTGACTGTCCTTTCTAGCTCTGACATCCTGTGTTCTAAGGACCCTCCCAGCTTTGATATCCTGTGTTCTAAGGGTCCTCCCAGCTCTGACATCCTGTGCTCTAAGGGCCCTCCCCACTCTGACATCCTGTGTTCTAAGGCCTTTCTAACTCACACATTCTCTGTTCTAAGTTAAGCTCTGTTGAAGCTAAGTTTTAGGGTTGGTATTCCTCTTCATGCTCTCCTAGAGGCCCTAGAGCCAGTGCATCCCCTTCCTGGGCAGGAGAGGATGTCTTCATCCATCAGGAAAGACATCCCTCCTTTTTCTGAGGTAACCATGGCAACCATTCTTCCTTTTCTTCCTCTAGAAATTGTGAAGTAAACATGGCCCAGAAAGACAAAAGGCCCATATGGTCACCGAGTGCAGCCAGCTGGGCCGAGGGGCTACGAGGCACCCAGGCAGTCCTGGGGCCTTGGTTTGCCACCCAGGAGTGAGCCTAGACTGACTTTGCTGAGCCCCAGGGCAGCCTTCTCCCTGCTGAGCATCAGGCACGAGTGCTCTGTCGTCACAATCGCCTTCTCTTCAAATCTGTCCTTTCTAGTCCCTTTCTCTAAACCTTCCTTCCTACCTCCTCCAGTTTGAGTCAAAAAGAAACATTTGATCACAGAGGCACCTGGGTAGCCGAGGACGTAGAGCTCTGAACCAGACACTTATTACCTCTGTGACTGGGCAAAGGGCTTCTGTGACTCTTAGCTCCCTCATCTGTAAAATGGGAACACAACACCTATCTCACCAGGTTGTTGTGAGGACAAAAATGAGGCATTTGCAAAGTACTTTGCTATACAAATGCTATTATTATGATAAGACTAACCCACAGAGTTTTTACCCCACAAAGTGAGGGATTACAGGTATTGTCCCCATTTCACTGATGGGGAAAATGAGGTCAAGTAAGGAAGCAGCATGGAATCATGGGGTCGCAGGACCTGGGCCCCAAGGCCAGCCCTACCACATTGAACTATATCCACTCACTTCCACGCCTGTTGCCTCTAAGATCCCTGCCTGCTCCAGAACTGTGATTCTGTGACCTCTCTGGACTGTTTCCTCCTTTGTAGAATAAGGGTTTGGACCTAAGTCTAAGTTTATAATGCTATGTCATGCCACTCAACAATTTGCTGAGATTTGAACTCACTCTTTCTGACTCCTGGGGTCAATACTGTCCCAGAGTGTGTGAGAAAGAATGGCCACCCCAAGACACTCATGTACTCTGCCTTCTCAGTCTGGCTCAGGAGGAAGACAGATCAGAGGAGGGGGTGGGACTCCTGGGAGAGCTGGGAGGGAGATGAGGGAGCCCCCACTTCCAGCCTCTTCCTGATCAGCTGCCCCTAGAATCAGAGCTCAGAACCATTTATTCCAAAGCCTTCAGAAACTGAGATGTGAAGGGATTTACCCAAATTCATAGCCAAAAGTTGCTGAGGATTGACTGGCTAGCCAGGGCTCTCAATTCCCAAACAAGCACATTTTCACAGTACTATCCTTTAAAATCACATTGCCCCATGGGGCAGAGTTGGGGTCTCAGGGGCCCGGGTCAGCTGTGGTTTCTCTTACTCTCCCTCCCAGTCCTTGCCCCAAGCCAAGTTTTCAGTAAGAGACCAAAGGCCTAATTGCCATTTACTCCGGACCTGTTTTCTTCCAAAAGCGAGGCAGTTGGCTGATGTGATTTTAGATTTCTAGATCTAAGATTTAGCAAATAGCCCTTGGAATTGACTCACCACCCACAGGTTGCAGCCCACAGCCCCAGGACTCCCCTTCCCTAGGGGGGCTGGCTGAGCCTCCTGTCATGACAACCACACCCTCCCTCTTCCTCTCCCTCTCCTGAATAGCAGTGGAAGGCAGACCTGGGAAAGCAGACTGTTTCTACTGTCCACCTCACTACCCACAAGGACTGGGCTCTGTTCTCAGAACATTTTGGAAAAATTTTTTATTAACAGGATTTTGTGGAAGATTAAAAATGGCAATAACATCAACAAAGGAGAGATGGCTGTCCCGGAGGCCCTGCCCCATCCCTGTTCCTCTCTTCCCTCCCAGGGCTTTGTCATCTGCCCCTCTTTCCACTCCAGTCGTACCAGTCTGCTGGCTCTTCATTAGGCTGAGGCCTGGACCCGTGATGGAGACTAGAGCGGGGGGAGGATGGGAGGGAGAAGGGGGGACTCTGTCTGACCCAAGTCACTGCTGGGCCCTCAGTCCCTGACCCTTACCTCCACTTCTACCCTCCCAGCTCACTGCCCAGGGGGAACGACAACCAGCTGGAGGGAGCTGGGCCTTGTCCTCTCTAGAGGGTGAAGATTCAGGCTGCAGACCTGGGGGTCTGCAGGAAAAGTGAGACTCTTCCTGCTCTTCCCTTGGAATCATGTATATCTCCTAAGCTAAGCCCAGGGGACCAGCATGCCCTGGTACTACCAGGAAGTACAAGCTAGGCCCTCTGCAGGTACCACTTCCCCTCCTGGTGAGATCTAGTATCTCATGGGCTAAAAACGGAGGTGAGAGGAAGGGATAAGGGTGAGGAATTTGTTACACACAATGTGGTAAGGGAGAAACCATCTGCACCCTCCAGGGCAAGAGAAAAATCAGCTTTCCAAATAATAAGCATTTCCCCAGGTCTGTGCTTTCCCCTGGGGACAGGAATGAAGGGACCCATGGGTCAGTGTCAGAGCCTGGCCTGTTCACTTTTTCTCTGGAGTAGTTGTAGGGAAAGAAACTGCCTCCGGACTTGGCTGATAGATGAACAGGCCTGGCCTGCATGGCTCTCTGCTCCCCCTCATAGAATTCTGTCGCTTTATAGTTCATGGCCCAGAGGGAGACCAGTTGAGCTTCAGACTTTGGTTTGGTGGGGTTTCTTAAGCTGGATGTGGAGCATGGCAGCCTCTAGCCATGGGCAGCAATGTGGATGCGGCCTTCAGCCACTGTCACCTGACTACTCTGCCGCGTGTTGATGGTGGCCATTTGCCCTGAGGTGCTCTGAAAACAAGGTTGATGATGGGGATTGAGGCGTCAGGCCCAGTGAGCATCAAGGGCAGTGTCAAAAGGGGCCCCAGCTATGGGTGGCAAGCCGGCTGTCCTGGGCCTGGATACAGCTGGCCTTAGAATAAGAGGCTGAGCAGGATGAAAATGGTCAGAAGGCTTGGAAACAGTGCTGCTTGTGGGCCCAGCCTGGCTGATGAGGAGAGTTGGCAATGGCCTTTGTTGGCCCCAATGCAGGATGCATAGGCCATGACGTGTGGAATGTAGTTTTGTTCATGGACGCCGTGCAGGAGGTGAGCCATGGGGCCCTTGGCAAACACAGCCACATCTTCACCCCCATGGGTTTCATGGCGCAGGGGCACCGCTGACTGGGCCTGGTAGTTGTCATGAGCTGTGAGAAGAAGACATTGAATGGTGAGGAGTGGAGACTGGTATAGCCATCGGGAAGGTCCAGGAGAGACTAAATTTGGAATTTCCCTAATCTTTTGGGTCAGGGACAAGGTTCCCTCTCTTCATACCAAGATGTGGAAAGATAGCTATGCTCACAGAGTATGTGGAAACCCCCTATCTGAGTCCCTCCTCTAATGCATCTCACCTTCCATCCCATCTCTCAACTGCCGGAGAGCATCTTCTGATCCCACCTTCCCAGACCGTGGGTCTTACCATAGTCCACAGTGGAAACGTTCTCCCTCTCGCCAGCCACCACCTTGTAGCCAGGTCCATTTCCATACAGGATGGAGGTGAAGGGTTTCTTATCTGTGTCACTCACCATGGGGGCAAGCCCTGCCGAGGGGAGAATTCAGAGTTACCAGGCCCAGCTGCCCCAGTCCCAATTCCTCCCAACAGTTTCCCTTCACCTTCTCAGCCATTTCCCCAGATCCAATGCCCCTATGTTAATTCCTTTTCTCCCTCTACTTTTCCAGCTCCCTTCTCCAGCCTCCACCTACCTCCCAAGACAAGGTGAGTTTTCTTCACCTTTTCTTGTCTAGTCAAGTGACACTCCTCCCTGATCACCCCCCCCCGAAGTGTGTTCTCTCCCCCTATTAGAATGTAAGCTTCTTGAAGGCCTGTATTTGTATCCACAGCACTTAATAGGGTACCTGCACATAAAGAATTTTAGTAAATGTCGAGTCATTCATCTACCTGGCCCCTCTTCCCTGTTTGATCTCTATCCAGCAACCTTGGTTTGCTCTGGCTTAGCTTCCTTAAACCATCTTTATATGTTCCAGTTCCCTCGTTTTAGAGGAAAAAACAGGTTCAGACTGTCCAAGGTCCCATCCAAGCAGGGTGAAATGGAGTTGGGGCTCAGCCCTGGACCTGACACCGAAGCCAGTGATCTTTCTACTATGGTCCCTTGCCCCATTTCACCAGAGGCCCGTCTAGCCACTTGTCCCTTTGTTGACTCACGGGCTGGAGAACAAGAGGATGGTAAACCGGGTTTGGGTTATCCCTACCTTACCTCTCTTTGGGTGCTTAACAAGCTATTGGATCTGGATCTGGAAGCTGGAAGAGGCCTTGGAAGATTGTCACAGATGAGGAAACTGAGTCCCAGAGAGGAGCTCTCCTCCCACCCTTCCTGGGTCTTACAGGAAGAAGCAGCTGAGCTTGGATGAGAGCAAGGTCAGGACCTGTTGCCTTTTCTCCTGTGCCTGAGTCCCCATGGCCTCTACCCTTCTAGATATCCATGGCCTGCTTGCCCCAATGGCCCATAGGTACCCTCCAACTCATCCCAACCCAGCCTACCAAAGATGGAGTTCCCCCGGGGGGTATAGCCACCAAAGGTGAAGACGTGGGAGTGGTCTGCTGTAACCACAGTCAGGGTGTCCTCCAGGGAGGTCAGGGCACCAGCCTGCCCGATGGCCCGGTCCATCTCCACCGCCTCATGTAAAGCTTGTTTGGCCTTTCCCTCATGGTGTCCATGGTCGATCCTGCCTCCTGGGGTGTCAAAGGAAAGAGACTGATAAGGACCAGGAGCCAATTTGTTGCCCTAGAGAAGAACCCTGTCTGCCCCTGAAGTGCTTCTAACCCTGGGGAGAAAGGAGGACCCACCTTTTTGAAGAGGTCTTCCCTAGCTAGCCCTTCTATAGCCCTTGGAGTCCTCAGGACACAATCTCACAAATGATCACATATTCATAGGTAAGTAGTGCTGGAAAGTATCTCTCTTTGTGTTCTAAGGGCCCTCCTAGCTCTGACATTGTGTTCTAAGGGCTCTCCTAGCTATAATAATTTAAGATTCCAAGAAACTGTTTGCCCAGGGAAAGGAAACTATTCTTCAAAGATGAGCTGACATCCTCAAGAAGTATTGTCCTTCAGATTTTATTCTTTTATCCCCTGGCTCAGTGCAGGGCCTAGGGAAAACTACACACTGTTCTGCTGTCCCTCAGGGCCTCCCTTCTGCCTCCTTCTGCCGCTCTCAGCCTCAGGCTCCAGGCGGCCTGGCCAGCCCAAGGAGTTGGTCCAGCAGTGGTTGAGCTGAGAGGGCCTGGCTCCCTTTGTTGTGGTGTTCAGCTCCGATCAGGGCCATGTTGGCCCTATATTCCTGGCTCCCACTACAAAGAGGGCCACACTCCCTTGGGAGACCCCTCGCTCCACCGTTGGTTCCATGGAGGCTGGAGGATTCTGTGGCCACAGCTGAAACCACTGAGTTGAGCACTAACTCTTCGGTTTGGGTAAAGAGCCAGCAACCCAAGTGGCCTGCCTTTCTTGTGTGGTAGGGCTGACAGGGCCTGGGCACAGGACGGACGTGACCAGTTATCCTTGTGTTAAGTACACCTTAAGTATCTCAAATAACACAACCCAGCCTCCCTAGGCTATGGTCTGCTGGGGTGGAATATCTAATATGTCCCTTCCAAAGCCCCACCCCAGAGAAATCCACCAGCAGCCACTCAATGCAAGCTATATCCTTAGAACTCAGCAGCCATATCCTGGGCTCCAGGGAGAGTAGGATTTTGGGAGGGGACTTCCCAAATCTAATCCTACTGAGAAAAGGGATGGCCTCCATATGGCTTCCAAAAGACTCCTGATCCTATGGGAGCCCAATGAGGCCATTCCTAGGGGTTTGAGTCAGAGCTCGGAAGGACCTTAGAACAGAGATTTTGATAAAGTGAACAACCGTCTCTTGAGTGCACACACCTTAATTCTTTTGCCTCCCTCCCTTGATTCACCTGTACTTTTAAATCTGCCTTAAAAGCCAGCCCCTCCCTGGTCTGCCCAGCCCAGCCACCCACTGAACTTCTCTAAGGAAATAGCAAATGGAGGTACTTAGTAAAGATTGAGTATGAATTCAAGCATAAGGGCCCCTACCTTCTACCAGCAGGAAAAAGCCCTTGGGGTTCTTTCTCAGAATCTTGATGGCCACCTCCACCATCTCTGTCAGGGATGGATCTGTCTTGCTGTTTCTGTTGAGTTCATATGACATATCCATTGGCTCAAAGAGTCCTAAGGAGAATGACACAATGGTTAGCTCTGGGAGAATAAAGAAAGGGAGGAAGGAAACCCAAAGAGATCTGGGAATTGACAGGCACCATGGGCTAATGACACCAGACTTCCCTTCTCCCTTCGGAAGTCCCAGGCTCATAGAAGACAGTGAGTAACATAGCACAGATACAATAAATGCCTGGTGAGTGCGTGACTGATGCGGGAAGGTGATGCCACACTACCTAATATGTATGTAGTACATTAGTATGGGGCACTATACTGCCCCTTCTACCTCCACAATATCTTTCAGTCATCCCTTTCTCTTTCCATTCTCACGGCCCATCCTTCTGATGGCAGGCTCTTCAGTCTCACCTGGACTTTAAGTGGTCTGCCTCCAGCCTCACCATTTCCTAAATTCATCCTCCAATCAATGGTTAAATTCACATTCCCAAGGCAGTGAGAGCCCTTGGGAAAAAGATGCCCCCTCCTTAGCCTGGCATTCAAGGCCCTTCACCATCTGGTTCCAACCTACCTTTCCTACCTTCTCAAACTTTTGTGATGGGGATAAATGAGAATGTTTCCTAGTCTCACCCTCGCCTTTCATTCTACCATGATTTCTACTGGTCATTCTTCCCACAAGGTACAGAGGTGGCAAAGTGGATAGAGTGCCAGGCCAGGCCTGAGGATTCAACTTCCTGAATTCAAATATGATCTCATACACTTACTAACTGTGTGACCCTGGGCAAGTCACTTCACCCTATTTGCCTCAGTTTCCTCATGTGTAAAATGAACTGGAGAAGGAAATGGCAAACCCCTCCAGTATCTTTGCCAAGAAAACCCCAAATGGGGTCACAAAGGGTTGGAACACAACTAAAAATGACAACATCCAGGCCCCAGCTTCAAGCTGAATGTAAGCAAGCTCCTTGAGAGCAAGGAATACTTTCCCAACTTGCCTAAAAATGTTGATGGGCCAGTCTTAAGTGTCTACAACCTATGTATGCTTAGGGTACAGACCACAGCCTGGGTGCAATTTAAGCACGGCCTGAATAGCACAATGGTTAATGGCTGTCTAATCCAATAAGCATTTATTAAGACCCTACTGTCTACATGGCACTGGGGAAAAAAGGACAAAAACCAAGGTCCTTGACCTCCAGGACTGCACTTCACGGTAGAATTCATCAACAAAGGCTAGAAGGCACAGTGTGTACATGCAGGCCTGTCTCTATGGCAAAGGATGTTATGTCTCTGTTCCTTCAAAGGCTGCTGCCATGCCAGAGCTTCTAATCTCACTGAGGGTACACCCTGTCCTGTGCAGCCCACGCTTCCTAGGACTGCATGTTAGACTCCAAATCTCAGAGCTGGAAAGGGCTTCGAAGACCCTCCAGCACACTTCCCTCAGCCAATGATCCCAGTGCTGCTGCCCAGCTCCTCAGGAAGGGATGGCCTCCTGCAGAATGACACACGTGGGCAACGGCGAATTTGTTTTGCCTGAGTACACATATTTGTTGCAAGGGTTTTGTTTTTTCTTTTATATTAGGGGTTGAAAGAGAAAATAAATGCTTTAAAAAGTAGTGTAAAATCCCCTCTAGTGAAGGGGAACTCACCACCTTACTGAGGCAACCCATCAGTGTTGGAAAGGTCCCCCTGCCCCATATAGTGCCTGCATCTACCTCCTTGCAGGTTCCTCCCCTCCCCCCCTTGCTCCTACTTTTCTCTCTGGGAGGCAGCTGTACAGGTCTATTCTCTCTTCAACTCCTTGAAGACAGCTATCATGCCTAGAGAGAGACCTTGCTGAGACTAGCTCAGGGCTCTGGAATGAAAGTGTTGGGGCACAATGGGAGAGGAATAATCTGCCCTCTGTCCCCTGGGGCTGACAGTAGGTGATGAGTCCAGGTTGGATAAGAACCTGCAAGCCTGGCCCCACTATCAGACACACCAATTCCAAACATCTCAGTCCAACACCTCATTTTGAAAAGGAAGAAACTAAGACCCAGAAATTGATTTCCCCAGGGGACCCAATAGAACCGAGGTCCTTGGACTCAACTGTCCCATGCCCCTTCCCCACACAGGGGTGTGTCTTTTCATGCTTTATCACTTGGCTGCCTTGTGAGGGGGGCCTCAATCAGTGATCCTGGGAGCTAGATTTTAAAAACTTTGAAGAGGGCAAACCTGCAAGGAAACTTTGGACGGGTCATTTTACATTGCTGACCTCAGCTACCTCATCTGTCAAATGGAAATGAATGACGCTTTACTGACCTCACATAGATGAATTTTAAGGAAAGCACTTTGCAAAGCATAAAGGGCACCATCACTATCACCACCACTACCCTTCTATTGCCGAGGGAAGCTTTGTTAGAGAACTTGCTGGGACTTGCTCGACTTCCAGGAGGTATGATTCACAGGGAACCATACTCTTGGGACTGGGGAGGATAGATCATGGGATTTAAGAGATGGAAGGGGATTTAAGAGAGAGGCTGCACCCTTTCTTTTACAAGAAAAGACCAAGGACCAGGGACTTGTACATGCAGGAAGCAAGAATTAGAACTCGGGTCTTCCAAGCCCAATTTCTCTGCCATGTGGTGGGATGCACCCTGAGCCTCCCACAGCCCCTGATCCTGGCTTCTTTGTATCCTGGCTGCCTCTGCTCTAAACACCAAAAACAGGAGCTGCACGTGACTGAAAAGATTGAACAACAAGACTAGGGAGATACCTCAGACCTCAGCAATAAGCTGACCCCACTCCCAGGCTTAATACTACTAGAAAATCTCATTGTTCAGCCTCTCCAATGGCTAAGGCCTAGAGAGAGCCTGAGGGCAGATGCGCCTCCACTGGCCCCTGTTCTCCCCTGCTCACCTAGGAGGAAGTCCACACGGTCCAAATCCAGTTCGAGCAGCTGCCTGCGGTTCCAGACATAGTGGGCATTCTAGGAGAAAAACCATGGATGATCAGAGGCAGGTCAAGAGCTAGAGAAGCCCAGGGTCAGCAGAGAAGTCAGCCGGGCCGCAGGATGTTTCCAACCCAGGCCATGGCCAAGAACATCTGATCAGAGCTCAACTAGCTTTGTCTGAGGGCTTCTCTGAAGATACAGTGACTTACGTCTTATGATTCACGGAATGCTGAGTTAGCAAGCTAGGCACTAGCTAGAAGCTGAAGGGCTTTATAGAGCATAAGAATGTTGGGATTGTAAGGAACCTTGGAACACAGGATGTCAGAGCTGGGAGGGCCCTTAGAACACAGGATGTCAGAGCTGGGAGGGCCCTTAGAACACAGGATGTCAGAGCTGGGAGGGCCCTTAGAACACAGGATGTCAGAGCTGGGAGGGCCCTTAGAACACAGGATGTCAGGGTTGGGAGGGCCCTTAGAACACAGGATGTCAGAGCTGGGAGGGCCCTTAGAACACAGAAGGTCAAAGCTAGAGGACTTTTAGAATACAGAGTGTTAGACATAGTAAGTTGGACCTGGGAGGAATCTGCGATACTATCTCTCTCTATTTCTATTCCCTCCCTAATTTTACAAATGAAAAAATGAAGACCAGCGTCCCACAGCTAGTATATGCTGAAGTCAGGATTGCACAAACCTGATTCCTTGACTTGACAATTCAGGCTGCTTTTTTCATACCATTCAGAAAATATGGGCGCTACTTATGGGACTAGAGGAAGAAGGAAGTAGGGGATACATGCTGATTTAGGTAGTAAATCAATCATATGCAAACTCCATGCAAATAAGTGCATAATTGTTTTGCCTTGCACATCTCAGTCTCAGTAATCATCCTGCCTCTTCCATGACCTAGGAAGCTCCTTACCAGATATGAGAATTATTTCCAGGCACATGAAGCCCTCCCCCCACTCCAGAAGGCTGAATTCCCATCACTGGCCTTCTCCCCTCCCAAAACTAGGGGGGAAGCAGGAGAAGGGGGTCATGCCAGGAACAATCAGAAATATAATCCTAGAAGGACCATTCAGCCACATCAAAACTGACCCCACCACAGCCGCTTACCACTGTCTTCAGCAGCTTTGACCACAGTCATTTTCAGACCCTGTCTCTTGCCCTTCCCCCATATTCTTGGCTCCCCTCATGCCCACCCAGATGCCTGGGCATCAGATTTAAAGGGCCAGCTAACTTCCCATGGCTCTCATGGTGGGACTCTTGGGTGGCCACTTAAGGCTATCTTGCTGGGAGGCTTCAGTGAGAAAGTTACATAGGATAATAGGAAGTCAGACCTAGAAGAGACCTGAGAAGCTATTCAGAGTTTAGAGAGATCCTGAGGACCAGGATTTAGTTCAAGAGTGAAGAAGGGACCTTAGGGGTCTGTCTAGTCTAATCCTATGATTTTAAGGATCTGGAAAAGAGGAATTCCTTATGCGAGATTTCCTCAGGTGGCTTTTCCCTCAGGAGCCCAAGGTCTGCCACCCTCTAAGGTGAACCTCAGCATAGAACCTTTTCCCAAGGAGCGTAATAGGATTGGTGACCATTAAAAACATGGTAGAGCAGGAGGGAGTTCTGGGTTGGAATACTAGCCCTGCCACTAAGCAGCTGTGTGACATTGGGCTGCCCTAATGTGGGCCAAACCACTCTCTGGAAAATGACGGGGTTAGACTAGATACTTGAAGTCCCTTTCTTTGCTCATCCTATGTTCTAAATACACTTCCAGCTGATGCATTCTAAATACCTTCCTAGCCTGACATTGTATTCTCAGGTCCTGAGGGATGACATTCTATGTTCTAATGCCCTGTTGTTTCCTCTTATCCAGCTCGGATCTAAGCATCAGTATGGTGCTGGGGTAGCACCACCTGCAATAATGAGTCATTATATCTAAGATATGGGGGCTTTGGGGACTCTCAAGCCTGGGGCTCCTGGGCAACAGTGCCCCTTTGTGGTTCATTAATCTAAATCTCACCACATCACTTTTCTTCCTTGGGGGAACCTTTCTTTCTAGACAAGAAGATGGCTTTAACACTTTTCCTTTCAGTCCTGGCCTGCCTGGTGCTGACTCATCTTTCTCTGGATTTTGGAGCAGAATCCAGCTTTAGGAATAAATGCATTATTCACCCACTGGCGCTGTACCTTGTTCTGAGGTTTCTTGTCCTTCCAGACATTGATGAGGACCTGCCCGTCCAGCCTTGTCCCTCTTGCCTTCTCTTCTTCCCCATGCTCCACATCAGTTGTGTTCTTAGGAAACATATATTTCCGGCCTCCACCCATGATTACCTAAACAAAAAAAAGAGTGTTGTAAGGCCCCTAGGTTGGAAGAGGGACTGCTCGTGGCACATTGTAGTAGCTTAATAAATATCTGCTGACTGACAACAGCTCCAAAGTGGGGGTCACAGATGGTCTAGTGGAATAATGTTGAATTTGGTCTGGGTTTTATGTTGACAGTTTTTCATCTAGAATTCCTCACACCAATGAAATCACTGGCCTGGTAAAAACAAGCACAAACACAAATATATAAGAACAAGAACCATTCCCCAGGGGATAACAGTTCTCAAAAGAAGAGCTGAAAATAATTAATAAGAGAAATGTAAATTAAAACAACTCAGCAAATTGACATCTATGCTGAAAAGAAAAATTCAGTG
>CM053588.1:55173652-55212811 GCA_028646515.1 Pseudochirops corinnae
GGAACAGAGATGGAGGAGACCAGGGAGTTCTTCTCCATCAGCCCTGGGGCTAGCGCAAGCTTGCTGCAATCAGCTCTCTCCCACAGGTCCTTGGCGACACCTGGTGGTACCAAGGGGGAAGTTCAGCAGGGTGGTGAAGAGCTTGGCCAGCACGCTTGGCTAGCATTGAGCGTTTTCTCTCACCGGTCCCTGACGCTCCCTCCCTTGACCCTGAGAAGTGACCTTGACCTAGGCTCTTGGGGGCGATGGCGCTGCCAGAGCAGACACAGACAGCACAGGGGGTTTGTTGCCAAGGATGAAGATGTCTTGAAGCTGGGACAGAGTCTAAAAAGACCTGTTCCCTGCATGTCTGGGCCATGCTCTATTCTCGCCACACCCTTCCCAATTTCCATGAGGTTTTAGAACTACAGAGGGCCCTACAGATTATGGAGGAAGTACTGTTGTCCTTGGAATCAGCAAGTGGTTCGATTGTGTCCGACTTTTCATGACCTCTTGGACCTCATGGTCCTGGCCAATATTATACCAATCCATCCGTGGGGTTTTCTTGGCAAAGATACTGGAGCCATGTGCCATTTCCTCCTCCAGCTCATTTTACAGATAAGAAACTGGAGGCAAAGTTAAGTGACTTGCCCAGGGTCACTCAGCTAGGAAGTGTCCAAGGCCAAATTTGACTCCAGGCCCAGCACACTCTCCATTGAGCCACCTGGCTGCCTCATCATGGAATCAAATCTTGCCTTTCACACCCCAGTTGTCCGGATCTACGTCTGGCTGCTGGAGCCAGGTGACTCCAACTGGACTCAGGTGCCCCCAGAGAAAGTGAGGCTGGTGACTTTGCACAGCCTTGCCTCACTTAAATCCAATTCAGTTACAAGTCATGGCATCACCTTCTTGATCACCTTTGAGAATGCAGGACAAACCACCACCATAGACAAATCATTAACTCTCTGAAACTTTCTCCTCATCTGTAAAATGGGATTAGTTCCAGCTGTTAGTACCGAGTTCAGTGCTGTGAGGCTCAAATGTGGGGCTGCTTTCAGACTTTTAAGTGGTATATAAACGGGAGTTGTCACATCCTTGGAGCCACTGCTGAGCTGTGGGCCCCCTCCTCCCTGCTTACCCCCCAGTGCTCTCTTCTCACTGGGATTCTGTCTCCTGGTTCTCTTTCTACCCATCTGGACACTCCTCACACCATGAACACTCCCCAAAGCTCTGTCCTGAGCCTTCTTTTCCCTCTCCTGGCCCTGCTCCTAACTCCCTGGAGATCCCCACCATACCCCAGCTGCCCCTAGGGCCCCCTTCTCCCATTCACCAGGGACTTGCTCCCAGAAGCCCCAGATGTGTCCTGTTTTCCTCTGCTTCTGATTCTAAGGACTTTACAACCCTCTCTGCCCCGGACCCCTGCTTTTCGGCTCCCTGAAGACAGGGATGTCTTTTTCCATTAGAAGGAAGCTGCTTTCTACTATTTTCCTATCCCCAGCACCTGGCAGGGTTCTTGGCATAGAGTAGGCATTTAATAAATGATTCACAATCTCTGAAAGTGCTGTCTGAATGCTAATTATCATCATTGGTCCAACCCTTCCTTGAACTGGGGAGGCAACCAAGGCCCAGGGGGGAGGGGGGGACTTGCTTGGCTGCCGAGCCAGGACACTGGGCTTGGTGGAATTCTGTCGCATATCTGACTTGTTACATCCGCTTTCTAGCTCCAGTCCCTCCATCTCATCGACACTGAAGGTGAAGGGTTAAACCAGGCTCTGGTTACAATAGTGATAAATATAACTTTATTTTGTACACCTGTCACTGATACACACACAACTGCGGTCTCAGAAACAAGTGTTTGGCTTGGGCGTCAGGCCCTGGGGCCTGAGGCCTTAAAAAACACAGACAAACACACACAACATGGACATACAGTAGTTCCCCCATCACCCCAATTCCCCGAAGCCTCCAGGGGCCAAGGAAGTGGGCTGAGGAGGAGAAGAAACCCCCCCCCATTTCCCCAACTGTGGGTGCCACCGACCACAGGCAGCACTGGGTGGCAGCCCTCCCTGTCATCACGTGGCAGGGGGCAGGGATGGGGTGGGGACAGGGGTGTCAGCTTGCCCGCCTCCCAGGCGTACTGGGAGACACCAGAGGTACGGGGTTGGGAGGGTGAAACTAAATGCCTGGAGTCTCATGGTGGGTGTGTTAACAAGGTGGGCCAGCTGATTCCTTCAGCAAGAAATAGTGCCAGTCTCTCAGCCATGGGCAGTGACTGCGCAGGGACCCTACTGGGGCAGGCCTGGGGGAAGGACAGAAATAGGGCAGGAGAGTGGGGGTCTGGGGAAGGTGGCCCAGGGAGTACACCTAATTCAGCTCCCCTCAACCTGGTGGCCTGAACAGGGCCCACGAGGTAGAGGCCCCTGACTGACAGCCTGGCGCGTCAATAATGGGCAAGATTGGGCAGCCTGCGGTCCTGGATGGAGGGGGGAAGGGGGCACCTGCTCTGGGCATGACTCAGTATTAGGAAGGGGGCAGGAAGGAAGGCCAGCTAGAGACACTCAAAGCTCCTGCCTAGGCAGGCTTGGAGGATAGAGGACTTTGGGAACTGGGAAAAACCTAAGGAACCATCAGGTCCATTGCCCTCTCATTTTATCAAGGAAGAAACTGAGACCTGAAGAGGAATGACTTGGCTCACACCGGGAGAAGGGCGCAGGACGAAGGCTGGGACCAAACCCTGGCCCACGGCTTCTTCCATTCTGCCAGAGCATCCTGCCAGCCCCGTAGCTGTCTTTTACCGTGGCAGGAGCAGCTGTGTACAGTCATCCTTGCTTTTGAGATGCCCTAGAAGGTGCCCAGTCCAGAAAGGTGCCAGCCTGGTTTCTTCTGAGTTGGGCAGAGATCCAGGTCATCCCCAGGGGGTAGAAGGTCTGAGGGGTGGGGAGAAAGCAGGGCAAGGGCTCAGGTTGGAAGCTGCGGCAGTAATCTTGTCCAGGCTGTGCCAGGGACCCTGGATGGGGCTGCCAGCCCTCTGGGGGGCACTGTGAACCCTTGGCAGGCACACTGCCTGTAGCTTTCTGGGGAAGGGGCAGGCAGATCACAGGACCCCTGCACATTCAGGGGGCAGAGAGGGCCCCCAGCCCCCAGGCCTGGCCCTGAGACCCAGGAGGCTCTGCCCTGCAGAGCTGTGGTCCTGGGCAAGGGGAGGGCATAAAGAGGGCAAAGAGGCCAGTTCAGCAGGCTGGTCGTGGTGAGAAGGGCAGAGTCCCCCATCTCTGCTCAGCAGCGATCTCAGCTTGTGCTTCTGCCGAAGGGTCTGTGGGCAGAGGAGAAGAAGGGGCCTTGGGAAGGAAGGGTAGCGCCTCCTGAGGGAGAGGAGCTTTGTGAAGCATGGGGCTGGGCTTAGAGAGGAGAGGGTGACGAGGGGAGAGAGTTGATGGGCGACTTTGGGCAGCAGTCTGACTGTTAAGCCTGCTGATCCCTTGGCTGGTTTCTAGGGAGGCCCCTCCTCTGGGTCTCACCCTCAGCAAGGCCTGAATGACAGGGGGAGGGAAGGGGAGATAGGGAGCCCATGCATACTCTCTGTGTCTAGAGAATGCACTTTCCATGGCACATATGACCTCTAAAGGTTTCTGTACCAGGAGAACATCCCAAACCAGTCCCACCCTCCATATATTTGTCCCCTCCTGCTCCCACTCCTGTGGGCAGAGACTAACCTGGGATGTCCAATCCGTGGAGGCCTGGCTAGGAGGGCTAGCAGCCCTACACAGATACAAGGAGGTCAGCAGGGTGGACAGATGGCAGGCATGGGGGGAAAGAAGACACCGGGTCACACACTGAGTCTAGCCCCTTGTCCTAGATCCCCAAGGGCCCCTAGAACATCCAGAGAGAAATCTCCCCTCCATTTAGTAATCTGCCATCAGGTATGGGGGGTAGGGAAAGGATACACTCAGAGCCTGGGGAGAAGAGGGGCACAAAGCAAACTCTCTACTATATCTATCCACTGCTTGCCCCCAACTGACACTCTGGGCCTAGGGTGCAAGGTGGTGCTGGCTTAGCCTACATTCTGGACTCTTGGCGTCCCTCCCTGGGCTAGTCTAGCATATCCCTGTCCCTCCCCAGGGCTCCTTGGGGCTCACCAAATGGGGCATATGCTGCTGCTGCTGCTGCTGCTGCTCAGGTCCTTCCAGCTGGATCTTAATCTCTGGACAGGTAGGGTCCCCTGACTTCCTGGCATCTGGCTGTGGTAACCGAGAGGGGCCTAGGGTGGGGGGCGGGTGATAGAAGAAAGTACAGAAATGTGTTCATTGCTAATGAGAAGGGGGGCTATCACTCTAACATTAAAACAGTCTCGTGGCATGACCCGGTCTAGCTGGTTATAAAGTCACAGGATTTGAGCATTGAAAGGATTCTTAAAAGATCACTACAACAGGACCAAAGAAGATATCTAGAGAACATTATGAAATGTAAAATGGCTAATTTTGATTATAAAAAATTAAAAAGTTTTTGCACAAACAAAATCAATGCAACCAAGACTAGAAGAAAAGCAGAAAACTGGGGTAGGATGTGAATTTTTACCACTGGTATCTCTGATAAAGGCCTCATTTCTCAAATATAAAGAGAACTGAGTCAAATTTATAAGAATACAAGCCATTCCCCACTTGATAAATGAAAAAAGATAAGAACAAGAAGTTTTCAGACAAAGAAATCATATAGTGATATGAAAAATGCTCCAAATCACTATTGACTAAAGCAATGCAAATTAAAACAACTTTGAGGTACCTCATACCTATCAGAGTGGCTAATATGGCAGTAAAAGAAAAGGATAGATGCCAGAAGGGATGTGGAGAAACTGGGACACTAATGCACTATTGGTGGAGTTGTGAACTGGTCCAACCATTCTATAGAGCATTGGAACTATGCCAAAAGGGCTATAAAACTACATGTCCTTTGATCAAAGCAATACCACTACCAAGTCTGTATCCCAAAGAAATAAAAAGGGGGAATCTAGTTGTACAAATATATTTATAGTAGCTCTTTTTGTGATGGCTAAGAATTGGAATTGAGGGGATGCCCATCAACTGGGGAATGGAGAAGTAGTGGTATACAATTGTAATGGAATACTGTTGTGCTATAAGAAATAACGGGCAGGATGATTTCAGAAAAACCTGGAAAAACTTACATGAACTGATGCAAAGTGAAGCAGAGTTAGAAGAACACTGAACACAGTAACAGCTATAGAATACAATGAAGAACTATGAATGACTTAGCTATCCTCAGCAATAAAATGATGCAAGACAATCGCAAAGGATTCATGAAGAAAAATGCTATCTAACCTCCAGAGAAAGAACTGAGCACAGACTGAAGCATGCTATTTTTCTCTTTCTTTTCCTTCCTTCCTTCCTTCCTTCCTTCCTTCCCTCCTTCTTTCCTCCCTCCCTCCCTTTCTGTCTTTCTTATTTCTTCCACAAAATGACTAATATGGAAATGTTCTACATGATTGCACATATATAACCTATATCATACTGCTTACTGTCTCAGGGAGGGGAAAAAGGAGCAAGGGATAGAATTTGGAATTCAAAACTTAAAAAAAAAGTTAAATATTGTTTTTACATGTAATTGGGAGAAAAGCAAAAGACAAAAAATGAAGGAAAAAAAAAGATCACTGCATCCAACTCCTCCATTTTACAGATGAAAGCACTGAAGTTCAAAGTGAATAGCAGAGCAAAGACACACCCAGGTCTCCTGACTCCAAATTCAGCTGTCTTTCCACCACATGACACTGCCCTCACACCATCAGGCCCACAAAGAGCCAAGGATGGGGTCAGGCTTTGGGGAGGGCAGAGTGACAGGGATCCCCGGGTTTGGTGTAGAGAGTAAGTCTCTCCCATGGGTCAGCTCTGCCCCTCCCCACCATGGGTCAGCTCTGTCCCTCCCCCCATGGGTCAGCTCTGCCCCTCCCCCCATGGGTCAGCTCTGCCCCTCCCCCACCATCGGTCAGCTCTGCCCTTCCCCCCAATGGGGAGGTGAAGGGGGGGCAGAGTGGGGTGGTACCTGGCGAGCTTCCCCCACTGGCAGTACTGACGCTGTCCTCTAGCCAAGTACTGTAGATGAAGGAGTCTCTCTTGTGCGGCATCCCAGAGGAGGACACACTGTCCTGGAGGGTCACAGACAGAAGGGAACGGTTGTTCAGCTGTTGCACTGACCTTTGCATGGGCCCAGTATCGCCTGCCCTACCAGCAGTGGTCAGCAGAGGGAGCCAACTACCTGCCAACTGAACCTCACCTTCCTGATCTGCACAGACCAGGCATCAGCCCCTTAGATCAATGTAATCAGGAGATTTAAAGCTTGAAGGGACCCTGGCATCTATCCAGTCTAACATCCTCATCTTACATATGGAGAAACTGAGTCCTCTTCTTGTCGTTCAGTCGTTTTCAGTCATGTCCCACTCTCATGACCCCTTCTGGGGTTTTCTTGGCAAAGATCCTAGAGTGGTTTGCCATTTCCTTCTCTAGCTCATTTTAAATATGAGGCAAACAGGGTTAAGTGACTTGCCCAAGGTCACACAGCTAGTAAGTGCCTGAATCCATATTTGAACTCAAGTCCTCCTGACTCCAGGTCTGGCACTCTATATACTATGCTAGCTAGCTGCCCAGACTGAGCCTTAGGGAGGTTGAAATGGATGTCCCTGGTCACATAGCTAGCAGCAATGGAACTGGGGTTCGAACTCAGGTTTTCCAACTAAATCCAGTCCTCTTTTCACCAACCAAACTCCCCTTCCCATCACACATACAGTGTTTCAGTGATAAAGGCACTGTGTCTCCAGATCTCCATTATCTCTCAGTCACATGAAGAGAGGGCCCCAGGCACTCCTCCAGGCTCAGATGGTACAAATGTCTCCCAGTTACACAATGAAGGGTCTCATGGTCACAGGGAGATGCTCCCAGAAACCAGCAGAACATCTCTCACTCAATTCATTCAGAATTCATTCATTCAGCACACGTCTCCTCTCTTCTCTCTTTTTTTTTCTTTTCCAGACATGAGTCTCCTTATTTCTCCCAAACTAGAAGTTCAGGACAACTCCTGGGCTCAACCTAATTACTTTGACCTGCTTCAATTCTGACCTGGGCTGGTTGGACCCTCCTTTGGTAACCTGGTGGTGCTCACTTAGGGAACTGGTTTACCCCATTGAAGCTCAGAACTCTTGAGCTCATGCCTATCCACCCTCCTCGTTAGCAGGGATGAGAGGAGTGGGTCACCATGCCTGGCCAGTATTGGCTTAAATGTCAACTATATTAAATGTACGTGACAACCTGGCATAGCAGATCAAAAGCCAGTCTTAGAGCCAGGAAGACCCCTGGAATCATGACCCACCTCTGGATGGGCGACAGTGGACAAATCTTCACAACTCAGGACCTTAGACAACTCCATAAGCCTCAAAATTGAAGGCAGATTCCTGTCTGCATTGGTAGAGGGACTTTGCTTACTGGAAGCTCCCTATACTAATAAAGTCACAGGGTTCTAACTTTGCAGCTTAAAGAGACTTCAGAGACCATCCAGGCCAACCCCTTCATTTTACAGATGAGATAATCAGATAATTTATATATGGTGCTTTGCAAACCTTTAAGACCTTTAAGAACCTTTAAGACAAATTAGTTAATACAGATGAAGTAAGGAGACTGGGAGAAGATGCCAGACCTGCATGGCATCAGGGAAGGCAGAGAGCTGAGCAGGAGATGGCTGCTGCCCTCCTGGGGCTCACAGCCTAATCGAGAGGAAGCATCAACACAGACACACTCAGCAGTGTATATGACCAAGGTCCAAGGTATGAGTGAAGTTACATCTTGAATTCAGCTCCTCTGACCCCAAATACAACATTTCCCCTCTCATGCCCATGGCCTCTGAAGGTTCCATGTCCAGGGAAGGGTAAGTTAGAGGGGCAGGTTAAAGGTCAGCAGGGTGGACGGTAAAGAGGTTAAAGGGCTATGTGAAATATGAGGGGGATCACTGATGGGGGGATCTGGAAGGGTCTTTGTAGAGGAGATGGTCCTTGAGGTGGACAGAGGGCAGGGAATAAGGAACAGCTTGGACAAAGGCACAGAAAACATAGGACATGTTTGGGGGGCAGAGATGGCCAGACTGGTTAGAACTTAGAACTCACAGAAGTGAGAAATGTGAGATGAGGTTGGAAAGGAACAGTAGCTTCAGACTCTAGAGAGCCCTGAATGCCAGGCAAGGGAATCTAAAGTCTACCCTGAGACAAGATGGGACCACTGAGATTTTGGAACAGAGTACGAGTAAAGTGACCAGGTCTATTGATGAGAAATTATTCTGGCTGTGGTGCAAAGGGAAATGGTGAGAGAGCAAGAAAGAGGGGTAGGAGAGAGACAGAAACAGGATAGAGGAGGAAAGAAAAGGAGAGAGAAGGGAAGAAGAAAGAGGAGGGAAAGAAGAATAGGAGGGGAGGGGAGAGGAAGGAAGGGGATGGAGAGGAGGAAAGGAGAAGGGAAGAAAAGGGAGGGAGGAAGACTCATTAGGAGGCTTCTGTAACAGGCCAGGCAGGTGATACCAGCGTGAGGGCAGTAGGGTCAGAAGAGGGAATGGCCATGAGAAATGTTGTGGAGAATGAATGTGCAGGGTTTTGTAACTGAGAGGTATGGACACACAAGTCTGTCCACAGGGACATTCTCTTTTATGCATTGAGCACCCACCTATCTTGACCTAGAGCAGCCCAGATACCACTATGCATCTCCCAGGCACACATTGGGCATTTCTCAGCTGCACAGATTATCCCATGTAATTCAGGGGACTCTCCTGGTCACATACAGAGCACACCCATCCCCACTGACCCCTCAAAGACACACAGAAACACACACGTGTACAGGACAGGACCCCCCTCCATGGGCACTGCTCAAATCCCCATGGTTACCATGCCCATGTCATCCTCGTTGGCACCTTCTGTCTCTTCTACAACACTGGCGAAGCTGCTGGCACTAGAGGATGAACGGGAGAAGTCCTTGAGCGCCTCAGCCTTCTGGATGGCCATCTCTGCCCTGCCAACACACAATCTGGGACTGTCAGTATTGTCTCATCCCAGATCCCAGATGTGACACTTGACTCTACTCCCCCTACTCCACCCCCAAGCTGCCCCACAAGCTCCTAGTTCCCAAGCCCTCACATTCCCTCATTTCCCTCCTATCTCTGCCTAAGCCCTTTGAGCACCCAAGGGACACTTAGAAAGTGAGTACTACCCTTCAGGGGTCCAGTCCAGAATGGTAAAGATCATAGCTCCCCCCTTCCCAATACAGCTACAGCTGTCCCAGTCCGTAGTAATTCAGACCCTTGCTCACAGGACCATGAGACACCAGGAAGCCTCAGGAGTAGTCTTCACTAGGAAGGGCCAATGGTAGAAATATCAACAGGACCCCAAGGGGGAATCCTGATTTTCTAAAACAGGAAGAAAACAAGATCCTTCCAACTATATACGCTCATGATATTGACTTCCCAGAAGAGATCATTCAGGGGACGGCTGGTAACATCTAGAAAGATGAGCCAGGGGGATTACAAAGTGCCCCCAGGGACTCATCTCTGAGTTTCCTTCTTCCTCAGGGAGAGGTGACTGAATTAGTATATGTGAGAGATGCTGCAGACAAAACCTTTCCATCAAAGTACCACCTACTATCCTGGACAGGTGGACGAGAGGATAACACATTTAGAAAGATTCCGAAATAGCTGAAGGACCAGCTTCAAAGAGCAGCCGGCACAATTCGATGTCTACTTGACAAGAGGTCACCAATGGAGTGCCCCAGTTGAACATTTTTGTTACTACCTTGTTAAAGGCAAAAGATGTTAAGTTTAACAAATTGGCAAATAGAAGGGACCCAAAGCTGGGAGGAAGAGCTGACAGGGTGAACAGCAGAGGCAAGTTCCTAACGGATCTTAAGAGGCTGGGGTAGAGGCTTTGAACACATGAGCCACAACACTCCCCATTGTGGCCTGAACCAGATTCCAAGTAATTTATGGGAAATGGCTAATAAAATAATGGTTAATAAAACAAAAATTAAAGAAAAAATTAAAATAAAATAAAAAACAACAGAATATAGACATTAAAATTTGAAACTAAGTTAATATGCAGCTGGCAGGGATAATTATGTACAATTTAGTGGCCCCTCGTTCTGAATTTGATACCATTCGTTTAGAGCATTGGGCTGGATCTGTTTGGTGCAGTGGATAGAACACCAGTCCTAGAGTTATGAGAATCTGAGTTCAAGTCCAGCCTCAGATCTTATTAGCTATGTGACCCTGAGCAAGTCACTTAACCTCATTTGCCTCAGTTTTCTCATCTGTAAAATGAGCTGGAGAAGGAAATGGCAAACCACTCCAGGCTCTCTGCCAAGAAAACCCTAAATGGGGATGTGGAGAGTTGGACACAATTAATCAGTTAAGTAACAAAAAATAAGATGAAATTCAATAGAGAAAAATGTAAAGCCAGACATTTTGGTTCAAAAAAATCAAGTCTTCAAGGGCAGAATGAAGAGCTTGAAAAAGATCTGGTTTTAGGGGCAGCTAGGTGGCGCCATAGTGCACAGAGCATTGGCCCGAGTCAGGAGGACCTGGGTTCAAATGTAGCCTCAAGCACTTACTAGCTGTGTGACCCTGGGCAAGTCACTTAACCCCAACTGTCTCCAAAAGGAAATTTTTTTTTTTAAAAAGGTCCGGCTTTAGTGGACTGCAAGATCAATATGAGTCAACAGGCCAAAAGGAGAGCGCAATTTGGGGCTGCTTTAAGAGAGCTATGACTTGGAGGCAGGAGAAAGGGAGAGTCCTCTGTCCTCTGCTTTGGGCTGACCATGCCTGGAGCAGTGCATCGGGTTGGGATATGGGGTTTAGGAAGCACTCTGCTAAGGCTAATGGTCCTGGTGGTATTTAACTCCCAGGAAAGAAGCCCCCTGAGGACCAGCAGCTGAGGGGCTTTCACGTGGGGGAGGGGGAGCCGAGGCAGAACAAGGAACAAAGCAGGGGGAAGTCTGCAGAGAGGGCAGGAGCTCCAGGGAAGGAAAAGCGTCTTCACAATTACAGCTGTCCAAAAGCAGAGCTGGCGGTGGTGGGTTCTCCCTCCTGGAGGTCTTTGAATGACCATCTTGTTGGGTAAACAGGAGAGGAGATAGCTTCTCAGGAAGGAGGCAGATTACCCAGCTTCTGTCGCTCTGGGAAGGAACCCCAAACCCTGGCCCTGGGAGAGCCAAAGTCCAGCTCCTCATGGACTGTGGGCACCAACCTGTTTTTGGTAGTGGGCATCTCCGGGGAGCTCTGATTGGACGAATTCTCTGACTTGGGCTCCTGGGACACGTGTCCACTGTCTGGGGTCTTCTGGCCAGCAGGTGGGCTCTCTCTCCGGGGCACACGGGGACAGCGGGGTGATTCGGCATCGGGTCTGGTATGGGGAAGGGTGACAAGGATAAGGAGAACCATGAGGGCCACACCCTGGGAAAGACTTCCTGCCACCAGCACCTGAATCAAAGCCAGGTCCCTGGACTCTAGTTCCCTGAGCTTCTTTCTGCCCTACCCTGCACCTCCCCCCCCCTCCCCCAGTCTGCATCTGGCTGAAAAGGAGAGGCCAGAAGAAGGGGAGTTGGGGGGCAGAGCTCCCTCCTTCTGGGCTCTTCTGAGGTTTGGAGAGGGACAGGAGCAGTGGACCCTGAACTAATACACAGAAGAAGACAGAGGAGCCTATCCTACCTCGAGGATACCTTTGGAGGCATGGAGGAAGGTGGGAGGGCCATAGAGGGAGAGGAGAACAGCAGGGAGGGAGGGAGAAGGGGAGACAGGAAGGTATAATGGAGTGATGAATTTCAAGTCAAAGGACCTGGGTTCAAATCCAGCCTCTTCTATGTGTGACGTCTCTGAGACTCAGATCCCTCCTCTATAACAAGGATGGGATGACCCCTGCTGGGGTGGACTCCATAAACTCTTCCAGCTCTAAATCTAGGACCCCAGGACAAGATTTTGGAAGGTGCTAGTAAGAGGAGCTAGAACAAAGGAACAGTGGGGGGGAAGAATAATGGCTCACATTGATCACATGCTTTATAATGTATTTGCCTCCCAACAACCCCATCAGGCAAGAAGGGCAAATATCCCCATGTCAGAAAGGAGGAAACTGAAGCACAGAGATTAAGTGACTTGACCAAGGTCACCTGGAGACTTGAAGCCTCAGGTTCCAGACTCCAAAAGGCAGAAGATGGAGAGAAGCGTTGAGGTGTGAAGGGATGAGAAGGGCAGGAGGCAGGGGAGAGTTGCTATGGGTAACACAGAAGGGCAGGGAGGATGAGAGGCACCACAAGGCCCTGGGACCCACCTCTTCTCCTGTACCTCCTGGATGTTCTCAATGCCTATGGCACTACTCCGACGGGAGCTGAAGGGGCCTGACTTCTTCCTGGTGGGGCTCTTCCCTGGCACAATCAGCGACTGCAGAGAGAAGCCTTGGCTCAGGGTCTGCCCCGAGCTCCCCAAATGCTGGCTAGGGAGGGTTGAGTGTCCAAGAGCAAACAAGCCTCCCATCTCCCCTCCCTGGGCCCACGGCTCCTCTCTTAGAGGTTCAGATCAAAGGTTCTCCTGGGCCACACTGACAAGAGGAACGGATAGTGCCCATCGCAAGGACCCACCAGGGCCCCCCATTCCTGAGGCTGGGATTCTGGGGGCATTCTGAAAGGGAGGGACCCTTGAGGGTAGCCTCCTTGTCCCCAAGAGAGGTGGGGACCAAGAGGCCTGAACAAACCTTTCTCTGAAAGAGGGGGAGAGTGAATGTGAAGACCACCACGAATCTCGGCACGAGGACAGTCCTCAGAGTCTACTTGGGTCAAACCCCTTGTTTTTAGAAATTAAAAAACTGAAACCCATTTGCCCAAAGCTAAAGAGATAGTAAATGGCAAAGGTGGGTTCTGAACCAGGATATTCTGATGCCAGATGCAGCCTGACCTCACACTCACTCCCCTCAGATGATGTTCAACTACAAAATCCTATTTTACAGATGGGAACACTGAGGCTCAAAGAGAGGGACAGAGCAGTGGTCAGAACCTAGGCCTTCTGACTCCTAGTCCTCTTTCAGGGGGAAGAGAGACAGAGAAAGAAGCCAAGGAGCCCTTACGTAAATTCCTGGATGAGTGGGACAGAGGCTTGGGGGCCCTGTAATGACTGAGGACAGAGCCTTTGAGGACTTTGAATCTGTCCCCCCACCATCCCTCACCATTACCACTTTTTCTTTCCCTGTCCCAACAGCTGTGGGCCCCAGCTCCCAGAGTTGGAGAGAGGGGAAGAGAGAATAGGCAGTGCCCACCCTCTGTCCCATACCAGCCCAGCCCCTCCATGGAGCCTCCAGGCTGTAGCAGGCAGAGGCCACAGCCCCAGCAGCTGAAAAACAAATTCCACTCTCTCCCATTCTTCCCCAGCCCCCAGCCCTGCTCCCTGGCACTTTCTGGCCAGAGGGATGCAGGACAGATGGGCTGATGGACAGACAGACAAACAAGGCAGATGTGTGCGAGAGTCGTGCTGGGGGAAAACAGGGATCTGTGTTGTGCTCTCTCCCCACTACACACACACACACACACACACACACACACACACACACACACACACCATTAGAGTCTCAGGAAACAGTCATGCCACTGCCACTGTCCTGCAGGGTGGGGGGTGAAGGCAGGGACATTGGGCCTGGGACAGTTGCCAGCATCGCTCACACCAAGACATTCTCAGATGGTTAGTCCCCACCCTCAGGAGCTGTCCTCCCTCTTGTCTGGGAGTGCTCCTAAAGACACCATGCTGGAGAGGGCACCCAGGACAAAGTGGGAAGTGGTGAGGGGTAGGGGGGACCAAGAGTGGGGGGCCTGGAGTCTGGGCCAGCTCATGCTCTGGGAAGATGGGAGGCAGGAGCAAGGAGCAGCAGGTGGTGGTGGCAGCAGGTGCCCAGGCTGACGAGTAACAGGGGCAGCAGGGACAGGGTCAGGCATGGGTACAGTGTGTCCCAGGGAGAAATGGAGGCGATATTGGGGGAGCTGGTCCTTGGGACACTTAGTTGGCTGGTTTGGCAGTCCCAGGTACCAGAGCCCAGACAAGGCCAACAAGAGAGTATGCCGTCTCATGTCCCCAGTGATCCAGTTTTCTCTCCCAGGCCCCTGACTGGGTCTCTGGTGGGCTGGGGCAGCCAGGATTGTGTCCTGCTGAGCCTGCCCCAATCCCACTCACCTCGAGAGGCCCTGGCAATGAGGGAGTGTCAGCCTCGCCCACCACTCAGGAGACCAGCAAGAAGAGGACAGCGGGGGCCCCTCCCCAATACAGCCTCCGTCCCCCACAAACAAGAGCTACATGCAAGAGCCAGCAGCCGGCCCAGCCGCAGAGGTGGCGGCAGCACCGGTTACCACAACCTCTTCTATGGTTCCTATGCCTATGGCGCTGCCCCGACGTCCGAATCTACTGGAGTTTTTCCCCGGGACAAGCAATGACTGGCAAGCGGGCAGAGATAGACAGAGCCGAGGGGTGGAGAGAAGGAAAGAGGCAAGAAGAGGAGAAAGAGAGGAGAGAAGAGAAAGAGAATTGAGGGGAAGGGAAGAAAAAAAGAGAGAGAAGAGGCAAAGGAAATTGGTAAAGAGAAAAAGAGAAGATAGGGAAAGAGAGAAGAAGAGATGAAAGACAGAAGGGAAGAGGAGAGGAGAGGAAAGAAGAGAAGATGAGAAGAGAAGAGAAGAGAAGAGAAAGAAGAGAAGAGAAGAGAAGAGAAGAGAAGAGAAGAGAAGAGAAGAGAAGAGATCATGCAGAAACAAAACAAAACAAAAAAACAAAAACAAAATATGGTTTGGTTACTGCCCGCGAGGGCCCCCCAGACCTGGCCCCAGTGCCCTGGGGCTCCCCCATCCCAGCTAATGGGGGGCTGGACCAGGGCCCCTCACAGGGGCTTTGCTGAGCATAGGGAAGGCTCAAAGCAGCTGGGGTATGGGGGGCTAGGAAGAAGCAGGGCATCTTCTTGCAATGATGGCCCAGAAGTCTGGGCCAATACCTCCATTCCCTGGGCCCTCAGGTGTGGGAGGAGAAGAGTCGTGTCTTCCCTCTGGCCAAGGACCCAAACCCCCAGGCTTCTCTGGTACCCAGACTGTGGGCTGCCAGGGAGAGAGGGCAGCAATCTGGGTCTTAAGGCTTGAAGGAATGTGGGTGCCTCCTTCCCACTCCCTCATGATGGGGCTCCCAGTGGGCAAAGCCAGGGGTATTCCCAAAGAGCATGGGCATGGTGCCAAAGTATGATTATGGAGAGCATGGTCCTTCAGGAGGGGCGGCCAGGGGATGGGAGGGCTAGAAGGATGGGGAGAGGTGGGGTTGCCCCTGGACGCTCTCTTGGGAAAAGATGCCTGGACTTCTTTCCCATGGCTTTCTGGAACTAAGGAGGAAGCTACCACATGGGCAAATCAGGAGTAAGGGGTGGGTGGGAACATTCCTCGTGTCATGTCCTAAGTAGGCAAAGCATCTGTGCCTGCTGGTTGCTGGGCCCTCTCCCTCTCCCCCAACTCCCTGCAATGGGGACTAGGTCACACAGGCCCAGAGCTGAAAACCTGCCTGTGAAGGAGCCTGATGGAGAGGGGGAGGGAGATCAGAGAAGGGAGCAGCATTCCAGCCTGGAGGGAAGGATGGGGAGAAGAGGAGGAGGGGGAAGGAGGAAGGAGAAAGGACAGGGAAGATGAGGGAGAAGAAGGACGGAGAACATGGGGAGGGAAGAAAAGAAAGAGGGAGGAGAGGGGAGGAAGTAGGAAGAGGGGAGAGGGAGGAGGACCAGGAATGAAGGAAAACCAGGAGGAGCAGGGAGGGAGGGGAAAAGGTGGTGGAGAGAAAGGCTGGAGGAAAGAGGAGAAATGGGAAGGAAGACCGGAGGTGAGAAGAGAAAAGGGCGGTGCTAAGGGCCTAGGAAGGTGCATGTCTGGGGGAGCACTCACTATGCCAGCTGCTTTCACCAAGTCTGGGTTGTTGGGGCCAAAGCTCCCACTGTGGCTGGTGGACACTGTGTTTGCCTTCTTGTTGCTGAGGCCCATGGCATCCATAGACTGGCTGCGACTTCGGATCACACGCTGGGGACAGAGAGACAGGGGCCATCAGGCCTCCAGCACCCCACTCTAGGGGGTGAGGGAGAAAGAGACTAGAATGGCCTACAGCTCCAAAGAAAGAGCACAGCACCAGTGGCCAGCAAAGCTGGGCGCTAATCCTGGCACCAACTTTGCCCTATGACCTTGGGTAAGTCATTTAACTCAGAACTCAGCATCTTCCTCTATAAAACTAGGGGGTTGGGTCCAGTCATCTCAGCTCTGACATCCTGTGTTCTAAGGGCCCTCCCAGCTCTGACAGTCTCTTCCAAGGACTCTCCCCTCTCTGAGGAATCTGGTGAGATAAGGGTCGGGCAGGGTCATGATCCTGAATCTACTAGAAGCTGACATCTTAGGCAAGGGTCCAGCTGTTCCATCTCCCTCTGTCTCCATCTCTTCAGACATGAGAGTTCCAACAGAAACAGGGCAGGACCTGGAGGTACTGGGGCAAATCCCCTTATCCAAACACAGTTGGGCTCTAACATCCACTGAGGAGGTGTGCTGGGTCAGACCCAACAGTGAACCAGGTCACCTGGGGTGGGGCGTATCTCTCCTCCTCCTCCTCGTCCTCCTCCCCTCCCCCCAACAGTTCAAGGAAATGGCCCCAAGAGTCCCAAGGGACCAGAAATTAATGCCACATGTCAGATTGCTCTGGCCTCCTTATCTAAAACAATCACTCTGAGATCAGTTTATGGCCCATCCCGTATCTCCTTTGAGTCCCAGAACACTGGTCTGGGAGTGAGGCAGAGCTGGGAGTACTTATCTCCCCTTAAGAGATGAGAGAACTGAGTGAAGCCCAGACAGGTCAAGTGTCCAGCATTAAAAAGTGTCAAAACCAAACTTAGGACCCAGGACTTTCTACTCTTAACCCAAAGTTTTTCTATGAAGGGTTGTAAGATCCACCCACCTCCAGGTTTAGAATTTCAGATGGGCTCCCAAGCCGATGCCTCTCCTCATCCTCCCTGTTCCCCTCATCATCCCCAGTTAACCCAATCCTTTGCTTCAGAACTCACTGGCTCCATGGACCTCAGCTATTGTCTCAGTAGAGAAGGAAGGGCCTTAAGACAATCTGCCAGACCCAGAAAGTCATGGGGTCCCCCTTTCTCCCAACCCTAACAGTCTTCCTGCCCCAAGAGGAATTTGGTCTGCTAGAGGCCCCTGGAAGGGGTGATGTGCTGGGTGATGCCCTGGGGCTGGGGGAAGGCAAGAAAGCTGAGTCCCCTATACCCAGCCTGAAAGGAGAAGGGCCCAAGGGAGGATACCTCCCCACCCAGGGCTCTAAGAGCAGGGCCAGGACTGGTTCTGCCCCTAAGCCACAGGGCTCAGAAATCACAGGCCTGCCCTCAAACCACAGGATCCACCCCCAACCATAGACTCCCACTCTGAACCCCAGACTCCACCTTCATGCCATTGGCCCCCCCATATAACCCAGATTCCACTGGTCATCACGGGCTCCACCCCCAAACCCCAGCCTCTGACCCCAAGTCCTAGGCTCCATCCTAGTCTCCCAGGCCCTGCCCCAGGCTCTTTACCTTGAAGGACTCAAAGAAACCACCACTACCCCCTCCTCCATTTTCCATCTTGTCATCATCTCCTCCCAGGCCCATCATGGACTGGCTGTGAATGTGCAGCTCCTCATAGAGGGTCTCAAGGAGAGCAGCTCTGGTCCGCTCCTGTGGGGATGGGCAGGGTAGAGTCACCGGGGGAGTAAGGACCGAAGGGGAACACACATACTCTTCCTCTTCATAGACTAACGGCATCTCTGAAGCCAACTGGGGGAGCCGGCTCGGCCTTCCTGCTCCCCCTCCTCATCCTTCAATCCTCCTTAAAGCCCAAGACCTCAGTCAGGAGGGACTTCAGGGAACATCTAATCTCATCCGATCATTTTACCTATGAGGAAACAGAGGCCCAGAGAGGCTAAATCATCTGCCCCAAGGTGACATCCACTAGGAATCTGAACCCAGATCCTGACTGCAAATGTATCATTCTTTTCCCTTGCCCTAGTAAAAAATGTAAATATTCCTAGGAGAGACCCACGAGTTTGCCAAGCTTTACCAGCCCTTCACAAGCCCTTGGTGCCCACGAATTTATCAGAACTTTTCTAGGAGCAGGTTTTGACAGGAAGGCCCAGGGGAGCTAGGCATTGTAAAGCCAGCTCCCAGGAAATCCCTATAAAATGCACTTTTCTTATGTTCTGCACACAGCCGGTATATAGTAAATATTTGCTGAGTTGAGATGTCTACTGTCTTGACTGTCCTTCCGCAGGGTAGTATAGTAGGAAATGCCTTGGTTTTGGAGTCAGGAGCCCAGTTCTGCCACAAACTGCTGTGTGGTCCTGGGCACATCCCCTTCGTTCACTGAGTCTGGAATTCTTCATCAGAAAGTAAGGAATAAGAGTGTGTGGCTCCCAGGACTAGCACGAGGCCCAAATGAGATAAGGCCTTGGTGATCCATATGGCTTTATATAAGCGAGAGTTATGATAACTGGGTTACTCCCCTACTAAAGACCCTCCAATGGCTCCCTTTTGCTAAGGACCACTGTTATTGTCCATCCAACCTTGGCTCATATTGTGCTCCTACTTGCTCTCTCTCTAGTTAGTCCTCTTGTCATCTGGTCCCTGGGCCCTGATCCTTTGAGGGCTAGGCCTGTCAAATCTTCCCTTCCTATAGCTTGCATAGACCCTAGCACAGGGCTGGGCACACCAGAAGGACTCAGGAAAGAGTCATGAAGTGATTTGTTGTGTGATTCACTGCAGGAAGAGAATGTGGTCTAGGGAGGGAAGAAGAAGAGGAGCCTGAAAGAAGAGGGTGAGGGCTCCCTATACAACCTTTACAATCTGGTGGAGGACCAGTCTTGACTTCAGGGATAGGTCAGAGGCAAAAAGGGATACAGATGGAGAAAGTCTGGTGGTCAGTAGAGGACCCCAGAGATGTTGCCTTAATTTTTCCTGCATATGTCAAAATGTCCTTTTTGCCTGATCCCAAGTCCTTTC
Organism: Pseudochirops corinnae; assembly: GCA_028646515.1. NCBI lineage: Eukaryota > Metazoa > Chordata > Mammalia > Diprotodontia > Pseudocheiridae > Pseudochirops > Pseudochirops corinnae. Next base: position 55,192,734 of record CM053588.1, read on the forward strand.
TGTACCAGCCCTCTCCTTACCTTCCTACCACCTGACACAATCCCTGTCCCTTCCCTCTCCAGGTCTCTCCCTTCAAGCCCACTCAGTCCTTACTCCTTGCCTCCCCACCCCAACCCACCCCACACACATACTCCTCTCCTAGCCCAGACTAGGGGCTGGACACTTCTGGAGACAGGCCTCTCACCTCCAGTTTGGCAAACTTTTCTGCTTTGTAGCAGGCATACTCTGCATTTATCAGCTTTGTCAGCAAGAATTCCTGGAATTCAGGGCCCTGTGGACCCCATGGGGCGGGAAGGTGGGAGGGAAAGAGGGAGAGAAAAGAGATTGGTTAGCTGAGCAGAGCACAGAACTCACTCAGGACTGTGGACACTGGGAGGAGGAGGTGGAGGGGGATGATGGTGAGAGGGGACCACCTGGGCAGGAGGGAGAACCAGGTACACCAGACTAAAAGAAAGGGGAGTGAAGGAGTCCCAGAGTCATGAATTCCTGGCCCCAGGATCCTATCAGGGAGCTTTAGGTGATGCTTCTGTGCTGGGGAAACCAGCTGCTGCCTCAGCATGTGGCCCCTTCCCACCTGGGTCTGTTGAATACAACCCTCAGGATTGATGGGAAGGGATCTCAGGCCCCATGTGATTCAACAATCTCCTTTGACATTTCAGGAAGGCCTTGAGACTGGAAGTGATCAGCTCAAGGTTCCCCAGGAATTAAAAAAGCGTCTCGGAAATCCCCAAGGGTTGGAAACCCCCACAGCCTTTGGGCTCCTCCACCTGCCCCAGGGGCATGCCAACCTTACCAAGGAAAGTCACAGGGCCTAGTACAGAGGCAAAGAGACATTGCCCCCTGTCCCAACACACACAAAATAAAAAAGCAACCCAGAGGTTGTGGCCTCCTCCTATGAGGAGAGGGGAGAAGAGAAGGGGAAGGAGAGGAGAAGGGGAGAAGGGGAGAAGGGTGAGAAGAGAAAGGGTATTTTTCTCACCTTTTTGAAGACAGCAGGGTCTGGAAGTGGAGGCCCAAAGAAGGGCACGTCATCCCTGGCAGTAACAGAGACCTGGAGAGGACAGCAGCCCTTTATTCTAGGTCCCCTCCCCATCACTTTCCTTTTACCCCCTCAGGGACCCCTTGGAATAGGGGCTTGAGATTAGCCCAACCAACTGTGACCTAGAGAAGGTGGGAGGTTGTAGGGATGGTAAAGGGGCTATATGCCCTACTCTTCTCATTGAGGAAGAAGGGAACACAAGGAACAGGGACTGAAAGGGGCAGGCCTGGGAGTTGGGGAAATCTTATAGGGCAAAAGCACGAGGGAATTGTAGAACCACAGAATGTCCACTGAGAGAATCCTTAGAACATCAGAGAACATTAGAGCTGGGAGGGCCCTTAGAACACAGGATGTCAGAGCTGGGAGGGCCCACAGAACACAGAATGCGAGAGGTGGGAAGGCCTTTAGAACACAGGATGTCAGAGCTGGGAGGGTCCTTAGAACACAGGATGTCAGAGCTGGGAGAGAGATCTTAGAACAGAGGATGTCAGAGCTGGGAGAGCCCTTAGAATACAGGATATCAGAGCTGAGAGGGCCCTTAGAACACAGGATGTCAGAGCTGGGAGGGATCTTAGTGATCACCTAATCCAATCCTTTCATTATATAAACTGGAAAAATGAGGCCTGTGACTTACCTAAAGTCACAAAGAAAGTGAGTGACCAAGCCAGGGCTTGAACCCGGTCTCATCTACTCCCTGCCCTAACCCAGGACTGTAAGCAGAGGCCCTGGGTCCCTCATGGAGCCCCCTCACCTTGTAAAGGGGCCCATCAGGGCCAGCATCCTCTGCCTGCACCACTACATAGGCATGGAGGAAATTGGAAGCAATCATGTCAGGCACGAAGGGCGTGTTCTCATCCTGGAAGACCACGGCCACGATGTCATTCCCGATGTGCCTCTTCCTCTGTAACTGAGCAGAGGGCCCCCACAGCCCCTGAGCTGGGAGCCTTGGGGGAGCAAAGCGAGAGAGACCCTCCTGCAGCTCCAGGCTCATAAGGGGTGTGGGAGAGGTAAGGTACTCTCTAGCATCTGGGGAGTCACAGCCACAGCTGGGCATGGAAGGTAAATGGGGGGAGACAGAGATTGGAGGCTAGAAATCTGGAGGATGGAAGTGGGATGGGATTTTCCCCTTTTCCAGTTTCTTGAGAAAATCAAAGTTCCCAGGGAAGAAAATCTTTCTCCCTAATTTTTTCCTCATTCTTTTCATATTTCAACATATCCCAAATATGATCATTTTATGAACAAACTCATAATAATACTTAAACATGCATAATAATAAGGGTGTACAAAGGAGCTATGAATGTGTAATCATGGGAACTCCTAGTATGAGAAGTCTCTCCATCAAACTTAATTTGTAAGGGTCAGAGGTGAGATCTGAACCCACATTTTCCTGACTCTGAGCCCACTCCACTATGGGTGTGGCAGAGCCATGCTGCTAATAAATGGCAGGTCAAGAACACAGCTCCTCTGATTCTAGGTACAAAGCTCTTTCCACTGAACTCTGTTCCCTGGAACTAGGTCATAAAATCAAAGAACATCAGAACTTAGAGGAACCTTAGAAGACAGAATGCTAGAATCACCAAAAATGTCTGAATTAGGAGGGCCCTCTGAACAGAGATTCAGGCCTGAAAGGGATTTCACAACCAACAATCCTGCCCTCTCAATTCACACAGATGAAGAAGTCAAGGAATAAAGCGGTTTGCTGACAAGCTTATACAGTCAGCTATATAACGTTACTTTCAGTTTCTAAACTAACAGGATGACCCTCTTTCCATCTATGTGATTTAAAAAAAGAAATAGTATCCACTTTCGTTTTTTCTGCAAACCAACCCATTTATCCCTATTTTAAAATGCCTAGAAATATGACATCAGTCCATAGAGGGGCTGGAGGAGGCTGAGGGCTAAGGACCACGCCTTACCTGCTGGGCATCCCCCTCTGTGTAGGGCAGTTTGGTGGACACGTGGAACATGATCTCCTTGTTCCGAAAGTTGCAGTAGACCGATTCTGTCCCGGTTTGCCCGTGAGTCACATCCAGGCCACCCCGGAACCTGCCATCCAGAGACACCACCCCACTGGCTTAGTGGTGCTTGCTCTCCACAGCTAGGCTCAGAACCCCACCAAAGCCAGAGTGGAGGGGCTCCACTCCCTGAGGGCCCCCTCCCATTCCTGAAGAATGAGCCTTTCACTCCTTCCCCTCCCCCATTCAAATCCATCCCCGCCCCCCCACTGACTTTTCCCAAGAATCATAGAATGTTGGAGCCAGAAGGGATATTAAGAGATGAGCTGGTCTGATCTGTTTAGAGATGAGGAGACAGGGAAGTTACTCACCCAAGGTCACACAGTGAGTTAAAAGACAGAGCCAGGACAACTCACCCCTTAAAGTCCTGTAGTTTGACCTTCTGACCCAAGAATTCTAGGAACTCCACGAAAGCAGGGCTCTCCTCGTTGGTGCTAAACAACTCCTCCTCAGAGGTCTGCAGGTACATGGGGCTGGGGTTGTGGGGCCAGCCAACCACAGGCAGCATCCCTCTTTCCTCCCTCCCACCTCCCTTAGCCTTCCTCCCCCCACCCAGAACACATCACAGGCCAGCGTCCCCCAAGAGCAGAGAAGCTGGGCCTGGTAAGCCTGGAGGTCTCCGGGTCATCCCCACAACCCAACAGGGAGCTCCATGGAACCCCTGGGAAATAAGGAGGCAGCCATTTACCAGAGCAGGAGCATGGGCTGGGAGCTGGGAGGCCTAGAGTCTAGTCCCAGCTCTCCCAATGACTCTCTGTGTGACCTTGGGCAAGTCATTAGCCTCATCTATCAAATAAGGGATGGGAGTGGGCTGGGCTAGATGATGTCTAAGGCTCTTTCTGGCTCACATAGTCTATGATCTAAGGTGCGAGGCAATGGGACGGACCCAGCAGCTGGAGAATCCCGGAGTCTCTGGGTTGGTCACCTGCCCTGGGGGGTGGTGAGGGTAGGTCCCCCCAGGTATTGGCGGGAGGTTGATTCAGCAAAGTCCAGGGAGCCCCACCTGCCCGAGTTTCTGGTAAATGACCCCAAACTTGAAGTTATTGCTGATGACGTGTTCATCGAAGGTGACAATGAGGCGGGAGGCCTGGGAAAAGCACAGAGTCAGTGTGTGTTCTCCAAGAGAGAGATCTTCCCACCTGACACAGAGGCCATGACCATCCCCAATCCTTACCCTTTGTTCATGCCACTCTCTCCTCCCTGAAACACCTTCCATGTCCCCCTCTTCCTAGCCAAATTCTTTGGGCCCAGCTTGGCTCCCTCCTCCAGTAAGCCTTCCCTGGCCACTCATAGAATGCCAGAGTTGGAGACCTCCCAGGAGAGCTAGGCCCTTCTATCCCTGAGCAGGAATCTCCTTTACTATATCTCCAGCAGTTCATCCCCTTCTCCAGAGGGGAAACCTCGACACTTAGGGGCTGGCCACTAGACATTAGGACAGCTCCAAGTGGAAAGAAATTTCTCCTTACATGGAGTGGAAATCTTCCTCCTGGCAACTGTCTCCCTTTTCCTGTGTTGTAACTCCTAGTTCTGCCCTCTGGGGTTAAGAGCACCCTGTGTATCCACATCTCTTTTCATTCTCTCTTCTCAGAGCTCCAATTATACCTGAAGTTTGTACAGCATCTTTTTATGCAAGTACCTTGCCTAGTACCTAGAGTTCTCATGATTCACCATGTAGACTGTTATTCCCCTCAGGAAAAGAAATATATCCTTTTCTTTCATTTTCTGTTCTATGTTCTAAAGCCCCTTCCAGCTCCAACTTTCTTTTCTAGAATACTTCTCTGTTCTAAGGTTCCTTCCACCTCCTACATTCTATTCCAGAGCCCTTTCTAGCTCTGACATTCTGTATTCTAAGGTCCCTTCTAGCTCTGACATTTTATCTTCTAAGGTCCCTCTCAGTTCTGATATTCTCTGTTCCAAGATTCCTTCAACTCTGACATTATGTGTTCTAGGTTTCTCCTAGCTATGACATTCCATGTTCTAAGGGCCTGTCCAGCTCTGACATGCTGTGTTCTAGGTTCTTCCTAGCTATGACATTCCATGTTCTAAGGCCCTTCCCATTTCTGACACCCTCTGTTCTAAGGGCCCTCCCAGCTCTGACATGGTGACTTCTAAGGGCCCTCCTATCTCTGACATCCTGTGTTCTAAGGGTCCTCCCACCTCTGACATGCTGAGTTCTAAGATCCTTCCAGCTCTGACACTTCATTTTTAGAGCATGTGTTTATAGGAGAGGCTTTCTTTCTGGGTCTAACCCTGGGCACAAAATCAGAGCCAGTTTTCCTCCCTGAGAATTCTTTTTTTCCTCAGATAGAACTGTTCAGTCCTCCTGGACAGAGACCCTCTTGTGATGCTGGAGTTTACGAAGCTGGCAAGAGAGCCCTGAGTAGCATCGAGGGGCAAATGCCCAGAACAATGCTCCCCTCCCCCATAAATCCACTCTAGGCTGACAAGCCTGGTGTCAGGGCTCTGGGGTCAATCAGCCCCTTCTCATCACTACCTTCCCCTATCTTGGGAATCCTAAGGAGCTATTATCCCAGAGGAGGTTGGGGTTTCAGAAACATGATGTTTCCCAATACTCAGAGAGTTGAAGGGCCTCTCCTGCCCCCAGCATATCAGACAGCTCAGCTCCCACTCCCCAGCAATGAGGACAGGACCCAAGATGTCAGTCCTACCTTGGGGTAAAGCACTGGGTAGAATCGATCCACATTCACGTCTTCACACACCAGCTGCAAGGAGAAGATAAGGGAGGGCGTGTGGGGCTGGACCCTGAGCAGATGAGGCCAGGGGGACTGAGGGAGCTGGGAAGGGTATGAAGGCCCTCCTGTTACAGGAGCTGAGTTGGCTCAGTATGCATGAGAGAATTCAAGTTTGGACAGTGGGCCAAGACTGGAGGGTGCTGAGAACAAAGGCTGACCTGAGGGTGCCCCTTACTAGGGCTAGAGACAAATTTAGGGGAATGTGTGAAATCCAGGGCCTGAACAGATCAGTCATAGGGGGTGACATGAAGTGGGTGCAAACAGAGATGGGGGCTCGGGTGAATAAATGGGAAGGTAGAGCCATGAGGGGAGCACGTGAGAGCATGTCAGTGTGTGTGCCTGCATGTAAGAACATGAGCTGGGGGGCACATGGATTTATAATGTCTGAGCACACAAACCAACACGGAAGCATCAGGATCGTGGCAACTGGGGAGGGGCCGTGTCCAAGTGCATCTTCAGGGGTGTTAGACATGGAGGGACACACTAGAATGGGTAGGAGGGGCAGGGGCCTCCCCAGCCTGGTCTGCCCACAGTCAGAGTCTGTGGTGGCCCCAGAGGGTCGGGAGGCAGGAAGGTCAAACCTTTGCCATCTGGACTACGTTGGGGAATTCTGTGAGGCAGGAGATAGGAATGACATCATGGTAGGTCCTACACTTCGTCCTGGGGGGAGAGAACAGGGCAGAGTGAAGCAACAAGAGGGAGCTGGGAAGTCAGGTCTGGCCTAGCTGGTAGGAAGGGGGGCCCAGACAGAAACACCAGAGTGGAACATGGTGTGGCAGAGAGCACGCTTGCTCAGGAGTCCTGAGTTCTGGATTCGAATCCCACCGTGCAAAAAGCTCTCTGTGTGACTTTGGGGTGTCTCAGTTTCCCCTTCTGTAAAATAGATGAGTGGGGCTCCTGATTTCTCAGGTCTAGGTCTAATATTTCCTGGCTTCCCACCCCCTTGCCTAGCAGGGCCTCCCCACCCCCAGCCTCCTCATCCTGGGCCCCTGGCTCACCTGAGCAGCAATCTGAGGTGTTCTTGATCCCCAATTACATCATACTTGAGTGAGAATACCAGATGGCCCAGGGCAGTGTCCAGGGCATAGTAGTTGAAATGTTCCTAGGACAAGGGAAATGGATGGAGGAAAGGGAATTTAGTGCCGCAGAGGGAGAATCAGATCAAAAACCTCCCTTTCTGCATCCACCCCATTTCCTCCTAGGACTTCAGAACTAGAAAACACCCCAGAGGTCGCCTGACCCACACCACAGCATGCCCAACAAGCAGCCATCCAGCTGCCCCTGGACCTCGAGTGACGGGAAGCTCACTACCTCTCAAAGCCTCCCACTCCCTATGGGGCCAAAGCATCCTAGGACTCCAGATCTGAAGCTGGAAGGAATCTCCGGGGCTACCTTTTCCACCCCCTTGATTCCCCAGTGAGGCCCAGGGGGGTCCTGTCCTTCCTGAGGTCACCCAGGTACTCTGCTCAGTCAGTCCACAGGCATTTATTTAATGCTTCTACATGACACAGTCCCTGCACTCAAGGAGATTACTTTCTATCAGAAGAGACTGTATGTTAACGGCCAAATTTATCTGGAACTATCTTGTTGTTTGTATCCTGTCTCCTCTATTAGACAGCTAGATTCCGTCATTTCAGTCATGTCTCACTCTTGGCAAAGACACTGGAGGGGTCTGTCACTTCCTTCTCCAGCCTATTTTACATGTGAGGAAACTGAGGCAGGGTGAAGTGACTTGCCCAGGGTCACACTGCTAAGTATCTGAGGCCGCATTTGAACTCAGGTCTTCCTGACTCCAGGCCCGGTGATCTATCCACTGAGCCACCTAGCTGCCTCCCAAACCAGTTTTCAATGTTAGAACTGAGAGGGGCATTTGGGTTCTTTTAGTCCAATCTTTGCCTCAAAGCCAAGGGCCAGAGAGGAACGTGGCTTCTTTGGAATCACAGATTTATAGCTGGAACAGGGATCACCTAGTTCAGTCCCTCATTTTATGGGCGACGGAGCTGAGGTTTGGCAGTTAGTGACTTCCGTGGCAGAGCCAGGGGCCTGGGCCTGCCAGGGCCAAATCCAGCCTGGCTCCAAAGCCAGAAATTTTCTTCCCCCGCCCCCATAGTTTCAGGGTACCTATGGAGCACCAACAGAAGGCATCACAGGGCTTAATAATGAATCATTCCCTAATTATTTTCTGTGTCTCCTCACTGACTAGTCGCCTGGGTCCTTCCCTGTGGGCAGGGACAGAATCAAGCACACAGTAGGCTCACAGGCAAGTCTTGGAGACTGGTGATGAACCTGTCACTTGCGGGCCCCAAAGCCCAGCCCTGTGGGGTGTGGCCCTAGTGGATGACTTGGAGGAAGTGAAACACGTCCCAAACAAACAGAGAGGCTTCTGGAGCTGATGTCTGGCCTCCCAAGGAGGGAGACATTCAAGGGGCGGGTGGAAGGTTCCTAGGGGAGGCAGAGCCCCTCACAGTGGGAATGGAGAGATGGGTGGCAGGGACTGGAGTGGGCAAGGGGGTCACCCCCAATGCCAGGATGCCAGCCTAAAGGCAGGGATCTGGGAGGGAAAGTCCTGGGCTCCACACACCCCTGATCCTGCCCAGCCCAGCCCAGCCCAGCGAGTGCAGCCGGCTCCCCTGGCCAACGCCCACCCCAGGAATCGGCTCGGAAATGAGTTCCTGTTTAAACATGAACCTCTCCCTAGGCATGGGGCAGGAGTGTCCTGGGATGACGGGATCTAGATCTGGAAGGAACCTTGGAGGTCATCTAGGCCTGTCCACTCACACATTCTACAGAGGGGTAAACTGAGGCACAGAAAAGTTAAATGACTGGCTGCCTGTGGCTACAGAGGTGACCTTGGCAGGAAAAGTATTTTGATATAGGTCGTTGGATTCCAAGCCCAGCACTCCTGGGGGGTAAGGGCGGCTCCCCTCCCCCCTCCCTCCCTCCTCCCACCTCCTGCCACCACAAACTTCTGGAGAGGCCCTGACTGTTCTAAGGGAAGGACACTTTGCCCAAAGGCCAGGCCTTTTCAGAGAATGAGCCCCAGGACCTAAGCTGAGGCTGCCCCCTTCTCTCCCTGGATTTCCAGGGGGTCACGTCCCAGGGTGAGGGCAGGGGGAAGCCAACAGAAGGTGGTAGTAGGGTGAGCGGGCTCAGAATCTCGTGATGTTGGCTCACCTGCTGCCTTGGCATCAACACCAGTGAGCCCAAGGTCATCCTGTCCTCCCTCTTCCCTACCCCGCACCCCCTCCACACCTCCATTCTATCCCAAGCTGAGCCCTCTGCGGTTTCTATGGTGTCTGCAGAATTCTCACATCCCTCCACCCCAGATACAGACATGGCTCCTGACATCGCCCCATCCCACTCCCCTGCACAGGGTCTCCTCCAGACTATCAAAAGCTGGAAAGTCTTCCTCTGCTCCTCTGAATACTACCCCTCCTATGAAGGCCAGCTGAAGGCCCTCCTAGAAGAGACTCTCGGAATATGAAATGTAAAACAACACCCATCCAAGTTTGAAGCAGCCTTAGAACACAGGATGTCAGAGCTGGGAGGGCCCTTAGAACACAGGATGTCAGAGCTGGGAGGGCCTTAGAACACAGGATGTCAGAGCTGGGAGGGGCCTTAGAACAGAGGGTGTCAGAGCTGGGAGGGGCCTTAGAACACAAGGTGTCAGAGCTGAGAGGGTCCTTGGAACATAGGATGTCAGAGCTGGGAGGGCCCTTAGAACACAGGATGTCAGAGCTGGGAGGGTCCTTAGAACACAGGGTGTCAGAGCTGGGAGGGCCCTTAGAACACAGGATGTCAGGGCTAGGAGGGTCCTTGGAACACAGGATGTCAGAGCTGGGAGGGCCCTTAGAACACAGGATGTCAGAGCTGGGAGGGTCCTTAGAACACAGGGTATCAGAGCTGGGAGGGCCCTTAGAACACAGGATGTCAGAGTTGGGAGGACCCTTAGAACACAGGATGTCAGGGCTAGGAGGGTCCTTGAAAGACAGGATGTCAGAGCTGGGAGGGCCCTTAGAACACAGGATGTCAGGGTTGGGAGGGCCCTTAGAACACAAGATGTCAGAGCTGAGAGGGGCCTTAGAACACAGGGTGTCAGAGCTGGGAGGGCCCTTAGAACACAGGATGTCAGGGCTAGGAGGGTCCTTGGAACACAGGATGTCAGAGCTGGGAGAAGACTTGTAATGCTAAATGTCAGAGCCAGAAGGGATTTTAGAGATGGACACATCTTATCCCTTCCTTTTACTACTGAGGCCTTGTGAGATGAAGCACTTTGCTCCAGGCTACCCGGCTCAGAAGGTCAAAGCCAAGACCTGAACCCAGGTCTTTGGACTCCATCTCCCAGTGGTGGCTTCCTGAAAGCCCTTCCTTAGCCCCTGGGTCCCAGGGGCCTCTACTCCTGAGGCCTCAACTTTTGGATGCTTAAATTATTTGGAGGACTTTTCTTGACCTTGAGCTCAAATCCTGCTCTTTGTACCTTCAACTCTCTGCCCCTGGTTGTGCCCTCTCCCTGAAGGCGGCTGATATGTCTCCCCTTCCCCCAGCCTGTCCAGGTCACTTCCCAGCTAAACATTCTCAGTTCTCCTTCCACGGGATGCTCTCAGCATCTCAGCTCCAACTTCGTCCACTTGTGGCCTGTGTGGCCTTGGGCAAGCCACTTCCTTTCCCTAGGCCTCGGTTTCCTCATCTGTAAAATCAGCAAGCTAAAAGGCCTTTGAAGTCCCTTCTAGCTGTAAACAGCCTGCCCATGGCAGAGCACACTATGCCCCTCTTCAGGGCAGCATTTGCTTTCTGGGCCACCAGATCACACTGCTGACTCATTCTCAGCTTACCAAGACCCCCACCTGAAGAGGCCACAATCGAACAGGCCTGGAAGGCAATTCAACGATCCCTACCCCACCCCAGGCCCTCCAGAGCCATTCTTGCCCTGAGGAAGCTGCCTCTGAGTTCCAGACCCTCCTGCTGCCCAAGGGAAACACCACCAGGGCACCTCACAGGGCAACGCCCCAGAAGGTCAAGGTCACGCCCCAACCTTGGCAGCTGGTCCTGCCATCCCGGTTGAGCTGCTGCCTCTCAGTTAAATGATCTGACAGGAAGGCCAGCTCACAGGTGCCCCTGAGGCCACCTAGCTCACCTTGCCTAAGAAATACTTCCGGTAGAGCCGGGCCGTGTAGTTACACTCCAGCTTCACTCTGGACGTGGGAGACTGGAGTTGTTCTGTCTCAGGGATGTTGCTAAGCTCGTGATTGGTGCCTTCGATCCAATAACCCCCAAACTGAGGCAGCAGGATGAGAGGGAAGGGCCCTTCACGCCCCAGGACCTGGAAGAGGCAATGGGGTCAGTGTCAGCATCAGGACAGGCTTGGGTTCCAGTCCTAATCTAGGTACTTACTAGCAGTGTCAGCTTGGGCTGAGTCCTGGTTTCTCTAACTGTGAAATGGGGCAATAATGACACCTATCTCACAGAGCTCTTGTGAGGCTCAAATGGGATGCCATCCAAAGGGCTTTGGAGACCGTGAAAAGCTCAGGGCACGTCTGCTCTTACTATCACTAACCCCTGGGGTGACAGGAACTCCTGCTTCTGGAGAGCTTCAAGATTTGCAAAGCACTTTCCTGCCAACAACCCCGGGAGTTGGTTATTAGGATCAATTATTAATTATTTAATTATCGTCTTTCTGTTAGAGATGAGCAAACCACAGTTCAGAAAGGGGAAGGGATTTGTCTAGGGCTCTAATTCAGGGCTTCTGACTAAGGAATACTGATGCTTTCCCCTACACTGGGCTTCCTTTCAACTTGAGTCTGTTTCCATGGGTTGCCCAGTCCCTCCAAGGGCTGTTCATGGTATCACCCACAATCCCCTGGGGCTGAGACCCTAAGAAAACCAGAAGGGAAACTAAGAATTCTTCTTCAGAGGCTTTGGGGGGGACACACCCCAGGCATAGGACCAGAGAAGACTTGCCTATCCCCTTCCCTGCATTCAAGGTCAGTCCCCAGAGGTCCCTACAGGGAGCAGAGATGCCACAGTTGAAGGCATCCAGAGGGACCAGTATGACAGAAAAGAAGGCTGATTTCTGGGGAGCCCTGATATGTCTCTCTCTCTCTCTCTCTCTCTCTCTCTCTTAAAGGAGACAGCCTGGAGAACCTATTGCCACCTTTGCTAATCCTTTATGCATATTGTACCCACTAACCATGGGTGCCCCGCACAGTTCTGTCCTGGGCCTTCTCTTCTTTCTCTATACTATCTGTCTCCTGTAGGTTTGGCTCTCATCAATCACCATGCAGGTGACTCCCACATTTATTTATCCAGCCCTGACCTCCAGACTCACATCTCCAGCTGCCTCTTGTCCGTCTCCCACTGGATGCCCCCCAAACATCCTAAACTCAACATGTCCAAAACTGAACTCTGAAACTGATCTTCCCCAGAGCCCCACTTCTGGTGCAGAGGGCACCCCCATCCTTACAGTCACCAAAGCTCAAAACTTCCATTTCATCCAAAATTCTTCACCTCTTCCATGTACCTCACAGACAGTCTGCTCCAATATCTCCTATCTCCATGTTTTAAATCTTCACAAAATCTCTTCTATGCTTCCCCCTCACAGCACTCCCGCTGTAGCACAGGGCCTCATCACCACTCATCAGATCTATTGAATTAGCCTGTTACGTGATCTTCCCACCCCCATTTGGAACAGGCTTTCCCTGCCCCAATCCATCCTTCATACAACCGCCAAAGGGACTTTTCAAAAGTGTAGGTCTTGGGGCAGCTAGGTGGCACAGTGAACACAGCACTGGCCCTGGAGTCAAGAGAACCTGAGTTCAAATCCAACCTGAGACACTTGACACTGTGACCTTGGGCAAGTCACTTAACCCCAATTGCCTTTTCCCCTCAAAAAACAAACAAACCCAAAAATAAAAGTGGAGGTCTAGTCATGTCACCTTCCCTCCTCATTAAGTTCCAATGACTCCCCAGCTCCTCCAGGATCAAATACAAATTCTTCGATTTGTCAATTTAAAAAATCTTCCTATCTTTGCTGAGTTGTTACACTACTTTCCTCCATGTACCCTATGATCCAATTACACTGGCCCCCTTGCATTTCTTCAAACATGTCACCCCATCTCCCATGTGCACACACTTTTGCCTCCCATGCCTAGAATGACCTGCCTCTTAGCTTCCCTGACTGCCTTCAAGACTCATCTCAAACTGCGCTTTCCGCAGGAGCCCTTACCAGCTCCCTCCACCCCCCATCCCCATTCCCCATGCCCCTTGCCGCTACTGCCTTCCCCTCTGAAATCACCTTACCTCTGCCCTTTACGGATCTTACACAGATTTAGTTATTTCTACATTTCCTTTGTTAGAATGTAAGCTCCCTGAGGGCAAGGCCAACTTAGCTTTTTTCTCTGTATCCCCGGGTTCTTGCCTGGCACATAGTAAATGCCTGCTGCCTGATTGGACTTTGAGCCTTAAATCAGTGACTCCTCCCCCCAAAACCCTGGTCTTTCCCACATGGGAATTTCCATCTCCTACCTCCAGGAAAGGCTGGCCCCTATGCCTAAAATGCACAACCACCTCTCTTCCACCTTTTAGAATATCCAGGTGGGGACCTAGAACTAGTGTCTTTTAGAATCTCTAGCCATCTCCTATAGGAACCTTTCCTGATTTCCACCCCTCTCCCCAGTCACAACAGCATTCATCTGTATACTTATTGTCACTGTACACCCAGGAGAGTGGAAGCACCTTGAGGGCAGGTCCTTTTTATCTCTATGCCTTCCCCAAACAGCACAAAGCCTGGCCCAAAACAGCTGCAGAATCAACACTTGTTGAATGAACAAAAGCCAGGCCTGCCTGCCAAAACCCCACAGGAAGAGAGAGATAAGGGTGACTGGGGAGACCACAAAGTCTTGGTTTGTGGCCCCAGAGTTTGGGGTGTGGTCCAGGTGTCCACAGATTCCTTGCTAAGAGCTGCAGGTACTCTTAGCTAGGGTGGTCTGCTCTCCCAGGGGAGGGAGACATCATGGGGAAGGGGGGGGCTGGCCCAGGGGAGAGGGAAGAGTAGCTGTCTTGGATTACCTCATGGACACTGGGATACGGGATGTAATCCTCTTCTGTCTGCAAAACACAAACAAGTCAGAAGTGAGATAGATTTACTAGCCCTAAGTCTACCATCTTTTATGGCCCATGTTATTTGCTGAAACATCTTATAATCATTTGATTCACCCATTCAGCTTTTTGGGACAGACTTGGAATTGGCAAGGAGAAAGGTGGGCAGACAGGAAGGCAGAGAGCAAGAAGTGTCCTGTTCTCTCCCCTCTTACAGGCCCAGAGAGTGGCAGGGATTTGCCCAAGGGCACACAGACAGGGGAAAGTAGGGCTAAGCTCAAATCCCTGAGCCTTTGCACAGGAAGAGTTACATGGGGTAGAAGGGAAGGTCACAAAGTCTGACCCCCGCCTTCCTTCTGATTTTTGATCAGCTCTGCAGAGTCACAGCCCAGTGACCAGGCCAACCACATTCCTTCCCACCCCCTCTGCAGATGAAGGATGGCAAAGCCTAGCATGTCTCTGGAGTTACCTAGGACAGGACACTCTGCGTCAGAGACCTCACTGTTGGGATCAGTTTCTTATACCTCAGGTGACCAGGGAGGTGGGCTCTTCCTAGTTGGGACTGACTTCATTAGAGTAGGAGCCCCCAGGGTTAAGGGTGACTTTGGCCCTGGGAGACCTGGATTCAAGTGCCTCCACAGTCAATAAATATGATTGTATTTGGAATTCCAGGTCCTAAGGATGGAAGAAATTTCAGGAAGAGGTAATGTTGTCAGGGACAGAGGGAGTTGGGATTCTTGAAGCTTAGGAGGGTTCTTAGAACACAGAATGCCAGAGCTTAAAGGGCCCTTTGAACAGTGAATGTCAGAGCTTGGAGGGCCCTCAGAACACAGGATGTCAGAACTGGGAGGGCTCTTAGAACACTGAATGTCAGAGCTGGGAGAGCCGTTAGAATACAGGATGTCAGAGCTAGGAGAACCCTTAGAACACAGAATATCAGAGCTGAGAGGAATCAGAGAACATGGAGAGTCAGCCCTCAGCCCCTAAGCTGCCCTCTTGAAGGCAGCAGAAGCCAGCTGATAAATACTGTCCAAACACTCACAGGAGCACATCCCTCCCTCCCTCTCCTCCCTTGGAAATCTATAATTCCACCCCCACCCCCTATTGCCCAAAGAAGCCCCCAAGTACCATAGATAGAGGATCAATAGCCTGGTGAGAGGGGCAAGGGGGTGGTAGTGGTGGGGGTGGTGAAGAATCACTTTTGAGGTCAAGACCCTGAGATCCAGGGAAGCATCTTTCTGGGCTAGGAACAGCCTAGTGCTCCTTCCCCCTCCCCCCCCAACACATCTACCCAGAGAGGGCTGGGACTTACTTTGAGAGGCGGTGGGAAGGAGCATCTTTGTTCATCCATCCTGCTTCCCTGCAAAGAGAAGAGTTACCAGTCATGACCCTGGCAGTCTTTCTAGATGGAGACCTCTCAACTCCTTCAAATACACTGATAGGGCATCTAGGAGTATATGCTTGTGAATAGATCTACATACTGTGAAAGCTTAGAAGATCCCTTAGAACCCAGAATGTCAGAACTTGGAAGGATCTTAGAACACAGAATATCAGGGTTGGGAGGGCCCTTAGAACCCATGGGGACAGTCAGGGCTGGGAGGGGTCTTAGATCAAAGAATGTCAGAGCCAGGAGGGGCCTTAGAACAGTGAATATCAGAAATGAGAGGGCCCTTAGAACACAGAATGTCAGGACTGGGAGGGGTCTTAGGACACAATCTGTCAGGGCTGGGAGGGCTCTTAGAACCCAGCATGTCAGAACTTGGAGGGAATTCTCTCATGCTATTTAGCAAAAACTAAAGCCCAGAGAGAGAGGACTGAGTAGCCCAAAGCCACACTGCCTACTGGTAGCAGTCCTATGCCTAGAACCCAGTCTAATCCCCTCTCACTATGCCACAATACAAAAGGAATAGAGTTCTTCTTTGTGCCCTCCAAGGGAAGGAGTAGAACAAAGGGGGGACATCACAGAGCTAGGTCTGGGCTCCTCCAAAAGAAGAACAATTGACCCATGAAAGTTCTGCAGAAACAGGCCAGGCTGCTGTCACAGGCAGAGCACTCTCTGTGATAGGGAGTTCTGAGCTAGTGGCTGGATGCCCACTCCTTAGGGTTCTCATAGGGGATTCATGCTTCAACTAGGAGTTCGGCTAGATAAACTCAAAGGCCCCTTCCCACCCAGTGATGCTCTCATTCCATGGGGGGTCCAGGTGGAAGGGACCCTGGCTGGAGGAGGCCTTGGCCTAGCTACAGCAAGAGCTGGCCCTAAGCCCTGCAGTCAAAGGCAATGCTGAGCTGGAGAGCAGGACCCCAAAGACACAAGGACCATCAGGATGGAGGTGGAAATCAGGGAATTAGGACCCAGAACCCACTAGCCTGACATGGGCACTGCTCCATGCTAGGACATGACCCACCTCCCCTGCAACAGGGGGATGCTGCTGCCTCCTGCGAGCAGGACTTGAGGACCATGGTGATCTAGGCTGAGAACAATATCAGAGCTGGACATCTAGGTTCTCCCCACCCCTCTAGAGCTCCCCAGCAGAGATCCAAAAGATTGGTCACTCACCTGCATCTTCTCAATCATCTCAAACAAGTCTGAGTTCTGCAACAGAGAAAACAGGAGGAAGAGCAGGGTCAGGTCATAGAATTGCAGGTTCCCAGATCTAGAGCTAGCCAAGATCTCAGAGCCCACTTGCTTCAACCTTCACTTTACATGAGACCCAGGGAGACTTGCCCAAGGTAACACAGGAAGTAAGTGTAAAAGCTGGATTAGAACCCAGGTCCTGTGTCCATATGCAATGATTTTCCCCCTCCAGTACAAAGGCAAGCTTGGTCCATGTCCCTCTGGACTCTTTGAGGCACCCCCCCCATCCAGTGACACCAGCCCCAGTGGCTTCCTGAGGCCCCAAGATGCCATGTTGAAATGAGCTGCGCCTCTCATCGGGACTTCTCTGCTCATACCCCATAGCTGGGGAGGGCACAAAGAGCCAAGGGCCCAGGTCCTCTCTGTGCCAGCTTTGGAGTCAACTGAATCACAGAATTAAATGGTTTAGAACTAGAAAGGCCCTTAGAGACTTCCCAGTCCCTTCATTTTACAGTCTGTGTTATAACAGACCCTCACGGCCCCTCCCAGCTCTGACATCCTGTGTTCCAAGGGCCCTCCCAGCTCTGACAACCTGTGTTCTAAGGGCCCTCCCAGCTCTAACCCTCTCTGTTCTAAGGGCCCTCCCGGCTGTGACATTCTATGTTCTAAGTTCTATCCTAGTATTCTGTGTTGCAAGTTTTCTTAATAAAGAGAAAATTGAGACCTAGAGAAATTATATGGCTGGAATAAGGTCACAGGGGGATTAGTAGCAGATCTGGAACGTGACCCCATATTCTCTGATTCCAATCCAGTTCTCTTTCCTACCATACCTCAAGGAATCTCAGAGTTAGGTGGGATCTCATAATCTACCTAGTCCAAATGCCTCACTTTCCAGAAATCAGATATAGACATAGGTCTTCTAACTGGAGGGCCTAGTTGTTCCTAGTCTTGCCTACTGGGACCAGGCCACCACATCTAAGCCCTCGTCTAGCATGAGTAGATGGGCTCTCACCATCTCCTCAATTCTCTTGGGGTTGACATCCCAACTGATCACTTCTATTCTGTCCTTATCAGTCCAAAATTAGGAGGAGAGACCCTACACTAAATGAATCCCCCTGTTTAAGGAGCCAGGGCCACATCCCCTCCATTCTAGCCCATCCCTAGCCCAATGCGAGTTCCCTAAATTCCCAAAACCTCCCCTCCCCCACACAAGATCTGTGTTGAGAGTGCCAAACCCTGGCCCCAGACTGCTCATTCTAGTTGTCAATGATAAAACAGCACAGAAAAATGCATTTGGACTCAGAAGACATGAGTTTGGATCCTAATTCTATCTGCTTATTAACTAGGCAACTTTGGACTGGGCCCCTCCTCTCCCTTGGTCTCAGTTTGCTTATCTGTAAAATGAAATCATCTTCAAGGTCTCTTCCTTTTCTTAATACAGTGGTTCTCAACCTTCCTAGTGCCGTGCCCCTTTAGTACAGTTCCTCATGTTGTGGTGAACCCCAATCATAAAATTATTTTCGTTGCTTCTTCATAACTGTAATTTTGCTACTGTTATGAATCATAATGTAAATATCTGATATGCAGGATGTATTTTCATTGTTACAAATTGAACATAGCCCACAGGTTGAGAACCGCTGTCTTAATATGATGGGGAGACAACAGCCCAAATGCCAGCAGCCCCTGGAAACCATCCCCTGCCCACATCCAGGGCAGTGCCAAGCTGCTTTCAGAAAGAGGCCAAGAGTCTGCTGGACCCAGCAGATGGACACAGAGGAGGAACCGGGAGTCCCTGATTCCATCCCCAAAGGGGGTTTTGACCCAATCCAGGGAATCATGGGGACAAACCCCAGGGGACCCCCTGGAAACCACAGGCACAGTTCTTCTAGAAACAGCCCCATCTCCAAGTGAATCCTGAGACCTCAGTGCAAGTGATGGGAGCACAGCAAAGTTTCTTATCCCTGTGCTTCTCTACACTGAGAGAAGATGCTGAGTTTGACCACACCCAGCATCAATACCTGTTCTAGTTATCTCTTCCCTTTTCTCTCCTCTCTCTCTCTCTCTCTTCCCTCCTTCCCTCCCTCTCTCTTTCTCACACACACATATACACACACACACACTTTACCTCTTTCACAAATAAGACTCTCTCTTCTAGTTCTCTTTCTCCTCTCCTGTCTCTCTCTGTCTCTCTCTCCTCCCTCCTTTGTCTCTCCCTCCCTTCTCAAACACACTTTTTCTTTCTCTCTCTCACATACACTTTCTTTCACACACACCTTCTCTTTCTCTATCTCTGTCTCTCTGTCTCTCTGTCTCTCTCTCTCTCTCTCTCTCTCTCTCTCTCTCTCTCTCTCTCACACACACACACACACACACCCTCTCTCCCTCTAAATTATTATCAAATCTCTCTTTTCTCTGTTGCCTCCATCTCCCCTGAACCCTATGCTGACGAATGCTAGAGTCACATACATGTGGCATTAAGCTCTGCCACTTCCAGGCTGGGCTTTCAAGTTTGCCAGCTCCTGCCCCTACAGTGCCAATGCTGAACATAGCAAGGTTTCCTGAAGGGAAGACAGTTCCAGTTGTCAGGGCCAAGAGAGCTTTCCAAGTTTTCCCAGACAAGTGCCCTAATCCTCTGCCAATGCCCAATGACTGCCCTGCACTCTGCACTCCTTGGTGAAAGGGCAGCACATTCATACATGCACTTACACCCCAGCACAGGGGCACACTGACACATACAAGAACATATGAACACACAGAGAAACATGTTTATGGACACTCAGAAAAGGGCACACTCCACTCACACACCTACCATTCCCCTGTCTAAATTCTCCATACATCAGCACACACACTGAGACAGTACAAAATCTAGACACAATCTTATAGGAGTTTTTCCTTGTGGAAAAGCTTTGGGGGAAAGAGGAAGAAGCCCATGAATGCTCCTAATTATGGTCAGAAACAAGTACCCCCTCCATATACACCGGATCACACAACACACACCAAGCACTGCATGTAATACCGTAAGAGTCAGAAGCACAACCACAAATAACAATTTCCATGTCTCCAGTTCTTTTCAGGGTATAAACAATATCCTCACAATAAACCTGGGGAGGGAAAGGCAGAGTCACACAACCTAGGGCCAACCAGTTGGGGGTCACAAAAGCGACTGGATAGATGGTCAGACATCCCGCCAGAGTGTGCAGGACCCAGGCCACAGTGCCCAGGAGTGAAAAGGGCCCCAGGCTGGGAGGCAGGAGACCTGGGCTCTGCCCTCACCTAACATGTGATCCCACCAGAGTGGGATCCTAAAGGGGTCCAAGGAGAAGATCCTTCTCACTTTCTACAAATTATGTTCTGAGGGCCCTCCCAGCTCTGACATTTTATGGTTCTGTGAGTATTCAGTTCGATTTATAGTAACAGCTTCTAACACACAGAGGCAGGCTCACAGTCACGCCAACACACAATGACAATACACCCTGGGAGAGTGTTA
This sequence comes from Pseudochirops corinnae, assembly GCA_028646515.1. Classification (NCBI taxonomy): domain Eukaryota; kingdom Metazoa; phylum Chordata; class Mammalia; order Diprotodontia; family Pseudocheiridae; genus Pseudochirops; species Pseudochirops corinnae. The sequence goes on from CM053588.1 coordinate 55,212,697, forward strand.
CACACAATGTCAGTGATTAAGTCAACCTAACCCCAGGAAGACAATTTCACAACCTGGGTGTAATCCACACACTCAGTGTACCATGCAGTCCTGGACACTGACACACAGACATACA
>CM053588.1:55212911-55227035 GCA_028646515.1 Pseudochirops corinnae
ACACACACACACACACACACACACACACACACACACACACACACACTCACACGGGTCAGTCGGCCCCAGGTACCCCCTCTGCCCGCCTCCCACCCCACCCCATCCCGATCTCACCTTCGCCCCTCGCTGGACCCAGGCCCTACTCACCTGCCAGGCGGCCCCAGTGGGCAGCGAGCCCCTCCGCGGGCGGGCGGGGGGCGCCGGGGGCCGCGGCTGCGCCATCCCGAGCCGGCCCCGGGCCCCCGCGGCCCCTCGCCTCCCCTCCGCCCGCGCCCCGGCCCCTGCTCTCGCCAACTCTCCCACGACCCTGGGCCCGGCAGCCCCGGCGCCCCAGCCCGGCTCGCTCCGGCCTCGGGCTCGGGCTCGACAGTGGCGCTGGCTGGGGCTCGGCCGGGTCGGGAGGGGATCGAGGGGGCGGGCCAGCAGGTACGGGCGGCGCGGGGCGGGGCGGGGGCAGGGGCGGGCAGAGGCAACGTGGACCCGCCCCCGGCCCAGCCGGCCCTACCGCTCCTGGTCCCGCCTGGCTCCGACCGCCCACCCCGCCGAGGAGCAGCACTCGGCCCGATCTCAAAGCACTTTTACCTAACTGCTTCCCTAGTCTCGGGGAAGTGGGACAGCTCGGCCTCCAAAACTTTACCTCCTTCCTCTTAGAATCAGTGTATGCCAGGGCTGAAAAAACCCTAGAGCACAGAAAGCCAGAACTGAGGTCTTGGAATACAAGATAGGAGCGGGTAGAAACTTTAGAACTGGAATCTCAGAGCCGGGAGGGCCCTTAGAACCCAGGATGTCAGAGCTGGGAGGGATCTCAGGAGTTAAGACTGTTAGACTGGAAAAGAAACCAAAGAAGTGGGAATTTCACCATATGGTATATCAGAGCTGGAGGGACATTAGAACAAAGTTTGAATAGTAGAATGATAGCGTTGCCCTCAGAGGAGAAGGGGAAGGAAACCAGCATTTATTAAGCACCTACTATGGGCCAGACAGTGTGCTAAGTGTCTCTTCTGATCCTCACACAATCCTGTAAAGCAGGTGCTATTATTCATCCCCATTTGCAGTTGAAGAAACTAATACAGACAGAGGTTAAGTGACTTGCCCAGGGTCACACTGCTAGCAAATGCGGGAGGTCAAATTTGAACTCAAGTCTCCCTGATTCCAATTTACCACTCAATCCAGTGTACCACCGGGTGTCTAAGAGATCATCTATTTCACACCCTGCCTTTTACAGATTTGGAAACTGAGGCCCAGAGAGGGATTAAGGTTATGGCTACTTCCCAGATGCAAATGAGAGGAAGAACAGATAATGGGACCTTTATTGTCTGCTGGAGGAAGAGGGGGACACCCTCTCCCATTTACTTCTACCATAACAGCTTGTGAGGAAGAGGGTTGCTGGAGAACCACAGTTTTGGAGATGGAAGGAACCTCAGAGGTTAGTTAGTTAGTCCTCAGGAAACTGAGACCCAAAGAATCCCATAGGTGATAAATGGCAGTCAGAATTTGAACCCAAGTCCTTTGTTGCCAAATCCAGCACTCTTTTCACTGTATCATAGGCTTAGCAGCAGCCTCCCAGCTGGAGTCAAATTGCCTTCCTCTTCCTCTCCCTGATGGCTTGAGTCCTAGGAACCTTCCAACCGTCTGGCAACTGGTCAAGATGTGATGCTCTCAGTCATCTATAACTACAGAGTTTTTCCTGGGCAGAGTCCCTGGAAAGGATGGGCAGGGAGTACAGAACTGGAAGGAAGCAGACCTGCTTCTAAAGGCACAAAAAGTCCCTCCCAGCTCTGCCATCCTGTGTTCTAAGGGCCCTCCCAGCTCTGCCATCCTGTGTTCTAAGGGCCCTCCCAGCTCTGCCATCCTGTGTTCTAAGGGCACTCCCTGCTCTGGCATCCTGTGTTCTAAGGATCCTCTCTGCTCTGATACTCTGTGTTCTATGTGACATTCTATGTCATTAAATGAGATAACGTATATAATGTTCTTTACAAGTCTGTCATCTATTAAGATGGTGATGATGATTTTCTAGCAATCTATGTTCTAAGGCCCCATCCATTCTAGTATCTATGAGTCTAAATGGTGTTTGAAGACGATACCAATTCAGGAGATAGTCTTCCACATCCTCAGCCAAGTAAAGGTCTTGTTCAGAAGCAGAGGGACTTGGGATTCTTTCCATCCCCAGAGACGTTGAGGAAATGTCTAAGCATCCCTCTAACTGCCAAGGAACCCTGAAGTTCTTCAGCTGTCCCAGAAGGCTGGACCCAAGCCTGGCCTCCAGAGCTCTCAATGGCTGTCCTGAAGAGCCTGTGGGAGCCTCCAGAGCTGCCAAAGCTCCCTGGAGCCAGGCCCCTAGGGTGCCCAGCTGGCTTTGGCTCGAGCTTTGGGCCCAGGGAGTTGGCGGCAGCAGGAACTCGAGATGCATGTTCCAGCCATAGTCCTGGCTTTGGTTTTAATAATTAACAACAGCAAATATTGATTTACACAACCGGCTCCCTAGACCCAAGTGCTTCCGGGCACCTATTGAAATGCAGCCCTGAGAAAGCCCTGCATTCCCACACAGCCCCAAGGGGAGGGCTGGGCCATGCTATCACGGGGATGTCTGAGCATCTGGCAAATAGGGGCAGGTGTGCTTGGGCAGGGGGGGCGGGAGGAGGTTGTGATTGTGTCATAAGGATTAATAATAAGGATGGAAGCAAGCCCTGGTGGAGAGAGACCAGAACAGAACAAGGCCCTATCATCAGCTGAATCAAGTCAATACGCATTTTTATTTTTTTTATTTTTGTGTTTAATTATTTGCCTTTTTTTAAAAAATGGGTTTTTTGAGGTTCTTATCTCACCAAGGCTGGAATTGGCCACTTGCTGGTTGATCCCATTACTGACTGTCATGGGAACTTTAACCTGCTCTATTTCAGATCTGGGCCGGTACAACCCTCCTTAGGGAGCCTGGTGGCCTTCCACTCAGGAGGGTTCATCCTATTAGTGCCAGACTTAATGTGGGCACCCTTCTTTAGCCCTAAAGAAGCTCAGAATTCCTGGGCACAAGCAATCCACCAGCCTCAGCAGTCCAAGAAGCAAGATTACTGGCCATCACTCCTGGTGAGCAATTATTAAGTGCCTGCTCTGTGCCAGGTTAAGCACTGGGGATGCAGAGATAGGCCCCCTCCAAAAAAACAAACCATAGCGATCGGGAGGATTTGTAATATGTGTATCCTTCTAGAAACCTGGCCAGGGGTGGCAAAGCTGCCTGCCAAGGTCCAAGTACCAATCAAGTCAACGGCCTTGGCATTTTCCCTTGCTCTGGGTCCAATACATGCTGCAAACACCTGGCATTGTTCTCCTGAACCTGCCCATGCTATGCAGAGCCCAGGGTCAGATGCCAGACTGGCAACTCAAAGGAGGTGGTTGCATTTCGGTGATCAATGAACAGACTGGGCCACCTTATCACATCCCTAGAACTAGAAAAGTGGAGGAGAGCACTGGATCACATGCTTTGTACATAATCTCAGACTGGAGGACCTGGCAGAAAGAAAATTCCTTCCAGTGTTCCCATCACTGGTACAGTGCTCCCACATGGAACTTGAGGAGTCTAGAGGAGTCCAACTAGAAAATGCTCCACAGCCTGACCCTGGGTGACTGGCAGGGAAAGTGCACCTTGACTCCAACCTCTTAGGTTCACTGGATGACAGAACTGGGAGGGCCCTTAGAACACAGGATGTCAGAGCTGGGAGGCCCTTAGAACACAGAACGTCAAAAAGGACAGCAAGAAGCCAGGAATTTGCCTGAGCTTTCCCCAGTTTCCCTAAAAAGCAATGTTAAATCAAGCTTCTAAAAAATTCTGGAGCAACAGAATCCACAAAAAGATGGAGTAAAACAATTTTCCAGCCCAATATAACTTAGGACTTCAGGAAAGGCAGCCCAGTGCAAGGGCGTCTAAGCAAGCCAGCAGGAGGCTCTTGGGCACAGCACAGATCAACAACTGGGTTCAGCAGGCCAAAGGCACAACAGGCCAACTGTGAGGCCTCAAGTCTAGTGCATTAGGCAAACTGCCAGCCCCAGAACCCAGGGCACAAAGATGTGGCTAGGCTGGGCTACCCTAGCACAGTGGGCAAGCCATCAGTCCTAGAGGACCCAGCACAGAAATCCAGTGACGAGGCCTCTGATCCCCAGAATAAGAAGCTTGGGACAGTGCCCCTTGTACCTCAAGAACACAGCTGAACTTTTTAAAATGAGCAAAAACCAGAAAAGAGTCCTGATCATAGAAAGCTACTATGGTGACAGGAAATCAAAACACAAACTCAGAAGGGGACGACAATGTCAAAATGCCCACATGTGAAGCCTAAAAGGGGAATATGAATTGGCCTCAAGTCCAAAAAGTCCTCCTGGAAGAACTCAAAAAGGATTTTAAAAATCAAGTAAGAGAGATAGAAGAAAAATTGGGGAAAAAAATGAAAGAATTATGAAAAAAGTCAACAAAAAAAACAATTATGAAAAAACAACAACAAATGAAACACAAAAACTGACTGAAGACAACAACTCCTTAAAAAACAGAGTTGGGTGGCGGCTAGGTGGCACAGTGAGTAGAGCACTAGCCCTGGAGTCAGGAGTTCCTGAGTTCAAATCCAGCCTCAGACATTTGACACTCAACTAGCTGTGTGACCTTGGGCAAGTCATTCAACCACAATTGCCTTGCCTTCCCCCCCTCAAAAAACAAAAGAATTGGCCAAATGGGAAAGAAAAATCCACTGAAGAAAACAACTCCTTTAAAAGTAGAATTGGCCAATGGAAAAGAAGGTAAAAAAGCTAACTGAGGAAAATAATTGCTTAAAAATTAGGATAGGGCAAGTAGAAGTTAATGACTATGAGACATCAAAAGTCAGCCAAACAAAATCAAAAGAATGAAAAAACAGAAGAAAATGTAAAATATCTCATTGGAAAAACAAACTGGAGCAGAAAATAGATCCAGGAGAGATAATTTAAGAATTAGTGGACTCCTGGAAAGCCATGATAAAAAAAAAAGAGCCTTGACAACACCTTTCAAGAAATTATCAAAGAAAACTACCCTGATATCCTAGAACCAGAGAGTAAAATAGCCACTGAAAGACTCCATCAATCACCTCCCAAAAAAGATCCCAAAATGAAAGCTCCAAGGAATATTGTAGCCAAACTGCGGTACTATCAGGTCAAGGAGAATATTGCAAGCAGCCAGAAAGAAACAATTAAAATATCATGGAGCCACAGTCAGGATTACACAAGATTTAGCAGCTTCTACATTAAAGGATTGGAAGGCCCGGAATATGATATTCTGGAAGGCAAAGGAGCTTGTATTATAACCAAGAATGAACTACCCAGCAAAACTGAGCATAATTTTTCAGGGGAAAAGATGGAAATTCAATGAAACAGGGGACTTTCAAGAAAAGACCAGAGCTGAATAGAAAATTTGATCTTCAAATACAAGACTCAAGAGAAGCATAAAAAGATAAATAGGAAAGAAAAAAACAACAACTTGGTATTCAGTAAGGTTAAGCTGTTTACATCCCTATGTGGGAAGACGATACTTGTAACTCATAAGAACTGTATCCCTAGGGTGGCTAGGTGGCATAGTGAATAGAGCACTGGCCCTGGAGTTAGGAGGCCCTGAATTCAAATCCAGCCTCAGACACCTGACACTTACTAGCTGTGTGACTTTAGTCAAGTCAATTAACTCCAATTGCCTTGCTTTCCCCCCTCCAAAAAAAAAAAAAAGAACTGTATTATTATTAGAGAAGTTAGAAAAGGATGTGGATATAAGTTGACTTTGATGTGGTGATAAAATTAAGGAGTGAAAAAAAGGATTGTACTGAGAGAAGAGGAAAGTGGAAGGCAGAATGGGGTAAATTCTATCACATGAAGAGGCATGAAATACCTATTATAGTGGAGGGAAAGAAGAGAGTTAGTGAGCCTTGTTTGAACCTTACTGAATTTGGCTCAAAGAAGGAATAACATATAGACTCAGTTGGATAAAGAAAACTATCTTATCCTATAGGGAAGTAGGAGAGGAAGGAGAAAAGAAAAAGGTTGGGGGCTGATAGAAGGTAGGGCAGATTGAGGTCAAAAGTAGGACACTTGTGAGGAGGAGCAGGGTGAAAGGAGAGAGATAGAAAAGTATAAACGGGGGAAAATAGGATGGAGAAAAATACAATGTAATCATACCTATGAATGTGAATGGGATGAACTCTCCCATAAAATGGAAGTAGAGAGCAGAGCAGATTAAAAACCAGAATCCTACAACACGTTACTTAAAGAAACACATTTGAAGCAGAGACACACACAGAGTAACGGTAAAAGACTGGAGCAGAAAATATTATGTTTTGACTGAAGTAAAAAAAAAAAAAGCCAGCAGGGGTAGTGATCCTGATCCCAGACAAAGTAAAAGCAAAAATACATCTGATTAAAAGAGATAAGGAAGGAAAGAATATCTTGGTAAAAAGGTACCATAGACAATGAGATAATATCAATACTAAACATATATGCACCAAGTGGTATAGCATCCAGATTCTTAGAGTTACAGGAAGAAATAGACAGCAAACTATACTAGTGGGGGACCTCAATCTCCCCCTCTCAGAACTAGATAAAACTAGCCACAAAATACACAGAAAGACGTTAAGTAGGTGAACAGAATTTTAGAAAAGTTAGATATGGTAGACCTCTGGAGAAAACTGAATGAGGATAGAATGGAATAGACCTTTTTCTCAGCAGTACATGGCACCCACACAAAAGCGGACCATATATTAGGGTAGAAAAACCTCACAATCAAATGCAGAAAGGCAGAAATATCAAATGCATCCTTTTTGGATCATGATGAAATAAAAACTACACGTAATAAAGGGCCACAGAAAGATAGATTAAAAATTAATTGGAAACTAAATAGTCTAAAGGATGATTAGGTCAAACAACAAATCATAGAAACAATCAATAATTTCATCAAAGAGAATGACAATAATGAGAAACATACCAAAATTTATGGGATGGAGCCAAAGCGGTACTTAGGGGAAATTCTATATCTCTGAATGCTTATGTGAATAGAATAGAGAAAGAACAGATAAATGAATTGGGCGTGCAATTAAAAAAAGGTAGAAAAAAGAGCAAATCAAAAATTCCCAATTAAATACCAAATTAGAAATTTGAAATTTGAGGGATAGAATAGTGAAACTGAAAGTAAGGGGCGGCTAGGTGGCGCAGTGAATAGAGCACCAGCCCTGGAGTCAGGAGGACCTGAGTTCAAATCCGACCTCAGACACTTAATATTTACTAGCCATGTGACCTTGCGCAAGTCATTTAACCCCAATTGCCCTGCCTTCCCCCCTCCAAAAAGAGCAAAAAAAGAAAGGAAGGAAGGAAGAAACTGAAAGTAAGGAAACTATTAAATTAAAAAATAAAACTCAGAGCTGGTTTTTACAAAAAAAACAATAGATAAACCTTTGTTTAATTTTATTTGGGAAAAAAAAAAGGAAACCAAATTACCAGTATCAAAAATGAAAACAGTGAATTCACCACCATTGAAGAGGAAATTACAGCAATAATTAGGAGCTATTTTGCCCAACTGTAAGCCAATAAATCTGACAATCTAAGTGAAATGGATAAAATATTTACAAAACCATCAATTGCCCAGATTAACAGAAGAGGAAATAAAGTACTTAAATAATCCCATTTTAGGAAAAGAAATTGAACAAACCACTAATGAACTCCCTAAGAAAAAATCTCCAGGGCCAGATGGATTCTAAGTGAATTACAAGTGAATTCTACCAAACACTTAAAGAATGATTCATTCCAATACTATATAAACTATTTGGAAAAATAGGTGAAGAAGGAATCCTGCCAAATTCCTTTTATGACACAAATACGGTGCTGATACCTAAACCAGGAAAAGCCAAAACAGAGAAAGATAATATAGACTAATTTCCCTAATGAATATTGATGTGTTTCTAATAAAGACCTTATTTCTCAAACATATAGAGAGCTGAGTCAAATTTGTAAGAATACAAGTCATTCCTCAGTTGATAAATGGTCAAAGGACAAGAACAGAAAGTTTTCAGATGAAGAAATTAAAGCTATCTAAAGTCATATGAAAAATGCTCTAAATAAGTATTGATTAGAGAAATGTAAATTAAACAACTCTGAGGTGCCACTTACACGTATCAGATTGGCTAATTTGGCAGAAAAGGAAAATAATAAATGTTGGAGAGGATGTGGGAAAATTGGGACACTAATGCATTGTGGGTGAAGTTGTAGACTGAGCCAAACATTGTGGAAGGCAATTTGGAACTATGTCCAAAGGGCTATAAAACTGCATACCCTTTGATCCAGCAATACCACTACTAGGTCTATATTCCAAAGAGATCACAAAAAAAAAATGGAGAATGATCTACAAGCACAAAAATATTTGTAGCAGCTCTTTTTGTGGTGGCAAAGAATTGGAAACTGAGGGAATTGTCCATCAACTGGATAATGGCTGAACAAGTTGTGGTATATGAATGTAATGGAATATGACTATGCTATAAGAAATGATGAGCAGATGGATTTCAGAAAAACCTAGAAAGACTTACATGAACTGATGCTAAGTAAAATGGGAAGAATCAGGAGAACATTTTACATAGTAACAGTAACATTGTGCAACGATCAACTATGATTGACTTAGCTCTTCACAGCAATACAATGATTCAAGACAATTCCAAGACTCATGATGGAAAATGCTATCCACATCCAGAGGAAGAACTCTGGAGTCTGAATGCAGATCAGAGCAGACTATTTCAACTTTTTTTTGTTTTTTTGTGGCTTTTCCCTTTTCTTCTGTTTCTTCTTTCACAACATGACTAATGTGGAAATATGCTTCCATGATTGCACATGTACAACCTATATCAGATTGCTTGCTGTCTTGGAGAAGGGGGAAAGAAGGGAGGAAGGGAGAATATTTTGGAACTCAAAATCTTATAAAAATGAATGCTGAAAACTGTCTTTACGTTTAATTGGAAAACATAAAATACTATTTCCAGAAAAAAAGATTCTTTAAAACAAAACTTTAGTTGATATTAAAATACAGACAAACAAAGAACACAGAATGTCAGAACTGAGAGGGGCCTTAGGATACCGGAAGTAAGAGGTGGAAGGGGTCCTAGCAGAAGGAGAAGGATATAAACATTTATTTATTCCTACTATGTACCTACCAGGCACTGTGCTAAACATATTTTTATAAATAGTCATTTTACAGAAACTGACATTCAGAGAGAAGTCGCTTGTCCAGCATCACTCAGCTGGTAAGTGATAGTCAGGATTCAAACCCAGATTCCCCTGACTCTAACGCTTTGTCACTAAACCCATCCCTGGGGTTGTGAAAAACCCAGGTCAAGTTCATCCGATCATTGCTCACCTCATTTCATCCCTCCCCAAGCTCCTCACTGAAATGTTTCCTGAGATGGAGAGGAGAGGTCACCTTACCTTGGGGTAGAGGGAAGCTGTGCGGGGAGGAGCAGAGTCCACTCGGGGCAGGTCTAATGCATGCGGGAAGGGCTGGCTCTGCCCATCACTCCTCCTGTAAAAGAAAGGAAACAAGAGGTCAGAATAAGCCCCAAGCAGAGAAGAATGAAAGGGAGATTCAGAAGTATAAAAATCAGAAGAGCTAACACCTGTACAGCCCTTACTATGCTCCAGGCACTGTGCTAAGCACCTTACAATTATGATGTCATTTGATCTTCACCACAACCTTTAAGGAGTTAGGTATTATCATCCCCATTTTACAGATGAGAAAACTGAGACAAATAGAGGTTTAGTGACTTGCCCAGGGTCATACAACCAGTAAATGTCAGAGACTGGATCTGAACTCAGGTCTTCCTGCACCACCTAGCTGAAGATATCTGTAAGGTTCAAGGCCAAGTTCATTTAATAAGGGGAGCTCTTGACTTCCTATGAGTAGAAGGAAAAAGAGGGAAAGGCTTCAGAACCCAAAGTCACCCCTCCCTGTACACCACCCTACACCCCCTCCCCCACAATGCTCAGACAGGCAAAGTTCTCTACAAGAGGAATAGGTGTCGATCCAGAATTCATTAGTGTCTCTAGCATAGTACAGTTTTGTTCTCTGTTCATTCCTACCCACATGGTCCCCGTGGACAACCCACGGGGTAAAGGGGGAAAGATTTGTTAGGAGGTTCCTACAATGGTCCAGGAGGAGCTGGGCTGTAGGAGGGGAGCTGTGGTAGCAGTGTGAATAGAGAGGAAGGATGGGCCAGAGATAAAAATCACTAGGACTTGGTCACTAATGAGATATGAGTAGTGAAGGAGGGGAGGTCAAGGAACACTCAGAAGTCTTGCACAGGAAAGACCAGGGGAATGGGGCCCCCGTGGACAGAAGCAGTCACATCAGAGGGAAGAGTAGCTTTAGGTGGAAAAGATACTGAGTTCTGGCTTGGATATACTGTTTGAGAAGTCCTTGGGCAACTGGGATGAAGAGGTTCCCCTAAACAACTGGGGATGTGGGCTGGGGCTTAAAAGTGAGACCAGAGCTAGAAAGAACAATTTAGGAGCCACCTGTGTAAAGATGGTGGTGAAGGCCATGGAAGTGGCTAAGAGTACCAAGGAAAAGAGTTGAAAAGAAGATCTCCTTGGGGGCACAGACATTCAAGGATTGGGAAGAAATCACCAAAGGAGACAAAGACGGACCAGTAAGAGAGAAAAGAGGAGGGCCAAGAATACAGCCTGGAAATGATGGGAGGAAGGAGGCCCTGAGAGGAGTGGAGTGGGCCCAGTGTCAGAACTTGCAGATGGAGATCCCAAGAGCCTCTTGCCAAAATGGGCACAGATATGGGCAACATGGCTTGCTTTGTATGTGTCTGTTTGCATCCTCCTCCTCCACTGGACTGTAAGCTCCTTGAGGGCAGGGACTGTCTTTTGCCTTTCTGTATCCCCAGCGCTTAGCAGTGCCTGGCACAGGGTAAGCACTTAATAAATGTTTGTTAACTGACTGATTGATTCATTGATTGTCTTCTGCCAGCATCAGCCTTGGCTGGCACTTGATTTCCCAGGCCTTGCTCAGCACTACTACCCACCAATGTTGGAAAGGACCTTAGTGGTCACCCAGTGCAACTCACATACCAAAGGAATCCCAGCTATAACCAACCTGAAGAATTGTCTTCTAGCCTGCAGGGAGACAGGAGATACTCCCTCCTGGGGCAGCCCATTCCGCTTAGGGACATCTCCAATGACTTGGAAGTTTTCCCAGAGATCAAGGCCAAGTGCAATATCTTTCAGCTACCACCCTTTGTGACTGACACTGCCCTCAGGGGCCAAACAGAACAAGCCTAACCCTCTTCCACCCAACCCCCTTCACAGTGTCCTCATTCTTCTCATCTCTGGGATAAAGCTCCCTGGTTCTCTCAGCTGATATCAATCACTTTCTTATTCCTGGAAGTAATGCCACTCTTATCGTAGCCAGAGACTTCACTAGCGTTTTTTGGCTAGCTTGTCAAGCTCCCAATCCACACTGAGTTTGGGATCCACTAGAACTCTCAGATTTTCTTCAGAACTCTAACTATACTCCCCCATAAGAATAAGAGCTGCCATTGACACAAGACTTGAAGGCTTGCAAAGTGTCATATGTTATCTCATTGGATTCACATGCAACAACCCCAGGAAGTAGTTGCTATGAACCCCATCTTACAGAGAAGGAAATAGAAGCAGGTTAAGTCACTTGCCCAGGGTCTCATAGATAGCTAGCGCCTGAATCAGGATTTGAACTCGTGTCTTCCTGACTCAAGGTTCAATACTATATCCACTCTGCCACAGAGCTAGAAGAGCCAGAATGTCAGAGCTGGGAGGACCCTTAGAACCCAGAATGTCAGAGCTGGGAGGGTCCTTGGGACATTTAAACCAAGCCCCTCACTTTACATGATGCCCAGGATATGGGAGGGACTGGTCCAAAGTCATGGTAAGTCAATGTAAGACTTTACATTTATACCTATTACATTTCATCTTACTGGACTCTACCCAGTGCCCTAGCCTGGCCAGAATTTCTTGGATGCTCACTGTGCATCCGGCGTGTTATCTAGCCCTCCCAGCTTTGTGTCACCTGCAAACACTGGGACTTTATCCAAGTCACTGATAATCTTTTTGAGTCAGAAGACCTCGGTTCAAATCTGTTACTTATCTATGTGACCTTGGGTAAGTTACTTGACCATAGATTGAAGGAATAGTACTAGATCTCAAAATATAAATACTAAAATTTAAATTTAGCTCTAAATTTAAAACAAAAAATCTTAAGGAGAGGGAAATAGAGGTTGGGGAGGAGTGGCGGGGGAGGGGGGGAAGAGGTTCTTAGCAAACTGCCCTGGACTGGGACAGAGCTGCCAGCCACCATGCTCAGCTCCCCACGGGCCCCCAGATTCTCTACCTCTCCTGGAACCTCAAGGCTTCGACAAAGATACAAATCCCAGATCTGAGTAACCAACTGGGCAAGGTCACAGGAGCGGGGAACATGTGGCCTGGAGGTCACATGTAGCCCTCTAGGTCCTCAAGGGCTGCCCTTTGACAGAAATTCTGTGAAGACCGGATTCAGTCAAGGGGCCTCACTTGAGGACCGATAGGGCCATATGTGGCTTCCAGGCTGCAGGTTCCCCACCCCTGGTCTACAACCTAAACCCACAGGTGAATAATGGTCTGGAAGGCAAAGACCTTTCCCAGGGAAGAGGAAGTGTTGAGATTTGGAGAGCTCCGGGAGAAGGTTTAGGTGGGTGGGTAGGTTCCTCGGGCCTCGTACTTCCTAAATAGCCTCTTGGTGTAGAGATTGGATGGCTTCCTGGACACTATGAGCTGGGACCTGGGGCCAGGCTGGCTTAGGTGTGGGGGATGTCCACCCTGCCCCAAGGAGAATGCCAAGGCTTCCCCCACCCAGCTGAACGTGAGTCAGGAGCATGTGTAATCTCGTCATCTCCAGCCTGAGTCACGCCCACTCTAGGCAGCCTAAGACTCTCCACACCCTGAGACTAGGAGGGGGGCTGCCAGGGACCCCAGCCTAACATGGATGGCGGGGGGAGGGGTAGGTGGGTGTGGGAGAGCGGGGGAGAACTCAGGTGCTCAAGAAGGAGACTCGGGATCATCTCTACCCCGGCCTCCCAGAGAGCACCTGCTCAGGAAATGAGTCTCTTAACCCAGGCAGGACCACCCAGAAGCAAAATTGTAAAGTCAGAGAAGATTCCAAGATGGAATGGGAGAATGGCCTTAGGACATTATCATAATTATTGTCACTAGTACTATACACTCTGCCTTTAAAAAGAGCCTTACACACATTATCTCATTTGAACCTCCCAACAGCCCTATGAGGTAGGGACTACCTGTCTATTAGACCCATTTTACAGATGAGAAAATGGAGGCTTAGAGAGTTTAAGAGACCTGCCATTGGTCACACAACTAGTTAAGTGTTAGAGGCAAGATTCAACACCTAGGATTAGAAGATCTAGGATTCTGCATTTCAGATCCAATACTTTTAAACAGAGAATGTTAAAGCTAAGATGCAATATTAATTATTAATTGCTATCACCATTAATAAAAATAACAGGTGATATTTATATACACTCATATAATGCTTTAAGTGAAGTGCAAAGTACTTTACACACTTTATCTCCTTTGCTCCTCATAAAAGTCCCATGAGCTGGGGGCTATTATTATTCTCATTTTACAGAGGGGGAAACTGAGCTTCAGAGTTTAAATGACCTGCTGAGACACTGGCTTAGAAGCAGGAGAATTTAGAGCATAGAATGTGGGCACCAAGAGGGTCCTCAGAACATGAAACATCAGGGTTAGGAGGGCCCTTAGAATATGAAATATCAGAGCTGGGAGGGCCCTTAGAACACAATGGCAGAGCTAGAAGGGCCCTTAGGACACAGGATGTCAGAGCTGGGGGAGCCCTTAGAACCCAGAATGTCAGAGCTGGGAGGGCCCTTAGAACACAGAATGTCAGAGCTGGGAGGGCCCCTTAGAACACAGAACGTCAGAACTGAGAGGGCCCTTAGAACACAAGATGTCAGAGCTGGGAGGGCCCTTAGAACACAGAATATCAGAGCAGAGAAGAGCCTTAGAACACAGGATGTCAGAGCTGGGAGGGCCCTTAGAACA
>CM053588.1:55227535-55246974 GCA_028646515.1 Pseudochirops corinnae
GGCCCCTTAGAACACAGAACGTCAGAACTGAGAGGGCCCTTAGAACACAAGATGTCAGAGCTGGGAGGGCCCTTAGAACACAGAATATCAGAGCAGAGAAGAGCCTTAGAACACAGGATGTCAGAGCTGGGAGGGCCCTTAGAACACAGAATGTCAGAGCTGGGAGGGCCCTTAGAACACAGAATGTCAGAGCTGGGAGAGCCCTTAGAACACAGAATGTCAGAGCTGAGAGGGCCCTTAGAACACAATGTCAGAGCTGGAAGGGCCCTTAGGACACAGGATGTTAGAGCTGGGAGAACCCTTGGAACCCAGAATGTCAGAGCTGAGAGGGTCCTTGGGACATTTAAACCAAGCCCCTCACTTTACATGATGCCCAGCAAATGGGAGTGACTGGTCCAAAGACATGGTCAGCGACAGAGGCAAGATTAGAACCCACATTTCCTGACCTCTGGGCTAGTGCTCTTTTCATCACACACACCAACTTCTCCCTTTTCTCTAACCCTTCTCTCAGGCTCCCAGATGCTCTCAGGCTTCTTCTGTTAGGAAAGCTGTATCAGATGAGTTCGTTCACATTCCAGTGTTGGGGATTTAAAAGAGGATTCTGAAGAAGTCAATGTTTACCTTGAACTCCCATCTGGCTTTGGAGATTCTGTCCTCCTTGGTGGGGGAGGACTTCTTTTTAGACAAGGAAGCTTTGCTGATGTCCAGAAGCTGCCTGGCTTAGCACTTATGTGATAGGGGAAGTGAGGAAGGACACCTTGTCTGAGGTTGCTTTCTCTTGTGACAGAGGCAAAGCCCAGAAGAGCTACGCTGAGGAAAGAGGCCCTAGGAGCAGACCAACTTCTCCATTCCCCCCTCACCATCAAGGTCTCTCCCAGTCTCTGAATCTCTCGTCAAAAGGATACATTCCTGCCTCAACTTCTCTACTCTCCTTCCTCCAAACTCCCTTTCCTCCCCTCAGTGGAAAGAGCACTGGACTTAGTCAAAGGATCTGAATTCAAATCCTACCCCCAGAACTTACTTCTGTGTGATATTGGGTGAGTCATTTATCCCCTCTGGACTTCATTTTTCTTATCGGTAAAACAAGGTTAGACTCTGGGGATTCTCCAAGCTCTAGATCTATTTACCTTATGACCTCTCCATTCCTCCCCCAACCTTTCCATCTCCTCTCCCCAACTCCCCTTCCTTCTCTCAAACTTTCTTTCCTTTATTCACCTTCTCCATCCCTCCCCAACCTTTTCATCATTCACCCAACACCCTTATTCCTCCATCAAGTTCCGAATCCTTCCTCCCCAATCTGTCTTCTCTCTCCCAATCTTTCTATCCTCAGTCTCTCTTCAAAATACTGCATTTCTCCCCTTAGCTTTGGCTCCTCTTTTCATCCTTCCTCCAATCTCTCACTAATATCATCATCACTAATATCAATCACTAATATCATCATCCCTCCCTCAAGTCTAACCTCTCCCTCCCCCAACTCTGGCACCCCTTTCCCTGACCTCTCCCTACCTCTCCATCCCTTCTCAATTTCTTCACCCCTTCCCTGATTCATCTCTCTCTCCCCAAGTCATTTCCCTCCCTCCCTCTCTCCTTTCATCCCTCTCCAACCCAATCTGAACTCTTTCTCTCTCTCACCATCCAATCTATCCATCCCTTTCCTCATTCTAAAAAACCAAATGTTTTTGCTTCTCTGGCTAGATTTACCTTCCTAATTTCCTTGCTCAGATTCATGGCAAAATGTGCTCAAATTCTCTAAGGATCATGGATTTAGAGCTGGAAAGGACCTTAATGGTTATCTACTCTAACCTCCTTGTCTTTCAAGAGGGAAACTGAGGCTCAGAGCAATGAAACAATGTGTTTAAAATAGCATAGCTAGTAAGTAGCAGAATCAGGGTTCAAATTCAAATCCTCTGACTCCCAATCCAGCCCTCCCTTCTCTGATGGGGCCAATAGAAGGAGGGGTAGCCCAAAGCAGGGGTGAATCTCAGAACATCCAGTGGAGATGGCCAAGCTCCAAAGGGGCCAAGCTGTCTGGGAATCGTCTGAAGTGGACTTTCTCTAAGCTGCCCACGTAGAAGGTTTGCAAACAGTAGACACTCAATGAGTGTTTGTTGAATTGTGAATAAATGAGTCAGGACTCAGTGTGATATCTCTGTTGGTGTCTTTACCTACCTTCCTGTCCTGACCTTCATTCATTCATTTATCAGGCATTTATTAAGCACCAGGTGTATGGAGAGCACTGTCTTGGACATGGTAAAGTTTAGTTAAGACTAAGCCATGATACACAATGGTAGCTGATAAGGGTATCAGAAAGGGATAGAACAAAGGTTCATGTCAAGTCCCAGGGGCATCAGGGAAGGCTTCCTGCAGAAGACACTGTGTGAGCTGGGCTTTAAAGTATAAACACTTCCTCCTGTTGAAGCTGGGACTGCCCACAAAGCCCTGTTCCCAGGTCACCTTCAGTACCTGCTTCCGAGGCTGATCACTTGGCACCTGTCCCAGGACTCCAGCTTTTACCTTGCCCAAGGTCAGGGCGAGGTAGTCCAGGGACTGGGTTTGAAGGGGCTGCCCAGATATCACCAACATTCCCAGGCAAGGCAGAATGAGCTTAGAATGGGAAGTAGAATGGATGGTGGTGGTTCATCTGTTTCCTGGCAACGATCCTCACACCCCTTCCCTTCCCTCCCATCTCAGAATCTGAGATAACAGTGACAACCATCCCTATCATGCCTCCCAGGGCTGTTACTCTTTGCCAGGCCCTCTCATCTACACTATCTCACCAGATCCCCACAACCTGTGAGAGAAGCAGGGCAGGGGATTCCCTCACTCGCCTCACCCCAAAGGAAGTTCATTGGGTATACTCGGTGGGAATTAAGACACAAGCCAAAAGATCTGGATTCCAGTCCTGACTTATTTTGAATAAGCCACTTCTTCACTCATTAGGTCCCTCATTTTTAAAAGGAGGGGTTGTATTATATGGCCTTTGAGACCCCTTCCAGATCAGAAGGTCTACAATGTCAAATTGTTGGAGAGATGAAGAGGTTCCAGACAAAGGCGTGGGAGACAGGCAAGAGAATGCTCCCATTCCATTAGTAAAGTTTAGTCAATTCCCTTTGGCAAGAGAGGAATGGCAACAATCTCAAGTCCGGCAGCAAGGTAGAGAGGAGATAACTGTAGGTTCAGATCCAGTGACTTTTCCACTTGAAGGAAAAGTTGCTTCTCTCTCTAGGCCTCAATTTCACAGAACCATGAAATCTCAGAGCTGGAAGGGACTTCAGTGGGCCAACTTGGCCCTGAATAGGAATCTCCACTACCACATGTGGATGTCCAGTCTACTTATGCACCTCAACTGAAATAGAACTCCCCAGACCACTGGGGGACATCTTGAATTGGTAGTAAGGTTTTTCTGATTTTGAACTTAAATTGTCTCTTTGCAGTTTCTACCTGGAATTGTCCCCTTGGGCCAAACAGAACAAATTAAATCTCTCCTCAAAAAGACAGCCCTTCAAACACTTGTCAAAGTGCTTTGCACAGTGCCTGGCACATGGTAAACAAATGCTTTTCACCTTGCTTGAAGACAGCCATTCTGTTCTCCCAGAGTCTTCTCTTCTCCTGGCTGAATCTCCCCAGTTCCTTTGCCTGATCCTCATATGTCAAGGACTCAAGACCTTTGACCTTTTAGACCATCTTTTTTGTGTGTGTGGCTTTTTGGAGGGGGGAGGGCAGGGCAATTGGGGTCAAGTGACTTGCTCAAGGTCACACAGCTAGTAAGTGTTAACTTTCTGAGGTCATATTTGAACTCAAGGCCTCCTGACTTCAGGGCTGGTATTCTATTTACTATGTCATCTAGTCACCCCTAGACCATCTTTCTTAAACTGTGGTGGCCAGAACTGAACACACTACTTCAGCTATAATCTGAGCAGGGCAAACAACAGTAGGGCTATTGCTCCCTTCTCTCTGGGCACTAAGGCAGTTAGGTAACACAGTAGATAGAGTGCTGAACTTAGAGTCAGGAAGACCTGAATTCAAATCCAGCCTCAGTCACTAGCTGTATACCCCCTGACAAGTGACTGAACTGAAGCTCCCTCAGTTCCCCCATCTGCAGAATGGGAATGATAATAATACCTATTTCATAGGCTTATTATAAAGATCAAATCAGATAATATTTGTCAAGTGCCTGGAACATAGTAGGCACTTGATAAATTCTTGTTTCTGTTCCCTTTTAATGCAGGCTAAGGCTTCATTAGTTTTCTAGCTTGTCGTATCACACTTGAAAAAAATTGAGCTTGCAGTCCACTAAACCCCACAGATCTTTTTCAGAAGACTTGCCATCTAGCTGTGCCTCTGTTATCTTGTCCTTGTGAAGCTATTTTTTTTAAATCTGAGTAGAAGATTTTATATTTATCCCTATGACATTTCATTCCAAGAAATGTGGCCCCATGTTCTAGCCTGTCAAGATCATTTTAGATCTTGACACTGTCATCCAGTGTGTTAAACATCCCTCTCAGCTTTGTATCATTTGTCAGTTTGATCAACATACCATCTGTGCCTTTATCTAAATCATTGAGAAAAACATTCAATGGCATAGGGTTGAGCACAGCCCCTTGGGCTCAGGCTCCACTGGAGACCTCCTTCCATGATGACCTGGAACAAGTGATGACTCTTAACCTCTGGTCACTGAACTGGTGCCAAACCCCCATGTCTTTCCACCTTTCTCACAAGAAGAGCATGAGAGACTTTATGTTTGCAAAAATTGCAGTAAATTCTGTCTTCAACATCCCCCTGACCTACCAGTTCAGTGACCCTGTCAACAAGGAAAATAAGGTTGGTCTGGAACAACATGTTGTTGATGAAGCCAAGCTGGCTCCTCATAATCACTGTTTGATGTTTTTGGTTTTTCTAACTATTTTCTAGCCTACCTTTACTACGTTTTTGTTTATTTATCCATTTGCTTTTTTGGAGGGGGAAGATAGGGCAATTGGGGTTAAGTGACTTGCCCAAGGTCACACGGCTAGTTTTTGTGGTAAGTGTCTGAGTTCACATTTGAACTCAGGTCCAGGGCCAGTGCTCTATTCACTGCGCCACCTAGCTGCCCCGCTTCACTACATTTTTGGAAGGGTCCATACCTTTCGCCATTTGTGGAGAACTTCCAACATGGAAATCTTCCTCCCCCAATGCACATCACTTCTTCTGTAATTTATATTAGAGAACTACCTGGGAGCACTGGAAGTTTAAATGACTAACATGTTGTAGAATTTGCCAGGAGTTGAAGTCAAGCTCACTGGACCATGGTTTACAGACTCCATTCTCTTCCTGTTTCTGAAAATCAGGACATCTGCCTTTCTGTGATTGACAGCGATTCGTAAATCATATCTTTTGGGACTAAGGATGGAGTTCATTTGGCTCAGAGCCTTAAATTCCTGAGAGGTGGCGAGGACCTCTCTCACAATCTTTTTTTGTTTTTAGGCTAACATGTTGGCCATCTGTTCTAGTCCTTTCAATCTAAAAGTCATTTTCCTTGGCAGAGAAAATGGAAGTGAAATAAGAACTGAAGAGCTATGGTTTCTCTCTCATAAGTCATGCCATCCACCCCAAGCAACAGTTCCAGCCTTCCCTCAGGCCTCCTTTTTTCCACATTATATCCCCCGAATCCTTTGGACCCCTAAGTGGTTTCCATCTCTCAAGCTTCTCCCCACTTTGGTTCCTCTTCCACACAGCTGCCAGAATGAGTTTTCTTATGTGTACATAAGAAGGCTGTACCCCACATGTAGCATGGATGTAGCATAAGCTGGTAGGGAGACATGATAGATACCTCTAGCTTCTTCTCTCCCCACTCTTATCCAAGGGAGATTTTAATTCTTACCAGAAGGGGAAATAGTAAGTGAAGGGCAGAGGCCAAGCATTCTTCTTTCCTCAGAAAAAGGGGGTACCTGGCTAGATTTATATCTCTCTGCTCCCTTTTAAACTATTAGTCTATGGCAGGGGTGGGGAACTTGCAGCCTTAAGACCACATATGACCTTCTAAATCCTTAAGTGCAGCCTTTTGACTGAATCCGAATTTTACAGAACAAAGATTTGATAACAGATTTTGTTCAAAAGATTTGTTGAACAAAGATTTGGATTCAGTCAAAACACCGCACTTAAGGATTTAGAAGGCCACAAGTTTTCCCACATCTGATTTAGGGGATGTAGTTTTTAGGTTCAAACTAAACTTCTATAATTATTATTAATGGGGAAAGTAGGACCCAAGCTTTATATTCAAGGCTTGACTCACTTCTCATCATACACTAGTCCCACAATGAATATACAAATGGTAAACAGCAAAAAAAGGATACAAACAAAAAAGTTTATCCAACTTGATAGCCAAACAGCAGTCAGAGGAAGTATACACAGAATATATGCCAGACAGTACAGAATGAAGAGCTCTCTCATTGGGAATGAAATAACTCAGCTCGACCAAGAGAGTTCCAGATATCAACCATAGGAGAAAATTCCCTAAAGTCTCTAGTGCTATAAGCTGGGGATAGGAACAGTTCGGAAACTGCCAGCTTCTCTCATGTCAGCTTCTTCCCCATGTCTTCTTCTCCCTTTAACAATCTGAAGGGGAGTTGGTATCATTCATTCTCTATCTCAAAGCTGGAAACCAGAAGCACCAGGAGAGACCAGAGAGCCTGAAGAGCCTCCAGATAATATAGAGAATGAAGAGCCTGAATCTCTCCTTTCCTACCTACCCCAGCTGGGTTCCACCCTTCACACAGTCATGGGGTCTTCATCTCCATCAATCAGAAAAGAATCCCACACCAATGAGCTCTGGAACTCGGTTTAGAATCATATCTGACCACTTCATTCCCCAACTCTACCAACTCCAGTGCCTCCCTATTGCCTCTAAAATCAAACATCAACTCTTCCACTGAACTTTTAAAGCCCTTTACAACCCATACCCACTTATCTTCCCAGACTCATTGCACATTATTAGTAGCACTTCCAGTCAAAGTGACCTTCTCTCTTAGCTCAGTCTTTGCACTAGCTACCCCACCCCCTCCTCACTTCTGCCTCAAAGAATCCCCCTCCTCCATCAAGTCACAGCTCTACTACCACCTTCTATACATGGTACCCCCCCCTCGCTATTTTGTATTTGTTTGTACTCATTCTCTTTTTATTTATTCTGTTTATAATTATATATCTACTTGTCTTTCCCTTTAGAATCTAACCTAGGGATTGTTTCATTCTCTGTGCTTGTATCTCTAGCAACCAGCGTATTACATGGTACACAGTAGGTTCTTGATCAATACTTCTTACTTGATGGTTTCTTGTTCAGTCAAGGCCAACTTTTAGTGACCTGTGGACTGTAGCATATCAATACTGTCCAATAGGTTTCTTGGCAAAGATATTGGGATGGTTTGCCATCATTTCCTTCTCCAGTGCTTTGAGGCAAGCAGAGGTTAAGTGATTTGCCCAGGGTCACAGAGCTAATAAGTATGTAAGGCTGGATTTGAACTCAGGTCTTCCTGACTCCAGGTCCCCTGAGTCACCTAGCTGCCTCTCTTACTTGACTGCTTCAGTTCATTCTGAGCATTAGTACTCCTAAGATTATTAAGGACTGTGCCACATTTTTGTTTTCTGCTACATGCTTTGTTTCCATTTCCTGTAAATATTTTTAAAATCTAAGTTGGAAGCTGAACCTTATTAAAAGGAGCTAGATATTAAAATTTAGTATAAGTGCCTTGAGAACAGAAATTACCTTTCTTTTGGACCGGGTACTACCAGTGCCTGGTACAGTGCCCATTAGGCTTTCAATAAATGGTTATTGAATAAATGAGCTCTCTAGATAAATGTGAAGAAAAGCCAAAGCTAAATTGACTGGTAAGATCCTTGTGCATCCTCATGTCTCTTTAGAAAAATTCTTCTTTTTCCTCCTGATTAGAATTGTTTCTTAGCATCTTCAAAATTTCATTCTGGAGAGCTTCCCCTTCTTCTAGGGCTGACTCTCTCTTCTGTTTCCTTTTATCCTGCATATCCTTCTTCTGAGTTCTTGGAAGTGTGCTTTCCCAAGATCTGAGGGGAATTCCAGACTCTTTTTTCGCTATCACAAATTCCAAGATGGAATGCTCACTACCTTCTAAGGTCCCCATGTTTCCACCCCAGCAACCAGAACCTAGTTTTTCATGAGAATCAGACCCAGTAATGAATTCCTTCTTACTGATTTCTCCACCTTTGAAAGGATGTCATTTTCATGATTGTTGACTTAATTTGAGTTGAAATTACTGGTTGTTCTGCTTTGGGCACAAAGCAGCAGCAAAGTGAAACCTCTCATCTCTGTTCTATGATGCTTCTATGACAGACTTGTGAGCAGGGATTGTTTTTTTCAAGTAGGTCCGATTGTTTATACTCATTGTTACTGTTTCACATGGAAGACTACAGAAAATACGCTCAGGGTTGCACATTCACGAGGAAACACTAAGAGGTTCAGATAAGCAGAAGATACAATCCCAAATACCTTTTCTCTTACATTCTTTTTTTTGGACATGGTTCCACTTGGCAGAAAACCTTTCGATGTGACAGACTAACCTTCACAGCCAGTACTTTCCTGGAATGCCAGGCCAACCCAGTCTTTAGAAAAGGTGTGAGGGGGAAGACCAATCACAGAGCGCTTCTCCCAGATGACAATGATAAAAGCATTAAAGCCAATGAAGAATAGTGGATTTGTTCATATCAGGCTTGTCGTACATTTCCTGAGCTCATCTATTTCTTCCTTCTGTCTGGGTGGTCTGTTGTAGATTCTGACAAAAATATCGCTTCTATTTCTACATTCATTAATCTTCACCCAAACGCTCTTCATCATGCTTTCCCCACTCCTATTCCTGGATTTCCTCACATATATGTATCCTAATATATGGTGCTAACCTATCCCACCCCCTTTTACCTGTCCTTATTTCTCTGACTTACTTCAAATCCTAACTAAAATCCCACCTTGTATAGGAAGTCTTCCCTAACCCTTCTTAACCCTATCACTTTCCTACTTTTAATTATTTCCTACTTAGTCTGTATATAGCTTGCTTTGTATACATTTGTTTGCATCTTACAATCCTTTAGATTGTAAACGCACTGAGGGGAGGAACTGTCTTTTGCCTCTTTTCATATCCCTAGAATTTAGCATGGTGCCTGGCACATAGTACTTAATACATGTTTACTGAATTGAATTAATTCATGTTTGTAGGTCATTTTACAGTTAACAAAGAGGTCTTCCTACAACCTATGAGACAGGTACTTTGAGATTTATCATGTCAATTTTGCAATTGAGGAAACAGATGGAGAGGGATGAAGTGATTTGGCACACAGCTAATTAGTGGAAGAACAATGGGAACAAGCATTTATTAAAAGCACCTACTATGTGCCAGGCACTGTGCTAAGCATTTCACAATTCAGAATTGTATCCACTGCTCTGTGCTCCTCTACCTTGGGGCATTTCTGTGGCAAATTAGTCCCCTGAAATGATAGGTGACTGGGGTTCCCACCAATAAGGAACACCAAGCTAGGCACCTAGGCTAGTTCCCTATGATGCAACTGTTCTTTCCTCCATTAGACCTTCTTCCTGCTATCCTGCTGCTTGAGTCCCTGTTCCCTGGAACAGTAGAGTTAGGAACAGAGGGGAAAAGGACCTCTTCCCATGGCAAGCCTCATCACTAGCAGACCGAAGCTTCCTAGGCTTTCTTCTTCCAGAAATATGTCTAGCAATCAGCTCCTAAGACTCACAGAGTCACAATCATTTTATTATTTCATTTTTATAGGAAATACTCAATGCAGATTGGCACATGCCCTGTAATTTATAGTCTCAGAGCATTGTCTGGGAATATTAAGTGACTGGACAGTCACTGTATTAGAAGAAGGACATGAGCCTAGGTCTTCCTGGTTTATAACACTATATCATGATGCTATAATAAGAATGTCACATTTATATACTGCTTCAAGGTTGGAAAAGTACCACACAGAGCTTATCTCCTTTGTTCTCTAGATAGGATCTTTGCATATAAAGTGTTAGAGTGAGAAAGAACCTCAGAAGGCTTGACTGAAGCTGGAAAGAACCCTGTACCTTAGTATTCAGAACTGGAAGGTTCAACTCTCTTATCTGACAGACGAGGAAAACTTGACCTAGAGAAGTGACTTCCCAGGGTCACACAGTAAGTGGCAGAACTGAGGCTGTCCTAGATCCTAGTCCAGTGCTCTCTTAGGGACTCCTTTCTCTGAAAGCACAAACTAGATTGTAGGGAGGGGGATAGGAATAGAAGGTGAGGAAAGGGCTAGTGATCATCATGGCTAGAGGACTAGAAAAGCCTTCCTTAGGAAGGACCTCCTGCCCAGATCCAAACACTGCCTGCCCCAAGACCTGGGACCCAATCTTTCTACCTCTTGACATTAGTATTTTAGGGTTTAGAGGGACAGCAGAGAGCCTCTAATCCCTTCCACCTTACTGGCAGAACAGCTTTCTTACAATGGCCCCATCAATGGTCATATAACCTTCTCATGAAGATCTCTTTCAGGAAGTTTTGCTTTACACTGACCCCAAATCTGCCTCCCCTGAAACATCTGTCCACTGCTCCTGGTTTCAAGCAGGATGAGGCCAAGCCCTCTTCCACATGATAGCCCATCAAATATTTGAAGACTGCTATCATGTTCCACCACTCCCAAATTCTCATAAAACACCTGGGCCAGAATCTGACTCTTAAGAGGTGAAACTGTGTGTGTATATTTGTGGGAGGGAGGAGGAGAGAGGGAGGGGATAAGGGAGAGCATCAAGTGGCCTTCCAATATCCCTGCCCTATGGGGTGGGAGTTGTAAGAAGCAGGATCCTGTTCAGAGAGTGAGAGATAGCCCAGTGAGGCAGAAAGGGAAATGGGCTGGCCAGAAAAGCCAGGGCAACAACCAGAGCAGGCTAAGCAAAAAAGCTAGGGTAGTCTCTGCAGGGGCAGCAGACCAGGACATGGAATACTACCTATAATATCAGAGTTTTTATTATGGGTAATCTGGCTGAACTTTTCTTCATTTTTTCAAATGAAGGAATGGCTTTCTAGGAGGGTGCAGTATATTTGGAAATGTAGGTAATGTAAAGAAAGATATTAATAAAATTTGATTTTAAATTATGTTTTTAAAAGCCAGAGTGAGAGGACTCTGGTGACCAAAGCAGGTAAACTGTAATGATAAGAGCAGACTGCTGAACTCATGGACAGCAGCCATATTGGAATGGCCCACACAGCCCACACCAGAGGCTGACCATCCCCAAAAGGACAAGCCCACTGGGATTGCCCAAACTCTGATGGCCTGAGCCACTGGTCCCCACTAGAATAAGCACATTGTTCTAGTCTCTGCACCAACAATCAGAGAGGATGAATGATAAAAGCCACAGTGGGATGACTGTCTCAAAAAGAACAGAGTAGGCAACAATGACAATTGATGATGATTTGTTATTTCAAAGTTTTCATTTCTATTAGCACTCTAAAGTTTATAATATTCTTCATCTATAATATTTCATTTGAGCCTTACAATAAACCTTGTGAAGGTTTTGTATTGCTATTAGTAAGCCCCATTTTACAGATGAGGAAATTGAGGCTGAGAAAGGTTAAGCGGCCAGTCTTATAGCTAGTAAGTGTCTAAGGCAAGATTTTAACACAAATCTTTGTCATTTCAAGTCCAATGCGTTACTCCCTACACCAGTGATGTCAAATTCCAATTTGAGAGAAATGAGAGTCACCAAACCATACATAAGGATCCTTGAGGATTGACTTAGAAAACCACATATTAATATAATCTGTTTTATTGTATTTTTATCTATTTTGTTAAATTTTCCCCAATGACATTTTAATCTGATTCCTCCTGCCCTAGGGAAAGCTGTGGGTCATATGCCCAAAGGCCAGGTGTTGTCATAACTATCAAGGCTGAAAACCAGAGCAGGCTGACTATTCCCCCAAATAACAAGCCTGCAGGGGTACAAGTCAGGGCTAATGGTTGGAAGTATCATGGCGGGAGGCTGACTGTCCTTCCCAACCAGAGCTGGCACAGGCTTGGGCACAGGCCCAAGCATCACCAACCCCAAATCAGACCAACTGGGTCTCTTAGCCCCTCCTTTTTACCCCCTGAGATCCAGAGAAAATACCATCTCTAGCATATATAGCACTTTAAGATTTGCAAAGCATTTTACAAGTATTGTCTCATTGGACTCTCACAACAATCCTGGGAGGTAGGTGCTATTAATATCCCCATCTTATAGATAAGGAAACGGAAGCAGACAGGGGTTAAGTGACTTGTCCACAATCATACAGCTGCTAAGTGTCTGAGGCAGGATTTGAAAACAGGTCTTCCTAACTCCAGATCTGGTATTCTAACCACTGTGCTGCCTAGATTCCTCAGAGATCCAGGGAGAGACAATTTGCCCAGAAAAATCTTAGCTCAGAAAGAAGGGGTGGGAGGTTGACCAGCCCAGGGCAGTGGGATTTAGGGATGTGGTTGTACCAGTTCAACTGTGGGGAACATTAGCAAGGAGTGTGGGGGAAGGGTGGAAGGGGAGGCACCATGCTAAATTCTAGGGATATGAAAAGAGGCAAAAGACAGTTCCTCCCCTCAGTGAGTTTACAATCTAAAGGATTGTAAGATGCAAACAAATGTATACAAAGCAAGCTATATACAGGCTAAGTAGGAAATAATTAAAAGTAGGAAAGTGATAGGGTTAAGAAGGGTTAGGGAAGACTTCCTATACAAGGTGGGATTTTAGTTAGGACTTGAAGTAAGTCAGAGAAATAAGGACAGGTAAAAGGGGGTGGGATAGGTTAGCACCATATATTAGGATACATATATGTGAGGAAATCCAGGAATAGGAGTGGGGAAAGCATGATGAAGAGCGTTTGGGTGAAGATTAGGAAGGACTCCGAACGCTCCTGTCTTACTGGGTTGTCCCTGTGAGGTCCCTTAAAACCAAATTTTGCTTGTCTTATACCATAAATTAAAAATAAAATAAAAAGAGTACGTTTCTAGAGATGGTGATGAAGCATTATTGGGGCTAAGGGGTCTTCTAAATGGAGAAAACCAGAGCTGGGGATGGAAAGACATTGGTGTACTGTGGCCCTGACCAGGCCCAGCCCCAGAGCTGTCTGCCTGTGAGGCTCCAGAGAGGGAGAGGTCTGGCCAAGAACTGGGCTGGCATCTCTTCTCATCATGGGCAGAGAGGGTAGATGTCAGTCACTGGCCTTGCTAGTGATGGCACCAGGCAGGAGGAGGGAGAAAAGGATCAAAGGTAGTGCTTTGGGTTAGAATTTTTCCTGCCCAATGCCTGGCCACCTGTGTGACCTTGGGCAAATTAATGAAACATTCTGGTCCTCTGCTTCCTCACCTGTCAAAGGAAGGTATTGGACCAAATGATCCCTAAGGTCCTTTCAGCTCTGAATCCTATAATCCCATGATCCCCAGAGAGAGTTCAAGAGACAGGCGTCTGGACTTGTGTGTAAGATTTACTTTGGGTAAATTTTAAAAGATTTTTTTTTTTTTTAAATTTTTTTTTTTAAAAAAGATTTTAAAAAATTTTAAAGATTTACTTTGGGTAAATCTCTTCTCTGGCCCTCAGTCTCTTCATCTGTGATGTGAAGGTGTTAAATCTGATGATCTCTAAACCCTTTGCAGCTAAAAATCCTGGGATCCTCCTATCTAGAGGAGTTCGGGGAACACGGTGGCGGTGGCTCAGGTCCAAGGACCTGGAGAGGAGCACTAAGTGACAGCCAATCCTGGGATATCTGAGCCCTAGCACAGCCCCAGGCTGACATTCCCAAGCTGGAGCCACAGAACACCTATTGTCTACTCTTTTGGGCGCAGTCCCTTCCCAGCCCCCCCACCCCAACACTCCTCCCTCTCATCTTCCACCTGATAGTTACCCCCTGTGGAGCCTGGAGCCTGTGAGTGGGGCCCGGCAGGCTGGGCTGGTTTCAAATTCTAAACCACAGGCAGCTCTGAGACCCTGGAAAGCTCACCTCCCCTTTGGTAACCTCCCCCCACCCCCCACCAAGCAACGACATCCGGCTCTGCTCCTTGGATTTCACTTCCTGCTGGGTCCCTTTAACCCCTGCATACAAGTCAAGGGTGAGATATTCAGCCCACCTCCCCTGTCCAGACCATACTGCTCTGGCTGCCTGTGCCCACCATGGGGAGAGGGGGGTGGGGGGAGGGAAGATTTGTTTCAAACCTGGAATCAGGGGCTTGAGAAGTAAGAAGTGGGCCAATGGAAGCAGGAATCAAAATGCCCACCCCCATCTCCTGTGCTGGCTCCAAGCCTGGGCTACCCGGATCCTAGTGGCCTGGCCAAGCAACCACCTCTTTTGCAAATAAGGAGCTGGCACTCTGGGGCGGGACATCATGGGACTGACTTCAGGCCCTGCTGCCACCTCAGTGACCCTGGCTCCAGGTGACTACATGCTGGGAGTCTCTGGCTCTGGAACCATTTCAGGAGGGACCTTGAGAACTAGGTTTGGGAAAATTGGAAGAGGAGTAATAAAGAAAGAAAAGGACACAGTTGTGTCGTCACTGGAGGGTATCTGGAAAGCGGAATGGCAGAGTTGGAAGGTTGTCCACAATCTGGCCCCCCCCCCGCCTCTCCAGCACCTGCATTGAATAAATTCCGGGTATACTCATACAGACAAACATGGCCCCTCTCATTTGAATGTGCAATCCACAAGGGCAAGGGCTGTTTCCCTTTGCTTTTTGTATCCCCAGCACTTAGCACTGTTCCTGATCCATAGTAGGCGCTTTTATTGACTGACTAATCTTAGA
The DNA here is from genome assembly GCA_028646515.1 of Pseudochirops corinnae. Taxonomy (NCBI): domain Eukaryota; kingdom Metazoa; phylum Chordata; class Mammalia; order Diprotodontia; family Pseudocheiridae; genus Pseudochirops; species Pseudochirops corinnae. The sequence continues at coordinate 55,242,338 of CM053588.1, forward strand.
GCTGGGAGGGGCCTTGGGATCTAGGAGGAGACAAAGTCCTGCTGGACTACTTTAAATCAAAACGTTAGAGCTGAGGACAGTCTTGTTTTACATGTGAAGACATTAAGGCCTAGAGAAAAGAAGGAACTTGTGCCTGTGAGCTGATTTGCAGAGCTAGACCTGCTACCTCCCAGCCCCAGGCTCTATTCACTGGATCACCACCCTGCCTGGAGAGAGCAAACTGGCCAGGCCTTGTTGGCTGGGTTTAAGTATCTGAAGAATTATTGTGCACAAGGGTTCTGTTTCGCCCCTGACTGCCAGCCTGGGGTGGCTAGAAGTTGCAGAGAGACACAAAAACTCAATATAAGAACTTTCTAACAAGCCCAGTCCTCCAGAACCAGTATGGCCTGCTAGCCCTTGCCAGGTGGGTGACCTCTCTGGGCCTCTGCTTCTTGTTCTGAAGATGAGAGTATCCTGGATGATTTCTGATGTCCTTTCAAGCTCAAACATTCTATGATGTTATAAGAGAAATATATGTAAAATCCTCAAAGTACTATGTAAATGAAAACTAAAGCATTAGCAGGCAGTGAGTTTCCAGTCATTGGAAGGGGCTGAGCATGGGCTGGAAGATCACCTGCAGAGGAGCCCTTCACTGGATGGGAAAATGGACCAGACGAACTCCAAGGTCTCCTCTCATTCTGAAAGATCGAATGATGTCCCAGGACCTTCTGTCTCCTGGGTCACTGGGGTTCAGGACACAGGGATGCCCCTGACTTTAGTTCAGGGAGTGGGGCCTGGGCTGCCCAGCAGGTGAGAGATGGAGCAGTCAAATTCTCCAGGCTGGCAGGCTCATTTGAGTATGGTACAGTATGGCTCAGCCTCTCCCTTTCTTCCTCCCTGCCTCCCCCTGCCTGGGGCTGCCCCGCTCCACTCTGTGGACACCTCCATGCCAAGCCCAGATCACAGGGCAAGGTAGGCACGAGGTGGTCAGGCTGCCAGGCTCCTTCTCTTCCCTGGGGCTCCTGGTGATTTTGCAGACAGCCTTCTCTATTGCTGAGAGAGCTCAGACTTCAAGGTCGGGGATCCAGCCTTCTTTGGACCAGGAGGAAGGCAGGGAGCCCATGTTATGAATGTCAGTGTGCCCCGACTGCACGTGCTCCTGTAAGCAGGTGTGTCTCAGTGTGGCCAGGTGGAACTCAGAACTGAAGGGCCTTCAGAGAAACTCTTTTTACTGATGTCCAGAGAAGGGAAGAGATTTGCCCAAAGATGCCCAAACATGGGGCGTGTTTACAAGCACATGTGAGTAGGTTGTGTGTCTACATGCGTGAGTGTGAGCAAAGGACTATTCCTAACCTCAAGAGGGAAAACCACGCATGTAAATCCAGCCAGGGTTCAGTGAAGCCCTGCCTCCTTCCCTCCCTGGGATCCCTTTAGTATAGAGCTAATTATCTTAAGCCATTTTAGTGATGGGAAGGGGAGATAAATCTATGACTACAGAAGGAGGGCATGGTGTGTATAAGTGGTGGTGTATAAAACAGACAGGGGATAGGAGAGGGAAGGAGGAAGGAAAAGAGGAAAGAAGACAGAGGTAGAGAGGGAAGGAGAAGGGAGAAAAAGAGAGGGAGAAAGGGAAGAGAGAGAGAGGGGGTAAAGAGAGAGATAGGGAGGAGAGAGACACATGGGATAGAGCCATGAGAGAAAGAGACAGAAGAGGGACAGAAGCAGACACAGAGACAGACCGAGAGAGGGAGAAGGGAAGAGAAGCAGTGAGAGATAGAGGGATGGGAGGGAGAGAGAGACAGAGACAGGAAGGGGGGGCAGGAGGGAGAGAAAGAGAGAGAGAGAGAGAGAGAGAGAGAGAGAGAGAGAGAGAGGGAGAGAGAGAGGGAGGGAGAGAGAGGGAGGGAGAGAGAGGGAGGGAGAGAGAAACGGAGAGTTCACATGAGCCTGTGTCCGAAGGAGTGCTTGTGCATGACTGTTTCTAGGTGCACGTGTTTATAGCATCACAGGACCACTGACTTAGACCTTCAAGACCTTCTTATCTGATCTCATTTTTCAGATTTAGGCCCAGAGAGGCTGAGATTTGTTGCAAGATCATACAGATGGTCAGAATTCAAACCCAGTCCCCATCCATTGGCTCCACAAAATGGGCCTGTGTCTGAGGAGGGGCAGGTGCGGATGTTCCTGGGAGGCATCCTGGTGTAGGAGAAAGCCTGCCGGATTTGGGCTGAGGAGAGTGCAGTGTTCAATGTGAGCCTCAGTTTCCTCAACTGCGAAATGGAAATAATGATAGTTGCAATTGCAATCTCACAGGTTTTTGTGACAAGCAAATGAGATAGTGGATGTAAAGAGCTTTGCAAACCTTGTTCCATAAATGGCAGCTGTTATCATGGGAGAGAATGAGTCTTTGTATGTTTAAGAGAATGTGCCTGTGTCTGGAGGGATGTGTGTGTGTGTGTGTGTGTGTGTGTGTGTGTGTGTGCGCATTTCTGCACATGGGCCTGTATCAGAGGGGTTTACATATATTCATACTGTGGGTGTGGGTTGAAGTCCAGGGGCCAGGCATTTAGTCGGAGGGGGGAGCTCCCCTCCTCACTACAAGTAATTCTGACTGGGAGACAGAGTTCCCTACCTTTCCTTCTTCCTCAGGGTCCCTTCCAAGAAACAGAACTGGGGTTTCACTGTGGCCAGGCTTGGGGTCCCAACAAAAGTCTGGGGGTGGGAGTGAACCGGTATTGGGTTGCTGTCTTGGCCCAGTCCAGCCTAGGCCCATGGCCTCTTGCCTGGAACAGGATGGGGAAGATGTACCTGGAGAGGATGTTCGGGGCCCCACAGGGCTGCCGTCCTTTACCACCCCTAAGCAGACAGCTAGCTCTCATTTTGTGTTAATTACATTCATATTTGACAGGTGAGTAATGGAACAGATTGCAAGGACAATCTCTCAACCACCTGCCCCCTTCTAGGTCTCCCTCACCCTGTCCCTGACAGCCACTGAGCCTGAGAAACAAGCTCTTCCCCAGGCCTACCATCTGGCTCCCAGTTCTTCTGCTTTACCCAGAGGGTATGCATGGTATATTTGCTCTAGGACGGTGATAGGAGAGGAGATCCTAGAACTGAGAGCAGGAAATAACCTGAGAACCCAGAATGTCAGAGCTGGGAGGAGCCTTAGAACACAGGATGTCAGAGCTGGGAGGGCCCTTAGGACACAGGATGTCAGACCTGGGAGGGACCCTAGAACACAGGGTGTCAGAACTGGGAGGGCTCTTAGGACACGGGATGTCAGAGCTGGGAGGGCCCTTAGGACACAGGATGTCAGAGCTGGGAGGGCCCTTAGGACACAGGATGTCAGAGCTGGGAGGGCCCTTAGGACACAGGATGTCAGAGCTGGGAGGGCCCTTAGGACACAGGATGTCAGAGCTGGGAGGGCTCTTAGAAGACATCTAGTCCAACCCCTTCATTTTATAGATGAGGAAACTCAGGCAAACAGAGTTACATGACTTTCCCAGGGTCACACAGCTAGTAAGTATCTGAGGCCAGATTTGAACTCAGGGAGATGAGTCTTCCTGACTCCAGGCCCAGCACTTTATGCACTATAGCATATGCTAGGTAGCTAGCAGAACTTTATGATTCCAGAAGAGAAGTGTGGCACAATGCCCCTCTCTCCCACCAACATGTCTGTCCTCAGGGAGCTCCATCTGAGGAATGAGATCACCTAGAAAGTCTGATGCCAAGGAGAGCCATGAGGCCCAACTGCAAGTCTAACTGGATGGTCAGTTGGACAGGTTGGCATCATTTCTGGATCACAGCACCCTTCCTCTCCCCCCCACCTCCCCTCTAGCTCACTTCAGACCCCACACAGAATCAAAAGGGACAATGTTCAGCCCAGCCCAAGGGCCAAAATGGTCAGTTACAACTGAGGGTCAAAGACAGTCGCTAGCTTGAACACAATTGACAGGCCTTTCCCAATTCTGGAGCAGGTCAGGAAGTCAATGGGCAGTGGAAAGAGCTCTGGATTTAGAGACAAGGAATCTGGGCTCAGATTTCAGTTCTACTACCTATGTCATATCACTTCTCTGGGTCTTAGTGTCCCTCTCTGTAAAATAAGGCCTTAATGACAGATGATTCCTATTGTCCTGGTAGCTCTGACATCCTGTGTTCTAAGGGCCCTCCCAGCTCTGACATCCTGTGTTCTAAGGGCCTTCCCAGCTCTGACATCCTGTGTTCTAAGGGCCCTCTCAGCTCTGACATCCTGTGTTCTAAGGGCCCTCTCAGCTCTGACATCTTGTGTTCTAAGGCCCTTCCCATAGTTCAGACATCCTGTGTTCTAAGGGTCCTCCCAGTTCTGACACTCTCTGTTCTAAGGACCCTCCCAGCTCTGAAATTTTATGTTCTAAGGGCCCTTCCAGCTCTGACAATTTGTGTTCTAAGGGCCCTCTCAGCTTTGATGTTTTTTTTTTAAATTTATTTATTTATTTGCTCATTTACTTTTAATTTACAAGATTCAGTTCCACAATCACTTGAGTTTCAGATTTTCTCCCCTCCCTCCCCCCCCCATGGTGGCGTGCAATCATGTATAGGATCTGCAAATACTTTCACATTGTACAATAGTTTGGTCATATAGAAGGGCTGTAACCAATGAGTGATCACTGGGAAAAGAA